>CM052706.1:24182601-24331692 GCA_028551405.1 Uromys caudimaculatus
TCCTCAGAAAGGCCTTGTTTCTTAGGCATGCCTTTTCCTTTCCTTCTGTCTCGCTCTGTTTCTGACATGCTGTCCTGCAAATCCTCCATTGCCCCCTGTCCCGCCATTACTGTCGGGCGGCAGTTCTCCTCCTCCAAACATGATTTTACCAGCTTCCACAAAGACATGGTCCCCATAAAGAGGGCGAGTGCGGCCGATACTATAAGGATAGCTTCTATCGCGTCAGCCGATTGTGGAAGAAAGTGAGGGAAAAGGTCGCGGACAGACATACCTCTCAGAGCTTGCCTTCAGTCCTGCAGTTCTGAATCTACTCCGCAGAAGCGGAGGGACTCCTCCGGCGCCGGCGATGATGAAGTCGCTACATTCCCGGGTTTCGGCACCAGTTGTCCCGCGCTGTTTGGTCTCGCCAGCAAGAACCCACGCGGACACACGGATCCTTCTGCAGCAATGCGTTTATTGCATCATGAAGAGGAAGACCCTGGGGCCCCAGAATGGCGCTGCTATATAGCCCTGAGGCAGCATGTCCTCCATTGATTGGCGCGCCCCGGGAGTGGGCGGTGATTAGTCATGTACACCCATAATGCACAAGCGCTTCGGGCGAGCCACCCCGCGCTATCCACAAGTTTCCTCAGAGCGACAGCGGAAGTCAGCGCCATCTTGTAATGGCGAATACTCTAACTGCTCCCTACAGTCCCAGAGATGCATGGGCTGTCATTCTCCTAATCCATCAGGGCACACCATAGTCATCCAAATGCATGCGGTGACCCCTTCTGTAATAGTTGCTGCATAATTTTCTAAGTTGCTTTGTAAAAAGAAGGTTGCCAAGTAAATCACTTAAGAACGAGGATCATATGGCATCCCTTGCCCTTTTGTTCACTTTGTGAACAAAAATGACTTCAAGAAAGGTTTGGGTTACCTTCTTATGAGTTATTGTCACAGAGGCCCAAGAGGCATCCAAACATACAGGCTGTTACCATTGCTCTTGATGGGCCACCATAACTAGGTGGTGAGACTCATCAATGAGAACACCATACACTTTGCAGGACATAAAGAAATCAGTCTTGAACTGACCATGAAACTCTCGCTGTACTGCTCTTTTTAATACTGCTAGAAGGTGGTATGCCTGCTGCTGGGGAGAAAAAGTCACCAATAGGTGTATGCAGAACTGGATCTGCAGGATACAGTAGATACATGCTAAGCAAGAGTTACCCACTAATGCAATCGTGGAAACACTAATACATGGATAACCAGCTCTTCTGTCCATTAGATTTGAGGCCTATTCCACAGGAATTTTAACCTACTGATATATTTTTAAATAGTCATATTGTCACACTACCTTCTAAGTATGTGTGCTTTTATCCAAATATTTATGGTGACTCCAGTCTTGGTTAGAGAAGCTTCTTGCAATAGGTAGTGGTTAATACAGACTTGTTGCTGTTCAACATACTGAAAGTAAGCAACTATGAGTGCTTAGATGACATCTCTAGTCCTACCACCCCTTTATAAGGCTCAGGGAAGAGCTTGGAAATGGGGAGAAAGAACGGAAGACCCAACGGCTAGAGAGGAGTGCTATGGAATACTGTACTCTGGACATGGCTATTGTACACATGAGCTCAGCAGCTGTACCCATCCAAGACCCACACAAGGTCATGTGAGACGGTGCAGCGGGGGGCAGCCCATGGAGGGAGAATCCTTCCTCTTTGAGGGTGTGGCAACTGGTAGTCTTTCTGTGTTCCGGTGGATGGCTCTAGACTCCTGCACATATACAGCTGCACTAACTGTACTTAGTTATTTAAAACAGAAACAGAGGACATGACGTTGGAGTGGAGGGGGACATGTTGGAGGGATGCAGGGAGATTTGAAGGGAGGAAATGAGAGGTGGGATATGATCCTCTTTTATTGTACATATATAAGTTAGTCACTATTTAGTTTGGACTTGATAGGTTTTAGTTCCAGGAAGGCAGAAGGTGGGCCATTTTCATTCTTAAGAGCAGTTCCTGCAGTGCTTATTAAATAGAGTGAATCTGATTGGGACTATGAACCCACTGTCCTGAAACGATTTGGATAGATGGCAGTGCTCCAATAACTAAAAGAATGCACAGAGCTCTAATACTTAAAAGCATATACAGGATATATAGCTATTTCTATAGACACAGTTATAAGTATAGCTAGAGATGATGTGCACCTACCACCCCAAGTCACTCTGCCTCGGTGTAATCTTGGAAGCAATCGACAATAAGAACTTTCTCTCTTGATCTTTGCCGCTTTTGTAAGTCATCACTAAGATGAAACTGCTAAGGGGACAAGTTTTGAAATTATGCAAAAGTAACTCTACAGCTGTGTCCCAGAGAAAGTGACTTAAGCTACTTGAAGGTTCACGGTCAAGTGGGGGGAGTGGTGTTTATCGAGCATGCAATAGACTAAGTAAGATGACATGCACCACTGAATTCTATTCAGTATTACTGTGGTTTGGTTTGGGTCCTTGACTTTTATCCAGGTAGAAGCTTAAAGGATCGTGTTGTGAAGAACTCCAGGTCAGGGGCTGGAGAAATGATTCGGTGATTAAGAGCACTGACTGCTCTCTCAGAGAACCCAAGTTCAATTCCCAGCACCTGCGTGACTGTTTACAACTTTCTATAATTCTTGTTCCTGCAGAGCCTATGCTGTCTTCTAGCCAGAGCCGGCACACTACATGTGTGTGGTGCACTTACACACAAGCAGGCAAAATGCTCTCACACATAAGGCAAATTTTTCATTTCTTAAAAATGAAAAATAAATAAAAAATTCAGGTTCGAAATCAAAGAGCCAGGAGTCAGAATCTTAATTAGATTCATTTATTGTCTATTGAACTTTTGAAAAATCAACTGTCCTCTCATAGCCTTGGCTCCTTCCTTGGTAAACAACCTCCATGAAGAGTTATAAGAATCAAATGGAAAAGAAGAAACTCCCTTGGCATCATCTTGGCAGGAAAGTGAATGCCAGCTAGTCTTACCCTTAGACTTGAGGGAGAGTTTTGTGGATGGATGAAACAGGGATAGCTGGATTTAATTTCAGAAGTAGAATGTGAGTTATGGGTGGCAGAAAATATGGCAGATCATTAAAGAGATAGCTTAAGTCAGTTTATAAATGAAATGGCTGAAGTGTGAGACTATTTGAAACTCTGCTTATTTTTGCCATAAACATAGCCTGCTGTCTCTAGATTATATTACAAGTTGAACTATTTATTTATCTTCATTAATGACCACATGCCATGACTTGGGTCTGGTAATGGCAATAAGGTGATTTATTATGAACAGAAATCTACTGATGAGAGACGTCTCTGTAATTAGGGACACAGAGAGATCTCCCTCCTGTCCAAGCCTCAGAAGCATTTAAGAGCGCAGTGATACACAGCTATAGTTCATTTTTTTTTTTCCTTTTTCGCAGTTTAGCCCCAACATGCCATACTCCTTGGCCGGATATGCTTTTCTTCTAGATCGTAATCTTAACTTTTGTTAGTTTTGGGGTTTTTTTGTTTGTTTGTTTGTTTGCTTTTATTTTATTTTGTTTTTGTGACAGGCCAGCACTATGTCATCCTTGCTGGCCTGAAACCAAATTGACCAAGCCTTCTGAATGATGGCACTATGGGTATGAGCCATGACCCCCTGCTGACGATACATTCTTGACATTAGAGACTATGTTGTTTACACACAAGTACCTATGGACATTTCACATTCAAACCACAGCACTGTGTCATTCAGACTTCCACTGAAGTGACAAAATCACAGATAAACAAATCAGAGGGAAGAGGAAGTATTCCCCCCTGTGCTGTTAGAAGTTTCAGTCCATAATCAAACGGCACAATTGGCTTTAGGCTATGGTAAGCCAGAAAGAACATCAAGGAGAGAGAACAACAAAACAGAGCATGCCATTGGATGGTGGCCTGGAACCAAATAGCAGGAAACTTCAGCCTGCCCTGACTGGCTCCCTGCTTCTGCTTTGTTTCATCCAGGGCCCAGCGTGTTGTGACATTACCCTCAAGGCAGGTCTTCATCCCATGGTTCCACATGACCCACATGCTGGTTATCTCTGGCGGAATCCTCCCTACTCATCACTTAGTCTCATTGGATTGACAGTCAAGACTAAAAAATCACAGAGTCCCTTGTTCTAAAAAATTCCTTCCTTTAAATTATTTACTATTGCTTAAATCTCAGAGAGCTGAAATATCTCCATAGGAACAAGGTCTAGTGGCCTGGTGTACCTTAGGCTGCAGATAGGATGTTCGTAACTATTCCAAACCATAGACTGCAGATTTCTCTTGAGATCCATGTGCTTAAAAGGACAGTGCATCTTGCAACCAGAGACAGGGACAAGTCCAAAAAGGAAATCATCTTTATTGTCTTTCTAAGACTGTTCCTCATGAAATATTTTCCTGCGCTTGATCCATACATCAAGCCAAATATCAGAGATACACCTTGGTCCTGGGTCAGATTCTACCTCAGGTGATACAGCGTAAGCACACTTGGGTAGCACTGCAAAGGAGGAATGTGGAGATCAAGGCTGAGTAACACCAAGAAGGTATGAACACATCTAACCTGAAGACAAATTCACCAAGAATTGGAAAACGGTGCCGCTCCCTGCTTTAGAAGTGAGTTAGTCATGAAAGTGTAGAGCCTTCCTCTGGTGGGCTTTCTTTGAACAATTTCCCACTTCTGGGATGTTGTTCTTGTGACTATGGTCAACATGGCTTTTAAGAACCTCTTCTGCTCCTGGCAGGGTCAGACCTTATAAAAGAGGTCTGAGAAAGTCCAAAATGGTAAGCCTCTTTCTGGCTTCCATTTACTTTATTGTGCTAGGTGAATATTAAGAGGCTGCATTGGTATTTTCCCATGGTTTCTCTCCAGCAGTGACACTGAGGTATCATAGACAGAGCACTGTACTTAGAAAGAAAAGACTCAGTAGATCCACTGCCTGCTGGATCAGTTACAATTGAGATATATGGATATGTGGCTTTTCTCTGCACCTGTGCATTCTGTTGGTAAAGTGTGGCGTTCTTAACTTACAGAAATGCAGTGTCTGAGGACAAGCTATTGGTGGCGAGTGCTTGCTGCCCAATAGGTGCTCAGTGTATCGCCCGTGGAAACATTGCACTCAGAAGGGCGGAAAGTCAGGGGAAGTAGAAAGGGGCTTGCATTGTAGAGGTCCTCAGCCAGGGGACCAAGTTTTAGCTTACTCCCTGAATACCCTCCAACACAGGCAAGCTGCTCAGTACCTCTTTGGATCACAAGAAGTGATGCTATTATTTTCAGTCCACAATACTGGAGTCAAAATATTTGCACTTTCGTTCTCTAAGGTTTCTGTGGAGTCTGAGTGACTTCCTGTTTGAGCAGCTTTTCTACCTGTGCAGTGAGGAAACCTAGGCCTAAGGCCAAAGGGATGGAGATGGAGATCATGAATGGCTGGGCTCTGTCCTGGCTGCTTGAGGCTCCCAGCTTGGCAGGCCAGTGCTCCTGATTCCACGGCTCAAAGCCTCAGACTGCACATTAGAGTCGCACCGGGAACATTAGTGACTACTGATGCTATGTCTTACTGCCTCCACATGCATGACCATGTGATTTGTCTAGGGGGCAACCTGGGTGTCTGTGGTTTTCAAAGCTCCCCAGGTAGTTCTAATGTGCAGCCATGGTTGAAAACCACTGCTGTAGAGGACAGTGGGTCCTAAGGAAATATATGTAGCAGCCCATATTTAACTAGCTCTGCCTCTATCCATGTGTACACAGTACTTGCTTTTAGGGCAAGTTCATCACTCTGTGTAGCAGCCACCGCTCAAATTGTTATTGGGCTAGATGGAATTGGACATGCTCTTGGCTCGTGTTTAAGTCAGTGGCATCACAACCTCCTCCTTTGCCAGTGACCTGTCCTAAATGATCATGGTTATGACATGACTGCTGGTTGCTGGCCATGTCCTTATTTCAGCTCTATCTGAAACCCAGTGCAGAAGGTCACCCTTCATCTCTGGCTGGGTAGTGGGGTGCTGGCATTTGCTGAATGTCTACTCTCATTTAGTGAGGTTCTCAGTGACATGTATATCGATATTGCCCAGGGTGCTTGTTAAAATGCAACTCGGGACTATGCTCAGGTGTTTGGGTTCAATAAGTTGGAAGTAGGGCCAAATATCTGCTATTCTACCAAGTTTCCAAAAGCTGCTGACGCTGCTGCTAGTGCTTCTGCTGCTAGTGCTGCTGCTGCTAGTGCTTCTGCTGCTACTGCTGCTGCTGCTACTGCTGCAGCAGCAGATGATGATGATGGTGGTGGTGGTGGTGGTGGTGGTGGTGGTGGTGGTGGTGGTGGTCCAGAACCCATACTTAGAGAACCATCTTTTTACACCATGTAGGATCTTTCATTATTTACCTCTAATTACCTCTAATATCTAACACTTACATCGCCACTTGAGAGAACTCAGAAAAGTAGCTCATTGTTTTGATCTATTCTTCTGCTAAGTTGCCTGCTAGATAGCTTAGTCAGACTTCGAACACAGGACTCTCTTGTTCTAAAACATACCCTTCTTAATAAACTACCTGTCATCTGAAAGGTCAGTGTTAGCTTCCCGCCCTGTTCTCAGTTGTATTCCTGGCACCTCTGACTGACAAGTGACTCATTCCTGACTCACTCACAACCTCCTCTGTGGCCTCCATCAAGTCAGGAGCTCACAGAAATGTCCACATTTGGATCACAATAATAAGATATTGCTCTTACTGTGCATTCCTGTGACCAGGGGCTCCACTCAGAGAATACCTTTGGTCTCAGTCAGAGTGGAGGTACCTATTGGCTTTGAGGCTCAGAGTTTTGGGTGAAGTAGGCCTTGCTGGTCATAGTTAGAGCTTCTACCCTGTCTTAGTCGTGGTGTCTTGAGATAGGAAAGGAAATCTCTAGTCCTGGTGTCTGAATCTCACCAGGGTGACACAGTCTTCTATCTCTTCCTTTTGCCTTGATAGCAGACGGATTGTCTGTGCCCACAGATACCTAAACTCAAGTTTATCGTCAGCAGAATAGAATAGTCCTAGGGACCATGCAGAGATGACTCTGAGGAAGGGAAGGGAAGGTAACTGACCAACGAATAGATAGGCTTAGCATGGGCCATTAGAGAGGGGTTTGGCTACAACTATATCTGCCTCAAGTCACTTCAGTTGTATTTCTGGGACACCAGCTTGTCTAAGGGAACAATGATAAAAATAGCAAATAGTAAGAGAACATTGGCCAGGCCAGCCCAGAGATCAGCCACGGACACAGAGTCCCCTACTAACCTCCTGAGTTGATCGATGGAGGGCAAGTTATACAGTCCCAGAAGTAGAACCAGTCAGCTCCAGCAGTTTCATCTGCCAGAGCCTCAGTCTCTGGCCCTGCCCAGACCCATTGAGTAAGCAGCACAGCACACAGCATGTCTCTGCTTGGCAGGTGACCTGGTGTTCATACTCTTTGCTCTGTTCTCACCACCACAGAAGGAGAAGCCAGCCAGCATGTTTACATGCTGCAGAGCTTATGGTAACCAAGGGTCTTTGCTTCCTACCTGGAAGGAGTTCCATTGCTTCAGGGAGCCATGCTGACCCTGCAACTGGGCTTGTCTTGAGTAGCTTTCTAACTTCCCTGGAGTGGAAGGAGAGGGGATGAAGGGGAAACAGACTGAGGGAAGGGAAAGAAAATGAACAGGAATACTCCTTTGGAATAAAGTGAGACAAAGATCTCATAGCCTGGCAGTTTGGGCACCTGCCTTCATTCCCCTGGCCTTGGTTGCTCATTTGTTAGGTTATTGTTGTCATTTGGCATTTGTATAAAGAGTTAAATAGGCTAGCGTGGTCTGTAACCTGCTTCTGAGGTGTCTGTATGCCTGTACTGGCTGGTTTTGTGTGTCAACTTGACACAAGCTGGAGTTATCACAGAGAAAGGAGCTTCAGTTGAGAAAATGCCTCCATGAGATCCAGCAGTAAGGCATTTTCTCAATTAGTGATCAAGGGGGGAGGGCCCCTTGTGAGTGGTACCATCCCTGGGCTGGTAGTCTTGGGTTCTATAAGAAAGCAGGCTGAGCAAGCCAGGGGAAGCAAGCCAGTAAGGAGCGTCCCTCCACAGCCTCTGCAACAGCTCCTGCTTCCTGCCCTGCTTGAGTTCCAGTCCTGACTTCCTTTGGTAATGAACAGCAATGTGGAAGAGTAAGCTCAATAAACCCTTTCCTCCCCATCTTGCTTCTTGGTCGTGATGTTTGTGCAGGAATAGAAACCCTGACTAAGACAATGCCCTAACTTGGCTTTCCTTGCTTCTTTAGTGTGGCCCGAGGGCAGGGATCACACTTTCATTGTTAACATCATCAAAACTGACAGAAGTAACTGCCTGTCTTAGTTAGTGTTTCATTGCTGCGAAGAGACTCCATGACCAAGGCAATTCTTATACAAGAAAACATTTAATGGGGGCTGTCTTACAGTTTCAGAGGTTTCGTCCATTATCATCATGGCAGGAAGCATGGCAGTGTGTAGGCAGACTTGGTGCTGGAGGAGCCAAAAGTTCTACATCTTGATCCTAAGGTAGCCAGGAATTGACTGGCCTCGACACTGGTCAGAGCCTGAGCTTGAAGACCTCAAAGCCTGCCCCCCACAGTGACTCACTTCCTGAAACCAACAAGGCCACACCTACTCCAACAAAGCCACACCTCCTAATAGTGCCATTCCCCATGGTTTAAGCATTCAGACACATGAGTCTATGAGGCCTGTATCCATTCAAACCACCACACTTCCTGAGACTGGAATTTTCTAGGGAGGAGGCATCTGGGTGCAAAAGCGCCACTTGTTAAAGGATTCTCAGCCTTGGGAAAGGCCTAGAGGAACACAGAACTGTTCCAGCTGCCCGAGATGGGTCGGCTTTGTGGTGGGAAGGCTCTCCTCAGGTGTAAGGGGGCAGAATGCCCTTGAACAATACTGAGAAACTGAACATAGTTGTGCCTACAGCTACCCAAACTCAAAGCGGATGCCAATGACCTTGGCATTCTATTTCCGTAAATTACAGCAAGTATCACAAATTACCCTATTGCACACATGGCTTCTTGTGATATGTTTTCTTATTATTTTCAAATTATGTTGATAATCATCCAAATGACTTTATCTTAGCATTTCTGATCAATGACAACCCTAAGCTGTTGGGCCCTTGAGATCTGCAGAAAAGCTCTGAGGGATAGGAGTAGCACCTTGATCCTAGTATGGGACATCATGCAAAAGTACTTTATTTCATTGAGCCTTAGTTTTTCCATCTGTAAAATGGGAATAATAGCACCTATTGGTGACAGGGCATTGGAATAGCATAGACAGGTTTTCATTCTGCACATTTAAGCATCAGAGAATGGACCTGGGTGGGGCAACTTCTCTACTATATACACTAACTCTATTAGTTGCCTCTCTGCTGGTTCTGACAAAATGCTCAGCCAAAGAGACCTATCGAAGGTCTTGCCTCAAGATATAAAACAATGCATATCCATCTTGCTAGGAGAGGCACCAGGCTGAGGTGTGAGGCAGGGGATCACAGGCTGTCTGCATTTCCAGAAACAGAAAGAAATAACTTCTGATGCTCAGCTCATTCATTTCTCCCCGTTCCTTTTTATTGGGTCTGGGATCCTACTCCGTGAGATTTTGCTTCTCATGTCCAGAGTGGATATTTTCTGGACTTCTTTCTTCAGTTCATCCTGTCTTGAGACGTGTCTCAGAGACACACCCAGATAGTTGCCTCCTAGGTAAGTCCTGCACCAGTCAGGTGACCGAGATTAAACAGCACACCAAGTCTGCCCTCCCTGAGCCTTGAGCCCTGTTTTCTCATCTGCCTGCTAGAGAGGACAGTGCCTCACTCACCACAGAGGAATGCTGAGCTACTATGGTAACGAAGTGTGTGTAAAGCATCCAGCACAGCAGTCCTGCAGAATGCAAACCTGAAGCAGCAGCTGCTGCTGTAATGACTGTAATCACCACAATGAATGTATGTAATCATCACGTGTGTGAATATAGGTATTTCTGCCAGCTCGACCCAACTCGTGTGGAACCATCTTTTCTCCTGTTACTACAGTTGTTAAAAGTCCCCGGGTTAAGTCTGATGGAGTCCTCCTGCAAGCTGAATGAAGAGTATTTCCCAGAGGCCCTCAGCTCACACTTGCTCCATCTTATCCTCCTTGTGTTAGTCAGTGTTCTCCTGAGAAAGAACCAATAGGATATCTGCATGTCCTTTTCATTTATACATATGGATATACATCGTGTTAAATCACACAGTCATCAAGGTCTCCCCTCAGTGGACCATATCACCACGGAGAGCAATGAGTCCCATCTTATAAACCCGTGGTTCTCAACCCTCCAAACGCTGCCACCCTTTGGCACCGTTCCTCGTGTTGTGGTGACCCTTAACCATACTATTATTTCATTACTACTCCATGACCGTAATTTTGCTACTGCTATAAATCATAATGTAAATATCTGATGCAACCCCCAAAGGGGTCATGTCCCACAGGTTGAGAACCACTGTTGTAAACTATTTTCATGAAGCCGGGGAACACGGAAAAGCTAGTGGTGTAAACCAGCCTAGGCCAACAGTCTGAGACCTAGGTGACTGATGGCGTGAATCGGAACAACTCTCAAGCGTGAGGAGCAGACACATGCCTGGGTGTGCACCTGATGATGTCCACCCCAGACTGAGTCCCACTTTTCTTAAGAAGTGCCAGTGTCTGAAGGCAGATGAGATGGCTATCACATCTCAAACGGAACGAATGGATTTGCCTCTCGGCCTTTTTGTTCCGAAAGGCTCTCAGCAGGTTGAATGATGCCTGTGCATGAGGTTGAGAATTTGAGTCTTCTTTCCTCAGCCATATGATTCAATAGCTCATTGACTCTGGAAACACCCTCACGCACACGCTCAGTAATGACAGTTTGCCAGCTATCTGAGGATTCCTTTACTCCAGTCACGTGGATGTAGGAATTTAGTCATCAACCTGCTCTGTCAGTCTTAGGGAGTGTTTCTGGGCCCGTTTGCAATGCAGGGTGGAGTCTGGTCAGGCGCATGATCATTTGCGCAGAAAGGTAGGAGCATCTGATAGAACCACTCTTAACTGAAGCTTTGGAAAAGAAAGACTGGAAAGACATGTTATGATTACAGCTTTCCTGATAGGGGGAGGCATACGTGGGCGCCATGCTAATTAACATGTTGTATGTTGTCTACCTCACAAAGGGCCTTTGTGCTGTCTGTCAGCTTCCGCTTGGTAGATACTAAACACTGCAAAAGCAAATGATATCATGACTGACAGCTTAATAGACAGCTCTTGGAGCTGAGTGTGCTTCCCAGTGCTCTAGCCAGATAAAATTAACAAACGCTTTCAAGATCTTCTCTCTGGCTAAGTCTGTGAGAGAGGCATGCTAGTAAGCTCGCAAGTCACATGAAAGGCAACAGACTCTGTCAAACCAAAGATTAGGAGACTGGGTTTTGTCAACAAGAGTTGCTGAGCACTAACTTCCATCAGTGTTTCTGATGACAGGTAAAATTCTGAAGGGTAGAGACAAGTCCAACTCCTGTTAATGTGAGGCCTCTAAGCAAAGGCTGCTGATGTGTGAGAGTCAGTCTGCCTCACAGACAGACTACTCATTCTGTTTATTATTACAAGTACTCAGAACAGCCTTTATAGAAAATGCTCAGAGGGCAGGTCAGATTGACCAGACCCAAAACGCTGCAGAAAGTTAGTCACAGTGGGTCCAAGTCACTCTAGACCGGTGATTCTCAACCTTCCTAATGCTGCAACTATTTAATAGGTTGTGGTGACTTCCCAGACATAAAATTATTTTCACTGCTACTTCATAACTGTAATTTTGCTACCATTATGGATTGTAATGTAAATATCTGTGTTTTCTTATGGTCTTAGGCAACCCTGTTGTCTGATACACCCTCCACCCCCAGGGTCGCAACCCATGGGTTGAGAACTGATGCTCTAGATCATTTCTGAGCACCCATCAGCCTGCATGGTCTGTCTCTGGACTTTTTCTTCTGCCTACAATAACTTGCCTCTCTTTCAAGCTTTGATACTTGTTAATTTTGAAGTCACAGCACCTATGAATGAAGTACTATGATCCTTCCCACCGAGGAGGACGAGACAGGGCCCTGACCTCTGCACCGCTGGTGCCCCTTGCCTATTCTTTGGCACTTTTATTATCTTGCAGGGGCTGAGTTAAAGTGTCCCCACAATGTGACTGCTGTCAGTTCAGACCATTTGGGGCTTTGCTAAACTCCTCTATAATGCTGCTTCTAGCACAGCACGTGATCTAGATGGTGCCACCTTGGCAAATATCTAGTCAGTGGCTATGGATAATGGATAGCCATCAGCAGGAAGCTGAGGAGGTGGAAACAGTCCAGCCTTGGTGTCAAATTCCTTTCTGGGGCCCATAAGATGAGCCATGGGAACGTCAACCATGAGTCTAATATCTCTGTGTATACAGAAATAAAATGATTTCTACACACACGCGGTTTCTGGGAGGAATGAAGGATATGCATCGGCCTCTCTGGACAGCGCACATGGTCTCTGCACAGCATTGGCTGAAAGGCCCATGAATTCTGAAGAGAAAAGCTCCCCAGATGGCTTCAGCAAGCCATCTGGAATCCCAAAGGACAAGTTAGATGATGAAACCACTTTCAGCTCTCTCAGCAGAGCCAGGCCTGTGGTGGGAAAGGTGTTATCACTTTCTGTCTACAAGCTCATTCTCACAGGGAAAGCGCAGGGCTTCCCTGGCCTTGAGCCTGGAGGTCCTAGTGGCAAACACTAGGCAAGCACTAGCCAAACACACTGGCAGCTTCGTTTGCATGTTCTTCCAAGGCTTCTGCAGTTTTACAAGCTCTGGGCAATATTCCAGAGCCACTTCTAAGCTACTTCCGGAGCATTTCTTGAGTTCAAGGAATATCATTCTTAGAAGGAGGAGGATGCTCTTCCTGGCTACTCACCCCTGTGAGACAGACAGCATTCCGGAACACTCTGTCCAGAGAAAATCATGGCCCACGTGTGATACTGACCAGTCTCCTTGAAACCCTGGTATTAAAAGTCCCCCAGATTTATTTCTGGAAGTCAGCTGGATAGCCTTGAACGTGGGACGATGAATGCTCGGAGCTACAACACAAATGCTGAGAACCAGCATTTTCATCAGAATGTCCCAATCCCATTTGTAGCCCTCCGCTGAGGCTTCACACTCTATGATCCTTGCTGGTTTACAAAGTCTATTGTAAACAATATGTGTGAAGGGGCCCAGACTCCATTACAGAAGTGAAATCAACAAAACTGGCTGCGTGTAGAATTTAATACGTTTAACTAAGCATATAATAACTTCTAGTAGCTAGGATGCCCTAAAGTTGCTGAACACACACGAGGAGGGAGGAGGACTTTGAAGTTAAAAATGCGTGCCACACAGGTTGTTCTTATTAAGAAAACAACGTAACAGAAATGGCGAGGGCTCAGCAAAGCATTGTAGTACTGTTGTTGGAACGTCAGAGGGCTGAATAACAAATGGGTGGTACAGGCAATAAGAGAGGCCAGGAACACCCGGGCATTCCGCTGAACCTGTTAGGTCAGGTGGGCAGTGTTGTTCAGGTGAATAGGGGGGCCCTTTCCTCCTCAGAGGCTGCTCCAGCCCTTAAAGAAAGCAGGTAGGCAATTTGAAGATAGACAATTGAAAGACATTGTGTTACATTAAAATCGTGGCAAAAATCCAGTAAATGTTTTCCCGGCAATGCAAAGAAAATTTATCCTTAATCCAAGAGAGTAGCGATGCTGGCAGTAAGAGTTCCCATGCTCAGGGTGGAGTCAGTGAAGGGGTCGAGTCATTTCTGTTCACTCACAATGTTTGTGTCACTCCAGAGCTTGAGACTGGTTGCCACGCAAACATCATCCATCTGTCCCCTGGACCTCCTCCAGTGAACAGACACCTTGGACATTTGTTTATAAAACAAGGCCCCAAGCATTCCTGTATTTACCTCCAAACATTTAGTGAGTGCCGACTTGACACCAGGCATCTGCTTTAGGTGCTGGAAATAGACAGTCAACAGGTTGGCACTGAAAAGAATATGTCAGCTTTCAGTGCATTGAGGGACTCAAAGTTTAAATGAATGGCTGGCAGATGCCTGGATGGCTGCATGGACAGACAGACAAATGGACAGATGAATGGAGAGTCATTGGATAATTGTATGATAGAGGTCGTCATCAAATACATGAAAGCAAGGACAAGGGTATTTTCATTTATTCATATAGGGGTCTGAGGAGACCCGTTGGGCCTCCTGGGAAGAACTCATCCTTGAGAGTCAGAAAACACCCCAGAAGGATAGGTGGATATTTGTGGCTTAAGCATCAGAGCTAGTCTAACATGCTCCTGTCCATTTTTTACCTTGTTTCTAGCCCAATATAGGCCATCCCACTGAGGGTCCCTTATTCCTAGGAATGAATTCCTGACCTGCCTATTTACAGCCTACATATTGAGTAAGTGGGCAGGGGGAAGGGTCTACCACATTGCTCCTGTGATTGATGTCAACCTCAGAGCCACCTGGGAAGGACTCCAGGCCTACCTAGAACTTACAAGGCTTACAGGACTCTGTTATTTCACCTGGAGGCTGAAGGGAGCTGGTAAATAGAGTGAGTATTATCACCAGGCACCAAACAGAGCTGAGAGAACACTCTCCTTTAGCTAGGGAGGTGGGGTAGACCTTCTTTTTTCGAAGACTTTAATTGCTTGTGACTTTGAGTGGGATTTGTTAAAGCGATTCTTTGTGTTCAACCTTCTATGTTTTTAATACTTTTTTTTTTTTTTTTATCCAAAGTCATTACTCACTGTGGTGAGTTTGGATGTTTGAGACAGCCCACCCTGGCGTGTTCCCTATCGTGGCACTTTATAAATGTTCGTGCTGATTAGAACTTTTATTTTTCATAACGACCGACTAATGTAATGATAATGTAAGTAATAGCCCATGTCTAATGGCCTCTTGTCCAAGGGCTGAGGGAATTCATTTAATGTATTTAGTGCCAAACTCCTAAAAGAAAACTGTTTAAACTGCTGCATTCACTTATGCATTTTTATGAATCTCCAGGTAATAAAGGGGAATGGCTCTTGTGGAAGGTTGGAAGAATGGAAGGCTTTCCAGTCACTTGATTCCATTTTGATTATGTGTACCTGTCTTCCTTATCGCACGGCTGCTAAGACCAAATTCTAGGCCAACTTTGTGATGAGGAAAGCTGGGTCTTTTGCAATCCTAGGTCTGTTCTGGATGAAGTAGGAGCAGATGTTTAGGTTAAAAAAAAAAAGGCCCATGGGTACAGCTGTCTGCTAGGGGTCAGGAGGTTATAGGAGCGAATCCAGAGACTTAGTCTCTAAGGCAGACAAAGGAAAGCTGAGGAGTCTTTTGAGAAATAACTACTGGGGAAATAAAGACTCTCAAGAGACTGCTCAGTATCCCACTGACCTTATCTTCTCTTTGAACCCTTTGCCTCATAAAAAACAAATCTCTTCACTGTGCTTTCCTTCACCTCATTTATATTCTATTGTGTTTTAGTTTCCCATTGGGAGTAGGCATAGCTCCAGTGTCTCCTCTGCTGTGGGAAGGAAGGTGTGTGAGGAGATTTCTGAGCGCCTGTGAGAAACTCCAAGTAAACAAGACAAGAGTCTCGCAATCTCTGATCCTTGATAGAACAGAATTGTTCTTGGAATGTGTTTTTGTGCTCACACCAGGTGTAGCAAATAGGAGTGAGTTTACACGCCTCTATGGAAAAACATGTTCTGTCACGTGTGGCTTGTTCTTGTGTCACACTCATGTGACTCTTCTTAACACTCTGAGTATAAATTGTCTGATGCTCTGAATAAAGTTGGCTATTGCATGAGACTTTAGTCTATGCCCCTTTTAGACCCCACTCTCCCAGGTTCATGCAGCTAACTAGAGTGATAAACGCTTTACAAAAGAGACCAACACTCCAAGCCTTGGCTGTAACTGTCCAGTGAGAAATCTGGATACAGTTAAATAGATCCCAGCAAATGAGCAGGGAGAAAGTTTGACCTGAGAAAATTCGTGCATCATTGAAGTTCACCATAGCCAAGGATGGAGCCTTCCCCACCATGAATAGGGCTACAAAGAGTGGTGGGTGCTTCAGAGGCTGGATAAGCAGCCATGAATCTGTTCATAAAAACATGCCCCAACCATGGTACAGGCACATTCACAACAGATATGTCCATTAGTTTTTATCAGAAAACAAACCTCATTGGGTACTCTGGATTTTTGTTTGCTCAGTTAGGCAACTATACCAACAAGTTCTAGCATTAATATTACCCCCTGCTTTCCAAATGTAACATGAGATGAGATGTCACTCCTCCACCCCAAAAGAAGATATGGAGGTACTGTACTTACCTCAAGCTCTGTGCTCTCCTCAGTTAAAAAAGTAACCATAGATGGGTGTTCAGGCTTTGCCGGATGGTGGTAGGATCACAGGGTGAGTTTCTACCCACTTACTTGGAGTAACCACTAGACAGTGATGGAAGCAGATATTGTAAAATCAGAACTCAATGTGATCTAGGCGTTCAGTCAAAAGAAATTCACACCATCTCTCAGTTTCTTATCTGTAAAAAAAGATATGCTATGTATATATTGATGTTTTGCCAGTTTTCAAAGTGTAGATGGATCCAGGTATGTGCCTCCCAGGACAGATGTCAGATATGTGGATAGAGATAGTGTTCCTTCTCTTCAGGCATTGCCTCAGCTTCAGAGAGGTAATTGGCCCATAGTAACACATCTTCCTGAGGTCCTGATAAAGCATCCCAAGAATGCAAGTAGATACTGGTTCACTCATGGCAGGGTAGCTGGGAAAATGCCAGACTCCCAAGCAGCCTGGAGTTCACTGAGGACTGCCACTGGGTTGAGGCACAAACCCTCTTCTGTTCTTCCTGCTTCTTTCCTTCTTTATCAGAGATGTTGATCTCAGAAACACTCCTAAACCTATGACACACTGTGGTATGTGCTTATACCACAGAAAGCATTCATTCTTACAAAACAAACAAAACCAAAACCCAAATCTAGAACAAAAACAATGAAGTCAAATAGAAAATCGACTCAATTTCCAAAGCACCTGTGGCATCTCATTCTTAGGGAAAATACCTTCCTTCATGGAGATATCACTGATATCATTAGGTTTGTACAGTGAGAGGCCTATGGATTCCAAGGGCTTCTCTTAATGGCTGACATAAGGGAAGAAACATATCTAGTGTTTAATAAATTCTTGGACATTACTTAGCTACTTGTAATACTTGGCCTCATAGGACCAGGTGGAAAAATATGTTCCTTTTAGACATGTCACTTGAAAATATAAATAGCTCCAGGGAATCTGTGTTTCCAGCTCATTTTCAAGGGGCAGTGAAGAAGGGTGAGCCTTGGCAATGGGGGTGGAAAGCTGACTTAGGATAGAGACATTTGAGTGAGGGTCAAAACATAGACAAGGTGAGCAGTGAGTTGATACCAAGGGAGGGGGTCTAGGTGGACTTCCTGGCTTTGACTCTGCTTTGCTTCTCTTCCTACTTAAATTATCATGCAGGATCCAACCGAGCCCCAGCTCTGCTTCTGAAGGCCTGCAAGGGTAAATTTATCATTGACCTCCATTCTTCTGAATTTCCTACAAAATTATACTTGGAACATTAATAATTGACCGACATTAATAATAATACATTATAATTAATCAATGCAGTTAATCCGGGTAGTCTTAAATTCTGTGGCATTCTGAAGCCTGGTCTGATCCTCGGGAGCTTTTCTAAGTAGAAGTTATCCCATTTCCCTCACCACGCATGGAAGGGCCTATCAGTCTTTTCAAATGGACCACACCTGCTTCCTTTAGTCATCTCCCGTGCTAGTCTCTCTGCATAGAATGACCCACCTGTTATAACTTAGCTGCTGTGTAAACTTTATTAATTGTTTTCAATATTGGGGATTAACCTAGGTGTCATATATTCTAGGGATATGTTCTGTCTCTGACTTATACTCACAACCTCACATCTGTCACTTAAAAAAAAATGGTCCTCACTAACATACTCAATTAGGTTTCTGCCCCTTGACATATGTCCTTATAAAATCATGTCCCCTTTCTGAGCACTTAACCTGATTAAAATTATTAGTATAATTACTTAGTGCAATTAGTATAATTATGAATGTAATTGTTAGTGCTATGCATCTAAATTTCTGGCATATATACATATTCACTAAATAATATTTGTTGAATAAAAATATTGCCGTGGACCTTAGTGTTTCTGGGGAAGTCAATGTGTGACTCCCACTGGCCCCGTTCTTTCTGGAATATAGGTTGAAAGTTATGTCCAGAGTGATGGTGGTACTGGCTTCTCTGATCACATATCTCAGGAGTTCAAATCTTAATGTTCCTATTGCTGCAGTCAAACACCATGACCCAAAAGCAAGCTGGGAGGAAGAGGTTTATTTGGCTTACACTTCCATATTATAGTCCATCATCGAAAGCAGTCAGGACAGGAACTCAAGCAGAGTAGTAACCTGGAGGCAGAGGCTGATATAAAAGCCATGCCTTGCTGCTTACTGACTTGCTTCACATGGCTTGCTCAGACTGTATATTTATACAACCCAGAACCAGCAGCCTAGGGGATGGCCCCACCCACAATGGGATGGCTCCACTCACATTAATCATATTTAAGAAAATGCCCTACATGCTTGTCCATAGCCCAATCTTAGGGAGGCATTTTCTTAATTGGGGTTTCCTCTTCTCAAATGAGTCTAGCCTGTGTTGAGTTGATATAAGTTAGTCAGAACAGCTCACAAAGCTTTGCCCGTGTCCTCCATCTTCCTTTATGCTGCAAGAGATCCCACTTTTATCTACTCTATGCTCGGTGGAGTTTGGAGTAATCATTATCTCCAAGACACAAATGCTTTATAATCTATGGGATATGTGAAGAGTGCTCTATGGAGAAGTCCTGAAACAGACCTTGAAGCCCCTATCTATTGATATGTGGACTGAATTTTTCCAGGATTCTAAAAGGAGGCCTGACATATCCAAGAGGGAAGCCTATATAGACAGAGAAGCTTGGGATGGCTTTCTGGTTTATATGGCATGTCAAAGAATTTTGGCCATGCAGAGTTATGTGCAAGGGCATGGTGTGGGGCTTGTTAAACATCATTACAAGAGAGTTCAGGGTCTCAGCTTCCACTACTGAAGGAGTGGATCCTCGTGCATGTCCCCTTTAACATTCTTCTTAGCTTGCTTCTGGCCCTGTCCTGTGTTGGGGCAGGTGCTGCTTTATAAGGATAGAGGGATGGAAGGACAAGTGCTGCCACTGGCACAGAACATACATGAGGCTGCCAGACAGCTAAAGGAACACAGCCACTCGGGCTAGAGCTACTTTTCTGTGGAGGAAACTTGGCAAGAGCTCCAGCTTGGAGCTTTAGCATTCTGTCTAGTGGCAATATGAAACAGGGCTGCCCCACTCATCTTAGGGCAGGCCTAGTTAATTTCTTTCTACCAACCTGGGTAGGTAGTAGTTTGGATTGGCTGTAAGGTTTGAGTGTGCTCATGTAAGTCTGGGAGGAGGCTGTGAGAAAGGAACTCAAGCATAGGTGAACCAAAAAGACCATTCTCAAAATGACTCCCTTAATCCTGCCTTTCTTGAGGGAAGGATTTATTTTAGAGATAAAAGATTGTGGGACTTCTCAAATTCTTTTAGGACATAAAATGAAACTCTGAGTACAGAGGGCATCTGAAATAAACCACACAGATGCCTTGGTGACACCGGGGTGTAGGTAACAGAGACCTGTGTGGCAAGTATGAATTCTGAGGAAGGAAGAGGCTTCCAGAAGATTTGGCTGGCCAGGAAAAGAGCTCTACAAAGACAGCTAGTCTCAGAGAGAAACTTCAGACATCACGGCCCAGGCACTATCTGAGTTCTGGATAAATAGTGATGGAGAGAAGAGACAAGCCTGATGTTTCCAGGACTTACATTCCTGAGGGCCAAGAGACACAATAGAAAAGTCAAGGCTGACAGAAGATAATTTCCTGTGCTGTTGTTGTAATATAAAGAATCCAGGTGGGTTAGGACAGCTTGAGTGAGCATCAGGGAGATGCTTTGGAGAGGATCTTCAGGAGCAGCTACTTGGAAGTCTGAGTCAAAGGCACTGATGTCAAGGATCTGGTCATGTGACTAGGACAAGCACTAGAGAAAGAGCTAGAGCAGGTTGTTTCAGTGTGGGACTGAGTATGGAAAATCTGCAGAATGAAGAGGAAACCAGTGTGGTTAGGCTGCAGTGGGCAAGAAATTGATGGGAAGCCAGTCGGCAGTGAGTCTGGAAGAAGTTTGAAGTGGACTGTGTGGTGGGCAGCTTGGAGACTGTTTCTGGTCAGACTCCCTGGTAGAAATGCCCACCCTAGAAGCTGTGTGGAAAGGACTGTAGGTCCTGAGAGTGGAGAGAAGGAGGCAAACTGGGGGCTCTTGTGGAAAATATGGGAGGCGATAGTGTGAGTGTGTGGGACAGGGAAGTTCTGCGTTCTACTGTGTTGGTCTAGAACTGGCAGAGCTTGGTGATGATTGCGGATGCACGGATGGCCAGGGAAAGGAAGACCAAGGTGCTTTTTAAAGTGTTGATTTGTCCAGCTACAGTGGGAACATTTTCTGAGAGGTGTTTACAAGGAAAGAATTAAAGCTGGGGAGGACATAAAATTTTTGTTCTTTTTCCCAAATGGCAGTGGGAAGGGAATTGTTTCTTGAATATCTGAATAGTATTTATAAATTATATATGGTCTGGGGATTTTCTTTAAAAGAAAAGTGGATAGATCAGATGATAAAGCTGTCTGGACATCCTGGATTTCCTCTTCTTCTCAGCAATTGTGAGGTTCCTGACTGTGCCCAACAATACCACATGATTGGTACAATGGAAAAGCCCATTGATAACATCTGAATGATTATCATGAAAGCCTGACTCAACCCAGTTTGTTGTAGCTTCACCAAATGTTCATTCTCAGCTGGCTTCTCCCATTCACATGGGCATGTGACATTCAGAAAGGCAAGGGATTGTAGAGTTTTAAAACCGTTATAAACCTGAGATCAGAGTGTCTCAGAGAGTGTCTGAAGATAGCTGGATGAAGATGAAAAAGTAGAAAGCTAAGTTTATAGCCTTAATTATACTTCATTCATTCCCTAAAA
This sequence comes from Uromys caudimaculatus, assembly GCA_028551405.1. NCBI lineage: Eukaryota > Metazoa > Chordata > Mammalia > Rodentia > Muridae > Uromys > Uromys caudimaculatus. The sequence goes on from CM052706.1 coordinate 24,203,808, forward strand.
CAGATTTATTTACAAACTTCTTGGAGACAGTCTTTCAAAGCATAGACAACATCATTTGAGTCTGTAATAGTCTTCACAGCCCAGTTCCCACCCCCACTATCCACAGCTGCTAAGAGGATGTTATCAAAAGAGCTTTATACTAAGTGCTGCTATTGATTTGTAGAGGCTGCCAGAAGCATCCTATTCAGGAAGGGTCGGGGTCATGTCTAAGCTCGGCAGGATTGATAACTCATGTCTGCAATGGGTATGAGAGGGGAACATTTTTCCATCCACTTGTTTTAAGATGTCTCAATTATAATTTAGTCTAAGTGAATTATAATCAAATTTCCTTAGACAGTTCTGGGAATACACCTTTTTTTCTGTTTTATGCCTGGAACAGGGTATTACACATCACAAGTTCTTGATAAGTATTTATCAAATGAATAAGTGATATTTGGGTATAGTTTTTAAAGTTAAGGTTTGCATGCCCTGAGGAGGTATCTTACAGAAAGGCAGGGCAAAGTTCTAGATAGTGACCTAAGTACCTTTCCCATCCTTCCCTTGTGTTCCCAGCCAATGGCTGTGGATACAGGTCTTGAGCGCGTTCAAGCAGACTCATTCTCCGCGTGCAAGCTTTGAACTTTTGGGTCCTGATAGGCATTGTTTCCTCTTAGATTGCCATGGCTCTGTCTTTGAGTTTCTTTTTATATGGCTTTTTCTCCAATAAAATCTTTGAATGTTTAATCTCATGTTGGTTTTGTGGAGCTGGACAGAGTTGGCAGGGCCCTCTTAACTCCACAAAATGCCAGTTGGGCATCCAGAAAATGTCACCCTCATCCTTTGTGGAAGACACCGTGGGAAACAGATTGTGTCCCTTGAATGTTCACTGGAGAGAGGCAGCACTGCTAAGAACTTAAGGTTTTTTTAAAAATGACTTGAGAAAACATTCTAAGAATTAACGTGTAACTATTTTTATAAATATCTTCATTTTCATTACTATACAACATACCAAATGGCATGCCATCAATGGCAAGGCACCTATCTGAAACACAACATAATGAGCTCTGTGGTATATAATTCCACTTATCTTTCCATATTCATAAGAATCTTTTGGTTTATCCCAATCCTAAATCAAGTTATTGCTCATACATTTCGAGTTTTCTGTGGCAGACAATATGCATTTTCTGTTCACAGCTCAAATTTCTAATGAATGTATGGTTTTTGTGACTTAAGAGTCAGACTTCCTCCTGGAACCTTGAAATGTTGTGGAATTCTCCTCTTCCTTGCCAGCCCCATTCTAGGACTATGTCCACCATCTACCGCCTTCCTTCATTTACTCTGTTCATTTACCATCTCTGTTTTCCCTGACCCTTAGTCTAGTTATTTCTAACAGTATTAATGTATATACAATCTAAAATTTTCTTAATCGACCAATAATTGCCCTTAAACATTTCTAAACCAGAAATCTGAGTTAGGCCAATTTTGTTTATTTGAGAAGAATCACTGAAGATTAATCTTACCTAGATAATTAGCATCAGCAGTACAAGCTTGTCATTCATTGGTGATCTTTGAGTGCACATTCCTGGAACATCACCCCTATGAAAGGCGCCATGATTAGTATCAGTGAGAAGAGAGGTCCGGTACATCAATTTGGGGAAGGATACCTTAGGCTTTGAGAGTCTTAAAAAAAAAAAAAAAAACCTATTCTATTTACTTCTGTGAAAAATGAATGCCTTCAGTGCTTTTAAAATTGCTGCCACCCATGATTTCTCTTTTAACACATGATCGTTGCCTGTCAAGTGCTCTGAAAATGCAGGAGCCAAATTCATTTCAGAAATTCATCACAATGCTCTTAACCTTTGACATCCTTAGTAGGAATGACTTATGCGTGGCTATTCCTATGATTTTGTGTGGCTGTTTCTACAATGAGGTTGTAAGAGATCTAGGAGCTGTGATTTCAGCCGATCTCTCTCTCTCTCTCTCTCTCTCTCTCTCTCTCTCTCTCTCTCTCTCTGCTGCACACATTCCAGTTCCTACAAAAGGAAAGGGTCTCCTGTCTTTTCCCAGGAGTCAGAGGCTCTACCTGCATGCTGTTCTGAGAAGCTTTCCTTCTCGTCAGAACTGATCATGGCTACAGTCACTACACTGATCTGCTTCACCCCAGTGAGTTGAATTCAAGAGCTGACAATGGGAGCCTTGCCTTGGTGACTTTACATTCCTTCTCTCTCTTTGTCTCTTTCCTCTTTGTCCCCTGCTCTTTATTCTCGTTCTTCCTTCCTGAGTTGTTTTACCTCCTTTCAAATCCTCTCCCAGGCTGTATAGCAACCTTTCTTGTCTTGGACCATTTGATAATCCTAAATAATATTAATAACCCCAGAAGATTTTGTTTTGTTACAGTTTTAGGCAGTTCTATTTACTACTTTAGTTAAGCTTGTAATATTAAACATGTATATTTACTGCTCCATTTTTAAATAAACATAATGAACCATAGTACAGGAAAAATCACATACTTTTTATTGAAAATTGCCATATCAAAAAAATTTAAAGAGTGGAGAGCGCCATTGTTTTACAGTTTTGCAAATGTCAGTATTGTCTGGCTCAATAGAAGACAGCTGGCTTTTCATATCTGAGTCTGCAGTCTGTCTGCAACAGTATCACACTCCCTGAGAATATTCCCTTAGAGAGAATTAAAGTAAAGGAAGCAGATAGCACTGCATTGCTTTTATGAAAAATATGTTGATCTTGTGACCTCCAGAAAAGGTCTCAGGGACCCCTCCCAAGTACGTATGACCATATTTTGAGAACTGTTTACCTAGGTTTGGGACAGAAATGATCCAGCATTTTCCTTTCCATATGATAGAGGAAAGACACAAAGGGTAATTTACATGCAGTACAATCCATGTTATGCTGGAGATAACCAGAGGTCATGGGAGGACATGGAAGGAGATCCAACTCAGTTTCATGATGCATCTTGGGGGTTGAACAGAGCCCTGGCTCACTTGCTGCCTAAGCAGAGCTAAACTGAGCAGGCAAGAACACAAGTACTCTCATGACAACTGGAACGTCCTTATCAGCTGTGTTGTTCTCAGAGCTAAACATGAGAATGACCTAGAGTATTTGGCTTTCGGCTTTAATTCACTATATATGGGGGGGGGGGCATTTATTTTTTTACCATTCTCTCTAGCTCTGATATTCTTTCCCTTCTAAGCTAGAAGAAATGCAGATAACAGCTCCCATAAATAAGAAGTGAAATTGGCCTGCCAGTGTTTTGTTTCTGAAACCCTGAGAGGCAGGTGAGCACTTTGCAGTGAATATACTGTAAACCAGATAATTGCCATCCATCTTCCTGAACGTCTCAGGATCTGAGGCATGGGATGGAATTCACAATAAAAATGGATCATGCACATTTGCTATTTTCTAGAACAAAGTTGATGGCATAAGCCACAAAGGTTTTATTTATTAGTTGCCTAGTAGAGAAACAAAGATATGGTGTCTTTACCTAAGGTTAAGAAGAATCCACATTCCCAGCCAAGTCTCTGTCTCAGGTGGAAGCTATCATCTCATAGACTCGTCTTGGCTGAGCTATAGTGGCTAGTCATTTTAGCACTACTAAAGCGGGCTAGCATGCAATTGTTTAGATCTACAATTGATAACATCTATATTTAGTTAATTTTAATAGAGATTAACTTCAATAACATGCATTTTAATAGCAATGTCTGACCTTTCCCAGAAAAGGTGAAAATCTGTCTTAGGACTGTAGTGTTTTCTCCTGCCTGAGTTGCCAGCTTATTGGCCTGCCTACAGATCTCTGATTTGCTAACCCCTGAAACTGTACACTGCATGAATCAATCGCTGGAATATGCATACATATGTTCTCCTCCTCCTCCCGTCTCTCTCTCTCTAATATTATATAGATTGTATAATGTCAGGAAATATGTATACATACAGATTTAGACATAACCAGTTTTCTGCTTCCCTAGATGGGTCTAAATGCCATTCAGCCAGCTTTGAACTTGGCAATGTTATCTTGTTATGCCCTAATAAGCACTTGATCTAAAGCTTGACCCTTAGGAGAGGGAAACCAATTCCTGCTGGTATGCTAGGAGGAAGAAGCTGGGTTGGAAATCTGATCTCTTCCGTTAAGGGACCATGAACGTTTGCATCCCTTAAACTTTCTGGATCTCTATACCCTTGCTCATGAAGTAAAACTAATGCTGTCCCCACACGAGGTAATTGAGTGGATTTAGCCAGGTGGTGCTGTGAATCCTAGCACACAGTAGGTCCTCAGTAGCAGCAGCTTCTGATTAATTATATGAAGGCTCTGGTCTGATTCTGGCAATTACAGAAGAGGTTTCGACAATTATCTTCAGGAGCATAAATTTGAAAGTAAGTTACTGTCTGGTTTTAGGAGTTCAAATGTTTAAAATGCAGTGAAGTATGAGATATTGAAGTAATAACAATCTTGGGGAATTACAGATATAACAATTTAGTGCACACTTTAGTCCAATAATGTTGTTCAGTAGGTAAGACGTTTTGTGTGGAAAAATGAGCTGGTTCCTGCAACTGCAAAAGGACATAAACCAGTGCAGCCTCCCCCGTTCTTATTCTACACCATCCTTTTCTGAACAGCTCCTGGGCTTCTTCAGGGACTCTGGTTTTCCTAGGCCCTATGAGTGAAGAGGTTCTTTATTCAAACAAACACTGATCAATTATAGAGTGCCTATATTGGGCTCACCCTAAGCCTTGTCTCTGCCTTGATCTCAGGCTGTGGATTTGAGCCTTCTTAGAGACATGTGAGGTGTTATAGACCATTGAGCCAGATTTGGCAGTTGCTCTCCTAACAAGCCTGCGGGGTTGTGGTTACCCACTTTGTGTAAAGAAGAGGGTTGAAGGTTTTGGTGAAGACATTCTGTTGGTACGAAACACTAGAAATTTGAAATTAGCAAAGATTCCATCTCACTCTGAGCAACTCACTCAATCAACTTTTCCTTTGCCGAACAGAAACTTTATAATTTCTTGAGGTCATTTTTTGTCAATGGTTCGCCTTACTTCCGGAGCGAAAGGAGTCCTATTCATGAGGCTCCCTCCTAGTCCCATCTCATACAGGGTCCTGTTATGATTTCTCCTGGCACTCTCAGCATTTTGGAGCTCACTTCGCGGTCTTCGATCCATCTGGGAGTTTTTAGTTCTGTGCAGACTGATAGATATGAGTCTAATTCCATTCTGCATGTGTGTGGACATCCAGTTTTCTCAGCACCATTGCTAAAGATCTTATGATTTGTTTATTTGGTTTTCTTTTCTTTCTCTAGCACATATTCTGGGCCTCCTGGTTCAATAGCAGATGTCTGTAGTTACATGCACTCATAGTTGGCTCTCCTATTCTGTTCCATTATCCTACATCCTGTTTCCATGATCCACGCTTTGAGCACTATGGCTGCATATTATAGATTGGAGTCTGGTGAGGTAATCTCTCCAGGCTTGTGCTTGGTGCTTATGTTCGCGTCGGCTTTGGCTAGCTAGAGTCTTTTGTGGTTCTATATGACCTTTAGGGTAGGTTTGCTTATTTCTGAGAAGAATATCATGGAGATTTTGATTGGGATTTCATTGATTCTATGAATTTCAGCACTCCTTCCAATCTACCTTGGGGTCAATCCAAATGCCTTGTACAGAGACAAACTCAAAACTCACAGTTGCAAGAGTATGTAGCATTACAATGTATACATTTCTACCTTTGTTTTGACCCACTATTTTTATGAGATAGTGATATATAACTCATTTTGATATTGCTAACTATGGTGGTTTGAATGTGCTTGGCCTAGGGACTGTCACTATTAGGAGGTGGGGCCTTGTTGGAGGAAGTGTGTCATTGCGAGGGTGGGATTGGAGAGCCTCCTCCTGGCTGCTTGGAACACGTCTTCTTCTATTTGCCTTTGGATGAAGACGTAGAACTCTCATCTCCTCTAGCCCCTCGTCTGCCTGGAGGCTGCCACACTTCCTGCCTTGATGATTATGGACTGAATCTCTGAACCTGTAAGCCGGCCCCAATTAAATGTTGTCCTTAGAAGAGTTGCCTTGGTCATGCTGTGTGTTCACAGCAATAAAACCCTAACTAAGACACTAACATTCAGTTAACAGCTTTGAAAGGACTCAATATGCTGCACAATTATTTGTGGACAGAAAGGGAAAGATGGAAGGAAAACTCAAATAGTGGATAAGTGGATGAAAAGAGAGAAAGGGGAGGTCGGTGGTAGAGCAGAAGGGAAAGAGAAGTTCCCCCTTCAGCCCTTACCAAACAGCTGAGGATTAGTGACTTAGCCAGCCTTTCCACCATACCTTCAACACATTTAAAGCAGTGTAAATAGGCCTCCTTTCTTGTGGATTTTGGCATGTGTGAGCTATGCACATGGAGTCTGTATTTAAAACGCTCTAATGGGTACTTCCAGCAGAGCATATTGCCTCTCATTAAGTGATAGGGTTACCTTAAGGCTTGGAACACATGCCCTCTTTGTATCTGGGTGATGCTGGATACCTACTCCTTGTAAGCAGGTATTGCCCACATGCCATCTTGGAGGTACCTAGAAGGTAAAGGAGTGCCTGCTTCATTGACTAGTGATTTATGGTATTCCGGGAACTGTCAGGAGCTACAGACATCCTCAGATCCAAGATGCTGCTTACTCTCGAGGCTTAGCACAGTTCATGGAGAAGAATGGTAGGAAGGGGCTAATGGATATGCATGAGATAGGCAGTGTAGGGTGATATGGAAGTACAGAGGGCAGGGGGTGGGTGGGTGGGGTTAGAGCCTGACTTAAATCTGGAAGGAGGCACAGGCAGAGTGAGAGGCAGGGACTCGAGGAGAGGAAGAAATGAACACACATGAGTAGCATTGGACGGCTCTACCATTTCTGAGGGAAGCTGGTGAAGGAGTGCTCAAGACTGAAAATCTAGAAAATCTTTTCCCCTCACCCCCAGGCACTGTGGAGCAGGCAAATAAATACTTTTTTTTTTTTTAAAGTGACAATATTTATTGTAGTTAGGAATCATTGCAAGAATAGACACCCACCCAAAACCATTTAAAGAAGAAAATAGTGGTTTTACAAAGAATCGATAGTCTTCATTCACTCACCTCAGGCTGATATGCATTGAAGAGGGAGCTGGGGCACAGGGCTGGGACGCAGAAGGGACAGTTGGCTTCTGTAGCTCTACAGTTGGGGTGGGTGTGGCCTTCCTCTCTGGGACCATGTCCTAATTCTATGTCTTCTGAAAGATTGGCTTCCCTGATTTAAATGAGTTCTCAGTTTCCCCCAAACCTTGAGGGATCATTGCATAAGTGTCAGTTCCAACTCTTTAGAAATATGAGTGTCATATGCCCATCTCCAAACAAATCGTAGTTTCTGAGCCTCCAATTTTTCATGATACAATCAGCCCAGCCTTTGACATCTATACATTTCCTTATGGATAGGATGGCCATCCTGGCTTAAGCAGCTATCCGAAGATCAGACCAGAAGGTAAACTGGGACAGAGCCTGCAACAGACCAGCTGGCAATGAGAACAACATATTAGATAAAGTATAGTTAACCCTTTGAAAGCTTTTACCACAGTAATCCATATCTTTTACTCAGCTTTACTCCGGAACCAGTATTAGAGTTCTGAGAGCTAACAGGTTCCAGACAGATGAACTTTATGTTGAAAGGAGAAAGAGTCAAAAGGTAAGCCCCCAGCCACAACGATCTGCTGCTTTGGGGAGCATTAACATGCTTTTTCAGAGGTAGAAGCAAAGGGAGGAACGTAGCGTGCTCCCATGAGAAATGCTCTGTGCTCTAGTTACAGAAGCATTGGGTGGTGAGACCTAATTTCTCTGTAAATGGAGCACAAACATTACATTGGCACCCCCTCTTCCAAGTGCAGAGATACAGGCATTTTCCAGATTCTGAAACATGGAGACAAGACGGGTAAAAAGCAGACAGAAAGGGTCAGGGTGTGATGGGTCACCCTCCAAAAGGTGTATGCAGCAAGCAGAAGCACTACCCTGGGGGGAACTGATATAAGGTCAGTTCTGATGTTACAGCTCAATCAAGCCAAGCACGGAGGGACTGGCTTTGGCATATTGAAACAAACAGGTCAAGTATTTTGTTCAAGATTCGAACATTACAAAAAGGGAGTGAATAAGTAATAACTATCAGACTACAGGCGTTAATACCTAATTCTTCTTCCCTGGATAGAAGGTGCTTCTCTAGTTTCCCAGGGAGCCAGAGTTTGGAAGTAGATTGTGAATGATTTCTATATTATGTGGATGCTTCCTGGTAGTTCAGCCTAGTGGTTAGCCTGGATCCTTCTGTTCTCTGGCCAAACATAACTACACACGTCTCTCCATAGACTGCTTTGCCTGATATCCTCTCCCTCATTTGTCTCTGTTTGGTTTATGTTTCTCTCTCTCTCTCTCTCTCTCTCTCTCTCTCTCTCTCTCTCTCTCTCTCTCTCTCTCTCTCTCTCTCTGTGTGTGTGTGTGTGTGTGTGTGTGTGTGTGTGTTTCTGTCCGTAATTCTTTCTGTCTCTCTCTCCTTTCTCTGTCGTCTGTCTGTCTGTCTCAGATAGTTTCATACCTATATAATGTGGATTCTGATTGTTATAACCTCCCCAATCTCCCTCCTGCCCCCAACAATTCATTCCCTTTCTCATATGTCTGCTTCCTGCATACATGACATTTTTTCCTGATACTGTTGTTGGTTTGTTTCGTTGTTTGTTTTATTTTGAGTTTTTCTTGAGATGTACTGTCACCAGGATCACTGCATGACCACAGGTTCATATCTATCCATCAGAGTCCTTGTCCTGGAATAAATGCTGTCTTACTGTGTCTGGTTTGGTGCTCTGATCTTTTTCTTTAGTTCGAGTCTGTTTCTTCTTGCTTGTCCCTTTTTACATTGCAGTTATCATGCATTCTCTCTTAGGCTGACAGTCCTTTGAGGACAAGACATATATTCTTGCTCCACAAAGTGAGGCTAGGTTCATACATAAAAAGATTCACCCTTTTAACTGTTGATCCATGCATTTTGAAAAATGACCATGTAAATGTGGTAACTGCCACAATCAAAATAGAAAACAACTCTCTCACCTCAGCAAGCTCCTTGTCCCATCTATCCCTACACTTTTGCATTTCTAGAAATTTAGAGAATGACATCAAATATCATGCAGCCTTCCTGTTTGACCTCGTTCACCAGTGAGTGGTTTAGAAATTGACCCACTTCCCCCGAGATGTCAGCATCTGATCTATTTATATTACTGTGTGAGTGTCCATTATCTGGACACACCCAGTGTTTTTCAGTTTGACACTAATCTGAATAAAAGCTTTATGATCATATAGAGGTCTTCTATATAGTTTATGTTTGAATTTCTCAAGAGTAAATCACACAGGGTTAGAATTTCCGGGTAGTTTTATAAAAGCAAACAGAATCCTAACTAAACGGTTTATCAGTTTGTATTATTTTCCACTTTTAGTAGCAACGATGAGAATCCCAGTTGCTCTGTCTGCATGTGGTGCTAGCTCCTTCACTGCAGCTACTTGTGCAGCAGCATGCTGAGAGCCTGCTGCACCTTTAATGTAAATAAATGCCTCTGATATCCGTCGAAGCTGGGTATCTCTCCATGTTCATATTTTCTCTTTATATATTTATTTGTTGACAGCTCTGTTTAGTTGTTGGTCATTTTTATTAGACTGCTTATCTTCTTAGAGAATTCTGAATATTGTTTATATATTTTGGATACAAGCCTTTGATGTGATATGTTTTCTAAATAATTTCTTCTAGCCTGTGGCTTTTCAAAATTATCTTCCTGAGGAATGATTTTTTTCAAAGAAGTTTATCATTTTATGTTATTTTATTTTTCAACATTATATTTTATCCCGTATGTTTCATGTCCCTTATAGTAATCTAATCCAAGGGCACTGGCATGTTTTTTTATGCTTTCTTATGACAATTTTACAGATGCGGTGTACTAAGACTGAAGTTTGTTTTAAGGTGTACAGATATCTGTTTTTCTGAAGGAGCCTTTAATGAAAAGTCCATTCGTCCCTCAATGAATCCTTGGAGGTCAGAGTATTCACCCCTGAGATGTATTTGTGCCTGGGCTTAGATCTTTCCAGTGAGCTACATACCCACCTTTTGATCAGTGCCTGCACTATCTTGATTCTGCAGCATTTCAATAAGTCTTAATATCAAGTAGTGTAAATATCCCAACTTTGTTCTCTTCAACATTATTTTGGCAATGTGGTGTCTTTTTTTTTTTATTAGATATAGATTTTAAATTTTGATGTTAAAAATTCCTGCTGGTACTTTTAAAAGACATTTAAACTCTTTATCCCCTGTGTCCTCTCCCAAGTTCTGAGATGGTATCCATAGAGTTTCTTTGGCTCTATAGGTCAATGCTGGGGACATTTAGTCATGTTTCTATTGAGACTCCCAATTCATGAACACTGTCTCTACATTCAGCTCTAAATTCACTCAGCAGAAGCCTAAATTTCAGAGCATAGAGACCTCACATGCATTTTGTGAGAGTTATTCCTACATGTTTTGTGGTTTTGATACTATTATAAAAGTACTTTTTATTTAAAATTTCACTCATCCGTAGTCAGTTACTTTTGTGTTGTTTTCTTGACCGTGTTTCTTAGGACTTTTTGAAATGCACTTCTTAGATCTCATTGGAATGTTTGAGCATATAGAGGTTTGAAACTGGAGATCATGCTTTTTGCATAAAAAGACAATTTCACCTTTTCCATTGCAAACTGATTCTTTTCTTTATCGCATTGGTTTGAACCACCAGTAAAATGTCACTGTAGCTGAAGAGTAGACATCCTTGAATTGCCCTGTTTATATGCAAAGGGCATCCAATCTTTTCTATTAAATATGAAGTTAGCTTTAGGAATTTGTAAACATTCTTTAGAAGATTGAGGAACCTATTTAATTATTCTTTGATAGATATATTTATACATAGATGTTGAATTTTTCCAATTTTTAAAAATAATTTCCCCATTCTACCTCAATGCTCAGAATGCTTCCTGTATATTTTATGGAGTGTGTGTGTGTGTGTGTGTGTGTGTGTGTGTGTGTGTGAACTCAGGCTAGATATCTCTGAGAAGGTGAGACCAATCTTTAGGTATGTAGAAGCATAAAATGGACTGGGGAGCTTATTGGTGTTTGAATGATAATTGTATTACATTTACCTAAACTCTTTCTTGAAATTTTCATAAACGACTTGAGAAATAAACATCTCTGTTTTATAAATAGGAAATAGATAAGGGTGAAATTATTTAAAAGCTTATACACAGCTGAGTACTGGGGAAGTTTCTATTCATTTCTCAGTAGAAACCGAAGGCAATCATTAAGTTCATAGAACAGAATTATCTACGAAGGAGACTGCTTCCAATCTGACACAAGCTTAAATGACGCACGATCCACATAATAAGAGACTAGGGGATCCAATTGATTTTCACTGAATAGATGTTGTTCTTGGAATGACCACTGAGCTACTAAGAAAAAGTAATTCATTTACAATTCTTGCCTTATCTCTGTGTCTTAGTTACTTTACTATCTCGGTGATAAAACACCATGACCAAGGCAACTTATAAGAAAATATTTAATTTGGGCTTACAGTTTCAAAGGGTTAGATGGTGAAGCAAAGGGTGGTGGCAGTAACAGTTGTGAGCTTACATCTTAGTCAGTAGATAGGAAGGAGAGAGAGAGAGAGAGAGAGAGAGAATGAATGAACGAACAGAGAGGATAGAGACAGAAACAGAAACATACTTGAGGTAGTATGAGTCCATTGGAGTCTCAAAGCTGGCCCCAGTGACACACCTCCTTTAACATGGCCATACCTCCTAATCCTTCTGAAACAGTTCTACCTGCTGGAGAACATTTATTAAAAACATGAATCTGTAGGGAACAGTCTCATTCAAACCATGATACCATTATTGGTTTGCAACCCTAAGGATTTGGTCTATAGACAAAATATAGACATTATTTTTGTTTACATATTAAGATGAAAACGTCAGTCAAACTTGAAAAAAAACAAAAAGGTTTGAGGAAATCAGAATGTGGGGGAGAAGTCAGACAACTCCCTGCATGTTTGCATTTTTATTTTCCAAGTGGAACAGTTAAGCCCTTTTGAGTCTCAGTTCCTCTCCTGTGAAATGAGATACAAATTCTCACCACTGTAATTGTTGTAAGGATTAATGAGCTTTGGCTGGTGAGATGGCTCAATGGGAAAAGGTACTTGCTGCCTAGCATGAGAACCTGAGTTTGAACCACAGGACTCAGGAAGTGGAAGGAGAGACCTAATTCTTTCTCTGTTTTGCTCTGACCTGCACACATAAACTATGGCACATGTATACCCACACATATAGATACACTAAATAAATAGATAGTTACATAAGTAAATGAATGTAAAAGAGGATTAGTCAACCCATATGCATAAAATGCCTCAAATGAAGTAGCTATCTGACTACTAGCAGCTTTGACAGGAACAAAGGGAGGCAGACCTGTAGGTAGAAGGAAATCAGCCTCCACTGATGAAGGAGCAGCCTCAGCTTTCAAGTTAGTCTATAAACCACCTTCCATGCAGAAGCTATCACTACCCAGAGACCACAATGTGTCTAAATAATGAAAAGACAGAGGTTCTAAATCCAGCACAGGATATTGGAGTGACAGGATGTCCTGTGTGTGACATCATCACCTGCATCTTGTAGTTAAAGGCACTGATGCTCTGAGAGGCTCCTTGATTCACCTAATGCCATCCAGAAGTGTCTAAGCCAGAGTTGAAACCTGAAACATGCCTGCCTTGAGCCAGGTGGCACGGTGGATCAGAAACTCTAGGTGAGATTCCGGTGTCTGTTCGTTACACATTTCTAATGAATAGGCCCCTAGGTTTAATTAAGGAAAAAAGAGATTAATTGTTTCTCCCAACAGCTGCAAATTATTTACATTGCATTTGTGTTGATGGCTAATAAAAGAGCAAAGGAGTATGGGGACAGCCCAGAATGGCTGTAATTCTTACAGAGTCTATAATGAAGTGCAGGTCTGAACAACAGAATATAAGAATGGATGAGCCTACTGCCCCACGCATACCTGAAATGGGCAGAGCTGCTCTCTGCTCTGGGAAGGATTCAATCAGCAGAAATGGATCTCAGGGGCTCAGTCTTGAGACTAGCTTGGCACATAATCCTGCCCCAGCTGACTGCCAGCCACTCACTCAGTTTGTGGCTGCTGGGGAATGGGTAAGAAATAGAAAGATGGAAAGATGACGATTTAGGTGTGGTCCCCCACCAATCCTGAGACAGCTCTTAAACGAACTTGTGATGGATGATGGATTGGGAGAGGGAAAGGGCAACAGAATTAATCTCAATTCTCTGAGCTCTTGACTTTCCATGGCTACTGAAAAGTTGGTATAATCCATTACAATAATGTGGGATTCCATGAACTTTTCTGGGCGAGCTGTGAACAAATATGTACTCACCTCAGGTCGGGCAGCAATGACAGGCCAAAGGAATGATTCCAGTTGTAGCTAGCTAGTGAACTAATGAATGCATTGAGCTTCCTTGCAACATCACACATGAGGGGGTACTTCCAGTAATTTGTGACCCCCCAACAATCATGTCAACAACAACTCTCACCTTAGCAGGGATGAAGGCTCCCCCATGGCTGTTTGGTGGAATATTCCCTCATTTAGTTTTCCACTCTCCACTCTAGTACCTTTAGAAATCACATGCAGCAAGGGCAGGATTCCATGCCGCCAAGATGGGTTCTGTGAGGGTATAGGAATCTTTGCTGAGAGTCTAGTGCCATGCCTCCTGTGAGGGACCTCAATAGGCCCGACATGAGGTATTCCTGTGTGCAGTCACACTTGCTTTCATTTAGATGGTTATGGCTGTCATGCTCTAAGGACAGCATTCTGCAATGAGTGTCTATGATGTGTGTGAAATAATAAATTTATTTTTGTGCTTGTGAATATCTTTGGTATATGGTGACATGCTACTATTTTTTGCCCACTATGAAGTATGTAGTCCTCTTGAAAAAGGCACTCTTTGTAGAAACCTTTTCTTTACCATTTTTACAACCACCACATCTATTTCACAGGTTGCTGTGGGGAAGATATACAACCACAACTTGGAGTCCATGGGACAGAGTGTGAGGGTTGGCCATATTAGGTTGGCATGTTATTTTGCTTTTTAAAGGTGCCTCCTTTGCCTTCTTAATCCTGTGGGTGTATGAGAAGGATTTAAAAGAAAGACCAAGAACTTCGCAGTGGAAGGACCACTGTTGATGAGCACATGGAGTGTTAACTGGAGAGGGAAGGATATTTTCTTGTAAGATGAGCTGAAATGCCCTTGTAGATATCCAAATGGCATCATAGGGACCAAACAAATATTAAACAACACTCCCCAAGGAGATGAATGGCTTAATGCAGAAGTAGGATATTCACCAAAGATGTCTACATGTGAACATACAAAATCTAGTAACATCTTATCTCAACCTTCTAGCCACCATTAGTCCTTGTTAGTGTATTACAATAGCTTGGTGTGCTTTCTATGTAGTACCGTAAACTGACGACCTTCAGAAAAAGGGAAATGCACTGTGTCACACTTTTGGATGCCTAGCATCTAAAATGAAGATATTGCAAGACCATTCTTCATCTATACTTGGGGAAGTGATCAGGTGGAAACTCCCATCCTGGATAATATCTAGTGGCCAGTAGAGCACAACTCTAGTTAGTTAGTGTGTGTGTGTGTGTGTGTGTGTGTGTGTGTGTGTGTGTGTGTGTGTGTGTGTGTGTATTTTCATGGTGCTGGTACATGTCTCCTGTAAGAGGAGACCAGAGGTCAAGCTTAAATTTCATTCCTCAGGTACTGCCTATCTTATATTATTATTGCAAAGGGCCCTTCATTGGGACCTGGTACTCATTTATAGACCGGGTATCCAGCAAGTCTCAGAAATCCACCTGTCTCTGCTTCCCTAGTTCTGAGATAGAAGCATCGGCCTCCATGCTTAGCATTTTACCTAAGATCTGATCTGAGGATCAAACGAGTCTTAATGCTTATAGAGCAAGCACTTTACCGAATGAGTTATTTTCCCAGGCCAACTCAAATCTTATTAGTGTGTTTCTTGCGTGCTTGGCTGTCTCTAGGTGAAAATTTCCCCTTTTAATAGGGACATGAGTCATTATCATTGAGGATCTACCCTGGTAGCCCAATTTAAAATAGATTATCTCTGTAAAGATTTTATTTCTAAATAAGGACAAATGTTGAGGCACTGGAGGTCATCATGACAACATAATTTTTGGATGCACTGACATTAGACCTGTAGCATGGTAGATATATGTTTAAGTATGCAGTTGTTCATTAGACAATGTATGATTTGAATTGGTCAGTTTATTGAAGAGAAATTTTAATTGATATATAACAGACCATTTGAATAGTCCTTACATCATTAGAAAATACTCAGTGTATGTTGAATATTGACATATATATGCAGACCCAAACATATGTGTTTTATATATGCATGTGTGTTAATCTACTAATGGCATCTACAGATGGCCCCAGTTAAGTTGAGGTGAGAATTTTCAGCACACAGTATATTCTGCTGATTTCTTGACTAATAATGAATTTTAACTCAGAAAGATCTATTAATAGACCACATAAGAAATTTTAACTCTTAATAATATCTGTCTATATTGATGTTTACCTTATGTGGGCCATGGGTGTGCTATTGGGCTGTAGATACACATCTCTGAATCTTTTCTACATAACAAGTGGGCTAATGTTTTATGACCAAGTTGTTGGGTCTATGACATGGCAAATATGAAACATTGGTAGTTCTGTTTTGTATCATTTATTCACATGATTATCTTTTTGTTTTGTGTTACTCTCTAGTCAATAAACACAAGCCGTGGATCGAGACATCGTATCATGGAGTCATAACTGAGAACAATGACACAGTCATCTTGGACCCTCCACTGGTAGCCCTGGATAAAGATGCCCCAGTGCCTTTTGCAGGTAGGATGACTGGTATCTTAGTATGCTTAGGTAAGACACGCTCGGGAGACCTGATGGCAAACCTCCACAAAGCTGAACTAGGACCTAAAAGCTGTTGTCGTGCCCTATATGCAGATGGCTTATGGTTTTCATGTTGTGTATCCCCCCTTCTCATTGTCAGTGTGGACTCTTATCTCCTTATGACTATTCTCCTTCACATGGGAAAACCCATGTTCACTTTTTGAGTGATTGCTTTGCTGTTTTAGTTTTCTTTGAGACGAGTCTCTCTATGTAATTCTGACTATCCTGTTACTGGCTATGTAGACTAGACTAGTCCCGACCTCACAGCGATCAGCCTCTTTGGGTCTCTGTCTTCTAAATACTAGGATTGAAGACTTGTGCTACATCCCTGGTTTTGGTCTTCTAAGAGGTGATAAATTGCTGAGGTGGCCCCTGGAGTTGGAGGAGTTGGACTGGTGGAGTGCCTTGGGAGAATTTTGCTCCTAGAGAGATGGCCCACAGACATGATAAAATGTGGACATCACTGTCCCCACTAGCTACATACCACATGGGGACTTGTATCTTGGTAGATTGGGAAGAAAAGGAAAATTAAAAGTATCAAAAAAGATTGCTAAAAGTAGGATGGCATTGTGCCCACGAGCTTCTACATGAGTGTGGGGTTTAGAGGAGGAATTTGAAGTTGGGCTGACTTTGCCCTTAGTGCTTTTTGGCTAGAGAGCTTTCTTGTGTCTTCAAGGCTATTACTGCTCTCACCCTGACGTCCTGCAAAGGTCAGACTCCAGAAAGGGTGTGTGTAGGATACTACACTATCAACTGCTTCCATGGATTTGTGTAAATACAGGGAAAAGGACAAAGCCTTGGGTAGGATGTCTTAAACAAAGAACGTCTGAAGATGCCTGAATCACGAGGAATATTGTTAACATTTTATAACTGTCAAGAGAAAGACAGGAAATTTAATGAAGGTTTTCAAGACCTCTAGAAGATTGCTTTATGATCGATGGGTGCCAGGCAGGGGTTTTCACCATGATGAAGTCTATTTTTTCTGACAGTTTGTCTGCTACATTATGAGCTACTTGGGCAGAAAAAAAAATGACTCTTTTGCACTTTTAAGAGAGATGCTCTGTGAAGGCCTTTTATTCATTACAGAACATTATAAAGTCGGGAATGATGGGCTGGGTTAAACTCAGTGTTATGTGAAGATAAGCCCATACACATCCTTACATTGAGGGGGAAAGACTCTTGGAAGGTTTTATCTTTATTTTATGTAGAATTGGTAACTATCAAGGGCACCTAACTGTGACTTCTGTGGTGTTTAAAGTTGGGGAATCCTCAAACATCTTCCAAAGTCCTCTAACCAAATGACACGCTAATGTATAACTCTCATGCCATTTTTTTCTACAGAGGATGAGATTCCACCCTACCTTTTTCCAACAGCCTAGAAACAATCTTCTTCACACTTCTGGGCATAACTAATATGGTCGTGGGGTTAACCAATGCCTTTAACATGTCTAGAAATAAGATTTTTGAAGGAAATGTCATGTTTGGGTTGTGGAACTGTTTGGTTTAGCATTCAGCATGTGATTTAAAAGTAGATACAACATGTAGAAACTCACAGATTTATTTAAAAAATGCAAAATTCTGGTTAATCTCCGGGAATCAGATTTCACATATAGAGAGCTGAGTCGCAATTTCCTCTGGTTCTTTCTGTTCTCCCTCCCTCTCTCCCTCTTTCTCTCTTTCCCTCTCCTGTCCCTCCCTCCTTCCCTTCCTTCTGTCCTAGGAAGAAGCATTAATCTGGGCTGGCCTGATTCAGTATAGATCCCAGGTTGTCCTCAAACCTGTGATTTCTGGCTATAGCTATCTGGGTGCTGGAATCGCAGATCTGTATCATAACCCCCAATTGGCTCCCTCTTTCATCTATGTGTGAACTCCGGCACACACCATTTCTCTCACAGGGTATGCACAGAGGCCTTCCCACTGAGCAGGGCTTCCTCTTTCCCATTCCTGTCTGTGGGGTTGACCTCTCTTTCAAGTATAACAAGTGCAAACTGCTGGCAAACTCCCAGGAATTAACAGGGTTCCCTTTAGTCACCCCAGTGCTGGGAGACTGAGGCATCCAAAGATGAGCAATGTGTCTTACTATTCATGCCTACCCCTAATGGAACCCACTTTGTGTCCAGTTGTGAGCAAGGAACTAAAGTCTACAGCAAAGTGACCCACTCTCGACAGGGAGACCACAATAAAAAGACATTTAAATTCAAACAAATCTGATCTTTGAGAGTTTATATTCATAACAGATTACTTATCCTTCTCAGTTTTGGGGGCTTACAGACAATTTAAAAATTCACCTGGAGACTCACCAAAGCACTTCTTAAGTTGAAACCCCAACAATTGCCTTAAACTTGAATTGGGATTTTATCAGATGTGCTCACAGTTGTTGAGGCGTGTTTTGAAACTGAGATTTGCCCCTCAGCCAAGCCCTGAGTAGCTATTTCCAACCAGAGACAATTTCTATACTCCACCTGTTATTTTTGCAGCTGCCTTAAAAAGAAATCTGGCTTAATGCATCAAAATATAATCTGCCAAGCTCTTAAGAGTAAAAAAATAAAGGTGCTTTTTTACTGTGGTCAAAGCTATTTTTCTCAGTATTATTTATGGCCAACTGTAAGACAGGACACAGACATCAGCCATCCATCCATGCTACGGGCATTTATTTTTAAAACATTTATCTTAAAAAGAAAACACTGAAGATTTATTTCAGATCCCTATCATTCTCGTAAAATTGAAAAATTTATATCTGCCTGCTTCATCACCCTCCATGTCAGCCAGAGTTTTTGGTTCCCCTTATCGACCACTCCTGCAGTGGGGGTCACTTTCCCCAGCCTTCTGCCTGCATCTTTACTTCCTGTCGAGCAGGTGAACCGAGCTATGCTCTGTGGAAGACCATTCCCTTTAAATCATTTTTGTTTAACTTTCTTTCTCTTATCTTCTCCTACCTTTTAGGACTTTCAGAACAAAAATTCATCCACAAAATTTCTGTTGAAAAACAATTTAGAATTATATCCTCTTATAAGCAGTTTAAATAAAAGAAAAGCACTGGCTATAGGAACCATGGAAAGTGCTAAAAAGTGCACAGAAAAAAAAGCACAGAATGGCACCTTCCCACCACCAGAGACTCAGCATTTCAGTAGGTCTCCTTTCAGTCACATGTCTATTCCTTGTTAAAAATTATCACCTATTGCACTCAATATTAGAATTAAGTGTTAGTTAAATAACATTAACACTATAAGTACCCTGATGAATGTTCTAGAGTTTACCTTTTCCCTATTGGCAATGTATCTATTTCTATTTTGTGGCAACACACCTGCCTTTCTGAGTCTATTGGCTATGTGTTTTCAACAGTACGTAACCGGTCAAACATTTGCAAGCTCCTGAAACACGTTAGACTGCTCTTTCAAGAGTTGTCTGACTTTGTGATCCTATTCACACCATCTGAGTCCTCCTTCTCTGGCTCGCAGGTGGCTCACTCTAATGATGACTTGGTGACAGCCTGGCAGGGTAGCTGACTGTAGTAGCTTTAATAACATTACCTGTGAATGAGCTAGGCTTCTCAGGGCGGTTCTTTGGATGGAGTGTAAGGAACGGCTGTGCCACATGCTCCAAAGGTGGTGTGTGTTTAATACATTTGTGTTTCCTTCTCCATCCTTTCCTCCATGCTCATTTTATAGATGAAATACCTAACTGGCATTGGGGTTAAGCAACTTGCCCAGAATTCTAGGATAGGTGAACTTGTGGGAGAGACAGGGGCCTGTCTTCTGTAGGATGCTCTGAGTTCTGTGTCCCTATGATTTTGCTCCAAATCCTTGTCCTATTTGACCAGCAAAACCTCCACGAGACGTCAGCCAGCTCCACTAGACTTGCTTGGCTTACTTCTCAACTCAGAGTCTGAGTTCTGTAGACTTGACCTTCTTAAAGAATCAGACATAGAAAAATCCTCAAGTAATAATGAAAATCCCATCCATTGCATGACAAAAAATGATAATGAAAGCCAGCTGGGCACACCATGAACTTATTAATTTCTACATGTGCCCCACTGAGGCCTGTTAGGAAAATGTGGAGACTTTTACATTTGAAGGGAATTAGATTGCCTTTCAGAGATAATAGAAGTACTACTCATTTGTCTACATCGGGCCAGTCTGGACTTGTCTCTTGTAAGGACAGGGCTGCAGAGGATGATCAGGCATAATTGGCTGGCTTCTCAGCCTGGGTGAGTCTCTGAAGGCTGCCTAGAAAATTGTCTAGAATATGATCTGAACTGGTTTGATTAGCTAGTTACTATGCTGGATGTGGCAAGGACTACTCTTTCTTTCATGGTTAACTCCACTTTTCTTCCTATTCAGCTCAGTGTCTGCTTTCCTACCTATCTGTGGACCTGTCCAGGGACCTGGCTTCCACCTACGGCTCAATAGGAGCCTAATGGCAGAGACCTTCCAGGCTTTAGTCAGCCATGATATCTTATAGTGAGCAGGAAAGGCGAAGGTCATAAACATTCATTATTTCTATTATTTTTAGATAGATGAACATCATTATATACTCCATAATGTATAAAATATTATGTTTAAAGTCATATCAACGTATTATAGACTACTTAAATCTAGCTAAGTGGCAAATACATCACCTCACGTAGTGTGATGTAACCATACTATGTTACAACACTACGTGATGTCAAATTGGCAAAAAGTAAACTCACCTGGGAGATGGGCCTCTGAACATGCCCAGGACGGCATTTCATAACCGAGTTAGCTGAGGTAGGAAGGTCAATGTGAGTGGAATCATTTCGTGGGCTAAACCCTGAACTGAATGAAAACAAAGGTGCTCTCCATTTCCTGAGTATGGACGCCATGTGGACGGCAACTCTTGCCACTGTGAGTTCACTGCAAGATGGACTGCTAACCTGGGACTGTGAGCCGAAATGAACTCTCTCTCCTTTCAATTGCTTTTGTCAGAGTATTTTATTTTATTACAGGAACAGAAAAAAAAAAAAACCCTGAGACACAGGGTTGTCATCTTTTAGTGATAGGATATCACATCCGGCCTACTTTCTCCAAGAGTAATATATTATCACAAACAATAGTTACCTTGCTCGACAGTAGAGCTCTTAAATGTATTATTTCAATTACACTGCAGCTGTGCATCCTCTGGCCAGCATAGCCTCAGCCCCGCTAGCCTCTGGTGACCACCACTATATTCTCTACATCTGATATCAGCATTCTTTAAATTCCACCAAAGAGGGAAATCAGCTGCATTTGTCTATTTTTGCTGGCTTATGTCCCTTATGAAACACACACGTCTTTGCATTTAGGCTGTCTGCACTTGCTAACTTTATAATCTCAGAGTTGTCGCTATACTCGTCCAAGGGAGCGTTCATAATGGAGGCATTCGTAGCACCTACTCCTGGGATTAATATATGGATATAATTAGATATTAATGAAAACTGCCCGGAGCCCTGTCTGGCAGCCAGAGAGTACCAATAAATCATAGCTGTGTTACTCATAGTCGTGGTGATGATGAGGATCATCAGAGTAATTGTGATTCTTGTAATTGTCAATAAGCCACAAGTGTTTGTTTCCTCTTTGGTTGATTACAATGGTAATCATACAATTATAATCTGTGATTTTGATGATAAAAGAAAGAGGACGCACAAGTCTAGAGTCTGTTCTAAGGCTCGATATAGTCACCCAATCAGACTGTCGTCTCAATTCCTTAGTGGCATGGCGGTGTGGAAATGACCAGCCAAATTATAGTTTGAAGATTGTGTACGGCTCCATAAATAAATATCAGCTAGCTAGGAAGGAATATTTGTGCATTCTACCCATAATTCATCCCTGCTGAATAACCTATTGCAAGCTACATTTTTAAAGAACTGCAAACCATGTACTCTTTTATTATACATGCACACATACACAGACATGTGCCTGTCGTCCAGTTGATTGCAAGTCAGTTTGCGCCAGCTTGGGAAGAGGGAGACCCACTGTTATGGTTCTGTTTTGCAAGTAAGGAAACAGGACTTTAGGAAGTTTCCTGAACTTCTCAGGTTCATCTTCCCAAGTCCAAGCTCTCAGGCTGCAAGTCTTACCTTTTCTCTCCACTCTGTCAGCTGTCCCTTGTGGGAGGCTGCTATTAGCGGCTTTAGATGATCTGTATGGCGTCAGTCTCAGCCTTGCTAAATGTCAGTCTCATGCTATGTTCTTCCCTTTTAACTTCTGTTCCTTTGTTTGTTTTGGTCATTCAAGAAGAAACGTGTATTTTAGGAGATTCAAGTCATCACCAGCACCTCCTGTATCTGATAATCTCTCTTGGTAAAACAGGAAGAGGATCTATCACTAGCCTTCCATAGACGACATTGAACTACAGTTTTAATAGCAGTCTGTTGTGTTTTAGTGAGGCCAGTTTCTATGGAGTTAAGTATTACTGCTATTCACTTCTGGCATTTTCCTTTTTAATAATCATTGGGTTGTTTTTTTTTTTTAAGCCAACTTATAGAAAGATATAAGCAAATATGTTTTGGTGGCTCACAGAAGCATCACAAGTCACTCAAGAGGTCTGGGACAGGACACAGAGACATGGTGGATAAGCCTCATCTAGAAGGGCGCCCTCATCTGGTGTGTTCAGGAATGGCTGCAGGGTACAATTCATCTTCAGTCTATGTTACCCTATGACCCTCCAGCCTCTAGTCCTGGCAGCATAAATGTATGTATACATCAACAATTAATAAAAAATGAGGCTCTCTATGGAATAATTGGCTTCAGCCACATGGTACATCTTCTATTTCACTGCCAAGAACTGGGTTCATACCTATCTGTAGTCCACAGTTGGGGGGCTTCCTCTTCAGACCTCAGAAATAAATCTAGAATAAATCAGGAAAATGTGTATCATACAAACATTTATTTAGTCATCCCATCATTTTGGGCTGTGTATGTTGTTTTCAATAATTTTTCTTTTTTAAATAAAGAAACAAATTCTTCCATGGTCAACTATATGAAATGTTTTCTTGAATAGACCTAACAGTTTCATTTTGGGCTTTAATTCATAAAGAGTGAATGAAAGAGATGCCTTCTTTCAGCGATGGGTTGAGGTTGTGTCCTTAGACAAGGAAGGGGGGGGGGAACTCACATTCTTCTGCACCTGAATGGGAGCACTATGCCCAAGTCCTCAGATCCCCAGGCCTCCTTCCCTATGGCCAGATTTTCACCCTCACTGCAATAACTCTGATCAAAGGCTCCCAGATTTATACAGGAGAAATAGAAAAACTGCTTTAAGACCGTAACAATTGAGGGGTAATGGGAACAGCTGACTGTAACTAAGATGCAAGACCTGGTCACGATGGCATTTGTGATCTCTGCAAAGACGGCAATGGAAAACCCCTCTGTGGTCCTCCAGTACCATCAAAGCCCTTACAGTGGTCATACCCATGAGCCTCGTGGAGCTTGGGGTCCTACCAATCAGGCAGGGAGAGCAAGCCCCTATGTGCCATCAGTGGGGGATAAAGTACAGATTCGGCCCTGTTCTTGTCTTTGAACGTCTGGCTTGGCAGCTCCCATCCTTGACAGGGATGGGTATGAGAGTGGAGGCATGTTTGGGGACTCTTCCTGGCCATCTCCACAAAACACACTGTACTCTCCCCAGCGGTTCAGTTCTATATTTCTAGTTTTTCTTTGTTCCCTGATGATGGCCGTCAGTAAGAGGCAGGTTTCCATTCCAGTGTGAGACCCATTCACAAATCCTAGTACTTGTGGCCTTTGATTGAGTGGAGCCAAAGTGTATGTGTCCTTCCATGGAGACTGTGGATGGTGCCCACTGTGGAGGAGATGCTGGCTGGAGAGGGGAAGCGTTCTAGACCTTCTGTGGTGTGAGTGTTTGAGGTCTTTGCCCTGACTGTTTCTGGAATGAATCCTTGCAAACCCTTTCTTATGCATTTCCCTATTTTCCTACCCCCCTCAGTTTATCTCAGGGTCCTGATGCTGGCTGTCTATGCAACCTCTGTCAGTATGTAACCCTATGTGTTTTGTCTTCTTATTTCTCTTGTGAAGGCAATTTGTAAAGTTTCAGTGTGGCAGTTTAGCCTCTGTGGACTTCATTTGGATGGCCTGTTCTCACCTTCCACTCTTGTTCTGTGCCAAACCCTGGGACCCAAGTCATCTCGATGGGGCTCTGGCACAAGAAAGTGTGCTGGCATTAGCTTCATACCTTTCTGTGTCGAGTGGGCCAAGATGGGCTCCAGTGTGGGAAAGCTTCAGGGAAACTAAGGGGACTTTCCTCGGCGACTACCGGGAATTCAGAGCCAGGATGCAGAGGAACAAACCAGCCAGGGAAAACGGAGGTTGTAGTTTTCAAACTAATCAGATGCATCCAGAGGGTTCTGTGTCTGACTTGCTGAGAAAGCAAGAGAGGGGTTGAGGAGCTGGAACAGTATCCACGAAGAAACTTACCCAGGCCTCCCAGGCACTCTTGGCGTTTTGAAACAGCATATCACTGTATAGTCCTGGCTGGCTTTGAATTGGGCATCTTCCTGCCTCTGATTCTTGTGTGCTGTTCAAATAATAGGCATGGACTCCCTAACCCAGGACCTTTTTAAATGGAAAACTCTGGCTAAATCCTACTTAGGTTGGGCTTATGTTTAAGGACTGACCAGTGGGTATTAGTGCCCATTCTCCTCGGTAGGTTGAGGAGGTGCTCAGGAAGACAACCTACCCTAGTTTGCCTGGGGCTGAAGAGCATCCTAAGATGTGGGATTATCAGCTAAAATTGGGAAACAACAGGTAAACTGTAGTTGGAACCCCTGGGAAGAGTGGTAAGGTATTTCAGAATAAGCTTCTTGAGTATCCCACTAGGAGACAGCTTGAGACAGGCCTTTGAATGTAGAAAGTCCGTGTTTTCTGGGACCCTGCATTAATGACAGTGCTATAGGAAAACAAGAGGAAATGTGAACAATGAAATAAAAAGCCATGGCAGGAGTGCTGCCAGCCCATGTAGTGACCGTGCAAATTGGAGACAGGTGTTCCTTTTTACTAATGACCCTGTCTCACTCCACAGCACACAGCTTAGCAAGTGAAGAGAGAGGCAGCCCCTCTATGTCCCCTTGCTCCTGTATTCTCATACAGAGGATAACTTGCACACAGCAGCTCTGAAAAATTGGCCAAGGCTTATTGTTACTCTATAGCATGCACTGTGTTTATAAGCCCTGCATCGTTTAAGTTTTATAGTGATCCCCTAAAATAGGCACCATTATTATCTCTATTTTATAGGGTAGACTGAGGTTAAACTGGATTATACACTTTGCCCAGGACACAGTGGTAATGAAGTTGTAATTCTAGTGCAGATGTCTCAGTTAAGTACTGCTATATTGCAACCGCACCAAAACCTAGGAGCCACAGGACAACAGCCATTCATCTTTGCTCATTACTCTGTCTGTTAACTGGGCATCTCTGCCAATCTGCGCCGGGTGCAGCTGATCCTTGCTGGATGTGTTTAAGGGTCCATAGGAAGCCAGTGACTCTGAGAGGCTAGTTTAGGGTAGCCACAGCTAGGCTGACACTGTTCTCTATGTATTTTTTTAGTAGGCTCTGGAGAGTCAAATGGACTGTCTTAGTTAGGGTTTCTCTTGCTGTGATGGAACACCATGACCAAAAAGAAAGTTGGAGAGGAAAGGTTTTATTCAACTTACATTTCTACATTGCTGTTCATCACCAAAGGAAGTCAGGACAAGAATTCACACTGGGCAGGAACCCGGAGGCAGGAGCTGATGCTGAAGTCATGGAGAGGTGCTGCTTACTGGCTTGTTTCCCATGGCTTGCTCAACCTGCTTTCTTATAGAATCCAGAACCACCAGCCCAGGAATAGAACTACCCACAATGGGCAGAAACCCTTCCATATTAATTACTAATTGAGAAAATTCCTTACAGCTGGATCTCATGGAGGTATTTTCTCAACCCGAGGCTCCTTCCTCTCTAAGGACTAACTTGGCTCAAGTTGTCACACAAAACCAGCCAGTACAAGTACACGTGTGTACAAGCAGATCTCAGCTACTACCTCTGGCAGCTTCGTTCCTGTCTTACTATCGAAGACAAGTTGAATGCCCACTACTAGAGTCAGTACCCAATTGGACCACATGGAGATGGACAACTTCAGACTCATGAGCATTGGTCTACCACATCCCACCACCGGGCCACTAGTATTTATAAACTTTCTGCATGCTAAATTCACTGTCCTCTGTTCTAGAATCCCAGAAGGTATATCCAGTCATAAATTCAGACCTGGAGCCCAAGATTTTGAGGTCCTCATGTGTGGATACAGCCAATCTTAATCCAAAGGCCTATGAACTCATCAAAGATGAGTTACCTTTCCACCTTTTAGGAGACAGAAATTGTCAGTAAACACTTCCATTCTTGGTGGTATTAAAGGGAAACATACAGTGACCGTTAGCAATTCCGATATCTTTCCTCTGTCTCCTGAAATGTCTAAGCCTCATCTCTTAAGAAGCAAAAGAAGCCAATGAAAGCTATATATTAGCATGGCCACATCCGGAGCATCATGTGGGCTGCAGAAACTTTTGGTTCTATAGAGGCTCAGCTAAGTGAACAGCATAGGGGAGCGTGAACCAGGACTTTGAAAACATGAAGGAAATCCTCTTTAAAAGCTGTAGCGGGTGATCATCACAGCAAAATCAATGACTGAAAATCAGTTCTGACTGTCAATAATCGGACCACTTAATAACCCTGTTTACAAAGTTAATACCAATTCAGATATCTGCTGTAGAATCCATGCCGCAGCATACTGCAGTGGTCATATTGTGTAGGCCTGGCAATGGAGCTCAGCACAGTTATTAATTATGAATAGGCTTTTGTAAGGTCAATAGTTTTACTTTGGTAGGAGTTTGGGGCTTATGAACACAAGTTCCAAGTATCTCAGACTTGTTTGAGACCCACATCAAAGGACAGGCGTACAAACATGCATTTATAGTTCATTCTGCCTGGCAGAGAACGGAGGGTGAGATCACTGAATACTTTGGCGTAAGTTCAGGGCTCGATTTTATTATCTTGTAGCTGCCTGTAATCACAGATGAGGCATCAAAGGCCAGCTGTCCCCCATGAACCTTGACAGTCTATATAAACTAATTACTTTTTTATGAGCCACCTTTTCAGAGTTTTGAAGAGAGGGCCTATTAAGCCAAGTTCAATATGCTCTACAAACTTTAAAAGTTATTATTATTTATCTAAGTGCATGCAGAGTGCCATGGTAAATGACATCCTTGGCGGTGCTTGGCTTGGGTGGCCATGAACTTCCTGAAAACAGAATATTCTATCTTTTTTAATGGAAAGATGAATGCCCCTGTGCACATGGGTGGTATTAATGGGGCAAGGAAGAAAGGGCAAAGATACATCTGGCACATGCCAAGCCTGTTCTCCTAGACCCACTGGGCTGTCGATATTGCTCCTTACCCCTCAACGTACCACACCCAATCCATCTTTTATCTCATGTCTTTCTTGAAGTCCCTAAAGGAGTTCGCTATGAGCCACAACACCCCCATGCAACCTGCACTTCTGTGGTCACCTGGGCCTCTTCTCAGCTGTCCCTGGTTGCTGTGGATCTGCCACGTGGCTGCCTGGACTGATCTGCCTACTGGAAATGAGACTTAGTGACAGCCCCTCATGTAGTGGGCTGACTGTGACTCTACTACTGGCCCACCTTGATGCTCACCTTCCTTTGGATCACCCCTTGCAGAGAACACTGAGCCACACTGATTTCCCTGCCCTTAATCACAAGTCTTCCTGGGAGCCAGGGGACAAAGGTACTTCTAGCAATCTCCTCCCCATCCATCTTCCCATAGAGAGCTACTCCATGCTAGCCCCTTGTAGTCCTGTTCTTTGTCTGTAAACACAAAGGCTGTATCCCAAAGTGGACAATGCCCCTCCCAGGCGTGAGATAGGAGTAGTGTGGACAAACTCAAGCTTGGAATGTCCTGGGCTAGTGAACTTGACACTCAGCCACTTCCTTCTTGACTACTCATATGTACCTTTGCATTCCAGTCTTGCACTTGTGCAAAGTGGTCTCTTTTGCTCTCAAGTACAAATGTTCCTGCCCCCCACAGAGTTTCCATAACACCTAACCCATCTCCTTCTCTCACATCTGTGAAAGAAATACCAAAATTTGATTAACAAGCAAGCTCCTGAGCCACCTGGTATCTAGCATCTGAGAGCTCATAGAAGGAAAGTAGAAATCTGTCCTGTATCAGACTCCCACTTGCATCCTACCCAGGACTTGGTCCTGTTTTGTGCTGATGTCCTGTGAAATGGTCTCTTCTGTCCAGGTAAGATCCTCATGGTACTCTCCTCCCGAAGTGCTCACCTCTGCCTCAGCCCTTGCACATGAAACTGTCATTGTCTGTTCACAAGCCTACCTTCTCTCTGGTCGTGAGCAGGAGTGTCCTAGTTGGTGCTCAGTGAGTGAATGACAGAAAGACAGCTTGACTTACCATAGAATTTAAACTGACCGGTAAGCTTATCTTATTATCTCTGATGTTTTTATTCTTGGCCTCAGCCTCGGGTTCTGCTACTTTCCAAGCAACCTGTGTAACTGTCTGTTCTTCCCACCAGATCAGACTTGTTTACCTGTAAGTCCCAGCACACCCTCTAGAGTAAATATTTCCAACAGCATAGGAGTAGGGGGGAGAGAGGGGTGTGGAATTCAGGGAGGGCTCATCTGTGCTGCTGAAGTTCACTTTGCAAGGGACAAAGCTGACTCACAGGCAATGCCTCCATAGCTACTGAGTTTTCTAGAACAATTCTGCCATGACTGACATGTCCAATAAAGGTAGAGGCCCAGCTAAGGGAGAACTGAGATGGAGGGACCTGTGGTGACCAAAAAGGAAACAGCTCAACAGAACAGATTATTGCCTTACAGTGAGGAATAAATATTTTCAAAGAAGGGTTTTTTAAATTAAAGTATTTTGAGATCATAATAGATTGTCATGAAGTTGTATGAAGGCAGATCCTGTGTGTTCTTTGTCTAGTTTTTCTGCTGCTTACATCTTGTAAAGCTATATTACGGGATCATAACAAGGACATTGACATGGATTACAACCAAGATACGGAGCATCTCTGGGTTATCTCTAAACAGACACTCTGCTTCTTCCTACACACAACTCCTCACTCCTGTTAGCATTTGGTGACTTAATCATTTCACATGTTATATAAATGAAATCATGTAATAAACAACCCTTTAGAGTTGGATTTGTAATTCTGCATCTTTCTCTGGAAGTTAATTTTAGCTATTGTTCCAGCCTTTTATCATGCAGTAATATTCCATTGCAAGATATACCACGGTTTATTTAACTTTCACCTGATAAAGTAAAATAAACCTATGAGTGTGTGTGTGTGTGTGTGTGTGTGTGTGTGTGTGTGTGTGTGTGTGTTTCCTTTGAGAATTTCACACATGTATGCATTGTGTTTTGATCATGTGCTCTTAATTTTATTTTGCATGTGTTTTATTAACTTTTGCATGCATGGTGTATGTTCATGAAGGAAATTGTCTATAGTTTTTCATTGTTGTGTCCTTATCAGGTTTTTATATCAGAATAATTCTGGCATCATAGATTTTGATAGTATTCCTTTCCTTTTTATTTATGGGGTATCTCTTTTAGTTTTATTTCAGGATCTTCTTAGTGAAATGCCCACTCTCAGGGGCCCAATCTGGGGTATCGTGTAGAGAAGAGAAAGCAAACTGTTGTGACAGCAACAGTATCAAACAGAACAAGATACAGAAATAGAAAAACACTTAAAATTGATTAAAGCCCACTAATGTACTGCCAATGACTACAGAAAAGAAAACGTAAAAATAGCATAGAATGTGATATGAAGACAAAATTATTTATGGTAAGTATAGAAATAGTGAATGAGATAAAATCAAATGGATAAAGATTGGAGAACCGGGGGGAAGCAAGATCAAACAAAAGGATACTGAATGATGAAGAATGGAGAAGACGGATAAGAAAGAGTGAGAGATTTTTAGAGAGAGTAAAATATTTCCTAGTAATAAAAACTCACAAACAAAATGAGATGAAAAATAGGAGTAAAGATATTAAGGTTTCCAAAATATAAGCAAAAATCAAAATCTTCCTTAAAAATATTAAAAGGAAAATGGGGACATTTAAGGGATGAAAAATAGGTTGTGCATTAATTAAAAGCTGTAAACAAAGTTAGATCCATGTAAAAATAGAATATAACTGAAAATACAAAAGCTTTTTAAGACAAGTAAGAGAGAAGCAAAATAGGAAACAGACCCTTCTTTCTGGGCCCTTGAAAAGCAGAGTTCTCTGTGAGGATGGGGTGGGGAAGAACTGCTGACTGTGGACTCCTCTTTCCTGTGACTTACACTAATGCTGAGACTATACAGGACAAGTGTCTGGTGTCTGCTAGAACTTGACTCTCTTTAATAGTCACCCCTCCTCTCAAAGGCTGCCACACCTCACTTAATGCTCTGTGGTTCAGGTAGGTCCTCTCATCCTCCAGAGACTCCTAAACTCTAGCTTCGTAAGTCAGGAAGGATAAGGAAGTTCTTAGCGATCTCTCTTAGAATTCCTTTCTGTATGAGCTTGGGTCTTTGTTCTGTTGATAGAATTTTCTGTCAAAGACTCATCCTCAAATAACATTTCATTTGCGATTCGATTTGAACGTATGAATTTGGAGAGGGGGGATAAGTATTCGGTCTATAGAGGTTAAATATAGTCTTTGTGTAATCTTACTGTCCCACCTAGCGGTATCTTTTCTTAATTCAGCATGAAATGTTTCTATTTCTATTTCTTGAAAAATGATTTTTTATTAGAATTTTTAGATTATGATGTGAAACTGGGTCTTATTTACATCTTCTGTTTTAATCAGCTTTTATTAAAAAGTTGCTTAATCAGTTGAAAGGGCGGGTTTGCCACCACTTTACTGACACTCAAGACTTCTAAGCTTTCTGCTTAGCCTTCATTAGCATGAGGATAGACATATATATGGAGGTGGGTGGCCCTTCATTACTGCTAAGTGTGATAGAAGTTGTTTTCTTCTTTTAACTTTTTATTGATTCTTTATGTGTTCACATCATGTACCCCAATTCCACTCATTTCCCTGTCTCTTAATATCTTCATTCTGCCCTTGCAAACTCTCCCCCTGAAAAGAAAATCAAAAACAAAATAATAAATAATAAACAAAACATAAAAATATCTCTCTGTGGAAGCTGTAGTGTGTTGCAGTGTGTCCCACAGTATATCCTTCAGTCTCTACATCTTTATTTGCAAATGCTCATTACAATGAATCATTATTCTAGTTCAAAGGCTCTGGCTTCTGCTACACCACCAGTATGGGGTCCTCACTGGGAGTCTTCTTGGATATACTGCTGTTGCCCTGTGTCATGGAGATGCTACAGCTTTGTTCTACAAGACCGACCCTTTCACATGCCCCAGCAGTTCATGATGAGGCAGATGTTGGGCTGGGTCAACTCAAAGACCTTGGTCTTAGCTGAATTGATCAGCCGGCCAGCTCTCCCTTACCTCCACCACCAGGGCAAGCTCTCCAGCACTGCCTTACTAGCTCACTCAATGCTGTAGCTATCAAGGTACAGGATCAGCTCTCCTGCTCTCATGCCCTCTGGAACAACCTACCCACACCCACACCACCAGAGCCATCTCTGCTGTGCTGCCCAGTTAAGGTGAGGAACTGGCTCTACCGAGTACTACAGTCATCGAGGGGCAGGGGCAGCTCTTCTGCTTTTACACTCTCAGCGCTGGCTCACTGCACCTTTGCCATCAGGTTCAGCTCTACTGCACTGCCCATGCAAGGTACAGAGCTCACTCTTCCAAGTACTGCAGCCAGTGAGGGGCAGGCCAGCTCTCCCAACTGCCTCAGGCAGGGAGGAACATTTCTCCCATGCCTAGAAATTGGCTTTTTTTTAATATGGTCTCAGTCATTCTGCAGTAGAGGTTGCTCCACTAGCTGGGCCATGTTGACTATCTCCATTTTTCATTGAGCCTTTCCTGAAATCAACCTAGCAATCTAGAGGAAATTAGAGCTGGTCATTCCTGCCTGGCAAGAGTGAATATGTAGATCTCATTACCCATAGCAGGGTCTTCATTACCAACCATCAAGAATAAATGTTCTACTTCCTTACTTGACCCTCTCTGACACTATCCAGTTAGGTGTGAGGAAGTTTTGATCTCTGCCCAGCCTTTGATGGCACAGGTAGGGAAGGGTAAGGCTGCATGTCCTCACCTACTGTTTATCTGAGTAAAGTGGCTGTTGTCAGAAAACTTTCCCTCTTGATGCACTGCTCATTCCAAGTCCTTTAGCTTGGGAGAGCAACTTTTCTTTTCTTACCTTGTTCCTAGACCTACTGATGTTTCTATATTGCTGACTTTTTCACTCAGAATATATGATTCAAGAAGAAAATCCAGGGAACTCAGCATTATGTTACTTTTAGACTCCAAAAATGTTCCCTAAAGGACACGACTTCTCCTCTCCAAATTAAGAGTTTCCTTGTGTTATTTTATTTATCTCCATTTTTCAGTACTTAGTAAAAAAAATTAAGTTTATAATGTTTTTCATGCAGATAGGTGAGACCAAGACTCCTACTTCTGATCATTTTCCAAAATCACAAATTCAGAAATGCTTCCAAATGTTTTGTAAAGAATAATGCAGTCATACCTGTGTAGACAGTGTATGGGTAATACCATGCTGCATAATGCATTTGTCCCCAGGCCATCAGTCTGCGCGCTATGATTTAAGCTACTGAGACACTGTAAGCTGGGTATATGTGGAGGTTTGCGCACTCCAAACAGTGGGTTTCCTCTATCTCGGATTTACTAATTTGTATGGAATTGTTGACTGTATACTTCAGGTTAACCACTGTGATGATAAATGGGCAGGAGCTTGCATTAAAAAATAAGCAAGACCCATTTTTCTGTGGTAGCTTTCAAGATGGAGCTATTTCAGAACTAGACTGGACTCCATAGGCAGCTCCCTATGTGGCCACTTTTCATCTTATTGTTAATTTTACATTGTTTTCTTCAAGAACCACAGACACTGTGTTATCAAAGAATAACACAGGTCAGCTGTGCTGTCTCTAGTGTCATCTACGGGGCTGGTAAATTAGGTTCTGGAATTGCAAGGCCTTCCCCAATCTTATGGAAGAGGAATGAAAATGTGGGATGGGGCTACAGGATCACAGGAATGAAGGCCAAAATAAATCTAAGGTAAGACCAGCTATAGGACTACAAGAATGTCACTTCCTGGCAGACCTTGGAGATGGGCTAAAGACTAGGACATTTGTCTTAGCACAGTCTTGCCTGAGCAGAACAAGGTTTCTAGATTGGGCTGGATAAAAGGGGGAAGGAGGGAAGGATAAACACAGGAAGTCTTAGGCCCGTGCTTCTTTGATCCACGTGATCATCAGAGTGAGTTCGAGATAACCAGTCCTGGCTATGACATGCGTATGTAACTTTGAGTACTCTGGAATTGTAGCCAGCTTATAACACTGAGAGTGGGGCTATAAAAGGAGTGGTCAGGCCCAGCAGCCCCATTCCACCCTCCTGTGTTGTGCTGCACTGAGCCTTGGAGCCTCTAAACACCTGGAGTGTAAAGGGAAGCCAGTCCTGTGCTGTGTGCTGGTTAGATTTTTGTCATCTTGACACAAGCTAGAGTCATCCCGGAAGAGAGAACTTCAACTGAGACAATGTCTCCATCAGATTGGCTTATATACAAGCCTCTGGGACATTTTCTCGTTCAATGATGTAGCCCACTATAGATGGTGCCATCCCGGCAAGTGGTTCTGGGTGGCAAAAGAAATTATACTGAATAAGCTATCCAGAAGAAGCCATTCTTCATGGTTTCTTCTTCAGTTTCTGATTCCAGTTTCATACCTTGAGCTCCTGCCCTGGCTTCCTTTGATGATGGACTCTGATCAGGAGGTGTAGGTCAAATAAACTCTTTCCTTATCAAGTAGCTTTTGATCATGGTGCTTACCACAGCAACAGAAAAGCCAACTACTCCAACCCCAGATGTGAAGTTCCTGGTAATATTCATGTAACGAGGTGTGATTACAAGAGCAACACAGTCACTTTGTTTTTGAAAAGCATTCCTGCTCTCTTTCTCTCACACCCAGGCCTTTCCTACCTCAAAACCTTGAAATCCTTAGAGATGCCTGGTTCTTCCACATTTTTATGTCTTTCTGAAATAAAAAGAGTTGACTTACTCAGCAAGGAAAAGGATGATAAATACTAACTGAATTTTACTTTGCAGAATCCTGCAGCTGGAGATAAAGAAGCATCAAGACACCAGGAAAACAAACAAATAGCACATAGTTTGTTTTGCTATGTGGGCAAACATGGCCCAGCCTGGCTTGAGAGCAGACCTTTTTTCCCTTAAATGTGAGAAGGCCAAAACCTCAGCTCACCACTGCCAAGCTAGCTGTCCCCGCTACGAAATGATTGTTCAGTGGTATTTACTGTAGACTGCAGAGTGGAGACAGAGATTGCTAGATACAGATAGACTGGACCTTGCTATCAGGCTATTACATCTCATAAAAGCAATAAAAATAATAGCTACTGCCAACCTTCTGTGTGTCTGGCACTATTCCAAAGAACTGGCAGACATAATTTCATTTATATACACCAGCCATATGAACTTGTAAAGGCAGCATCTTGCTTACTTTAAAGAAAAGGAAACCTAGGGTTAGTAAGCAAGCAAGCAAGCAAGCAAGCAGGGCTTACTTGCCTTGCTAAAGTCATGTGGCAGATATGATTAGAGCTAGATTTCTGGAAGATTGGCATCATCCCTTGTTTGGATCACTTTTTCTCAACCACAGGCAATTTTTCCCCTCAAGGGTGAGCCAACAATGTCCAGACCCATTTCTTTGTTGTTATAATGGGAATTTGCTATGGTACCTATTGAGTGAAGACCAAGGATGCTGCCCAATGCCTATGTAGACGAGCCTCTATCTCAAAGAAAAATCTGGCTCAGAGTGTCAGCAATGTTGAAATAGTGGAGTCTTGGTCCAAAGTTGGGGGAGGGGTCTCAGTTCCTGTGTCTTCTCTTTATCCTGTTCAGAATGTGGCCTTTGACATCCCATCTTGTTTCCTGGAGAGTCAGTTTCTTAATTCCTGAAATGGGCTGACCTAGAGGATCTCAAGATATTTTTGCCTGTAATATCTTCTGCTCTGTGATACTTTAGAATTTCATTCATAGAGTTTGAAGTGGATGTCCTATATAGTTGGTACTTGTATTTCAACAAAAGTAACAGAGAGAACACTTTTAAGTGTCTATCAGTCAGGGTTTTTATTGCTGTAACAAACACAATTGAGACAATTTATGAAAGTCAGCACTTAAGTGGACTTGTGGTTCAGAAGGTGATAGCCTGTGATGGTGATCAAAGGCCTGGTGGAAGGAAAAAATGAGAAATAACATCATGACCTGCAAGCAGGAGACAAAAAGAGGCACACTAGGAATAACTAAGTCTTTTGAAACCTGAGAGTACCTCCTTCAACAAGGCCATTTCTCCAAGAGTTCTGTAAATTGGGGACCAGGTAATCAAATGTATGAAAATATAGAGATCATTCTCATTCAAACTACCATCAAAGGCAATAGATAGATAGATAGATAGATAGATAGATAGATAGATAGATAGATAGATAGATGCTTTATGTCATCACATAACACAGCTTTAATTGTTACCATAGATAATTGCGCATTGTAAACGAGTCAAGTCAATCTCAATAAGCTTTTCCAGTTGAGACTGTTGGAGAAGATGAATCATTAAGAATAGAGCTATGGCTAGTGACATTTGTATAATAGTCATGTAGACAAGAAAACATGGAATAGACCACATGAGCTTGAACTTGACTTAGGGTTCTTAGCATCAGCCTTACTACAAAACTTACTTCTTGGCCAACATGTACCAGTATACCCTTGGGCACATAAGATAAACCCACACATTTAGAAACAGGTTGAAACTTTTAATTGTTTCATTTGTTTATTTTATAACCTTGCCCAAGAGTTTGGAATTGTGGAGAACAGAAATTTGTCATAGTGAAAATTTCTTGCTGTTTTGTCAAGGTCAATGAAAGGATCAAGGTGGAATCTGCTTGAATAGAGAAGAGGGTACATTTTTAAAGTGTATAGATTGGCAGACCCAATCCTCAAGGCTTTGGGATCCAGGAAGTAGAATGTAAGCATGTGTGGGTCAAAGGACTTGACAGTTTCTCTATTGAGAGGCACTCAGAGCCTGGGTCGGAGGAAACAGCACTTGTCTGGACCTTGAAATATATGCAGAAGGCCAGAGGAACAGCCTTAAGGGATTTTAGTAGGTTTCATCATCTCTGCATGCCCAGGGATGCACAAAGTATTACCCCCATGAGCACGGGAGACCATAACAATAGAGTTCTCATACCCAGCTCCCATAACTCCACACATGTCTGCATAGGCACACTGGCACTTTCTGCAGTCCTTCTCCATGAGCCAGGCTGAATGCAGGAGACTCAACTTGATTTGTTCACTTCAGTATTCTCTATACTTAACTCAAGGGGTTCCTGATAAAAGTCTAATCCTTCAGTACTACCAAGGCCCCTGTGTTTCAAAGATTCAGGTTTCAGGTAGCCGTAACTTTACAGATGACAAGGAACTTGAAAGCTGAGGGAGAAAGACTACAGAAGTGAGACAGCAGGACTCAGTACACCCTCCTGATAAGAATAGTTGACTCTTAGATATCAGAACATCTCTGTGGCTCAGGTAACAAAGGACCACAGATCTGGTGGTTTAACATAACTCCTATTTGCTATCCTATAGTTTCAACTGTTAGGAGACTGTGTCTTCTTTTTAGTATTTCATTAGGCTGAAATTCAGAGTCGATTGTCTCAAATGGAGCTTGAGTCCTTCTCCAAGATCCCTAGTTATTTGACAACTTCAGTTTCCAGATATGCAGATAGGGTCCCAGGTTTGTTGCTGACTTTTAGACTGGGGATGGGGGCAGAAAGGATGTTCTCTGTTCCTATATAATATACTGTGTGAAGATGATAGCAGGTAGTCGTCTGAGTGGTGCTTTTGTACACCATGTAAAGATGTGTCTCTGCCCTTCCTTGTTTGCCTAAGGCAACTTCTGATCTTCTGATTGGTTAAAATAAAAAGTCTATGGCTTATAGCAAATGGCAAAATAGTAAAGTAGGACTTCTGTAGACACAGAAAGAGGAACTCTTGGAAAGAAAGACATGCAGGAGATGCACCACCCAGACTTGGAGAAAGTTGGCTTACGTAGGAAACAGAGGAGAGGTAACCAGCCACATTGGCAGGCATAGAATAGTATAAATGGGATAATTGAATTATAAGGTAGTTGGAAACCAGCCTAGCTTCAGGCCTCGATATTCATTACTAAAACTACATCTCCATGTGATTATTTGAGAGCAAGAGCAGGCATAGAAATGCCACTGTTACAGGTAGTGTGTGTCAGAGATATTTCATAATTTATTTAACACCTTAAACTATGGGTTATCAAACTTTTTCTTAAAGGATCCACTATTAAGTATTTTTTTGTTCCCTAAATGGAGGGGTAACACTGAGAGTATTATAGCTACAAGGTAAAAATCCTAATATAAACAGTTAGAATATGAGTACTATTTTAGCTTGCAAGCTGTAAACTACATTGGCTAAATTTAGCCTCTGAGACATAGTTTATTCATCTTGTTATACTGAAATAGATTTTATATGTACTTCAGAGGTGAAGACTTGGAGACACAGGCCTTTGGGGTAATGACTCCATGATTGAGCAATAGAGGCCAAGCGAGGGTGGGAATCTGATTCTAGTTACCAAGTTGAATTCTTAAAGTTATCAGAGCGACTACACTCTCATTTTTCATCTAAGTTCCAGCTCCCTCCATTTCTATTTAGTCTCCTCAGGGCAGCAGAGCCAAGATGAAGAAAATCACACTCTCACAATTAAGGATGGAATTGCTATGGGACACTCTGTGTTCCTGTCCCCTCACTTCCCACATGGCCAGAATATAGCCCTAGATGTGTTCTGGTCCCTAGGGCAGATTGAGTACTATCTGATTAGAGGGGTGAGGGAATTTAGGGTATCCCTGCAGCAGAAAGGAAGCGTGGGCTTTATAGAAGTCCAACTTTCCTCTATCAAACCTCTCTTCCATAACTAATAGCTTTCCTTGTCTGAATATCAGAACCACAAGGTGAACTTTCTAAAAAGTATAGGCTTGGGTATTTTCCCTAGACAATTTAACCAAGTAGGTTTCAAGTGGACCTGGGAGTCAGAAGTGCTTTAAAATGAAGGTATTTCTGGTGCAAAGCTAATATGCCCAAAGAGTCTCATCTGCTAATGAGAGTCAACTAGAGTGCTTGCCAAATTTGGTAGCATCCAGGACCCGGCCCAGGTGGTGTTTGTCACATAGGATGGCTTGGGCACACTGGAAGTCTTTTCTTCACTTCTTCCCATCCTAGTTCTCCAAGCCCTGATTCACTACATCTATCCCTCGGGGATCAGCGGCCGCAGACTGGAGAGCTTGTCTGTGCATAAGCACCCATGTGAATCTGATGGTCCACACACTCTAGGAACAACTGGGATAAGCAAACCAAATAAGCACACCTGAGACCATAGGCTCAGTATATTTTGCTTCTAGCAATCACTTAATTAGACTTTAATGGCATTTAATCCAAGTCAGACAGTGGGTGTTAGAAATTGCAAAGGTCTTTTGAATTTAGTGGCACTGAACCCAAACAGTGTGCAGAAATAGAGTTCAGCTTCTGGCTGGCAGGTATTATTTATGCTAGAATGGGAGCAGCTGGTAGCTCAGTTCCAGGTGTCTCCTAGGAGGCCCTAGTCAAGGCCATAGAGGCACTCTGTTTCAGAGGAGACTCCATGAAAGCCGGGCTTCCTTTGATCTCTCCAAATAGCCTCAGCTTGTGGTATGATGCAGTGGTTTATAGATGTTTTAAAAATCACAGTCTCTTTGAAATCTAATGAAAAGTACAGAACTTAGTGCCCTGAAAAAAAAGCTTGAGAATTTTTTCCATAGGTTTCAGAGGACTTAGAGAGCTGCTGAACCATTAGAAGGCCCCATCCTTAGCTTCTGGATTATGACCTCAAAATGCAGCAGAAAGTTGAGAGAGAGAGAGAGAGAGAGAGAGGGGGGGGGGGAAACTGAGTTGAGAAGAGAGCCATGTGCCTGTCAGTGTCAGCTAACCATACACTGTTTGCAAGTTTTGTATTCAATCTATGAAATAACAATGCTTTAAATATCATCAATATATGTGTGGTAAAAGAGGTCACATCATGCATATAGA
Organism: Uromys caudimaculatus; assembly: GCA_028551405.1. Classification (NCBI taxonomy): domain Eukaryota; kingdom Metazoa; phylum Chordata; class Mammalia; order Rodentia; family Muridae; genus Uromys; species Uromys caudimaculatus. The sequence goes on from CM052706.1 coordinate 24,243,198, forward strand.
AGTATCTCGAAGTATTTCTTATCCCAATTTCATAGGGACTTCATACTTCTTTTTATCCCTAGTTCTGAGAAGTCATGGTTTCTTTCAGTCTTATTAAGGCATTATATAATTTGAATTAAAATTTTAATTTAATTTGGATTTTAAAAGAGCATTTGTCATTGACTCAATTGGGTTGCTAAATAGTATTAAGTCCCTAGCTTTATTATTGTTTAGAGTGTCGTCTATAGCCTGGGGTGGCCTGGAACTTACTATGCAGCCCAGGCTGACCTAAAAGGCCCAGTTATTCTGCCTCAGCTTCTTGAGGGTCAGGATTGCAGGCATGGACTCTCTGGTCTTAGGGTGACCGTCCTCCCCACTTACCTCTTCCTTTCAGTGCCTAACTCTCTGTAGGTCTTATTGTGTCTTCTGCTGAGTGATGGCATGTCACTAATACGTACCCTGATAGGACTTTGGTGTTTTATTCTCCCACTTGGAACCACTGCTTCCAACTGCTCAATAAGAAACAAGGACCAAGAGCAGTAAGCTGGTGCTTATTGCTTGGGATGTACATCCTTGCTCTCTAAAAGGTTCACTCAGGGAGGAAATGAACCCAGGAGACTCACAGGAGCACTGTGGTATCACCTTAATCCATGTGGGGACCTAGGGGGGTTAGTGGGAGACAATTCTTTAAATAGTCTTTGGAAGATCATTGAGTTCTGTGGTCAAGTGAAGGAAAATGGGGGAAAGACCACAGAAGGGAGCAACCTACCTACCGAAGAAGCAAGAGTTAAAGTTAGGGAAGGTCAGTGTGACACAAAGACAGAGGAGGTCCGCTGCCTGGAGGGAATTCTCAGTGGGGAGTTGGGGAAGATTTTGAGTAGTGTGACTGAAACGAAAGCATGGGAAGTCAGGTTGGCATATGGTAGCCACTGCACAGGAACTCTGACTACTTAAGCTTTGATGGTACAGTTACTGATCGTCTATTGTAAGATATTTATTGAGCATTCAATGCATGCTAAACTGTCCGCTATAAACTCAGTTTATCTCAGTGGGCCAAGCAGTGTTCTCTACCCTTGTGATGCTTACTTTCTACAGGGCTAAGAGTGAGGGCACAGACAGTAAATAATCGACACGGCCAACAAGTGAATGATGGAGTTGATTCAATAAAAAGTGAAACAGGGAAAAGTCCTGGAAGATAGCATGAGGAGGGGAGTTTGGGAGGGTAGACCTGACTTGCAGGTGGCAGAGATATTGCATACCGATGGTAAAAGGGTGTACCTGTGTCTGCTGAGTAGAATATCCTCAGCAGGGAGACTGCCAATGAAAACGCCTGATGCTTTGGAAGCAGCTGGGTGTCATAGCTGTGTAGGGCAGGAAAGAGAACTATGGGCATAGTGAAAGCTTGGCTTTGCTTTGGAGAGGGGTGGCTACAGAGACACAGCAGAAGAGTGGCATGCTCCCCCTTGTATTCCGATGGCATCTCTCTGTCTACTGTGATGAGAACAAATTGTCAGAGACCAGGGTGGCATCAGAGAAGCCATTGGGGAACTTCTTCAGCAATATAGAGTGAATGTGGCTTAGGTCAACAGGAGAGATGATTGTTCCAGGCAGGGTGAACAATATATCCTGCATAGTCTGTCTCATGCCAAAAACTACTTCATGGTGTTGGACCTAAATAACTGAGGGTGCTGCTGCCTGGTTTAATGGAGGATACAAGGATAACAGGCTCATGCAGGATGGTGACCCTCTCTCCCTAGGATGCTCCCTTTTCTGTGATTTCTGGATCCCTAGTACCATAGTAGAAAAGTAAAATGAGCTGTTGGGTTTGTCAGTCTGGGGCTTGTGGAGAGATCTTCCTGGGAAGCCAGTTCATGATTATTGATGTGCAGCTAGTCTGTAAAGCCATGGACATTTATCTGCTCAAGGGAAGAGATGGGAGAAGTGATGAACCCCGAAAAACAATGGCTGTTTTGTCAGGAAACCCAGAGAGTCAGGTATTTGGAAGCAACATGAAGAGGGGAAGGATCACCCAAAACTAGTGACTAGTGCATCCCCCGTGGTCCTCTCTATCCTGGGCACTAACTGGGAGTGAATATGACTGAGTTCTAGTACAGTGGAGGAAAAAAGGAATATAGGTGAGCACAGACTTAGCCATAAAATTCCTGTACTCTTGGAGTAGCGGAGGATGCCATGAATCTTATGGTGGCCTGAGCTGATGCCACAGTGACCACACGGAGCAGTGTCCTTCCAAGTTGAGAAATAAAATTCCATTGTATAAATCCTTATGATTTTGTTTTCACAACAGTTAGGGGACCCTGAAAAAGATAAGGATTGGTCAAAAGCTGCTGATATGTAGATAATGAATATATAAAAGACCATTGGATTTAGCAACCTGAATCTCAATTATAGCTTTAAAAAGTAGTTTCAGGGGAACAGTGAACAAGAGTATGACAGGAATTAGTTCCACAGAAAATAGGAGATGTAGGGTATGATGCTTTGGGACCAGTTATCTTCTAAGGATCAAGACTTCGGAGAACAAAGAGTAAGATATTTGCTGATGGGAGAGAAAAACCAAGAGAAGCTGTGAGGTCTGTCATTTGTATTTTTAAGACAGGAGAAATAGGCACAGTGTGCCACTCATTGGTGGGAATTGCTAGCTCCTTTCCTGAGACCACCGTGCAATTTGGCTCCTGGCCCATACTGCTGCTGCTCACCTGGGATAGTTATTTGTTTCCGCCTGAATGGCAAATGATATCATTTTGAAAGGCCTCCTGGTGCCTGATTGATTTGTTAGGGAGCCTGACAGCCTTAATGGACTTTTCTGACAAGACAAGACTTCTCCTGGCAGTGCTTGTCTTGGAGAGATTCCAGGCTGGTAATGAATGGTATTATGCATAAAGAAGAAGGGGAAAGAGGAAGAAGAAGGCCAGACTGCAGAGATTTTACTTAATGTAGGTCCTGAAGGATGGGAAGACAATAAACCGCACATTTGTACTGTATTTTATTGGCAGGTGGTATAGGGTGGAACAAAGGCAAAGAGACAGATGCCTCTTGAAATATTGATTAGGAGGAGGAAGCTAAGACCACCCAATGATGCATTGCTATCTTACAATTAATGTCCTGGACCACCCCTTTTCCTTTTGATTTCTTTTTTCAATAAAAATCATCCTTTGGGTTGCAGGGTGGGATGTCAGAAGGGTTCAACTTTCAGTTGATGCTCTACCATTTTCTATCTCTGATCTTTTCAGATCTCTAACTTCTCTTTCTGGGATATAGAAATAATGATGTGTGTAGTAGCATCTGACATATGGAGGGCACATGCAGGTATTATCTTGATTGTCCAGGATGAGGTGATGCCCTCAAGTCATACCTGCTCCTTTGTTCCATTTTGCACAAAGTTCTTGTACCCTTTTCCCTTCATCTTTAAGCTGGAGGGGGAGCTAACTATGATGCCTACATCACAGACCTGGGGGCAGAAGTCACTAAAGAACTCATGTAAAATATTTTGTGGCTACCACATAATAAGTTCTCAGTGGATTAGCTGTTAGGATCATTTGCATATGTGTGTACACTATGCTTCCTGCCCTTATAGCATAGCTTCTCAGTGGAGTAAATGTTAGAATCATTTGCATGTATATGTGAACTTTTGTGCTAATATGGCTGATGGTTTTCCTATCAATGAAAGAACTTAGAAGTGGAAATGAGATATGGAATAAAGACAACAGTGTGATACTTAGTTTGTCATCCCAGATAAACCCTGATGTCCCTTCCTGGGGGAGCTGAAAGTGCGGAGCAAACACCCACCTGAAGGACCACACCGGCCCACTATGGTTCTTGCAGTTGCTTACATCTAATTACATTAATGCCCCATGGGCGATCGACCACAGCCGTGCCACGATCAAGCCAACCACTCCCCTCTCGGCTATCTGAAGACAATGGGAGGGGACTGGCATTCATAAATGACAATAGATGAATGGTCTTCAAAATATGATTGAGCTTCTAGTGATTCTTAGAAACTTTAAAGTCAAGAGAGGTGAAATAGGCAGAAGGGTTTGTATGGGGAACATGTGGAAATATGGCAGGCATTTTATATTAATTATGGCCCTTTTATTTATGAGGAAGTGAAATGTATTATTTGAATCTTAAAATTGGGGAACTGAATAGGTCAACGTGCTTGATATCATACAGTGTCTGAAGAGGTTTGCTAGGATCTAATACTCATAGAGTCCTGTGGTTTGTTTAATTTACATTTTAATTTTATATTTAAATGTGTAATCTCCCTATCAACTCAATTCAAATACTTTATCTCACTGAATGGAGGACATATTCAACAGGAACAATAGGCAAGATTTCTCCCTCTGAGGCTTGCACAGTGTAGACAAGAAGGCTGCTCTTGCCATGAAAGCATCAGGACCATAATCTGGATCCCCAAAACGCACTGAAATGCCAGGTGGCATCCTACCTGTAATCCTTGGAAGGTATAGGACAGGGCATCCCTGGTGCAAGCAAGCCAGCCTAGCTGTATCCCTGAGCTCTGGGTTCCATTGAGAGAACCTCTCAATGGGTAAGGTGGGTTGTGAATGTGTACAATTACACACACACACACACACACACACACACACACACACACAAGGGTATACACACATGTTCCATGTGCATCCCTTGGGAACATTTATACACATGCACAACAAATGCCTTTTTAAAAAGCCAGACACATGTAACTAAAGCTCTGGCTGTATGGTGAATGCTCAGTGGTTGTATTAGCTGGAAACAAGAAGTGAAGGGAAATCACCATGTTGTGTGTTGTGTGGGGAGCTGTGGGAAGAGGTCCTGTTGGGGATGTTGTTTGTAACTGAGGCCTGAGGCCAGCTACTGATAGCAGTAAGGGGATAGGAGAGTGAGCACCATGGCCATATGGGGTAGCGTCTCTCCTGAGCACCCTACCTGAGCGCCATATGCTGCCATCTGCCCAGCCATCTCCCTTAGATGCTTACAATCGCAAGTCTGGGTTCCCAGTGAGCCTGTCTCCCAGTGAGCACTGCCTTCTACTTACCCAAGATTGCTGGGTACCTACCACGCTGACTACCATGCCTGGAGCTAGAGGCTATAGGTTACTTAGAGAGGGCTCCTGCCCCAAAGAGCAGCTTGATTCATGCAAACAGCCAGGCTCACAGAGCTACAAATAACACAGGAGCAAGCAGTGTATTCTTGGGGGCTGGGAGCTCCATCTTCTCTCATCTGTAGAGAAAATATAGCAGACAGCACAGGAGTAAGGATTTTATCATAGATGTAACCTTGAATCCACTCTTATTAAAACAAAATTTAAAAAAAAAGATACCATTTGTAACATCAGAGCCTTCGCTTTTATTAGTAACAAATGTCTGCCTGTGGAAATTCTGATGCTGGGGTGCAGAGCTGCAAACAACTCTAAATTAGTCTGTTCATGGAAGCAGGGGTGGAGGTGTATTGTCAGGTAATGGAGTCAGGGGAGTAAGAGTCAAAGACAGAACTGCTGAGCAGGCTTTCCTTCCCTCTGCAGGACATGAGAAGGGCTCCTCCAGTGGATGAGGCTAGCCCTACAGAGTCCCTGAGCTCCTGGGTAGAGGCCAGGATAAGGCAGGAAGGGCTGAGGAGTGGCAAGCATGGGTTTAGCAGCATGATTTTAAAGAGACTGTGAAGGAATCAGCCCCAGCCCCTGGGGAATGAGTTAGACCTGCTGAGGGTGGGCCTGACCTGCTTCATGCCCTTCTTCTCTTATCAACTGTGAAGACATCTGACATGTGCAAAGCAAACAGGGCTCTTTAGACCAGACCAGACTCCCTGAGCCAACTCTTTGCGGCGTCCACTTTTAAATAATGAAGCATCTGATAAATGCGCCATGAAGCAGAGCCGTGGAAGAAAGGCTGGGACTGTGTTCACAATCTAGACGATTTCTCTTCCAGGGCTTTTGTGGTGCTTAAAGGTGCCTGGTTAGAGGAAGTGGCGAGGGGAAGATCTGCTGATCTGTGCTCTGTGGGCACTGCCCCTGGTTAGAGATTGCTCAGAAGTCTACAAACACCCTGTTGGTTGAACGGCTTGCGTGTGATCTAGGACACAGTGCTTTTACCCTGCCTGTGCCACGATTGCTATCCTCAGCCTTGGCCTGCCAGGCTTAAGAGGATGATTAGGGAGTGGGTGCTGGTTCCCTTCTCCTGTACCCACTCCCATGCCCACCTAGGTACCCATGTGCCGGTGCCTTCCCTTCAGCTTTCCACAAGAAGTGGTCCTCCCTTGTTCCATTTCCAACTTCTAGGATGCTCATGTTTGACCTGGTAAACTTTAGAGCTACATAGAAAAAAGGAACACCAGCGCCCCTCCTTGCCAGGCCGGCTTGGCTCATGAGAAAGGGTGTTTCAGAGCCAGCCTGTGAGCCACCGTGGGAAACTTGTCCCTCAAAGGCCAGTTCTTCAGCGTGTGGGAGAAAGGCGGTATGGATAACTCACCCTTCCCTTCTCACACAGTTTCAGACTTAAGGATGCAATTTCAGAGCTGGGAGAGACATTTCTCTGACCTTCATCTTGGACTATATTTGCTGTGCTCTCTTTGTCTTTCATTGTCTTTAAAGGTAGATCATCGTCATCATCATCACCATCATCATCATCATCACCACCACCACCACCAGTTGTTTAAAAACCTAAATTGATAGTTTGAACATGCCTGATAGAGTCAGAAGTTCAGAACACTTGTGGATGGATGTGGGTGGTAGTTTTTAAAATTACCATGTCCTACAAAGAGCAGAATGGATGGAACATTCGGAGCTTGGTGCACACCCCTCTATGTACATCTTGAGGCACTCACTGACTGTTGTGTAGAACACCTGCCTTGGACTTGCAATGATGGGACAAACGCAGGCATTGTTGTGCTCGCTGTTGTTTCCACTGTGAGGCTGGCTGTCCAGAACAAATTGGTTCCTCGCCACTTAAGAAAGTAATTGCTTTTCTCCCTGCTTTGCCAATTTACTAAACACAATTGCAACCACATTTTAATCCCTATCTTGTTGGTTATTGGGGAGTATGAACATAGCAAAAGAGTTATGCATTTCTAGTTTGGTAAGCTTCCTATCTACTGTGTTTACTACCAGAGTGATTATTCTTCTCTATTACAATATAAAAAGGTCTATCTCAAACTTCCTCGTTTTAATAATAACCCTGCCAGGTTTTGCCCTTTCATATTTTGACAACATAATTATTTCTTTTTGTGCTTTTAATTTTTGTTACATTTGCTTATTCATTGGCGCATGTGCGCATGTGCCACTGTGTACATGGGGGAGCTGAAGACAGCTTATGGAAGCTGTTCTCTCCTTCCGACATTTGGGTCCTGGGGCTTGAACTCATGTCTTTTGACTTGGTGGCAAGCATCTTTACCTACTAAGCCGTCTTTCTGGCCCTTGGGCTTTTAATTTTTTATTAGGTTGCATGGGATATAAAATTTGCCCTATATTGCTTACATCCATGTATGTTTTCTTTCAAGACTTGTTTCTTTTTTCTATTTTCCCTATTATTTTTCTAAGGGAAAAAAGCCCTTTTCATTTCAAAGGTCCAAATGCTGTTGTAATTTATCTGAGGCTTATGTTAAAAATTCGTTCTCTAACCTACTGAAATCTGTTTGGATGTCAGACAGGAGATAAAGCTCCAATTTAATTTCTTTGCCTGCCTTCCCACCCCACCCCTCTCTCTCATAAAGAGAAGTAAGCTAGGGCCTTGTCCATAATAGGCGGGCACTCTGTCCCTGCACTAGATCCCCTGGCCTTTCTTTTCAATAAAACCTGTTCACGGTCTCTGGGATCATTCGCACCAACCTGAAGCCACACACGGAGCTTTGTGTATCTGGGCGAGGGTTTCTTTCCCAGTTTCCTTTTCTTGTAGTGCAGTGCAAGGAAGTCTCTTCCTCTAACCATTACCCCCGTCTTTCTGTTCTGTATTAGGCAAGGCTTTGTTTACTCTAGCTCTGTTCTATTTTACTGTTGTTGTTCCCACAAGGAGAGAGAATGCTTTGGACGCCTGTGCGCATGGCCCGGCCCAACACTGCACTTGCTGCTTTGACATTTTTGCTTTCTGCCTCACATTGGCTCTGCTCTCCAGTGTTCATTTTGTATTTGTGCTAAGAATGTAAAATTTCCGTACAATGCTGATTTGTGTTTTCCCCCCTGCAATCCTCCTCTCGTCTTTCTCTGTTTCACCTTCTGGTGTATTTATAGTCTTTCCTGACTTTAAACACAATTCTATATAACCAAGGCCCTCAGTAACTTGTGTAGTTTCCCAGTATATCTCAGGGGGAACTTGGATAAATGCAATGAGTCACCGCTTACAGAATGCTGTGCCAGCTAAGAACACAGGGAGGACTCAAGAAAAAATGTACCTATGACTGTAACCGGCACTCCCCCAGCATGTTCTGGTCATGTCACTTTCTGCAAAGGGACAGCCAGCATGTAGAGAGTTTGCTTCCTTACCACTGTCATAGGCCCTTCTGGTCAGTGCCATATATATATATATATATATATATTTTTTTTTAATGAAAAAAGCTGCCCCCCTATATTATTTCCATACCTGTGTTGTTCTTGGATGTTTGAAAACTGGGAATTCCAACTCTACAGAACCAAAGACCAGCCATGTTGTGGTGGTCATCAGCCAGAGTGAGAGATCAATATTGATCTAGTTCTTGAACTGCTCAAATTGGGTTTACCTCGAAGGGTACAATGGTAAACATTTGGGCGGACATTGAATTTTCACTCCTGGGTTGGAGGAAGACAAGGAATGAACAGACTCTAATCCCTTGTACTTTTAGGTTATCAGGATGGCTTTGTCCAAGCCTCCACCATTGGTAGGTTTTCATTTCTAGTGCATTGGTAAGAGATGGCCCTTTCCTCTCAATTCTGGAAGTAAGTTATTTGAGGGTTAGGCTTTCCTGCTGTAGGCAGTAGAGGTCATTCCTGTAACTTTGTGTAAACTCCCATGGGTGCCAAGTGAGACTGCACAACCTGTTTCTGATTGAGTTCGTTGGGTGTGTTAGAAGCCAGCTGTCTACAATGCTGTCTGAACTTGCAGCTTGGCACCCAGGACACAGTGCCCTCTTGCTTAGGGAATGAATACCCCATGTATACACTGTTCTCTCTGTAAGCCAGTGGTTAGGAGACTGGTAGAATGAAAGGGTATGAACTCAGGTCAGGATGTAGAAGGTGGCTTGTCAGCAATTCAACTTTGAAGGCAGTGCTAACTTTATGTTTGTGGTAGACCTTTACTTAATTGAATTCTACCAGTATAGATTTAAGGACTTTTATAAGCACAGATGGGTTATAAAGCAAAATCCATACAAAAGCCACACATCCATTCCCTTATTCATTGCTATTGCACACTGACCCCATGCTCTAAGTGCTGGCATGTAATAGTGAACAAGGCAGAACCTTCCTTGTCTCTTCCAAGATCTATTATTTATTATATACCTGCTGTATCACTAACATTCACGTGCATCACTACATCTGAGCACTGTCTAAGGCAGTTGTTGACACTCTTTCCATCTCACAAATGAAGTCCTGTGGTAGAGCTTGCTGACTGTGGTAGGCAGAGGCTAGAGCCTGACCCTTTGCAAGCCTTTAGCATATGCCTTCTAATTCCGCCACGCCTTATGTCCCACGAGCAGTCTGAGTGTTTATGAGGCTTTGGCTTCTCAAGCAAAGACACTACATTCAATATGCGACAGATGTATCAGTCACTGCACATCTGGTTCCCAAGACACATTTGGAAGTGCTACACACTTTTAGGCAGGTGTTTGGTAGCAGTGAGCCAGCCAACCAATATACTTCACACTCTGTAGGGAAGAGGTGTCCCTGATAGGGTACGGATGCAGATGCCTGAAATCTGAAAGCACTTTCGGTTTTTCTCATGTAATCTTCAGGGAAATCATGCATTTGCCTGAGCTGAGCCAACAGGGACTTCAGGAAACATCAGGATACTCTCTTTCTGTTGCTAAGTTCATTGTGGAGAATCGTAGAACCCCAAGAAGCCTCGGTGCCATGGGTGGGAATGAATCCTTCTCTCTGAATGTTTCCTCTTGGGAGATCCTGGTGGTCTTTATCTATGCAGTGGGTTTGAAAGAGGGGGGTCTTCCTGGAGACCTACTTAGAGTTAGTAAGGGGGGATTTGGGGACAGCGATTAGGTGATGACAGAACCTAAAAAGCCAGTTAGCTTCCTAGGACAGTTTGAGATCCTAATGCATAATAGCATGTTCCCTTTCCCGATCACAAGCACTACAGCAGTAGTGTCCAGAGAACCCACTTGCTACAATAATGGGAACATGACTTTATTTAATGTCGGTAGACTTTAAGTAGAGGATATTGTTCCCTAAACAGATGGAACCAAGCTTCTGTGGAGAGTCAGTGAGGTACAATTGGGAAAGCCAGGATGATTCCAGCTCTGACCCTGAGCAGGGTGAGTATGTGAATTGTTCTTCATCTTGGCCTCAGTTTCCTTTTCATAATTTAAGATCTTCATGTTAGGTTATTATATTAGTCGGGGTTCTCTAGAGCAGTGGTTCTCAACTTAATGCTGCGGCCCTTTAATACAGTTCCTCATGTTGTGGTGACCTCCAACCATAAAATTATTTCATTGCTACTTCACAACTGAATCATAATGTAAATGTCTGATATGCAGGATATCTTATACACACACATACATTTATACATATACATATTCCATAAATATACATGGAAAATACACACATATATACATATGCATACACATACACAGACATATATATACATATATGTGTGTGTGTGTGTGTGTGTGTGTGTATATATATATATATATATATATATATATATATATATATATATATATATATAGTGTTTTTCTAGGTGACTTATGAGCTGTAGTCCAGCTAATCTAGTCCTGGCTGTCTGGTAGCTGTTCAGTTAGAAGTCTGGCTGTCTCAGCTGGTCCTCAGTCTACACTGGAATCCTGAAGACGTAGGCTTTACTACCAGAAAAGAAAAGCCTCAGCAGCAGGCTATTGTACTTGTCAGGAAGAAAACGGGTAAGCTAGCAAAAGCAGAATACTTCCTTCTTTGATGTCCTTTCATGTGGGCTGTCACCAGAAGATGTGGCCCGTATTTACGATGCATATTCAGACCTCAAATGGTGCAGAGTTAGGATCTTCCCACAGCAAATCATCCTATCAAGAAAATCCTCCATAAGCCTGCCCAGCCGCTTGGGTTTTAGTTGACTCTAGATGTAGTGATATTGACAACCAAGGTCCGCCATCACAATTATTTAAAAAACAAACAAACAAAAACAAAAAACACCTTCTCGTTCTATTATATACAATTCATTCTAGGCTAAATGTTTGACAAGATCAAGTTATCAATTTTCAAATAGCCAAGAGCAAGAAACAAAGAGAGGCCCCAGAATACCTAAGCTGTGCTTGATAGTTCATTCATGCACATATGTACAGAAATGTATGTGGTTTGTATGTTTATCTATAGGCCGAAAATTTAGAAAGAAGCTTTTGGGGTATTTGAAAAAGTTACAATATTAAAATAGGATTAAGCAATGGGGCTCATTTCATTTTCTTGAACTAATCTCTATGACCTGCCCTTCACCCCACTTATCATCTCTTCTCCAACTTTTCAAAGTAAACTTTAGCCATCAGTGAACCAGTTTGAGCGTGTGGAAGAGAGGAGCATGGAAAAGGATGCCTTGATGCTTCCGAGGACCCAGCGCTCATATTTTAAAGAAGATTTAAGGGGTTTTCACAAGTGTAGTTTGGACAGTGTTTGATTCTCCAGTCCCACTATGTCTGATGACTTTTGATTCTAAACCTGCATCAATGTCCCCTGCATTGATCCTATCAGACACCACATGAAGGATCAGGTGCCTAGCAACTAATAATGTGCCAACATTACAGATCTGATAAGGGGCACATTTCAAACACAGTTACACTCTGTGGAGGCTGTGCTGCCCCAAAAGTGTGGCTATTCGTGGTGCATGCTGTAATCATTTCTCTGACTAAGCAGTCATTTTCACTTGGCTTTCTGATGCATTATGCTAATCATTTTTAGCAGAAAATTACCTCCCAGATTTGGCTTGGCTCTGTCTAGTGTTAAAATGAGTTTGTAGACCTATGGGAGTGATGACTGATGGCACAGAGACAGCCATCAGTGTCCTGGGCAAGAATGGAAAGTCAGCTTGGGATTAACATTCTTCATTTGCCATTGGTAATCCACAAGACAACTTATCTGGAGACAGATAATTATAAGTTGATTCTGCTGCACTTCTTTAAAATTAAGCCTGCGCATATGGAAGCAGGGAGTTTCTGAGCTGTGATCCGAAGACATTCAGAGCCTCTCAGCTTGGGAAAATGCTTCAGCTGGCCTTAGATGGCATAACAAATCTCATGTACTCACACTTCGCCATAGCCTTTAGGCTAAAGTCTTCGAAGATCATTCATTGTCTGCATCCTGACCATGCCTCTTGCTTCATCTCATACTTTCATACTGCCTCTCCCTTCAGCTAGAGCAAACTTACTTGCCTTTCTCACGTAAACCCATGTTTCTGTTCCTGCAGACCTGGCCACATATGCCTCCTAACCCTGAAATGCTCCTTTGTTACCAGAAGACCTGCCAGGCATTGGTTCTCAGGCTCTGGGACCCACACAGCTTCCTGAATACTCTGCTGTGGTCACTATCCCTCTCCTGGAGCTCCTCCGTAAGGGAAAGAACCCAATGTCTCTCACCCATGCAGAGTCTGTTTGATGGATATTGGTGAAGAAATGAACTAATTATCAAGCAATTAAACCTCAAATAGTCTCATAGCTATCAGCACTTCTCCTTTCATTTTGAATCTCAGTTGTAATATGTGGGCATTTCTCCTTGTTAAAACAGGAAAGAAAAGGAACCGTGCAAATTAAGTTAGCACCTCTTTAGCTACTATTCCCTCCTCCTCTATATTTAACATTATTTTTGTAACCTGCATATGTGTGTACATTTGTATTCATATGTGCACATATCATCCAAAGAATATCTGTATTCTTTTCCATATAGTATTCTATGGAAATATCTACATGTAGCTTGCTTTTTCAGATTTATATCAAGCCGTAAACTTGGTCCTGTGGTAGCGCCCACAACTCTAACTCATTTCTTTTAGTGGCTGTCAGGATTTCAGAGTGTGTTTGAAACATCTTACTTACTTACTGCCCTATTGTCTATCAATATTTAAGTGCACTGTGTGATCTCAAAGATTCTCTGAAATCTCAAATGCATCTGTGTCCCACTCCTGATTTGATTCTTAAAGAAACAGGGTCCTTACTATCGGACTCTCCTTCCTTATTATAACCTTAGAATTTCTCTATTGTAGTTCCTCATGTGACAGGGACTGTCATTTCTCGCACTGACCTTTCTTAAGCCTTTGCCCAGTCCTTTGTTTTCTAGACTATGTTACCATCAGTGTCGCCCAGTTTTGAAGATTTTCCCTCAAAGTGTCACTCTTAGGATCAATGCAGTACACTAAATGAAATGTGACTGGATCAGCTATGGGGACTTTCGGTTATCGCCTCTGATCTAGCTGTGGTACTACAAATAATGCCCCAACCTACCCACAAAGTTTGGGCCCCACCGTAAGAAAAATGAGTCCATTCAAATAGCACTGGGGGATGGATGGGTAAAGGACTCTTCCCAGAGTGTAGACCTCAGCAGGTATTGGGAAGAGGAAGAATCCACAGGCCAACAAAAAGGTAGACAGAGTCTATATTCCTCGACTTACACGTTTCACTTCCTTAAGAAGCTGGGTAGTAGCTCTGTCTATAGGTTCTTCCTGTGATAAAATGAGCAGCTCCTGCATCCAAGCATGTGCAGAGACTCAGGGCTAAAGTCACTTCAGGATGTGCTCAGAGGTGCCATGCTGAGGAAACACAGCTTGGTCAATATTCTATTCTTTTCTCTATAAGGGAGAGGCCTGGTTCTACCTTCCTGTACCTATCCTAGGTCTGGCCTCGTGGTGCAAAATGCAGGATTCTTTAATGTGTTTGAGAATAGGATGGAATCTGCTTGTCTTCACCAGAGGTCAGTGTGGCCTCTTTCTTTGTTTTAGCAAGATGAGAGTAGAGGCTTAAATCTAGCCTTGTTGGATACACCAGTCAGCATGTCTTCTTACAAGCAACAAAGGAGTGAAAGGAACTGAAACTGGATAAGATGTTATCAGACAGGAATGAGCAGCGTGCAAATTGCAAGCATGCAAGGCAGCATGCAGGTTAACGATGTATCCTGAGTTTCAATGCCAGAGTCAATTCCTTCAGGATTCGGTGATCTGAAAAGTTTAGTTGGTATATAGTTCTAATCTAAAATAAGAAGCCATGTGTATACCACATCCTCTGGCATCGATATTAGCTCTCTTATCAGGCCTTGGTTTCCTTATCCATAGATGAATGAAGAACAGGAGAAGGAGGAAGAGGAGGAAGAGGAGAAGGGAGAAGAGAAGGAGGAGGAGGAGGAGGAGGAGGAGGAGGAGGAGGAGGAAGGAGAAGAGAAGGAGGAAGAGCAGGAGAAGGGAGAGGAGGAGGGGAGGAATTTATCTACTTGGAAGTCTTTTAAAGGTGCCTGGCAGGGAGAGAAGCGAGTTGATCAGTGTATTCAGCTTCAGGATGTTACAAGGACTGAAGCCAGGGCTCGTATTCCTTGCACATGGCTTCCTGGTGACACTAGCTGCCAGCTCCCCTGACTTCTTTGTAACATACCCTCACTGCTCACCGACCTTTCCTAAAGGACTTCCTAATTCTTTAAATAGTGTCTTCAAGGATCCCTTCCAGAGATCCAGGGAAAATCCCCACCCAAGTGATTACTCACGTGGCAGACAGCTTTGAGAACAGAGAGAGGCAGAGCAGGGGGAGAAATCCAATAACTCTAATTTAATGAAAGCAATCTTTCTTGACTGTCTGAAGTCTTATCTGTTTTTCTTACACTTTGGAAAAGCACAGGCAGGCCCTGTATATTTTTTAAGTCTTTCTACAACATAATAAAATTAGACTTTATTATGTGTATGTTAATCAGAATGTATCAAATTTTTATCAAGGACCTAAAATAACTAATACTTATGTATTGTGCATTATGATATAAATCTAGGGAAAGGAGATGAATATTTCAGGAGCTGTACTTAGCCCAGGAGACCACAGGAAACTTGAGGCCAGGGTAGAAACCGAAGGGCTGTTCAGTGCTACCTGGTCTCACTCACGAGGCTGGCGAGTTTGAGGATTAGGAGGCTGTGCCTTTGGCTCTCTGTTTCTTCTTGTGACTTGTCCCTTTCCTCACTGCCATTCATTAGCCCTATCTTCTCCAGTTCCTCCCACCTCTCCTGTCTCTGCCATCTATGACAGGATCACATTCCCTGGGCTCCACAACAGGCTTATTCTTTGGAATAATGAAGCTTCCTTGCTGAGATGTGAAGAGCAGATAGAAGAGAGGCACTGAACTTATCCTTGGTTAGAAACCCTTTAAATTGGCATTGTTGTTGCCTTTGTCATTGTCGTTGTTTTTGTTTCTTTCAATGCTAGGTTTCTCAGCACTAAGAGTAATATCTGCAATTGACAGAGATCGGAATCGTCCCTTGACTCATGGTTATTTTGATGATCTGGGGAAAACTTGAGACTCCTTGCCCATTCTATTCAGTGCTAGACAGATCACAAACAATAAACTGAGATTGTCAGGAGAACATAGTAGCAATCACATACAGGAAACTCAACCTCTGTGTGCCTGTTTCATTATCTTTTGTGTCAGAGAAATTGTGCTATTTTCAAGTTGCATTGCTATAAGAGCAAAATATGTTAGATAGTATACGATGCTTAGGCAGTGCTCCCATGTGCCATCTAGCATTAGGCAGGTGCATCAGTCTGGGTTTTATTAGGAAAATGAAAACACTTAGTATTTAACACAGAAAGGGATTTCCTAGAGGGAACGAGAGAGAGATTCTTCGTTCTTCAGGGAAGTTGAAGGGATAAAGACATTGCCAGGAGGCATTTCTCAGGCATCTCTCAGGAGGGTGCCCAAATTCCTTAGCTTCATCCACTCCATCTGCTTTCTGCTGGTGATCTAGACTCTTCACTACAGGGCAATCTCAGCTCTGCCGCTGCAGTACCCCTGGCCATATCCCAACCAGTGTACCTCTTGGCTTGTCAGAAAACCAAGCCAGGTATGATGGTACACACCTTTAATTCTAGAACTTGGAAAGTGGAGGCAGGCAGATCTCTGAGATTTCAAGACTATCCTGGTCTACATAGTGAATTCCAGGTCAGCCAGGTCAACAGAGTGAAACCCTGACTCAAAAACAATAAATAAGGTAAATGTATTAGATAACACATTAGTTGCTGACTCCATTCCAGAAAATCCCATTCCCAGGATGGGGGGTTGGGCAGGGGAAAGGCTGGTTTGTCTTTTCCCATCAAGCCCAATGAGGGTGCAATACACACTGCAAAGTTTAAGTTCCATGCAGATAGTCAATGTTGGTGGCAATGGAAATGAAACAGGAAGACAGGGAAACCAAGTCCAGACAGGAAATCCAGGAAATCAAGTAGCAATGCAGTGCAATGGAGTCCCGCGGGGAATGTGACACATCTAGGGATTTATATACTCTTGCCTCCATAACAGATGCTTACCCAGGCCCGCTCTCTAAATTCTTACAAAACATTCTGAATGTTTTGTCGGTGCAGAAACCATGCTCCAGAGAAACTATACACCTCAGGTCACACAGCTTGTCAATGGTTAGGGCCAGACTGAAAACAACAGCTGTGACTTCAGGACCTCATTTCTTAACTAGATCACTCTTATGAGAAGGACGTGCAAGCTGGGGTCTGCCAACTTCCCTCTGGAGCTGGATCCCCTGAGCATCTTTCCACCGGCCTGTCTAATTCTTCCCTCCTTAAAGCAAAGGTTATTTTAAAAAGCATGGGTACCTACTTCAGTCTTCTAATGTGCTATGGTCAAGGCGAATAAGCAACGATGCTCCTGGATGGCTGTCCTCAATGCGTCACCTGCTCGAAGAACTGGATCTGCTTGTTAGAGTCATCTCCATTCAACCCACAGTGGTACCCTCTGTGTGGTGCGTGTGTCTTCTGAGGTCCAGGGAAGATTGGTTATCACCCAACAGTTGCTATAAAAGGAACCGTTTGTTAATGACGATGCACATGACAGAAAGAGAGAATAAGAAAAGGCATTAAGCCAAGTGGTCTTTGACTCACAATGCTATTCTAAAGTCCTGGCTACATTTTTAAAATCTGAAGGAATTAAGATGGGTTGTCATCTTGACAAGAGGGCTGTAGTCCTAGATGGGTAGCTCATTGACACATGTCTTCTTATATCCTTCCCTCCCCTCCCCTTTTTCCCCCTAGTCAGCAACTTCTAGAGCAAAAAGGGGTGTGTTTGCCTGAGAAAGCCAGAGAATTCTTGTTAGGCAAGAAAATGAAACTACTTAAGAAACGTCGATTGCGGAGCGGTGCTTGACTATGATGAGTTTGGATCTGAGAAGCGCTCCCCAGCAGGAAGGAAGAAGTCAAACCAAATCTTCCTCAGCTGAGAGGCACATTCCCATCTCAAGTGGACTTGAATGGGTAGGATCCTCTCCCAGCTTTCATCTGCTGACACAGCACACACAAAATGACTGGCACGTCCTGGCCTGTAGTCGGCTGGCCAAGAGTGGGGCTCTGCAGCCATTTTGCAATCAAGGAGATGGAGTTTGGGGAAGTAGAAGCAAAGCCAAATAAGCCGTGATGAGGAAGGTGACAGCTGTCATTTCTGAAGTGGGGCAATTTTGAAGTTACACTGCCGTCAGCAGAAACTGTCCAGTTCTTGTCGGAAATAGCCACACCCTATTTGCTGAGTGAGTCCAGCTTTAGCCCCTGTTGGCTCCTGTGCTGTCTGTATTACTGTTCAGTCTAGGTAGGGCAGATGCAACTCACCTATTCCCTAGGTTGTCATACTTTCCAGTGGTTTCCCAAAGCAATCTAGGCACTAAAAAGTCTTTCATTCCTAAGTTTACCCATCTTGAGTTAGAAAGATCATCTCTGGACCAAACAGGAAATAAGGGTGGGCAGTAAGGTATCAATCAAAAAGGGCTGTTGGAACTGAAGGAAGGCTTTCACTGAAAGCAGAAGCCCATTGGTTGTGCTATTGTTAGAATGCTACCATATAGCTAGATGTATTAGTCTTTCAAGAGGACTTTGAGTTAAGATGGAAAAGCCAACCAATCAAATAAACAAAATAACCCCCGAATCTCTTGATTTTCTTACATTAACACCCAGTGCAAAATATTGAAACAGAGTAGGTCACAGAAAAGTGAACCGATTTGATTTGGGGGAATGTTCTTACAAAACTCCTTTCAGTGTGGGGACACCTTTATAACTACCTAATGAGCCATAAAACTAGGAAAAGATAGTTTTGGGGTAAGCACCTATTAATAGAAATGATGACTTGGGGTTGCTTCTGATAGCAAGGTCTATGGGGTGCCTGGCAGGAAGATAATAGAAGTAGGCTTCCCAGACAGTCAGAGAGCCCAGATTAAAAGGCACAGTCCTTCCTGCCATCTCGTGAACAGTAGTATGAGCAGAGGCAGTAAAGTGGGGGTGGAGGGGAACTCCACCTATGTGATGGGCGTGCCCCAGCTGGCAGTGGTGGCGTAACGGTCAAGGTCATTGTAGCTGCCTCATGGAACTGCTGGTTTTTCCCCAGACTTTGTTTTAATCACTGAGAATTCAATTTGATTTAGTTAGCACATAGCTCTAGCATGCTCTGGCCATCAAGAACCCAGGTCACAAGTTCCAGGAAGTACCTAATACATCCGCATCTGCAGAGAAGGGTGTCTGGATGTTCCTAAGGAATAGAGAAGAAAGGCAGTGAGAATTCCGCACGCGCAGTCGCAGCTGAGCACTTGGAAGTCTCTCGTCAAAGACCTTTTCTGACTCTGCCTTCCCCAGAGCATGCAGGGGACCTAGGGGCTCACACATTAGTTGCACACGGGTGAGTTTTAATTAAAGCCCAGGGTTTTAAAAGCTCCAGATTCCCTACAGGTAACCTTTCTAGCTAGACTTCCTTAATTCAAAGGATTCAACGCTTCCTAAGGAAACATGGTGGTGTTTTATCTGGCACTGATCTTATTTCCAGAGTTCTTTTTCTTGATGTGATTTTTAATATTTCATGCTTTGCTGCTCTTCTGCCTCGGTGGCTTAGAGATGAGTAAATACAGAGGGAAGGCTGAGCCCTGGTGCAGCTGCGGTCTGGCCCCTAGCCTTGTAGGTAATGCTATAGGCTCCTGAATAGCTCTCCAGAATAGTCCATTTAGGAAGGCAAATTGCTCATCAGGATGCTCTTGGAAGTCCTGCTTCCCCCATGCTTCTTGGTTGACCTTCTTCTGGCTATGCAACACCAGGAAGCAGGCACAGAGTAACTCCCATCAAATCTACTCATTCCGCATCGCTCTGGCTGCACAGTGAGTGGGCACTGCTTCTTTCCCTATATTACAGGTGGGGAAATGGAAGCAGAAGGGTAAATAGCCTGTGAATGGTTTTCTGTTTTGGTAAATGGTAATTAGTTTTAAAAGAGCCTGGCTTCAAACCATAGCATCCCGCTCTGGGTATGACGCCCCGACCTGTAATGCTTCTCCTCCTCCTTTCTCTGTGGTCAGCAAAATAACAATGAGATGAAAGCAAATGCATCGTATCAGCATCATATCAACAGGTACTGACTTGTCAAAGCCTGCAAGGTTCTCTGCCCACACCATCCCCTGGAAGATGGTGCTCAGCTTTCTGTGTCTTCCAGTGCTTGGAACTCTACTATGACTTCAGCATTGTACTCTGTTGAGCCACAGGTCTCTAAAGTTAGTAAAGGCCAGGGGTTCTGGTTCCAGAAGAGAAGAGAGCTGTGGAAATGATCAGAACTATTAGTGGAATTTGGTCAATCTTCCCATCTGAACTTCCCACTATGGTTAGTTTACCAACCACCCCCCCTTGTAACACAAATTGATCTATATGTCTTTTAGTTTAGAAAGCTGCCATCCCTGCCTTGACAGCAGCAGAGCAGGTACCCCTCCCATGTGTATTATTTTTAGCTTCATGCTATTGTTTAATATATAGAGACCTATTAGTCAAGAGTATTTCCATCCATTTCAGTCAAAATGTCTTCAGATGCTCTAAGCACAAGATTCATGAGCCTAAGATCATATGTATATCAGATATCATATTATGATTCCTAATAGTAGCAAAATGACAGTTATGAAGTAATAAAAATTTTTATGGTTGGGGGACAATGCAACATGAGAAATTGTATTAAGGTTCCTCAGCATTAGGATGGTTGAAAACCACTGCCATAAGATGTCTCCTATTACTCAAAGCATAAATTAATTATACCATTTGAGGGTTTCTAAGGATGGACATGCAGGGCACTCAGACAGAAAACTCAGAGCTGAGAATCACTGTTCTTGAGACCTCCTTATTCTGATCAGAAGCTCCTCAGAGTATATCTGAGGCTAAAAACTAAACACGGATAAAAGGCCAAGTGTTTCGAACTTAAGGAACCCTGGGAGGCAGCAGGTTGAACAGGACTTGTCACTGTCCCTCTGGATCCTAGAGATATCTACAGTGTCTGCAGACTGCCTGTGCTGGACATGGCTAGAGTCTATGGTGAGAGGCTGGAATGCACGGGAAAGCTGGTTGACCTGCAGACTCTGAAAACTCAGATGACTGAGGCCCCAACACTGCAGCCAAAATGCTTGAACTTACTGGTACTGCAGAGTTAATTCAATACAGTGAGTCTGTCATGAACTACCTAAACATGCTGCAGCTGACGAAAATTCCAGAAAACCAGTGAGTCACGCACAACATTAGCATAGGTATGCCCAGAAAGTGAGTTTTCTTCTCACTAAATAACAAGGCCATTGCATTTCTAAGACTAAGGCTATAAATAAACTTGGATAATTCAACCTGATTATATTTTTACTCATATTGAAATTCTGGTATTTCTGTCTTCATTTCATAATGGACCAACTACAAGGACAGCACATGTCCTAGAAACAGCATGTCTCCTAGAAACTGCCCTGTGGGTGCTGTATCTCCAGACTGACTCATTATTTTCCTGAGAAAAGGTTTAGATAAACAATGGTTCTAGCTCACAAAGCATTTGTTTATTTGTCTTAAGACACAGATTTATATAGCCCAGACTGGCCTCAAACTTAGGATCTTTTTGCCTCTGCCTCTCGCATACTTGGGTTATTTTCAACTCTATGAGAACCGTATAGTTTTTAAAGTTCCATCACTATTTATGGCTGGTAGCCATGTAATATCAGAAGCTAGCAAGTAGACCTGGGCAGGCACTGGACTTTCGACATTAGACACCAAGTTCAGTATACCAGCCAGACCCTAACAGAGCAGAGACCTGGACTTCTGTGAATTCTGCATTATTGCCAGAGGGTTCATGGACAAGGTCTAGGTAAGATCCTTCTGCTGCTCAACCAAGCCCCCAAGACTGGTCAGAAACAAAACTCAAAAACCCAATGGGAAGACATCTTCCCCAGTATAGACACAGAAGCCTATCAGGAGAGTACCTGGCAGCTCAACAACCTACTGGCCTGAACTCAAGAAAGTCATAAATAAAGAGACTTCATAAGTTGGATTTCCAGACTTATTTAGTTGGAAGATTATTTATGCTGATTAATATAAACATTCCCTAGGTTTAACCACACAAATAGCATTTTTGATCAGGAGGCATTGTCCTTAACTCGGCATGTGGTACTCTTTAATGTAAATTGCACACACCATATCACCTCTCTAAATTCCAAAAATATCTGAATTCTGGAGCACAGCTGACTGAAATAATTTTGGACAGAGAAATGCAGACTAGGAGTAAAAATAATGGGAGTTGACATTTGTATGTCAGGCCTTGCACTTTTGACTATTCCACCTTTTCAAAAAGTCATTTATTTCATTTTTAATCAACACCACTTGTTTGGATGTTTTCTTGGGTACCATGTCATGTTTTGGTGCATATATAATTATATCATGTTCTAACCATAATTAACATAGCTACCTTTGTAAACCTTTATCACATTTGGGGGGAGGTGTTAAAAATCCTTCCTTATAGTTTATTTTTTTTAATGTACAGACCATGGTTCTTATCTATAGGACACCAGAATTCATTTCTTCTACACAACTATAACTTGGTTACTATTGACCAACCCACCCCCCAACTCTCATCAACCTCTAGGAAACACCATTCCACTTGAAACTCTTCTTTTAATCCTTCCCTTAATCCTAAGAAATGAATGCTCCCATTTTATCCCCATTGTGATAGGGACTTTCAGTCCAGAAAAATAAAAATATACTCTTAGAAGGCATTCTTAGAATGAAAGTTGAAGAGGTGAAAATCAAACTCTACTCTCAATTCAGTAACCAAGGTCCTATGCCGAGGAGAGGTAATATCAGTCAAGAAATATCTTCATTCACCCAGATAGTCCTTCCCTCTCTGTCAAATCCGGCATCCCACTTCAGACCAACAATGTCTTTATTGTTGGCTCCGATAGGAATTCAGGTGGAGAATCTGCTGGCCAAAGGAAAATTCTACTCTTAAGACTGTGTTTACAGCATGATCCCTAATAACAGCCATTGCTCAATGCACTTCAACTGCAAAGATGATTTAACACCATTGGTGATTACTCTTACTCAGGGCAGGGCTATGCTTGACCAAGTCTTGGTAGAGAAAGAACCCCTGCAAATCGGCCCCTTCCCAGAGTCTAGACCAGTCCACTGCAGTTCCCTATGCTTGCTGCCAGCCTTCGGAGAAAGCTGAAGAAGCTCTCTAGTGCTGGGTACTGGCTCTGCACCGTTTGAGAGATGGACTGAAGGCACCTGGATTTTTATGTTAACATTTGGTTTCCTCTGTGGTTTGTTATCTCCTGCTGCAATGCTGGGGAGAAGTCTCACACAGATACACTAGAAACACGTAGTGCTTGTGACGGCTTCCTGCCTAGACCTCCGGCTAATGTGTTAAAAACAAATGCTTTTAATTTTCTACTGGAAAGCACAGTCATTATGTGGTTGCTTCAGAGGGCTTCATCTTCTCTGCTCCCCGTGTGCAACCCTGAGCTGGCAGCTACTCTATTCTAAGTACTATAGGGTTGACTTTCTCAGAAGGAGTCACACAACTAAATGGAGATCAGATCCAGTACTCCAGGTGAACCTTGTTCTATAGCCTTTGTCATTCCCACAGTTCATCTTCTACCCATGTGAAGGTTCCAGAAATGTGTGTTCCCTGACCAACAGAGAACACACATCATTTATCTTTGGATGGAATTTGGATTTGTTTATTATTCGACCCTTTCTGGAAGCAGTATAGTAAAACAGTTAATAGTGTGAGCTTTGGAATCATAATTATAATAGGCACAGTCTAGCCTGTCCCTTCTCTTGGGGAAATTATTCAACCTTTGTAATCTTCTATTGTTTACATCTGTAGAAGGAGGTCTGACTGGAAGCTAATTCTTGGGATCATTTTAGGAGTTACATGAAAATTTACAATTAAAGTTTAACACTATTCTTGAAACTCAAGAAACATTTTTTAGTAATTTAGCCAGTGGTTATTGGGTACATATTCCAATGCAGGCATTGTTTGGGGGCAGTGCAGGCAGTGGAACATCGTCATGAAATATAATCAGAAACCCTACCAGTATCAGGCTTGTATTCTTGTGCTCATGTACACAATGGTTTTCACACACATACAACTGAAAAACTTCAGTCAGGACTTCACGTGAAATGGTGCCTCTGTTCAAATTAGTTATAAACTTTCTCGTTACATAGCTTTAAGCATTGATTATAACCATACATACTTGCTTGTAATATTCTTGAGATCTTAAAGATGCACCTCAGACAGTTTTATTTTCAGGATCCAAGCACTCCAGCAGAAACTTTAATTAAACCAGCATTTCTTAAATTTATAGGACCACAGATTGCCACTTTTTAATTTCCTGAAGACTTCCTTAGAAATGTGTGAAAGCCAATGTGGAGCCAGAAAGGGTGCAGATTACTACAAAAGCGAGTCCACAGAGTGTTTGATGTTTTCCTCTTTACCCAGCTAGTTCCCAATAATTGAGACTAGGCTACTATATTTATTTAACAAGCTTTAAGGGCACAACAACTGAGCAGTATTACTTTAATTCTCTAAGCTAATCTGGCTACCTCCCAGTCAAAAATCTCAGTGATATTTGCATTTTGGTACTGATCTAGCTCTATGGGCTCCAGGTGTCTTCTCCTGCTGTCTCTTAGACTCTTCTCATTGTGAATTCCCAGTTCCCCCGCCCCCCATTCCCTGCCTCTCCTGGCTGGGAGGAAATCCAGCCATCTTCTTTCCCCTGCTCAGTCATTGGCTGATCAGCTTATTTACCAGTCAGAAAATAATAGAGGAGCAACGTTTTGCAACCAAATATGGGGGCACAGAAATCAGCATTTGAAAAATACAAGGATAATCTTTACACAGTGCATAATAACATTACGCCTACAGTAAGGAATTCCAGGTGGTCTGTGCCTGACCTCGAGGAAGGAGCAACTCTAGAAGGGGCGTCTCCTACCCTCATGGATGGGAGGCTTCCTGTTCTGGTAGGTGCCAGTCCCAGTCAATCCTCCCACATAGCTACTTTGGGCTTGCCCCAATTTGCTCTCCCTTGTCATAAAACCAAGGCTTGCAATAGAAACAAGAGTTCCAGCCTTCTCTACCTGTCATTCACTGGTCCTTTATTGAGGGACCCTTGTTAACTATACAGAGAAAGGCTCTTTTTGTATGGCTGATTGGCTTTTCCAGACAATGCTCAGATAGCCCTCCTCCTCCATTATTTCCACCAGGCAAATGGGCATCTTTCCTGAGGAGATATGGAGTACAGACTTTGAACACTAGTGATACTCAATTTCCATCCTCTTGTGGAGAATTCCATAAATCTCTGGTTAGTGTTTGCCCTCTTTGGAATAAACTTCTAATTGATATCTAAAGATTGCTGCTTGCAAATTAAATTACACTTCTCTTCTCCATTATATAAAGAAACATCACCCAGACAGTTCTCCTGGGCACACATTCCTCCTCGGACTCCCAGCAGTGGTTACATTGCTGCTGTCGCAATGCTTCCATTCAACTCAAGCTGCAAGATTTGTTCTTCTTGCTTGTTTAATTGCCCATGTCTGATTACAGAGACAATTTATTGTTTTAGTGCAGCATAAAGTTCAAATATTTCATGCAAGATGAATATGGCCACTGACATTTTTATTCTCATTCCAAATTCATACATGTTAAAAAAAAAAAAAAAAAAAAAAAAAAAAAAAAAAAAAAAAACTCCCACTGGAAACATTTCAAAATGCTTTTGGCCAGTAATTGCTAAGGGTTAAAACCTCTATGAGTTGACTTTTTGAAAAAAAGAAAAGAGTCTAAATAATACATTTCTTTCCATAAAATTGCTAGAGTTTTTTGTTTGTTTGTTTGTTGCTAACATATTGGGAATGAACTGTGGAAAATGCACAACTACTTGGATGGATGGCCACAGAATCATGTGGAATGACAAAAGACAATCCCAAGAGGCTGCAAGATTCCATTTATATTATGGTCTAGGAGTACTAAATTCCAGAAATAGAGAAGAGCTTTAGGGTTGCAATGGGTTATAGAGAAAGGAGACTGGAGGAAAGCCAGTGGCTGCAGAAGTGTGTGATGTAGGTTCTACAGTAATGAAAATACTCTGTACCAGGATTGTTTTGGTACAAGTTTCCTGGCTGTGATATTGTACTATGTAACTTTGTAAGCTATTATCATTGGGGTACTGAGCAAATGATACATAAAATGTTCCTGTGCTGCTTCTTACAATTTCATGACACTATGTACATAGTTATCATAAAATAAGCTTAATTGAAAGTAGGCTAATCAGTAGTTAGATCAGGAGATATATGATAGAGATTGATATGTGGATATTCATTATAAAATGTTTAATGTATCAATAGAAAATTCATCATATAGTGTTGAGAAATTAAATTGGAAATATGCACTTGAGTCTCATGGGGGAACAAATGCAGGCTTCTCACTGGTCCTCCCAAAAGTCAGAGGGAGGATTCCAAGCTACTACATGGCTGATGAATTGGGCTAAGCAGAGCCATGAGCATTGCTTTATGTTCTGGCTCACAAGAGTCTAGAGAGCCTCAGGTAAAAGCCATCTGTCCATCTCCTTTCCTCTAAGAGCTGAGGATATGTTAATGAACCACGAGAAGTTCATGATGTCTATCCACACGAGTATAGCAGCAGCACCTAGTCCCTCTTCCAGCTGTTTCTCACCAGTGTCCATCCATGCCAGGCTCTGCCATCAAAGCAGTTACAACCAGTAATGGCACCAGCTTCCAGGTGTCTCTGCTCCAATCCCATACTTCAGAAGCTGGTGCTTCTGGGGGCTTTAAGATGCTATAGCTCCACATGCCAGAAAACACCCAGGCCCAGTTTCTGGAACCTTCTCTCCTTTTTACTCTTCTTCTCATTCCAGGACTGTGGGCTACATTTCTGTTAAGTTGCCTTTCACTTGACAAAATGAAGCCAAAACTGATGCTTTGTTCTTTGAGGTTACAAAAGCCACTGAGGCAAAGAAAGAAGAAAATACCCAGGCAAAAGATAGAGAGCTAGAGAAGAGGGGCTGCTCATTTCTCATGGAGCACAGGACCCACTCTCAGCTTCTCCACAAAGTCCCTAGGGCTTCCAACTCAGTTTCCCAGACTCTTCCCTGTCAAGATATTCCTCACACAGGGAACCAACACTCCTGCTCTCTGAAATATAAAGTGCTAACAAGGAAGTATTCTTTCCCGCCCTGTGGAGAACAGACAGACCCTTCAGCTGGCTAAGTCTTCTCACCTACACAGTACATCATAAATGTCACTCTGAGCAGAATCTGAAACAGGAGCCGAATCTATTTTCTGGCTTTGATACACACCCATTATAGGATCTACAAGGCTGTGTTGAAATCACTGCTTTTCTGTGTATCTTCTCTAACAGTCTGTGAGAAGCTTGTCTTATTTATCTCCTGCCCCCATGGTGAAGTGTGATAAAGCACATGCTCAGTCAGTGGGTGACTGGGATAGGTAGGTGGGTGTATGGAGAGATGAGTGGATGCATAAATTGAGTACTAATGGGACAGAGGGCTCCAGGAATAGGACAAAAGTGGTTTGGGCATTGGTTTCTGATATAAGGAACATTGCATATTGACTTTAGTGATACAAGGCTGATGTATTTGATGGGAGATTTTTATATGGCAGTATAGTCAGGTCCATGAGTAGTCAGCATAATAGCAAAGAGATATATCAACAAGATGGGTATTTATAACCTCAATAATAAATAGAGCTAGCCCAGTGCTTGAAGTAAGCCAAAATACAGCTTGTTATGGCCTGAATGTTCCCTGCCCCCATTCTTATATGGAAATCAAATCTCCAATGTGATAGTATGGAAGATATAGGCTTTGGGAGGTAACTAAGTGATGGATAGCATTTGTATCCTTATTTCTAGAAGACTCCAAAGAGACCTTTGTTCCCTTTTACCATATGAGGACACAGCAAGAAGTCAACATACCCTAATTCTATTGGCACTTTGATATTAGGCTTCCTTGCCTTTAAAACTATGAGAAATCAATTTCCTCTGTTTATAAGCCTCTGAGCAAGTGGTATTTTTTTTATTATAGTGAAAATAGGAGCAGCTTCTTCAAAAGCTACCTTGGGACACCATAGAGCCCTACAGATGATGCTAACCTAGATCTGTAGGGGGAGATTTTGCTGAACTACCCACACTAGTTATGGTCTCCCTAGGTTTTGTATCCCTACAGGGGCAAACTACTGCTGGGTTCTTAGAAGACTTCATTAGCAGTGGGAAGGAAGTTATCCTGGCAGTTCTGTTAGGTAATGAGATGTTCCTAACTTGCTTGTTAAGGAAGGCGGTAATTTTCCCATTAAAAATTAAGTCAACTATCTCACCACGGAGAACTGTTTGTAGATTATGCCCACTCTTAATTTAGACCTTTTCAACCTTCATCACAATCAAGGTTGAGACCTCAGGGTAGTTATTCCCTGAAGGTTGAGGGGGCTATTATTAAAAATCTGTAGGTGTCTTGTTCTTTGGAGGATGGATACTCATATCTCATGCCCCTTTTCCTAAAAGGCAATAGTTTTCAGCTTCCTGGATCCAGAGTTATCGATACCTTTCCATCATCACTGGAGGAATTCCACAGTTCTACCCACCACAACTCTCTTTGCTAGGTCACTTTTGTTGCTGTGATAAACAACAAAAGCAACTTGGGGTGGAAAAGGGTTGTTTCTTCTTATAGCTTTCAGTCCATCATGAATAGAAGCAGGGCCAGGAACTCGAGGCTGGAACTTGGATGCAGGACCTGAACCAGAGACCATGAAGGATCTTAATCTCTGTGGTTCAGCCAACCTGCTTTCTTATACAATTCAGGACAACCTGACCAGGAATGGCAGTGACCACAGTAGTCTGGTCCCTCCTATATTAGTCATTAAAAGAAAATGATGCTTCACAGACTTGCTTACCATTGAATAGAGGCAATTCCTGAGTTAGGTTTCCTTTTCCCAGATGACCCTAGTCAGTGTTAAGTTGACAAAAATCTAACCAGCATAGCCTTTGAGCTTCAAATGCATAAATTTGTCCTCACCACAAAGAGGAGGTTGAAAGGGGGCTTTGAGCTACCTTTAAAAGCACATATTGGCTTATGAGCAACAATTTAACCATCAAGAAAACCTTTCCCTGGAAAACACATGAGAGGAGTTAAATTCAGGTCAAGGCAAATCTAAAATATTCAGTGACTGGGCCATTAAACTAGTTCACCCATTATAGCTCATCTCAGGTTTTGAAAAGGACCCTACACAGAGGCCCTCAATAAAGGCCTGCCTTTCTCTAGACTAGTACCCAGCACCACTCCCCTCTGTTATCTGCCTTGTACTCCCATTGTCTCATCATTGTTCATCTTTGTTCATTGCAACCCTCCTGAACTGAGATCCTGTGATACAGGAACTGTGGTCTGTTAGCTCACTTTTGGGATACACCATCTAACATAATACCCGGTATACAAGAGACTTTGGATTAACCTTTGCTGAGGGGAAGGCTTCAGAAAATTTTCAGTTCACAGTCCATGTTTTTGTGAAGACAGGCTTTGAATGTGCAAATTCCATCTCGGCTGCTTTCTGAGTGACCTTCACTAGGTTATTTTCTTTCTTGGTTTCTTCATTTGAAAGATGACAATAGTGGTGCTGGATTATTGGCACTGAATAATATTGGATTACTTTTAGCATTGAAGGAATGAATATATTGAAAATGTTTAGAACAGTGCCTAGAGCACAATGCATACTAAATATGTGTTAGATATTAATTTTATTGAGAACTGTAATATTGCTATGGAAGAAAATGATGGTTACTTGACCCCAATTATCCTAATTCCATTTCCTGTGAAATTAGAATAATCAGATCTAGCTATGGGGCTATTGGAAACTTACCAAATAATCTATGGGCCACCCTTTACAAAGAATGTTGTGACAATGTCTGTGTCTTTCCTTCCCACCTCATAATCTCCTTCTTTTGCCCTTCTGACGTTCCTATTCTGTTCAAGTCTCCCCAAGACCTCTCTGGGTCTTCTGCTTTCTTGCCCTCTAGACTCATGTGATCTCAATCTTGCAATGGGCTTTGACTGTACTTCCCACAGTCTAAAGTTTCAACCCCCTCCCCCACTGTGAAATTTCCTGTACTCAGTCCCATGTACTCAGGGGGCAACTGCTGTCAGAATCAATAAGTCCCTTGCCTCTCTTTCATGTGCGACCTCCTGTATTGAGTCCTGCCCTGAATGACGCCATTTCTAGCCAGCCACTGAGCCAGGCACTCAGGATCTTCTTTACCTCCCCTCATCCCTGATGTCTCCTCACGCTTGGACAGCATCAACACCATCCCTGTAAGTGTTCTTACAACATCACCGCCCTCACACCCAGCAATTCTTTGCTAGAGATGGCATCACTTCACTCCCTGACCCCAACAACCTATCCATTCTTTCAGATGAACGCTTAGAAAACAGTTCTTCTGGGTTTCTGGCAGAAACCCAGTTGCAATTCCCCATGGTTTAAAAGGTTTTGGCGCACTCAGTTGGTAAAGGTCTAGCCAAACTCATTCAAAGTATGTATGCCTCTGGCAATATTGTACAAGACCTTCCTCTCACGGCATCCTACAGTCTCCTCTCAGGACCAAGTCTCTGATTCCTTATTAGCATTGCTAATTAATTCCATAGTCTTCTTCCTCTCTTCAGTCTTTACACATTAACCTTCCTCAGTTTCCTCTGCATGCCTCAAGCCTTCAGGTTGAAGTAGAGACTGGCCATTCCACTAGAAGCTGCTCTCAAGCTCCTCCTTCTAGTCTGTGAAAGGTTCTCCCCTTGAGGCCCACACTGTGCCCCATGACTGTCTCCATTCCAAGAGTGACTGTCTCTTTATCTTTTACCTCTCCATGAGCTATGGGTTCATTGAGGACAGGGACACTTCCTAATTTACCTATATTTATCCTGTCTGTCAAATCATGGTCATTCATGCAGTAAAGAAAATATAAAAATATTTGACATTAGTTGACATCTCCTTCTACTCGAAAAAATCCATCTAATAAGAGGTTCATGTGAACAGACTGTCTTAA
Source organism: Uromys caudimaculatus (assembly GCA_028551405.1). Taxonomy (NCBI): domain Eukaryota; kingdom Metazoa; phylum Chordata; class Mammalia; order Rodentia; family Muridae; genus Uromys; species Uromys caudimaculatus. The sequence goes on from CM052706.1 coordinate 24,273,910, forward strand.
ACAGTCTGGTGCTTTTCTGCTTTCTTTATAACCCATGATATTCATCTCAGACATCAGGAATGTAAAGCTCTGTAGCTCTCTGCTAGCATGGTCCACATCTGGCTGGCTGCTGCCTGCACATTTCCATTAAGTTGGAAGCGTGTGTCCTCTTTCCGTAGACAGATCCTTTTCTAGAATGGAAGAGTTAGTACACTAGAACAGAGAAAGAGCAGCTGTTGTCTGACAATAAAAACCAGATTGATTGGTTAATGAACCCCACTTGGAACACAACCCCACTCATTCAGATACATGTTTCTTAGTGCTATTTAGACACCACAGAGGCAAAGTAGTCATGATAGAGCTCACATGGGCTGCAAAACCTAAGGATTTTCCTCTCTGACTATAACATAAAAGGTGGCAGACATCTTCTCTAGGACCTTACTCATAGCATGTGGGTTCTTCTAGCTGTATGCGGAGGCTCAGGCCTGTGAGATGCACAGGCCAAGAAAGGGTCACAGTTTCAAATCCAATTTCCTTGGCTAAAAGCCGTTTCTAATATTTTCCTTTGATAATGCTTGATGTCTTCCTAAATGCTTTCATAGTCACTAAGGAAAAGCTATTCCCAGAGAAATATCATTGCCCATAGTGAGGTAGCAGCTGCTGTACCATTGGGCAGACTCTAGCTACCAGTCTACCGGGGACAGACTCTGGACATTCAGTCTCATCTCATTCAACCCAAATTACCTGTTACCAACCATGTATGTGTGAGCAAGTTATAGCACTTAATTTTTCAGAGCCTAGGTTTCCTTCTCCAGGAAATGTCAGTGAAATTACTAATAACACCCAACAGACAAGTCATAGTAGAAACTGGATGGCTCATGCAGATGGGTCTGTTGTCACGGTGTTTGGATGATCTAAAATCCCTCATTGATGTCAGCCATCAGAGTTTTGTCTGGCTCATTCTAGAGATTGCAAAGTGACTTAGGGATTCAGGTTCCCCTCTCATAGCTAGATGCCGGAAATTTTTTGCCTTTTTACTACTTTGCTACATGAGGTTCACTACTTATCTCAGGACCTAAATGATGCCAATGTTGGGCTCCATTTTACCCATTTTGGGGGTCACTCCACCTTCAGTCCCCATATGTGGGTATTCTCACACACTTTATAGTACCCTTTTGTGTTTTGTTTTGTGTTGGGTTCTTTCTCCTCATGTACATAGTCTCACGCCTCCTCTCTGCTTGTCTCTCACCCAGCAGCTACTTCACTTCCTGTAGGAAGCCACCTATGTCTGGCCACCACCCACAGAGCCTTCCTCTTTCCTGGAGCTCATGTGACCCCCACCCCAGAAGAGGTAGCTGTTACCAGTATGACACCTTTCTACTCAGTTATGATCTAGCTGTGACTCAAGCTCCCTAAGCCTCAGTTTCCACAACTGCAAAATAGAAACAATGATATTTGGCTTTCAAGATGGTTATAAGTGCTAGCTATGGTAGACAGACTTCTTGCACATAGTAGATTTAAAATATGTTCATTGCATCCTTTATGAGTTTAGTACATACTTGATTTTCACAGTTAGGTATCATGGGCTGATTCATGTGAGCCAAACAGCAGACTTGCTAATGAGTAGGCTCTGAGGGCAGATAGAATGCACCAACAGGTCCTGAACCAAGCCTTTGTTACCCTCTCTTTTCATGGAGATTTTCCAGGTCAGTCCTGAGCTCTCAATTGGAAGAAGGTCAGTGGTATAGTACAGCTTAGATCAGTAGTTCTATACTTGTGTATCAGGACTCCCTCAAAGAAGACCATGAAAAAACACAGATATTTACACTATGATTAATAATTAGCAAAATTACAGTTATGAAGTAGCAACAAAACTAATTTTGTGGATGGGGGTCAGCACAACATGCAAAGGGTCGCAGCACTGGAAAGGTTATGAGCCACCAGCTTAGATGCTCCTGTGTATGGAAACACACTTTAACTGATCTATCTGGGGAAAATGAAAATGCATACTTAGAGGTAACAGTGTTAACTATTAAATGAGAGTCTATGTTGTGCTCAGTGCCATGAGACTCTGGGGACCTACCTGTGAGTCTACACAGCACTAATTCATCTGGGACTTGATTGACAGGTTACGTCTGGCTTACCTTCACTCTCTCCTGAGGTGAGAATCCTCATTGTCAGCCTAGTCTATGCCACCCAGCACCAGTGCTGTTTAGCTGGTGGAGCTGAGCATCTTCCAGGCTTATAGATTTTGTAGAACTTGTTAAATTTCAGCCACTTTTATTTTAAATAGTTTCCTATTTCCATTTTCTGGTTCTTCAATTGCTTGTATGTTAGACTACACAGTGTTGTCTTGAACCATGAATGTTCCATTTAAATACATTTTCAATGTTTTTCTACTCTGTATTTTATTTGGGGTATTTTCTATTGCTCTTTTATTCTTCCTTTTCTTTTATTGCCTAATCCGGTATTCATTGACTTGATAGAGTCTTCATCTCAGACCTTGTTTATGTTCAACTTTAGGAAGTGTGTGTGTGTGTGTGTGTGTGTGTGTGTGTGTGTGTGTGTGTGTGTGTGTGTGTTGGGGGTGACTTTTCATATTTTGTCTGATCTTCTTATGCTTCCCTTTTTCAACATGTGGAATCTGCTTAGAAGACTACTTTAATAATCCTGTCTCTCCTATTTCAATCTGCTAATCACTTCTGACAATATGATAGAGTCTGTCTCTGTTGGCTCTTTTTCCTCTGGATGTACACTGAGTTTTCCTGTGTCCTTGAAACACCAAGTAATTCTTTTATTGGATTCTGGACATTAGGGATTTCATGTTGTTTCAGCTGCTACTCTGTTCGTTCTGTATTGTTATTCCCTTAAATATTGGCTGGCATTTTTCTGGAATTTCCTGAAATTATTTGACACCAATCTTGCCTTTTAACATTGTTATACATGGGACCCGATAAACACTCTCTAAGCATAATTTGCCCTTACTTCTAAGACAGTACTCCCTATCTCATTTATCAGAGTTTTTCTTCCTGGCTGATGGACTCTTTCTACTACTCTACTTCAGGAGTTTTTCTGCTTGCTCATTTTTAGTGGGAATTTTTACCTCCAGTATTGGCAGTGATGTTAGATGCATTTTCTGATGAGGACTCAGACTTGAGGAAAACCTTCTGGAGATCTCCAGACTACTCCATCCCTCCTAGTTGCCCTCTCTCCTCTTTGATTAAGCTGAAATCTGGAAGTCCTGACTAGGCAGCAAGCCACCCTCATTTGCTCTGTGATGCTTGTTGCTCACTTGCTGAAGATGATTAGTTTACATATTTTCTCACAATGTTATTTTTTTTAATGCAGGAGGGTTCTATTGTTCTATCACAGCATAAAAGAGAAGTCTTATGAGAAACCTTTTTTATATTTGTTCCTTAAATACAAACGGAAGCACAAAGAGACTGACCAATCTACTGAAGTTTGTGCAGTTAAGCTATCCTGGGATTTGAAGTTATGATCTTCAACTGTAAGCTCTGACTTCTCAAAACCATTTCTGTAACTTTAATCAGATGTTTACACAAGGTAAGTTGATATTTCCAGTTCACAGAGGAAGGGAAACAGCACCTGTTTGCATCAAGTATGCAGAATTCAAGGGGACAAGCTCCCTCTGCTCCCGTGTCTGTTCAGAGTTGATCATGGTTTCTCAAGAATGAACTCCAGTGTCTTCCTTGCACGCTGTCTCAGAGATGAGGACTGAAGATGTTACTTCTGACCCTCTGAGGCCACAGGATAGATTTCCAGAGCCTCCAGTTGTGACAGGTCCTGATATCGAATAGAAATATGATCTGACTTTTCAGCACCCTCTGGAAATGTTCTGTTTTCTGATCCCAAGCCATTTACCCAAACATTGGAAAGGGATTGCAGTTAGCTCTCTATGCTGAATTATGCATGGTTTTCAGCTAGGTAAAGTTCTCCGAGTTCTATTTTAGGAACGTTTCCTGAACGGAGCAGAGAAATGTCCATACTGCCCAAATAGGACTATGCTTAATACATTCTACAAGGAAAAAGAAATAAGTCCAAGCTCACCCGTTTTTCTGGTACCTTGTTTTGTGACCGGTGATCAGTTTCTCTTCATTTTATAAATGGGACTTGCCATTTGTGCCTCAAGACATCAAAAGAAAAATGTTAGATGAAAATTTAGCCCAAATCTTAAAACATCTGTTGTGGCGCGCTCATTGTGACATCTTTTCTGAATTAGACTGACTAAGCCTGCTCAGTACATAAGGAGTATTTACTGTTAAGCAGAGAACCATCTCAAACATCATGTCAAAACCATTTTAATTTGAGTTTAGAGAGTAATTTTTTTTTAAAAAAAAAAAAATGTCGACTTTAAAAGGAGAATTTCAAGAATGCCTCAGAGCCTTCAGTTTCGTTACAAAGCCATTTGTAATGCATTGAAATAATAAACCGATTATGGCAAGAAAGGATTTGAATTTCAGAGTTTTAATTCAGAATTCATGGCATAAAATACAATGGGTTGAGTCTGGAAAAAAAAAGTTAGATTGTCCAAGTGAATTGGAGGCATTATTTGAGGGGAAAATCAAAAACTGGCCCAGGGCAGATGCTTCTATGCTTTTCTTCCTTGTACTCTGTGACTCTCCTCCATCCTAGCATCCATCCAAGCAAATGCTGCCACTTCTGGGTTGCACAAAGGCCTCAGTAATCTGAGTTTTTGCTGACACACTTCATAGAGGTTGGCTGTGAGGAGGGGGCATGGTGCTGAATAGCATGAAACAAAGGTGTGTGTGTGTGTGTGTGTGTGTGTGTGTGTGTGTGTGTGTGTGTGTGTGTTATCTGTATACATGTTGAGGGGGAATATTCTGTTTTATAAGAGTTGTGAGATCTCGTTCTGGAGGATCAGATGGTGGGATGTATCCTGGCACAGACATTATATCTGTTCATTTACCTACTTACCTCTGGCCTTGGCATTTTCTAAGCCCCAGCAGTGGCCACTTTTATAGTGATAGTTCTTATAGAATAAGTTTTTGTGAATAAAGAAAATATGCATAAGGGGCTATGTGGTATTATGAAAAGACAAGAAAGCTTGGAAACAGAGGGAGAAAATTTGAATGCCTACCTAACTGTGTTATTTACCTCTTGATGAAGATGCCTGTTCTCCATGAGTCTCATTTTCTCCAATTAAAATGCCTATAATGCAATAATTATACCAAGACATTTTCTCAGAAGTTAGATAACATCTTTACTTATACACACACTCAGACTACCAGTGAGATGACATGCTCTCTGCAAGCCAAGAGGCAGGAACTTTGTAAATACTAGGTGATAATTGACTTTGCTCTTTAAATTAGCATGAAGCCTAGAAGGAAGCAAGAATGGAGCAACAAAGCTTTGAGAGATTGGAGCAGAAAGTAAGGGGGCTTCTGTCAGTAGAGTAAAGAAGAAAGCAAAGGCTTAAGTGGCTGTGTAGTTTCCATGAAAGAACCTTCCTCCTTCCGGATAACATTAACTATCATCTAAGAAGCTGGGAGTGAGAGAAATGGCATATATCAGGTTTAAATAGGTTTTAATGCACTTTTTTTTTTTTTAGAAGACTAGACATTGTAATTGTTGACAAAGTGATATGATATGATAAACAATGAATTTCATCTATTTAGAAATTATGACTTGTGGTTATGGCTCTATGTATTCTCATCTAAATATGTGATATAAGTTAATAATTAATTTAAAGAAAAAGAATCAAAAGGAAAGGAAGGAAAAGAAACCAAGAAGCAATACTAAATGTGTCATCTCTTGATGTGCTTATCCATTTTGTCTAACTGTAACTGCTTATACCCCCCACACATATTCAGGATGACAAATCATTTCCAGATCTTCAGTCTATTGTTTCCAAGTCTTTGGTCAATTATCAGTAAACACTGGGAATGCTTTGGCCATGGATATTCTAAGGGTGTCTCCGTGTTCAGTGATAAAGTATCATGTGAGAGTGTTTTCTGATAGAGGACATGGGACACAGAAAGGAGAATGGACTTTACCTTTGTCTTCCTGGTATGAAGAAGGCATAATATGAGGTCACTACAGAAGAAAATGATTCTTTGCCTACCTCCAGTCTCATATCTTAGAGCTGTTTCAAGGCTTCTTGCCCAGATCCTACTTCCCCAGACTAGATTAGAGTGTGTGGTCATTCAGTCCTTTAGTCACTAACTTAACAGACTTTGTTTGGGCTCTTGTATGTAAGGGATGTGCTAGAAACTGGGATGTGTCAATTAACCAAATCATGGACTCACTGGAGTCTTTGTTGGAAAGAAAGAAACACTTGTGTTATTTAGCAGTCATTCTATGTGCTACAGAGAACCTAGACAATATATTGTGAATACAAAAAAATTGAGAGAACTAGAGCCTCCTTTAATCTAGGTGTTAGAGAGATTTCCCTATGAAAGAAAGGGGAGATGCATAAACAACAGACATAATGGTGTGTGTGTGTGTGTGTGTGTGTGTGTGTGTGTGTGTGTGTGTGTGTGTGTCTGTGTGTCTGTGTGTCTGTGTGTCTGTGTGTCTGTGTGTCTGTGTGTCTGTGTGTCTGTGTGTAAGAGAAAGGGCATAATGGTGTGTGTGTCTGTGTGTCTGTGTGTCTGTGTGTCTGTGTGTCTATGTGTAAGAGAAAGAGAGAGAGGAGAGAGACAGACAGACAGACAGACAGACAGACTGTGGACTCAATCCTGGAGAATGGTGCTTGCTAAGCAGCATTCTCCCTCTGAGCTACACCCACGCTTATCATTTTAATGTACCTTTTTAATACTTTCCACCAAATCTATGAATTACATAAGTGGAAATATAAAGCACATTTGAAATCTAGTATTAGAAAATGTCTCCCTACACTTTCCATGTGCCAATATCTAAGAGTATTATTTTAATTAAAAAGCCATTTTTGAGGCCTGGCCTGTTGCATCCCAAGTGTCCAGCCTGTGTTTCCCCTCCTAAAGCCCATGGAAGTTAACTTTTTCTACCATAAAATAGATATACAGCTCCCACCCCAGCTGACTGCACTTGATTGGGAACAATGGCATTTTTATGGACCTTGAAGATTTCGACATTCAGTCATCACCATCCCTCAGGTGCTGTTAACAGGCAGTGGGAGCTCATGGGACTCTGAACTTTATGAGAGGACATGGCTCCCATTCCCCAGGCTGCTTATGTCTGGCATTCACAGAAGTGATGGGGCCTGACAGAGTCCTCACTGCTCCACAGCCTGTGGAGGGAGAGTGTTCATTCTTTAAGTACCTCTTTTCCCCCAGGATCATTGCAACGTTGCACCTACGCCCTGGGTAAAGGGCCTGAACCAACTCATGCTATCCCTCATTTGAATCGCACATCTGAACCTGCATGCACTGCCATGCTTACTGCACTTCTATGGCTTTCTATCAATACCCACTCATGTCCCTTCTGCCGTATTCATGGTTATCTCTCAGTGCTGCGAAACTGCGGCTGCTCCCTCCGTGTTTGATCCCTGAAACCCACAAGTGTGTGATAGTTACAGTCCAGTTTTTCTAGCCATATTCAGGGGAAAATGGAGACCCAGAGTCTCATCTGCACCTCCTCAAATCATAGTGGGGTACAATACATAGTCTATAACTCAGGGAGTAGATATATTAAAGCTTCTCGGTTATGGACAGGGATAGAAATTTTCACAAACAAGTTTGCAGAGAGGCCATGCCAACGTTAGGACTATTGCCAAGTCCGGCATAAGATTTATGAATCTGGCCTTCCCTGTCCACCCTAGGTCCAAATATCTTCTGCCTAGTTCATGGCTCTTGTCCTGTCAAGAGATAGATCTAATAAGTGCCAAAGTAGTGAAGTGAGGGGAAGGGTATCTGTGAACTTGCACAGGAGCTCACTTGTGGTTAAAAGGGGAAGAGGTCAGCCAGGATTATATAGCAACATGCTAGTGGTCTCGTTAACCTTGCTTACCTCAAGATGTGTCAGTATGGCTCACATGCCCAACTGATGTGGCAGGGGACTAAGTGGTAGGAGAGAGGGTAACCTAGAAAGGGGATGGTTTTATGATGTAGTTGATAAAAAAGAGATTATATTAATATACAGCCAGACTCACTGAGGCATCGTGTTATGAGGGACCCGCCACACTCCCTTCTGAGATGTTATTACAATCCCCCCACTTTTCTCCTGTATTCCACACCTAACTAGCTGACTGTGTTATTCATGGGTGAAAAAAATCCTGCCTTAGGCATCTTGCATGCATGCTAGAGAGAGAGAGAGAGAGAGAGAGAGAGAGAGAGAGAGAGAGAGAGTGTATGTGTGTGTGTAAGAGAGAGGAAGATCTATATCATATCTATTCCTCCCTACCTTCCTTTTCATTCTTCTCCTCCCCATTCCTGCACACACACACATACAGAATAGACTCAGACTCTATGCTTAGTCCAGTGCCAAGATGCTCTTGGCACACAGTAGCCCCCTAGTCAAAATCTATTGATGCAAATTTAAAAGTAAATGGGTGCCCTAAATCTTCCCTCAAATGTGTGCTGCATCATACCCCTTCCCAACCAGGTGTCTTCCTGTGCTTGTGTTTATGTTTTACTAGGTTTGCAATTCTAGTTTGATGTTTATTGCAACTTGTTCTCTGAGATACTTGCTCCTACAGAATGTTAATTTTATCTCATATTTCTAAAGTTCTATGGTCAAGTAAATATTGCAGTGTCATAATTTGAAAATGCCAGAGCCTCTTGCTGTGGATTTCTTAGTCTTCATCTCTGCTAATATGCTAATATGGCTTCTATACGAAGCCAGGTGTATAGAAGCCCAAGCTCTTCCTATACCCAGCCCATGTCTCCTTCTCCAGAATGTCCTCAAATCTCAGAAGATACTCTGGAGGCCTTTGTTGGGTTGTTCTCATCTGTATATTGTCACATATGCACATGACAACACCATACGCCATAGTCCAGAGCTGCAATCATCTATCTATACTTGTCTGCAGTTGCTTTTGTTGTTGTTGTTTTTCCCTACTTGGCTTCTCCATTGCTAAGATAAAACACTGACCAAAATAAACTTAGTGGAGGAAAGGGTTTATTTCAGCTTAGAGGTTACAGTTCTTCATCTATGGAATGATGAAAAGACAAGGCAGGAACTCAATGCAGAAAACCGGAGGCAGGAACTGAAGTAGAGACCACAGAGAGGTGCTGCTTACTGGCTTGCTTCCTATACCTAGCTAAACTTGCTTTCTTATACTCTTATATGACCCAGCACCACCTGGCCTCGGTGGCACAACCCATGGTGGTCAAGACTCTTCCTTATCAATCCTTATTCAAGAAAATGCCCCCCTCAGGGCAGCTAATGGAGGTAATTCCTGGTCTGTGTTTACTCTAGTTTATGTCAAGACTCTAGTTTATGTCAAGTTGACAAAACCCAGTCAGAACCAGCTAATGGAGGTAATTCCTGGTCTGTGTTTCCTCTAGTTATGTCATAGACTCTAGTTTATGTCAAGTTGACAAAACCCAGTCAGAACCATTTGTGTGTGTGTGTGTGTGTGTGTGTGTGTGTGTGTGTGTGTGTGTGTGTGCGCATGCACATTCGTGTACATGCAAGGGGAGGTCAAAGAACAACTTGAGAGAATCTCTTCTCTCCGTCTACCTACCGTGTGGGTTCCAGGGATGGAACTCGGGTCGTCAGGCTCACTGGCAGGCACTCTTACCTACTGAGTCATCTCACCAGCCCTACACTTGGGTTCTAGTCTCTATGACTGAAAGCTTGGTATATATCCAATGAATGCTTGCTTAAAGAATAATGAGGTGAAAGTCTATATTTTCAAAGTCCAAAGAGCCTAAGATCCAGGATAAAACAAATTTAATCCAGTTCTATATCATGGTAGTGGAGATGTTAGCCAGCTGCCTCGGTGCCCAGTACTATGATAGGCAGAGTGAAGACATGACCATGAAGACACAAAGGAAACTAAGCCCAGTGCCCATGAAGCATAAGGCTTGAAGGAGCTGTCATCAATTAAAGAAACAACTGCCCAAATCTGAATAAGTAGGACAATCGATGGATGTACAAAGCTTAGAGGTTGGTGGGGCGGAGAAACAAAGTGCTTGATCCTTAACCTAGAAATGACCAGAATGGATGTGTGGAATGATAACAGTGAGTTTGCTGGAATGACTAGGAGAAGGTATAAGTGGTCAGGGGTATGGACTGTAAATTCATGACCATGGTCCCGAGACCAAGGGCTTCCACAAAGAAACGCATAATGATAAAGATGTGTGATTTGAGAGTGTGCAGTCTCAGTGAGCCCATCGTCTCCTTCCTGGAGACAGGGCCGGCTACCATGATAGTGTCCTCTTCTCTTTAGGGAAGATGTTGCTCTTCCTGACTTCCTTATTTTCTGGTGACACTGGGTAGGGCCTCAGCCTCTATGTGGTGTTCTTCTGGGACCTGAAGAGATGCCTTTGAATGGCTGCCTCTCTAATTCAAGTGGCCAGTTATGAGATGGGGACACACATGATGCTGATTTTCTTATATATTTAAAGTCTACTTATTATGCAGTACAAATATGTGCGGCTTTTTTTAAAAAGCTTGCACTCAATAAACTGTGAATCTGTGACTGTAAATAAGACAACTTGTAAAAATGCATTTACACTAATACTTCCAACTTAAAATTTATTTTGCTTTTACTTTACTTTATTTATGAGCCAGGGAGGACACTGATGGAGAATCTTTTTCCATAATAATAACACTAAAATAGATTTAGATGCATATCAAATGGAAGCTGAGGATAATTTTTAATTATGATTAAGGTGACGTTTTATTATTTTCCCCAAGAGAGTCATGAATTTTGACTCTATGTGAAATGTCGATTGAATGCATCTCCTGCCCCTTCAATCACTGAATATTCCTGATAAATAATGGTGGTTCTTAGTGGACACTGACACTGAGGGAGGTTTCATGGTGAGGGGCCCATGGACACATTTAGAGGTCTTCCTGTTTCCTGTGTATTGGAGCCAGGTGAAGAAACTGGAAGCAAGTGGGTTTGATGTTGGGTAGGATCGGTGGGTAGCTACCTGTCTGCTTGCTTTGGTGATTTATCCTCTAAGCAGATGTTTCTCAGCTATACAAGATGCATGATACCAACCCCTCAGGCAAGGAGTTCAGGAAACAGAGCTGTACAGTGCTCAGGGAGGTACCCAGCATGTGGGCAGTGCTATCCTTACCATGACTGTGGTGATTTTATTACTCTCAACAAAAGTGGAAAATCAACCCAAACAAATCAACCCAAGAGATTATAAGAGAGGTGAAGGGGCATGTGTGGGTAGGTAGGAGATAAGAGATGAGTCTGGTGAAATTTCAGAAGGGAACATTGAGGTCCTTAGCAGCTCCTTGGGGCCACTTTATACACTACAGTTTCTTGGCCTGCTTCTTGGTGATGATAGAACCAATCAAAAGGATATGCGCTGTGAGCTTAGATGTACTTAGCATGTAATATCAAAGTTACTAAAAGAGAGTAACAACTATTGTCAGCTACTGTGGGGACTCTGAATCATGTCTGAAAGTATCAATAAGATTCTGGGGTGCCCACAATTTGTGGGTGCCTCTAAAAAAAAAGACAGAGTAAAAAAGACACTTACCTTGATAGCCTTTGGAAGCTTCCTATTTGGGCTGTTACGCTGAGATGTGGCTGCTGGTTTTCAGTGAAGAGCTTTTCATGGACCTTGAGGTTTTGGTTAAATAGCTGTCAGTAATGCTGAGCCTAAAAGGCTCCAATTCATTACCCTACAATCCCTATGTGGTCTTGTTGAAAGCCCAGACAACCACTGGAAGCAATGAGATTGTCCTTCTTGTTGGCATTGCCAGTGTGTCCAGGTTTCCTTGAGACTTCCCTAGTTGTAGGACTGAAAAGTCCTACATTGTGGATATCTATGCATTGTGGCCTGCCCAGACAGTTGATCTCACCTGCACATCAGAGTGACCTTCAGAAGCCTTCGGCTTCCTTATAGTAAACAGGACTATATTTGCATTAAGAAACCTTTATTTGAAGCTCAAAGTGGGAGCTTTAAACTGGCATATTTAGATAGATTTTTTTTTTCATTCTAAAAACAAGCATAAATAGCCAGGTGTGGCACACATACTTGTAATCCCAGTACTTGGAAGTCAGGAGTTTGATGTCATCCTTAGTTACATAGTGAGTTTCCCAGGCTCTCCTGAATTACATGATTTCCCATCAATCAATCAATAAATCAATAAATCAATAAATAAAACAAAATGGTATAAGCACAGGAACACAGGACACCTAAATCTAAAACTTCAAACAAAACAAGGTGATTAACTTCCTTTGCTACGATTCTGTGCTCCACATCCCAATAATTTAGGGGTGCTGTTTGTCCTCCAAAGAAGAAAGGCTGTGGTAAGTAAAGGTGTCCTCAATGTTAACAATCTTTCTGTCATTCCATTGGACACCTTCACATACCACAGCTTCCCCAGAGAAAGCCTTCATCCCAGTGTAGCAAGAAATGAAGGCAAAAGGGACCTCCAGTACCCTTGAAGGGTTCCTGTGCCCTGCTGGCTTCAACAACCTGCAGCATGTTCTCCATAGCTGTTCAAAGGAGGCCCCAGGCAATACCTTCAGAGTTAACTGACCTATGATGAGCCAGGGATGGGGAATGAGGCTCCTGGTAATGATGCTAAGTATTGTCACTGCATCTTAGACCTCCTACCTTCAAGCCTCTGAGAGAGGAATTCATAGATAAGTGTGTGGCCATGGTGGTAGGTCCAGGTATTGTCAACAGGTCTAGATCCCCGTGTTCCCACCCTATGATACCAGCTCACAATTTCAGTGTCCCTCACCAGGGTTCAGGTAGATGTCTTCCCAGGTGCCTATCACCTGAAGGACTCAAAGTGAGTTTCCCAACAGCAAGTCTACTAAATGAGTCCTGGATCCCTGTTGATATCTGCTGTCCACAGGCATCATAGAATAATCTTGAGCCTCCATCCTCAGTGGCCCCAAGCTATACCTGGCTGTCTTCTTCTTTCACCCTGGGTGGCATCCTCCCTGTGCAGCTTGTGGGAGTCAGAAGGTGCCTTGTATTCTGTTGAATGACTCTTTCTCTTACGTTCCTGAGCAGTGAGGCTTGTTTTCTCATTATAAAATGGTGCCTTGGGTTTAACCTCTGCCCCTTCGTTCTGTCTGGTGTCAAATCCAATGCTCTAATTCCCAAGAAAGGGACACAGCAACATCTTTCCCGTTGCCTCTCACCTTTCCTGAGATATCCATAGACAGATCTTGGTGCAAATGATACCTTAATTCCATAGGCCATGACTCTAACAAGTAGGATAAAGACAAGGCTGCGCTGTCCCTGATCAGACCAATCCAGTTGAAAATCTGAGCCCAGATGAAGATAAATGAACACTGACAGATGTTCTGACTGGAACAATTGTCCTGAGCTCACTCGGGAATGGTGACTGAGTATGCACAGCTGTGACAATAAGTAGTCTAACGAAGCATGATCGGAGCCCATGCACTGCTGAAGGCTCACCTGGCATCATGTTGTTTGGGGGCTTCAGCTCACTAGAGGAAACTGAGCGGTGTTTTGTAGCCTAATAAGCAGACATGACTGGAGCCAGGGCATTTCACAGCAAATTGCTTCCATTTGGGCCTCTGATGATGCTCTAGGCACAATGAAGTTACTTTATACATTTCTGCTAACTTGATCTTTCCACATTAGTGCATTATTGCCTCCATTCTACTGATGAGAAAACTGAGGGCTTAGGGAGCCCTGATAGTGAGAGAAGAAAAGCTATTTCCTTTCCTCGATTGCATGCCAACTCCTACCTATGCATATCTTATCATTTGTGAAAACTACTATAACCCATGGATCCCAGCAAAAAGAACAAGGTAGTGTTGGGAGGGAGAGATGTTAGAAAGGGCTCTGTAAACCCATGAGTGTAGGTCAGTGAAGAAGGATGCTCTCCAGGCACGGCATCAGCTGGGGACAACATGAAGAGCAGGGAAGGTTTACATCATGGTTTGTGGCCTGTGGCTAGATGGGAGGACCCCCAAAGACTATCAGTCCAAGCTTGGATGCTAGGCAAGAGTGAAGCCACTTTAAGAAATAGAAAGTGTCCCACAAGAAGAGCTTATTTCATCTTTTTATTTGAAATGTGGGAACACTGGTGCCAGGCCAGACTAACAATGTACTGGGAAGGCAGAAATTATTCAGCATCTGGACGCCTGGTACCCACAAGTGTGTCTTTGGGGATCATGCATTCACTCAGCACAATTTTACCTGTACCCACTCCATCCTGAGATGTTCCTGGGGCAGGGAAACCAGATCTGGTCCTGCCTTCCAGGATTTCATACTCCTCCAGGTATCCCCAGAGAATCTGCCCCTGCCGTCCTGGTAAAAAGTGTCTGTACCATTTCAGAGTAAGAACATTTTCATGTCAGTTACAGCTGCATGTCACAACTGTTTGGCTACGTCTCCTTTGAGGTTTGAGGCTAATGTTTCATGAAGTTTTCATAGGGAAAAATGAGAACGATCTATTTCAATTACTTTGTAGAAGTCAAATTTACATAATCATTGAATGTAGTGCTATTCATGATGGGCTTCCCCAGAGTGCCAGAGACACCATCCCTGCAAGTGTCTTGGCCCTGGAGGAACAACCAAACCTTGTCCTCACTGAAAGCATGGAACTGCATGCAGCCTCAATTGGATGGGCTGTTGGCCAAGGCTAATTAGGCCACACGTGAAAACCCACTCAAGGGGAGAAGAGAAAGGAGATCATTCTCTTTAATTAATCATTCTTTCCTCAAACTTCAGAGGCAAGCAGGAAAATTAAAATCTATTTTAATAATATAGTCTCCATGAATGTGAAATGCCGTTTCAGGCAGACCTTAATTCAGAACTTTTCGAGTATGTGTGGAAAAGAATATTGCTTTTTGTGTGACCTTTAAGAAATTCAGAATGACAGGATGAAATTAGAAAGAATTCCCTACTTGAATGAATTCTAAGACAAGCCCTCCCACACCCTCTGCCACTGGGTCTCTGTGTACATGTGTCAGGGTGTGACATTTGTGCCAAGCGTGTGCTGGCTGGGAACATGTAGGGACTGGAGAACGGATGATCCCTTCTGTAAGGGACACAGTCATATCTTTGGCTCATGGTCCTCAAGTCTAGCATTATACATTCAGCACTGTGGCAGGCAGGAAGGAGTGAGTAGTAACCCAGAAAGGGATCCTGATGTTCTCAGGACGAAAACTGGCATCTCTTCTAGAGCAAGGCGATCATTAAGTTTGTTATTTGTAAAGAAAAAAAGTTTTTAAAATAATCATAAATGTCCCACTCCATTAAAAAATTGCTTTGGTCTGTATGATTTATTCAGCATCTGCTTCTGTACTTCAGTATCTGCCTCAGCACTAAGTGTTTATGTTCTGACTAAGAATCTGAAGAACTAATTTATTTTCCTTTAGTCTTTGGCAGAGAGAACTAAAAATGTTTCATCAAGATTGGAGGCAGTGTCTTTAATCTGGTTGTTGACATTTGGTTCCTTGTGAGTTGAGAGGAAAAAAGAAAATATATAGGGAGTCTTCCTTCCTTCCTTCCTTCCTTCCTTCCTTCCTTCCTTCCTTCCTTCCTCCCTTCCCCTCCTCCCTTCCTCCCTTCCTTCTTTCTTCCTTCCATCTTCCTATCTTCCTTCCTCTGATATGCACTAGGCACCCTCTTTAGGCAATCTGCATGTTCTTTTTGTCAGTGGGATATTGTGCATGCAACAGAAAAGACATGATTTTACTACATAGGATTCTGTCAGTGAAGGACAAGCAGGGAATCAAGCAGGAACAAGTCTGAGCCAAGCTGGAAAGGAGGAACCACTTCAGAGAGATGAATTGCTGGAAGGTTAGTGAATGCGGAACAACATGCGTTGAGCCTGAACATAGCAGCCATAACAGAGCTGAGGGACACAGAGTGGGTTTGGCAGCAGTGTAGGAGAAGTCAGAAACGGAGGGACAGGAGACAGGCTACATCTTAGAGATCTGTAATGTTTAAGTGAGTCTTTCTAAGAGTTATGGAGAAACACTGAAGAATGTTGAATACCAGTACATGGAGTTTATTTATAAAGAAAATGCTGAACACAAAACTGAGAGGGGCATGGCGGAAGGAATGAGACCCCATAACCTCATAGCAAGAGACCAGTTAGAAACAGTTGCAAATCCCAGAACTGATTGATTAAGTAGGGGGGGGGGGGCAGTGTATTATACAGTGGAACTCAAGGAAAAATTCAACCTCCGTGATGATTTTTACAAATCCATCTTTGTTGAGGTCCCAAACTAATACTGAGTCTGTTCCTACTTAAAATGTGCTTCTCAAGTCAGCAGCTTGAGCTTCTCCTCGAGCTTCTAGCAAGGAGGTAGGAGTAGGAGGATAAGCAGTTTTAGGTTAGCCTTACCTACATGATAAGCTCACTATGCAGGGCATTGCCCTAAACAAACAAACAAACAAACAAACAAACAAGCAAAAGAAATATAGAGCTTCTTACATTCACAAGTTCTTTGTGTAATTAACAAATGTGTGGGGAAGTCTAGAGAGATGGCTGAGTGGTAAAGAGCACTGACTGCTCTTCCAGAGGTTCTGAGTTCAATTCCCAGCAACCACATGGTGGCTCACAACCATCTGTAATAGGATCAGGTGTACATGCAGATAGAGCACTCATACATAAAATAAATAAATAAATCTTTTTTTAAAAAAATGGGAAAACCAGAGAACATGGAAGGAGGGCAGACTTGTTCCAAGGCCAGTGACTAGGTGAACACTAGGTGTAAGTTTCATCTTACTGTTTTAATTCTGTTCTTTGACAAAGCAAGTTCAGAGACTTAAGGGTAGATAGGGCAACCGAATCTTGGTGTACACCATTTTATAGAAGCAAGTGACGGCTGGATCTATATGGCTATGTATCTCTGTAGAAACCAAGGAAACAGAGCCAATAAGTTAGCACAAGACAGAGTCCCAACCGTGGCCAAGACAAAGGATCAGAGTGCAGGAGATATTTCAATTTCAAAGTTTTAGCTATAACGAGAGAGTTATGTAGGTTTAAGTAGGATGCAGTGGTCAAGGTCAGTCTGTGAGTCATGACTGGTCACTGCTGTTCTTCTGTGGCCCACCGGGGTGAACTATGGCAGCTGTCCCCACCCCTGTGTGCCTTGTTGTTGGCCCCAAGGTCTGAATTGTGCACTTGGTGCCAGGGGAATGAAATGCTTCCTAATTTATGTTGTCAGTATCTATATTTGTTTACAATGTTACATAATCAAATTTGGTTAATTGCTCTTTCATAACTCGCTTGAAAAAATACAAAAACAAAACAACTCAATGTAGCAGGAGTGTGTGTGCAGAAATCCCCTGATCTCTCCATACCCCAGGCCTTGCTGAGGCCACAGACAAGAATATATTCAGTTGAGAACATAGCTAGAAAGAAACCCTGCATCACTGGCATGACTCCTTAACGTCAGCTAAACTAGGTCTTGAAGAGTCTCAACTTTATTTCTTCTAATCACAAGGACATGAAAGTTCGGGATACCAGGACGTGAGGACCCACCAAAAGGGTCAGGTCTTAGTTGGTGTTTTAGCTCACAAAGAAATAAAGCACCTTTCAAAGTTGACTGCTGCTGTTTCTGTCCTCAAATCATATTCTTTAATTGGATAACACCCTGGTGATGGAATGGATGTCATGGCCCTGCTCAAAACTGTGAGTGCCAAGCTTTTGCTGTGGGCAGTTGGGTAACTGCACAAGGATCAGAGAACCGGGTTCTGCCTTTTGGAACTTGCCTTGGGGAAACAACTGTGGGTCCTATGCCACCTAGTTAGAGCATATTTCTCCCCGTCCTTTTCTAGATATTATAAATAGCTGAGGAAGCAGCTCTAGAAATATCTGTTAACTTCTCAGATCCTCACCTTTCCTTGCAAATACATGAAAAATCTGGAAAGTGAGGCATACCTTAGAAAATTGTAATAGTCAAATTATTAATATTGTTCATTTCCTGCAAGAAGAAAAGGCTTGTCTCCAATAAATGTGTGGAGGTTTGGTAGATAATTTTTGTTCATGTGAGTTTGTACATTTGATGAAAAGAACTATGTCATTCATTCCATTTCAAGGCTATGATTCAAAATATCTGGAGAACTCAGAATGCTAATGGTTTGAGGCATGTGAAGACCCTTCAGATGTATCTCATGTGGCCCTCATGTCCTCTTTGTGAATGGGGCAAAACAGAACACATTACACCTTTAGAAACAGACCTGTATAGACCCTGTTGATCATAGGTCACTGAGCCTTAGACACTAGTCACATACAATTTTTAAGTACGAGCTCACGTATCCCAGAATGGCCATGAGCACACTATAAAGTGACATGACCTTGAGCTCCACACTCCCCTGCTTTCATCTCCAGTGTACTGTGATTGCAGGCATGCACCAACATGGCCCAGCCTATGCTAGAGACTGAGTTCTGGGCAAGCATTCTACCAATTAGCTAAGCTACAGCCCTGGCCTCATAGGCAAGGTTCAAATTGCTGCCTTTAAAACTCTTAATATGAGCTTTAAGAAAGTGTTTTATCTCTATAATCCAGGACGTTTTGGACGTTTTAAAATGTTAAGGTTTTAAAATCCTAATTTTGGAAACTGATTTCTTTGTGTGTAAACTATGTCTCTGCCAACATAATTATTCCATTCCCCACTTTTCTTCCTTATCTGAGCATTATGTATACCTAATTTGAAGAAACAAAGCTATTTCTGGGTCTGAGGGATCCTTGCTAAAGCATCTGAAGATGAGAGAGTCCTCTTCTTCAAACCATAGCAGACTTGTCTCTTTCTTCACTTCTTTGCTGGAGACTTGGGCTGCTCCTGTCAAAACCCTTCCTTTTTGCTGAAGAAGGGCTATGACCTGCCTTTCCAGTCATGTGACTTCCAAAACCCACCTCACTGAATACTATTTCCCAAAAAGGTGATCACACCAATTTTCGAAATGTGTTTTGTGTTAACTGTACACTGTTGTAGCGTGTAAATGCATTTATGGCACCTCAGTGTTGATTGTATATGTTATAGCATGTGGATGTATGTGCAATACCCCAGTGTTGATTGTACATGTTATAGCATGTGGATGTGTGTGCGCTACCTCAGTGTTGATTGTACATGTTATAGCATGTGGATGTGTGTGCGGTACCTCAGTGTTGACTGTACATGCTATAGCATGTGGATGTGTGTGGTACTTCAGTGTTGACTGTACATGTTGTAGCATGTGGATGTGTGTGTGGTACCTCAGTGTTGACTGTACATGTTATAGCATGTGGATGTGTGTGCGATACCTCAGTGTTGATTGTACATGTTATAGCATGTGGATGTGTGTGCGGTACCTCAGTGTTGACTGTACATGTTGTAGCATGTGGATGTGTGTGAGGTACCTCAGTGTTGACTGTACATGTTATAACATGTGGATGTGTGTGTGGTACCTCAGTGTTGATTGTACATGTTATAGCATGTGGATGTGTGTGCGGTTCCTCAGTGTTGATTGTACATGTTGTAGCACGTGGATGTGTGTGCGGTACCTCACTGTTGATTGTACATGTTATAGCATGTGGATGTGTGTGCGGTACCTCACTTCCCTCTCCTCACATCAGCCTCCCCCAGTTGTTTGTGCAGATATAATGAGATAAAATAAGAACCTTTACCTTATGCCTCGCACATAGACCTCAGAAATGGTCATTTTTACCTTCACAATCTCTGAACTGACTTCTGGTCGTCATTTACGTTCTCTGACATTCCCTCTTTCTATCTCAGAGCATAAACTAGACAGTCCATGGAGGGAGTAGTTCTCAAAGCATCTAGCATGTTTCTTTTCTGAGCTGAGATGTCTCTGGTTTCAGTGTTTTCGATTGAGACTTCTATTTGATTCAATCAAATACAAAGACAACCAAATAAATATCATTAACTAAAAATACCATCAGAACCACTGCTGGGCTTTATAATGCACTGAGTTTTTGTTGTTCGGTTTGTGTTTGGATTTGAGAAGTGAATATCTTTCTAAGCCAAGGCATGTGTTTGCTGTACTCCTGAATGCATGCTGTGTGCTATGTGATGAACTTTACACTTCCAAATCCAGAAGAGGAGACACACTTAATGAATAGAAAGCTTTAGGAGCAATGATGTGCTTCAGAATGGTGGATAGTGGACACTAGACCAATATTTTAGCAATAAGCTAATTTATTCATGAATAAAATGATTTATTCATGAAACTAAGTTCAGTGTTCACAGAAGAGTTGAAGAGGGTGAGAGAGAGAGAGAGAGAGATGGGGTGAGAAAGATGGCCGAGTATTTAAAAGCATATGCTATCCTTACAGAGGACCTGAGTTCTGTTCCCAGAGCACGGATCAGGAAGGTCACAAGCACTTATAACTGCACCTTTAGGCTTCCATAGACACTACACTCAAGTGAATGACCACCATCCCCCTTACACACGTATCATAAAGTAAGAACAAATAACAATTAACACTTTAACAGAGTAGAGAGAACCAGTTTCAATCTTTTCAAAGTAAATACACTGCCTTCTGATGAAAGACCTTACATAATTGTTTGCTCTGTAAGGAGCCCTTGGACAATACTATACATGGAAAAGTCTCCAAGGATCACTTAAAAGAATAAAATGATTTAATAAGGAAAGGGTTTATGTGAGAAATTAAATGGAAGATTGTTGTCCCACTGACAACACACAGCCAACAGCAAGTCACGTGCATAAGAGCAGGGTCTTGTGTTTACAGGCAAGCTCGCTGGGGGTGATGGTGGACAGAATGCAGTGGAGATCATTGGCACTGTCATTCTATCTTCTTGTATTGGAAATTTATGTTTGCTCAGCTGTTTATAGAGAAGAAATCACTGACAGTCTCACTGTCATATGGCAATGAGTACAGTTGCTAATCTGCTCCCCCCTCCCCGTGTGTGTGTGTGTGTGTGTGTGTGTGTGTGTGTGTGTGTGTGTGTGTTTGCTAAGGGATCACATTTTGTGTTCAGAACTTTTTGCACAATATTAAAGAATTCTCATGTGATTAAGATGTCTTAAAATGTGTTTTTAAGTGGCTGCAAACTGTTCTGACATACAGATATGTCATAATTTAATTAACAGTTCTCTTGCTGCTGGGCATGGAGGCTATTTCTAAACCTTTGCTGATATAGACATAAATATTAAAAATGCCGTGATGAGCATGAGAAGGCACATATCCTTTTGACATACTACTTTCATTTCCTTTGGATAAACACCCAGAAGTGGGACAGCTGGAAAAGGGGATAGCTGTATCTTCCAGTTCTTGAGGTGCCTTCACAATGGTTTTCAAAATGATTGTGCTAATTAATACTCACACACACAAGACATACATCACAGGAAGATGGAGGGGAGAGGAAAGGAGCAGGAAGAAGACAGATCACCTCCCTTCACATCCCCTCCTACACTCATCGTTCATTCTTTTGCTCAGAGATTTCTAATGGTTGTGGAATGACAGTAAACCACAGTTTTAATGTGTACTTCCCAGTGCCCAAGGATACTGAGAAATTCTTCACATTCCCCTTGACCATTTTTGAGACATTTTATGATATATTTGTTCAGATTCATTGATTCAGATTTTTATCTTGCTATTGAGTTCATTGTTTATTTTGGCTACTAATCCCTTATTTTGGCAAACGATTTGTAAACGTTTTCTCCCATTCTATGTATTGTCTTTCCTCTTTGGTTACTGCTACATTTGCTCTGGAGGTAGCTTTGAGTTCGATGTAATCTCCTTTGCTTATTTTTGCTTCTGTTGCCTATTCAGAATTGATTGTTTTTTTTTAAATCATTGCCCAGACTGACCCTGTACGATGATGGTCTTCCTGTCAGTTCTTCTGGCTGTTTTCTTCCTTCACATCTTATATTTAATGTTCAATTCATATTGAGTTACTTCTAATATATGGAAGAATATCTGGTTTTTATCAATATCACTTATTAATGTTTGTCCTTCCTGCATTGTTTATTCTTGGAACAATTGGTCAAAATCCAATTGGTGGTAAATGGGTGTTATTTCTAGGTTTTCTGTCTTCTTCCACCGGTTGCTGTGTCTATTTTTAGGCCGTCATCATGTTGCTTTGGTCAGAATTGATTTATGACACACTTTGGAAGTTGAATGTGATGCCTGGAGCCTTATTCTGTTGCTCAGGGTTGTTTTGCCTGCTCAGTGGCTATGAATTTATGGATTGCTTTCTTCCATTTCTTCAAAATGTAACAATGGAATTTTGATAGGTGATGAACTGAATTTGTATACTATGGACATTTTTAGGATAGCAGTTATTCTAGGTCATGAATGTGTAGTACTTTTCTATTTACTTGTGGGATATATCTACATATACATGTACATATACACACATATATATACATATCTCTCTCTCTCTCTCTCTCTCTCTCTCTCTCTCTCTCTCTCTCTCTCTCTGTGTGTGTGTGTGTAAAATGGTTTTCAGTGTGTGGATTTTTTTACGTCCTTCTATCATTTCTTAACATGGCTGAGAAATGGAAACAATCTAAGTGTGTATCAGTGGAGGAATAGAGAGGGAAATGTGTTATATAGAAAGAGTAGAACATTGTTCTGCCTCTAAAATGAGGAAAACCTATCACTTGTGAAAAATTGATACATGTGGAGATTATTCTGGCTAAGAGAAATAAGCCAGAAAAATAGCAAATGATCTCACTTACATGTGGAAGTTTATCAAGATGGACTCAAAGAAGTGGGACACAATTATCATCTCACATTGAAGGGTGGGCAGAAGGAAGAAAGTGCAGCTTTTGATCAAAGACTGCAGAAGTTCAAATAGATGTGATGTCTGTTGCACAACAATGTGACTATAATATATAACACTATGATATGTATGGTATATATTAATTAGCCTGATTTAGCCAGGCTATATTACATAACTATTTCAGAATATCATATTTTTGGCTTTGTGAGGGTGAAATGGCTCAGTGAATAAAAGGACTTTCTTACAACACTTGACAACCTGAGTTCAAATTCCTGGATCCCACTGGGTAGGAAAAAAACTGACTCCCCAGAGTGTCCTTATACACACACACACACACACACACACACACACACACACACACACATTAATTGATAATAAAGAGAAAATGATTCAAAAATAACAAAACATTATATCTCACAGATGTATATATTCATGATTTGTCAATCAAAATTAATAGTAGTAATGAATATAAATATATTTGAGGTGCTATTATGATTTCTTTGGGCATAAGGATTACTACTGGCCAGTGCTGACTTCTGGGCCAGAATTCAGGATTTGCTTTAGGAGAGCAGCTCGGCCAGCAGGGCCAGAGATAGAAGCATTTTCAAGGCTGCTCACTTTCCTTTGCATTTGTCTTTTTCCATGCTCGCTAACAATGCACATATGTGTGCAAATAGTCAACGTTCCCACTTCTTTCTCTGAATGCAGATTTCCCTCATCTCTGTTGTTCATTGCTTATTGACTGTGCCCTCCCCCTGATGTTTATAATGCTTTTAATTTTCTCTTGCGTACATTCTTTCTAGTTCCTTGGCCTCCTAGTTATTTAAACAGAACTGACGATTAAGAAAAGGCCCTTTGAGGAAATTTTCATTTTACCAGTTTGCTAATTCCAGATGGGCAATTGACGTTCCCGTAGACATATGTAGCTGAAATTACTTTAATACTTTGTGTGTAGGTCAAATATTTAGACATAGGTTTTTTCATTTGACAGCTAATCCATGGTGCAGCTTTGGGAAGACATTATCTCCTCCATGTGGCTGCAGATTACAGATGAGGTCATTTCCAAGTCATTTATCTCTTTCTTTTTCTTCTTCAAGCTCTCTTTAGTCAAATCCTGGGAAAGCTGTACATGTGTCACCATGAGAATGAGAAGTCACGTTTCCAATAGGTTTGTCTTTTCCCATTGGTCGCTGAGATGTGCATTCTGCTTAAAGCTGAAATGAGGATGGATTTCCTACTTTCAATTAAATCCCATTATTTTCTCCTCATTCATTATTTCATCCTCGCCTTCTTTTAATGTCTTTTGTGAAAACTTCTATCTTAATATCTTTGAAACTAGACTCTTTTGGGTTTTAACAATATGTTAGAAATTTTCATCATCCTGACACTTGCTATATGATTCCCAGAAACTTTTAAACTCTCTGATGACAAAGAGTAATTAGGAAGGGCCTTCTACCTAATTACCTTTATTTTCATAAACTCGTTTGCAGCACCCATTCTGTCATTAGTAAGGTCATGATAGGCATATAACATCATGACTATGCAGAGGAGACCTTGAGCCAAACACGGACCTGCCCTTCTCACTAAATGGATAGTATCTCAGATGGGATTTCTATACCGTAGGACTGAATTTATTTACACGACAGGAGTCAGTTGTTTTATAATTTTATTTCAACCTCCATGTATTATTGTAACTTATCATCGATATTTAAATGTTTTTAGAGTTTGATCTACCAATTATCATTGATGCTGAGTGTCACACTAACACTGGTCATCATTCCAGTTGAGAAAGGTAATACTATCAAAAACACAGTCAATTTGAAGTCGATGAGTTATGTGATTTCATTGTCTTCACATTCCTGAGGCTCAGGTTTTCCATTTAGATAATGGGGATAATAGTAAAAACTGTGGGAGGTTTTATGTTTGTGGAGATATTTTAGATAGATAGATACATAGATACATAGATAGGTACATAGATAAATAGAAAGATGATAGATAAAAAGATAGATGAATAGATAGATAGATGGTAGATAGATGTCATATTTATATACATTTTTACTCATGAAAATGAGCCAAAGTGGAAACAAGAGGGACTGATTACTGGAGTAAACATGCCTGTTTACCTTTAAGAAGAATAAAGGTGCCTCTGTCTGAATTGCACAAGACCAGTCAGCACAGCAATGTGCATTTGACAGTAGAGTCACCTGCTCAACTACAGGTATGAAGCAGAAAAAGTTAAACTACGGGTGATATTTGCCTGGTAAGGATGAAAGGGAGAAGAGAGTATAGGAGAGTTAAATGTATTGGAAATGAAGTTACTTTACTATTAAATTAAGAAATTAATTCGTGAAAAATGAACATGGAAGAATGTTATTGATGAAGAATAAGAAAGTGGCCAGATTGGACGTCTTTTCCATAGGGTGATAAGAGTTGTGTTACTAAATGAAGTAATGTAGAACTGTGGGAGACAGTGTGGAGAAATAAGACTGTCTTTCTGTGTTGTGGTCGTGGTGCAGCTATCAGCGGAGTCAGAATCATTGGCCTGAGCAGGAGAATACGTAGCTGGGACTGGATGGGATTGAAGTATGGGTATAGACATAGTTAAGGAGGCCAGGAATGTAAGGTAGCCTCTTGGTATCATCAAGAATGGTGCTAAAAACTTAGGAAATGAAAGTTATTCCCAGGGTGTTGGGAGATTAGAGCCACAAAGAGAATGGTGGGACAAAGTTCAATGGCATGAGCCATGGCTTGTGAAAAAGGAAGAAAAACCAGTATTTCTTACCAAAAACAAACAAGCAGCCTTTTGGGTGTGGTATCTGTGTGTCTGTGTGCTCACGTGTGTATGCATGTGTGTATGTATGAAGATGTGCACACATATATGTGTGGATGCATGGATGCCAAAGACCAAGTTGGGTATCTTCTTCAACCAATCTGACCTTTTTTTCCCCTTTTAGATCGAATATCTCAGAGTCTGGAGCTTGGAAATTGGGCAAAAGGAGCTGTCTATCAAGCTTTAGGGATTCTCTTGTCTCTGACCCCACCCCAGTGCCAGAATTACCAGCATGCACCACCATGCTTTTTACATGAGTGATGGGGACCCAGGCTTAGGTCTTCATGCACGCACAATAAGCTCTTTTATCAACTGAGCCATCTGCTAAGACCTACAAACACCTCGTAGTGAGAATAGCAAGTGTGGCTTCTGTTTAAGAGGAAACAGTGGGCACCTTTGGTTTAGCAGTAACTTGGGTAGGAAATAACAGGGTGAGGACATATGATGACTGCTGTGGACTCTCAGATCAAGTATGAGAAGCTGTGGGTGGATAGAGAAGGTTGAGCTCACTGATAGAATTGGCCCTGGTGGGTCCTAGGCAGCCAGCTGGAGTGGTGGGTTCCTGGGTCATTTGCATACGTCTCAGTGGTTGAGCACAGAGGCAGCTTGCAGAATCCAAGGTAGAACTCTAGGACTTGGGAGTAAGAGCTGATGCAGCTTCATCTGGTAATTATCCACAGCTAACCAGATGTAATAAGACAGATATATGGTATAGTGCCAGTTGGTGCTGTGCCAAAGTCTAGATACCTAACCAAACAAATGGAGCATTGCATGTGATCTTCCTCTTCCCTTCCATGACCTCAAGAGAACTAAAGTTACCTTTCCTCAGTGAGTTAGCACCAGCTCAATCTAAGTACTCTGCTCTGTAAATCTAGCTCCTTATTAAAACAAGAAGACATTAATGTTAACAGCATGTGGTTAACCCCATGGAGACAATCTCCTCCCTGAGAGAAAGCCTGAAGTCTAATTCTGACACTCAACCAACATTTGAAGCTGTTGCCCTATCAATGTTCACTGGGAGTGTCCTACTGTGTTCTGGCCATATTGCAAAATCATGGCCATTGACATTCCCTGTGGTCTTTGTTCTCCAGTTTTATTGCTTGCTAAAACTTCTCATCCTGTATTAAGACTTGGGATTCTTTCACACATATCCGTGGCCATGTGCAGAGCAGTCCCCCTGTTGTTTCCAGCTGCAATCAAAGAAGACACTGCTCTGCCTTGCAGGAATTCTACAGTAAACAGACATCTTTGTTGCCACTGAATTGGTGCCACAATTTTGCACTTTCAGGCTTTTTATTAGTGATTTTGCTGTTTAGAATGTGTGTGCCTTCCCACAAGCATAGCGCTGGAGTGCTGCCCATTATTTCTAGGCACAAAATGACTGTGATGTGCCTGGTGGACAAAATACGTGTCAGATTGACTTCATTCAGTCATGAGTCACATAGTGCTGTTTGCTGCAAGCTCAGGGCTATTGAGGTGACATCTTTATACAGAGGCACACATCATAAATACAAACAGTGACATAAAACATGGTATGTAATGATCAGTTGCCAAAAATGTTAACTGGGGCCTCAAGATACTTAACCCTGTATTTCTCCAGGACCAATGACTCCACATTGTTTTTCTGACTCAGCATCTGCTGTGTCATCAAAAAGCGTGACTGGTACCAAAAGCAAACCCTGGCTGCTGTTACTAGTGGCTCCCATTGCCTCCCATTGTCTATCAGGGAGAAGCAACCTTAACTCACTGTTACTGGTGGTCTCTGTCTGCGGTACTTCCCAAGTCCTTGACATCTTGTTGAAAGCATCAAAGAGGCACACACAGACAGCAGTGCAGAAAAAGAGTTTGTTCAGAAGCCAACCAAGTGTACAGTGCAGATACGTTGCAAGAAGGTTGTAGACTCTGAGTAAAATTTGCTCAAAATCCCCTGGTTGCTGCCCAGGGCTTCCTTTTGTGGGTCCAGGAGGAGAAGAAGTTGGTTACTGGGGTCAGGGTATAGTTAACGTTTATTTTGATTAACAGGCTTGGGAAACATAAGCCTTAGTTTGGTGCTCATATCCTTTCCCCATGATGAATCTAACTTTAATCATATGTATGTCCAATCATGCATAAGTATAGCATGATAAAAAGGGGATTTTTCCTAAAAGTTAATTTGGGGACAATGATTACCTTATTGTGCATATACCACAAATAAGTCTAGGTTGGATTGGCCCACAGCCCCTATCTCCCACACATGTTCCAGGATGTGTTTGACTGTCAAGTGGGAGTTACTAAGGGTTGCTGGGAGCTATATGCCAGAAGGGCTCAATTGCTTTGTTTGGAGGAAGTGTGTACACTACTTGATGCAGACAGGGATCCAGAGTGTGAAATGGATTGCTGTGAAAAAAAGTTGTGTATAACTCAAGCCAAGCAAGGTGCCGGGTTGACAAACTATACTAATTCTTAACTACCTCACTCTAAAACAGATCATCCTGGAGCCTGGGGCAGAGAGAAGAGTTTTGGGGCAGAGATAACCTCTCTGAACCTTTGGTTGGAGGAACAGCTGAGAAATGATGACTCTCACTGAATTACTGTAACTGAGAGGTGCACAGGCATTTATTGTGTGTTGACTCAATGCTGTGCTTGCAGATGTTTCTACTGGCTCCTGCTATGGGAGCTCACAGTCTTGTATCAATACCTCCCTCTCAACCCTGGCATTGACTGTGTACTGGCCATTGTCGTGCACTATACACCTCAGTTGTATTTTATTTAACCTGCCTGATAACCCTAGGAGGAGGTACTATTACTATGTCATTATTTAGAGAAAGTTGTAGAGGTTAGATCATGTGTTCTGGATTCATTATGCATATGGCTGAACCAGTAATTGTCCCACATGGTCCAGCTTGAAGCAGCCAGGTACTCAGGCATGTGATACAGTGCTCTTGGGGTTGGTGAATTTGCTGTGGAAACAAAAATCGGGTCCCAACTGTACATGCTGTCTTCTGGCAGTGCATGCAGGGCTGAGGGAGGCCAGAGAGGAGTCCTAGGGCCAGGCTCATTGCTGGAGGCTTTGGCACCAATCTGAGGAGAGAAAATATGTGAATAAACCTTAGCAAAAAATAAAAAAATAAAAAAAGATGGAGGTGGGAACTCTGTAGGTGTCCTGGGATTAGAGTTCTATATCCCTGCCTTGTAGAGGCCATCAGAACCCAATGGGCTGGTCTTCAACAAAATATGCCTTTGTCAAAAAAAAAAAAAAAAAAAAAAAAAAGATAACCACTCTGGTGCCTCATCCCCATTGAATATGATTAAGTGCAGCTGAATGTGCTTTCCATTGGTATTGACTCTTAAAAAATAATTCTCCTGCTGCTGCTATGACATAAAAGCCAGTTCTGTCTGGAAGAAAAATAGAATCATCGGGGCTTTCAGTTTTCTTAGGTAAGGGCTGGTTTTTATCATTCTTCCCACCTCCACTAGAACTACTGACAAGGAAGTTTGTAACTCAGCAGGAACATTACACATCAAAGGGCTATTCAGGGATAGAGTCTGGAAAATTAGGCAAGTAGAGGGATTTTCAACAGTCCGACTAGCCTTCCTGTGATCCAAGCTGACAAATTCTGAAAGCATTGTGCACTGGAAAATGGAGACTCACAGGCTCTAGGCCGTGCACTAGGCAGTCATAGGTAATAAAGAGATCAATAGTGCAGTGCCTAGTTCAGCCAGCCATTGATAGACTCATGGAGATACATGAAGATGTGCCTCTAGAATATTCTGGTACTAGATCTGTGACTCCAAATAGCTCAACCCCAGAAGCAGACGCTGGGAGGCAGAGAGTGGTTTATCCATTCTCCGGTTTTCTCCATGCTAGTGTCCTGGGATCACTTAGTCGAAATCAGTCTGCTTGGGGAAGTGGATGTGGAAAAGATGGTGTCCCTTGAGTGGAAGCAGGTAAGTACTTAATCACATGAATGAAAGCAACAAGGAGCCTAACAACAAAGAAGAAAACAAAGTAAGGCACTGCAAACCACAGCAGGCAGGAGACACAAAGCAACAATGAGAAACTTGACAGAAGGTTGAACTCAATCTTAGAAGAGAGTGATTTTGACATTATTATATAATGAAGCAAGGCTCTTCCAACGTTAATTATAAAGAATGTCTTGTTAAACTGTTACATGTGTGAATGCCCAAAGGACAATTCTAAATCTAGGAACCAGAGAGCAATTCAGAGTTGCGTGCTCGGGATCCTGTTTACCTAGCTCTTCCTGCATTTCCTCCTTGGCTTTAAGTAGGTTGTGCTTGGATTCCCACCGGTGTGTTTGGTTCCATTCACTTTCTTTATGCCAGGTGT
Organism: Uromys caudimaculatus; assembly: GCA_028551405.1. NCBI lineage: Eukaryota > Metazoa > Chordata > Mammalia > Rodentia > Muridae > Uromys > Uromys caudimaculatus. The sequence goes on from CM052706.1 coordinate 24,303,839, forward strand.
TAAGGCTCAGACAAATTAGAGACAGACTAAGTGTCAGAAGATAGGCTCTTATTTATCTAACCAGTTATTATCCTTTACAGCAAGCTTAAATCAAGAGCCAATTCATAGATATACTGGTCTTTCTGCCTGGATGTGGATGGTTTTTCTTGATCTGCCTGGCAAGCATAAAGCAATCTATAGCATCTCATGGGTCCACTCTGGTTGTTAGTGTTTTCTGAAACACTATGGAAAGAGTGCTAGATCTGAAATGGACTCCATGGAAAACAAGATCATGATCCATTAGTAATGTCTGCTCTGAGTGCAAGTGGAGAGGCCCTGGAAAACTGAGGCTCCAGTTTGTAATTTTTTTTTGTTAGAGATGCAAGGTCAGGAGTTCACTGAACCAGGAATCCAAGATGGAGAATGAACTATGGCTCTCCAGTGCTCTCAGCTTTGAGTATCCCTCTTTTCAATCCGCTGATATCTGTGTGGCCATCCATCATCTACTTGTAGCCTCAGATCTTACTAAGGAGAATAAAGAAAATGCAACCAAAGAATCAAGTGTAGACACAAGCAGCTCTGTGTCTTGCCCAGCTATCTGACACCACTCCGTACAGTGTGTCTGGTGTGGAACACGTCAGTCCGAATCTACACATTTCTGTCCAGACATCACGTTCTTTAGTCTGATGTACATCTAGATTTGGGGTCAACACGAGAGTCTGTGGAACTGAAGGAACAATGGAAAGGAAGAAAAGTGGAACCTCAAAGAGCTGAGAGAGACTCAGGCTAAAGCAGGAAGGAAAGAAGATGAAGGCAGATGACTCAATCCTTCGTCAGACAGATTATACCTACCTCATGGGGGAGTGCTGTTTAAAACTGCAGTGTTGGGGATTTTGGTTTTGTTTTGTTTTTGTTTGTTTTGTTTCATTGTTTGATATAACTCATAGGTTGCCCAAGACAGACTGGCATATAGAGAAGCTCCATCTGCCTCTACACCATCTATTTAACATATACGTGCCAATACCCAAAGCTCTATTCTAAGTGCTTGGGTTTCACTAATGAACAAGGTAGGAAAATCTTGACCTGTAAGGAGATTGTATTCTACCAACAAAAGGTATAAAGCTGAGTAGCAACACTAGATCAATGAATGCTGGGGTATGGGGCTTTACTGTGCCTCAGGCCAAAAGACTTCTGAACACACTGTGACTTCTAGTTTTCTCAACAGAAGGGCTTTACTGCCTCACTGGGCCCTCAGCTTCTCATTGCTCTGAGATTTGTGGGTGTGATACTTGAGCTGTGACTCTGAAGTTCTGTCGCGCCCTCTCCCGTTGTGGGAAGCACAGTGAGGGTGGAGTCTCCGGGTCTAGGGACCGCCAGGGGTTGGGTCCGCAGAGTATGCCCTAGGCTTCAAGGATCATCGCTGCAGCCCTCTTCGTCGCAAATGCCTCGGGGCCTGACGCCGCCAGAGTGAGAAGCCGGGGTCGAGCACCCCTGGCGCTGATGGAGTCCACCGACTTGGTGCGCGCTGCCAAGCGCTGCCAGTCTCGGCCAGTGGCTTGGCCGAGGTGTAGGAAGGGAGCGGACCGAGATCAGCCGTGGGCATCCACCGGCTCCGTTGTGCTCAGAGCACTCGCTGTCCTGCGCCCCAAGAGTCACAGCTCCCTTAGACAAAGTTCTCGGATGCCAAAGTAGTTTCTATCTTTATTTGTTCTAGATGGTGGGCAGCGCTCCCAGGGCAGGCGGGTGGAGAAGGAGGGGAGAGAGAGAGAGCTACCTGGGTCAAGGTGTTCTATTTATAGTTCTGAGAGAGGGGACGGGGCTTGGTAGTTGATACTTTCCATTGGCCAGCTTGGGAGCCCTAATAGTTGCCTCATTTGCCTATACACAAGTTTCACATGCCAAGCCTCTTTCCATACAGGGGTTGTGATATTTATGAAGAATTTCCCAGGAGCATTGGCCAGAAGCATAAATTCTGGTCCCTGGTGTACCACCGGGTCTCCCAGAGCTTCTAGCTTATGCTCAACCGGGCGTTATAGATCACTGCCCCATAAAGTTCCAAGACAGGAAAGACCAGACAATGGGGAGAACAACTTCAGAGACTCCTCAAAGTCTGCGTATGGAGGAGGTGTTGCCAGCCTGGACCCTGACTATGGCTGTGAAAATGGAATTATTCCTACACTGATATCTATTAGACCCTGTCACAAAGCTTTATTTGTCATGAAAACATTGATGCAGAATGAATTGGATGCAGATCAAATCAAAGGAAATGACATTTAATGCCCAGCTCTGAGTGTTGTGGTGAGAACACCCATTGGTTATGACCCAGTGGCTTACTATCTAGAAAGAATAGTCTCCTAAATGTGGATATGATTCTAAGGGAGGCTCTTCTAACCAAGAACTAACCCAAAAACATATTGGTAAAGATCTCAGTGTGTGTACATGTATCCCTTTTATCTGTCAGTCATTTTAGTCGTGCCTGCCTAATGATGTGTACTGGGAACACAGTCTGAAAGTCAGGCAAATGGTCGGAGACATAGAGATAAGCATTTTACCATTTTACTGTGTCGTGAATGCTGTGACTTTCCTGATTGGCAGGCAGAACTTTGCCACAAACCTCATGTGGTACTTTCGGATACATTAGAGGATGCTGTGCTTTTAGGAAAACTCTGCCCATAGGCATATGGCTCTGCAGATAAAGGTGCTGTGATGATTAGGAGAAATATCTCATAATCTAGACATGGGATTAATGGGTACAGGTGGCCTTGTACAGGTAACAGCCAGCATAACTGCACATGGTGGTAGTGAGCTTAGAAGCATATGATGATGTCCTGGGTGTGAGATGCGCGCTATTAGGTAGCCCACTTGACTCTCAGAGTCTTGTTCTCCTACAGGTGCAGACTACAAGTCATGGCGTGCACCTACCTTAGATGCTGTGAGCAGAGATAGAACAAGATAGAATGTGCAGTCATTCTGACCCTGGCTGTGCATGTGAATCTCAAATGTTGCTCTTCGATAATTATTTGCTTATTGGTTAGGTGATCAGAGAAATTTTTTTTTCTTATAAGGACAACATTTAATTGGGGCTGGCTTAAAGGTTTAGAAGTTCAGTCCATTATCAAGCTGGGAGTACAGCAGCATCCAGACAGACATGGTGCAGGAAAAGCTGAGAGTTCTACATCTTCATCAGAAGGCCAGATCAGAGAAATCTTATTAAATGGTCCATGGTGGTTCTTCTCTTCTGCTTGTCCCTTTCCATGTCTGTTACTCTGCCTCATTCTATCTCTCTGTCCTTCTGTGTCTGTTAGTCTGTCTCTCTGTCTCTCTCATTCTGTCTCATTGTTTTGTGTCTTTGTGTCTATTTCTCTCTATTCTCTCTATTCTCTCTCTCTCTCTCTCTCTCTCTCTCTCTCTCTCTCTCTCTCTCTCTCACACACACACACACACACACATACACACACACACACACATACACACACACACACCCTTCCACCATTAGTCCTGTCAACGCACATGTTTACTCCTCTGCCTTGAGACTTCTCACTGAAAACTCAGGTTTTCAGTCAAGACATGGGATTTTAAAGGAGATAGCTTGGAACTTACTCATGTCCTTTTGGCAATTCCTTGCTTAGTTTCCACAGAAATGGATGTTTTAAGAGGACATAGAAAGTAAACAGTCAGGAAGTATTTGTCCCCAATCACTTTATTGGAAAGCATTATTGGGCCAAATGAACCAAACTGAACATTTGCATTAATTAAATTGACCATAAACCCAGCTTAATGTTTCATTTCACCTTTTCTCTTGGCACTATGGTGCCTGAGTGTTTGGGGACTCAGATACACACCCGCTGGCAGAGATGGTCAAGAGATCCTTGACAATCAATGACTGTAATCAAAGAAGATTAAACTTAGTATTAATTAACGGAGATATAATGGTCAACACTGATTCGAGGTAGACTGGCCGAAACCTGTGGTGTGGTGACACACCAGGAGGAAATTAAACAGTGGCCTTTTCTGGAAGGAAAGTTTTCATCATTGCTGACTCAGACTCTGAGTGCATGAACCCAGTTCCCGAACCAATGGAAAATCACCCCAAACTTATTAGAAATTGGAACTGTAGTCTGTTGGTTTGTTCTTTAAATTGTGAGTGTGCTTGTTGCACACATGTGACTGCAGGCACAGGCATGTGGGGATGTGGTGTTGAGTTCAGGTGACAACCTTGAGTGTCTTTCACTGTTCGCCTTGGTTGAGACAGAATCTCTTGTTTACAGCTGCGTAGAGGGGGATAGCTTCCAGGAATTTCTCTCTGCTTTCCCACCTACTGGAGAGCTATGAGGATTGTGGGAAACGCTATTGTATCAGGTATTACATGGGTTCCGGGATTCCTAATGCAAGCCTTCAGGTTTGTGTGTCAAGTACTTCCCAGGCCAGGGCTTTACTTCTCTCTTCAGAGTTTGAAATATTGTTAAGAGAAATCACTTGCTCTGGGATTCAAACCCCAGCTCCAGCTTCACTGGACATGTGATCCTCTCAAAGCTACCCCCACATAGGACTCTCAGCATCCTTGTCTGTACAGTGGTGATTATAATTGTATATACCTAAAGTTTTATGAAGACCTGTGGAGTTCTGAAGCAATCAAGCTGGAAAGAAAGAAAACAGAGAGGGCCTATAGAGGAGTATGTATAAGCTTCTTGGCCAATGTGTCATTAAGCCCATTTTCACAGATGAACATGCCAAGAGAATTAGAAAGAATACAGACTAGTGCCCACAAGGACCCCGGTGAATAAAGAGTTGATGGTCACCATTATCAAAGAGCTTTTCCTTGAAGAACCCATTAGTTCACTTGCCTTACACAGAAGCTGTGGACACACATGAGGAGATTGAATCTTAGGGACCAAAGAACATGTCAGAGCTCCAGTACACCTTGTACCAGTTCCTGGGCTCTATCTATAAGATGTCCTGGGCCCAATGGCCCTGGGAAGGATGCATCTAAATGAAAACTGGTTGTGATCTACACCTTTGTAACAGAATTCGGGCAAGTCCCTGTTGGAGAGGTGCCTGGAATATGGTTGTACGGGCAGAGTGCATGAGCTGGAAACAAACTCCAAAAACCACATAGCACCCACTGTTGAGCCCAGTGTCTCCACAGAAATGGTTCATATGTTAGACCAATAAAAACCACGTATACTTCCTCCCATTAGGACTAACTGTGTGTGCATGCAAGAGTGTGGAAAGGAGCTACAAGGATGGAGACAAATAGATCCCCAGGGTGTGTCTCTGGATCAACAACTGTAATTTCTGGTCCAGAAGATAGCAATTACAAGGGACATTCAACATTTCTGAGTGCTATCATGACAGTCCACAGGACAACCTGAGCTTCCCTCTTCTTTCTAAAGGATACAAGTTGCCACCTGGTTACTGATAACAGAGTTGTGGACCCTGTGGTCCATACCCAGGGATGGTTGTGACTTCATGGTCTATCCCCAGCATCATCCCTCTCAACAGACTGGAAGTGTTTATGCTTTGACCTTTCATCCTTGCCCAAAGAGAATTCATCGCCATTGGAAACTCTGGCAAGAAAGTAATAGTTTAAGAGGAATCGCTTCCTCATATGGTCAAGCTGGACAATTCTTTGCACCATCTCTGGGGACTTTATTCCTGGGGACTAGAATCATCTGCACTGGCTCACCAAACAGCTGATGACTCAGTGCATCATTGCCCCCAATCACATCCATTTAGAGGGACACACATTCCATGGTCATTTTCCTGTATCTCTCAGAGGTCACCTCTGCTCGCCAAGGTCTCAGATATACCAGGGCAGAAGCCTGAGGATCGGGTGGTTCCCAAGCAGAAATATAACAGAAGCAATTTGTTTGATAGTCCACCTTTCTTCATATCATGTTCTTATGTTACTGAAAGATCTGTTTGGGTTGTCAAACAGACAATTGCACATTGAGTAATTTATAAACCACAGGAATTTATATCTTATAGTTTGGGGCTTGAGGAGTCTAAAATTAAAAGAAAATCAATTTGGTCTCTGGTGAAGGTTCTTCCTCATAGTTGGGACTGCCTCAGAGTTGGGGATTTGCTCTGTGTCCTCATATGGTAGAAGAGGAAAATGAACCAAGAGTACCCATGGGTCTCCTTGAATGAGAGCACTAATCCAGGTTATGAGGGCTCCACCCTCATGACTCATTGTCTCTCTAAGGTCTTGCTTCTCATACTATCATCTTTGTAATTTAGTTTCTCCATACTGATTTTGGAGGCTTTTAAACAATCCTTAACACATGGAGCTACCTGCAGAGACCATACTTTTTTTTAAAAAAGAAAGCTATGAAATTCAAGCTGTGTGTATGTAATATAGACAATTCAAATGCACATAGGCTATCAGCTGAGAACAAAAGATGTTTACTTAAATCAACTAGTGCAGCTTCCAATACAGAAGTACAAAGAGACGCCAATTCTACATTCTCTAAGCTCCTCCTTCTTTTACTTAGTCACAATAATAGAAGTATTTAGAGCAGCTACCAGGGATACTTCACAACAGGAATGCCATCAACTTCCTGCAATTCTACAAACTGCCAGATGGGCGGGATGCAGGTGGAGAAGCTTAAGCTAGAGAAAGGACAATCTTTACTACTTTTATGGCTCATATGTAGATTCCTAAAGGGCTATGGGGTGCCATTTGGAGGGAAATAGAAACAGTTTTGAAAAAAGCTAAATCTAGATTCAAATCCCAGATCCTCAGGGTTAGCTGAGTAACTTTGAGCAAGTTACCTAATCCTGAACCATTGGCTTCTTCCTGCTACAAAATATGGAGTAATAGCCTCTTTAATCTACGCATGCCATATAGAGGGGCCACCATTAATAACCCCGTGGGGCAGGATGAACTCTATTCCATACAGAAAGGACTATGTGTGGTACGTAATCGTTAATGAATAAAATTATAATGATTTGAATGACTGCTTACAGTTTTAGCATTCAGTATTTTGTATTTCATTGTATTGACCACAGGGTGAAAATAGACTGAAGAGTTTGAGGAAGGCTGGGACTGATGGTCTTCTTTTTAGTCTTTGCTCCATTTTGAAAACCTTGGAGATCCTGATGTGTGTCTTTAGATTGCAAAATCATCTCATGCCCTCCTCCACTCATTCCGTGAACACCTATGATGTGCTCCGACAAAGACAAAGAGGTACCCAAGATGAGGAAAGCGCATTCACGTGCTGGAGGGACCTTCCTGAAAAATAACTTTACCTTTGCAATCAGACCCACCATCTGACAATTTCTGTGACCTGGGAAATATTCTCATTTTCATGTTTTGATTATATTGATCATCCATCATGCCTCGGGATACTTTTTCATGTTAAATTCAATTAATTCTCACAACAGTGTTATAGCTAAGGAGGCCAAAGCTTCCCATATTTATGACTTAAATGGAACTCGTAATGTTTTCTGCCACATATGAATAGGGATAATAAGGAGAGGTGACACCTATACCTGTCCCATGTGATTAAATGAACTGCCAAATCAGAGCTCAGGGCTTGGTATAAGATGGGTGCTTAATGAGTAGTGGGATCTAATCATCCTCTCCTGAATGCCAGTGAGAGCATCTTCAACATAGACACTTACTTCCTCAGGTAACTCAACTACTCTGTCAACTCCTGGTAATGAGGCTAAGTGCACTGGAAAGCTGTCAACACACTGAATCACGGAGATTAGCACCAGAAGGCATTTTTTTAGTTCATTAGTCTACATTGTTAACACGTGACTCTGAGCATTTAGTTTATATCCCAAAGGAGTTCAGTTGCCAAACCTCAGAGAGTGTTTGACAGTTGACCTCATCATCAGCACCCTCAAGGGACACAAATTGAGCAAAGGTTGAAGCTTGCCTTTTCCCAGCTTCAAGGCTTGAGGCCAGCTACCACCTCATAGCCTGAGGTATGTCTGCCCTGAAGTACTTGGCATGGATACACAGGGATCAAGGCCCCACCTATAGGCCCCCATTAGAGGGTTTGAATTAAACTGTATGCTCCTGAAAGAAAAGCCCCGGAAGTCATCGTGATGCTCTCCCCACCTCTGTAAGGGAAAAGAAGCCCTGACGATGCCTCTCCCGAGAGTTTAGGCAGAACTCTGAGAACAGCATAGACACTGGAGCCCTTTGCCATGACAGAGACTTGGACAGGTCCCCAGGTCCTGACTGAAATTGCCTCTTCCCTTTGCATTCAGCTAATCTTGACCATAATTTTTTTGTGGCAATTGAACCTGTTAAGACTTCCTGCCAAGTATTAGCCAGTACCTTCAGATGCTAGGAGAAGAACATGACAGCAAACAGGTGTTTGAAGGCCCAAATGTCCATGGCACTGGGAGACAAGGAAGATGCAGCCAACATGTGGTTTCACAGGTCTGAGCATGGGAAGTGGGATATTAGGAGTCCCAGAAGCACCATAAGTTGGACAAGGAGTCTCTGGGTCTGAGAAACAGTAGTCCTGGCAGATATAAAAAGGGGAAGAAATACTTTCAAGGCCAAAGATAAATACATCAGAATCAGAGCAGCTGCAGGCATCACATAGCAGAGGACAAGGTGGGCCCAGACAAATGTATCAGAACTTAAGCCGGAAACAAGGGTATACTCAGAACACTCTCCTCTCTGTGGCAATAACTTATGTGTATCATGTAAGCAGGATTATCGTGCCCAAGAACCATCATATCCATTCAGGTAAGTGAAGATGCACATGTGTTCCCTTGGTCTGCCCAAGATCAAGGTCTCAAGTCTCATTAACTCCTGCTGCTGATTTCCTGTCCATACCCTCCTTGCTTGCCCTCTGAACAACATTCTTCACAGCCCTGCTTAGGATGTGAGGTTCAACGGAGAAAAAGGAAGGGAAGCCTGTGTAGCAGAACACTGTCTAGATCTGCTATCCTGGGGTAAGTGTTTGAGTGTAGCTGGCCTATCTGGAAGGGGACCCCAGGATGACCCCAGGCAGGGTGGAGCACATGAACAAGGAAGAGGAGAAAAGCCAATCAAGCAGCCGAGCAAGAGGGACTAGGATCCATCCCCCCTGGAGACTTCTGAGGCATATTCATGAAGACCACATGCCCTTCTGTGCCCAGACAGACACAGTTTTGTGCTGAAGTTCCATACCTTAACAATCTTCTCAGTCTCTCCCAAAGGGACCAAAGGATGAACAAGGCAGGGGATTGACATGTTCCTCTTTAGTGTCATGTGGCTTCTGAGGGTGGGCACTTCCGAGAGGCTTCTCGCAAGCTCGCAGGGCACCAGAAGGAGAGCTCAGAGAAGCAATTTCCAAACCCTGGAGGGAAGAAGCTATCAACATACACAGCAAAGATCTCTGTAGCTTTAGGTGAAAACTGGACTCAGCCAAGAGGACATGGTAATGTCATCATGGACACCTATGGTTTCGTAGATGCTGTGAGTACCTTCCCAGAGCCCTGATAGGTAGGGGTGATGGGGGCAGCTTGATGATCAAAAGGGGAACTTGCTTTCCCCCCGGGGCCACTGGCTTTGTTTCATAGGGATGCATGCCTAGCCCATGTACTGCTTTTCACACACTGTCTTCCTTACCGGTGTCTCCTTCAATGATCTCCAGTTACATCTGGCTAGACACATCCCTTGTGAATGGTCTGCAGACAACTGCTGAAAAGAGAGGCTATTGAAAACCATCCTAGAATTTAGGTAGTAATAGCTCACCTTGAAAAATAACAAGGTTAAGGCTGAAGAATGTTCTACTCGATTCTGTTGTAATTAAAAGAACTTTTCTGCATTGCATGCTGCATAATTGAATTATACTACCGATTAATTTTTTTAAATAATTATTTGTAGATTTGTTTCCCCTGCCGGTGCACTTTTAGAAAAAAAAGTATATACTTTGCCGCTTAATAAAGCAGATAGATGCCGAGGGAGAGACAGGGGAGGAGATATTGTTTGCTCTGGGTAGTTTCATCATTATTATTGATTGCACAGTCTTATTATTCAACCTCAAAGACACTGCAATTAATAGAAATGGAAATGAAGGAATATCCATGTTCCATGAGGCTTTATTGAAAGAGAAAATAAACAATCCATGTAGACAAGTAATAATTCTTTGTTGGTCATGACAGCTGTGCTTTCAGGGGAAGGATTAACCTGCGTCTTAGCCGGGCAGCCCAGACCCTCTCTGCCGGGAGACATTTGACATAAAGACCAGACACTGAGTCTAAGGCAGGCTTCACCGCAAGCTCTGCAGGCTTTGGAGAAAGGCTGCAAGCAGTAGCAGAGCGGTCTGAGAGGACCCATTCCTAAGAGCTCTCATTACTTGGTATTCAAAGCTAATGGCATTAAATTGGATTAGGGTAAATCATGGATCCCTGGACAATTGGTGCCTGAATAATGAGAGATGTCGGGCAGTCCAGGCTGATGTTCGTGGTATTATGGGGAGTTCTCCATCCTCTCTATCTATTGCCTGCCTCTGCTCTGTTCTTTCTGGGTTCAGCAGAGTGTCAGTAGCTCTGAGCCACTCCCCACTACTCCTCCCTGTATGCTCATTTGCCTTAAAAAGCCCTTGCTCACTTACATCCTAGACCGGCTAATATTCAGGACTCAGCAGGCTTGTCTCCAGGTCTCCTACAGCCTGCCTCTTCTCACAGACCAGCTTAAGTGCTGTGTCCTTACCAACTCACAAAATATGTAAAGAGATCCACTGTATTTATTCATGTACATCCTCAGAGCCCAACAAGAAGGGCTGATCCGGAGCGGTCGTTACCTGGAGTGAACGGAGCAACCTAGAATGAAGTGATTTATCTGTGTGCATGCATAGTGACATCTTTACCAAAGTCCTGAAGGCGATTTTAGTTTTCGATGTTGTTAACTGATGCGTAATATATACATGCTAAGCACACAAAATGTCCAGGTACCGAAGGAGGTATTTTTGTGTAGGCACACAAGGATGTGGCTACTGTATGAAATTATAAAACATGTCCAGCCCCTCCAAGAGCCTTCCTCCTTAAACTCTATGCTGCCTAACCCCGGAACCCCAGCAGGCCATTTTTCTGATGTCTCTCACCAAGAATGAACTTTGCCTGCTCTAAACCTCATGTAAGTAGCATCACACAGCAGACACATTTGTTCTGGACTCGTTTCACTTGACATTGTGCATAACGCTCATCCTCATGGGGGTGTGCTCAGGGCTGTTCTTCTATGGGACTTCCTCATCCCTCCATTCAAACTTCTGCTGGGAGAGCCCTTGGACAGCCCGGAACTGTGGGCAATGGTCTCACCCACTGACTGGCTGTAGAGGGCACTACAGCTCAGCAGCAGGGCTTGGAGATCTGGACAGTGATTGGGTCAATGAAAGTACCCAGGCCTTGCTGGAAACCTGACATGGGCTCCTGGACTGGAGATGCCACAGGCTTTGGCTCACTAAGGGAAAATACCCTAAACTGAGCTCCTAGGAGTTTGGACAGAAGCCAGAAGATGAACAGCAGCATAGAGCTGTCTGCAGCAGGATGGGCAGGTGGTTGTGTTTTGTTAATCTCTAAAGTGCTCTGCCATATCACCCTGCCAGGAGGACCTGGCTTCCGGATCACTGCAATAACTCAGCTGTGTGTCTGTGCACCCCCACAGGAAGAAACAAGAAAGCAGGTGACACCTGCCACATTGCATGGAGCAAGTTTCTCAAAGGCAGTGACCTGCCTTACATGCTTCTGTGCTCCTGGCATCTGTCAGACCCTTGCTGCAGTTACATACTCAGTAAAGTTACTGGCAGATTAAAAAAAAAAAAATGGAAGCCTTAACAGAGTCAGGAGTTCCACCCTTTGCTTCTTGAAAACACCCTTGTGATAGTAGATGAGACAACAATGTTGGCTTCCTCCTCATGCACACCTAGAGATTTATACCCGTCAGTGCCTTCCTGGTCTGTCTCAGAGAAGACAATGGCTCCTCAGAAGCGTAGTAGGCTACTCCCTGGCTTCCAGGCCTTGGCTGACTAGCTCTTCTCTTTGGTCCCTTTACTCGAGCCAGGACAATCCTCCCCTACCCCCTCTCCCCCCACCCCCACATACCTTCCTTTGTGTACTCTGTGCCTACAGCCAGCCCAGGGGCCAGGCCAGATAACAGCAGTTCAAACGGAAATATTCATGTCCTCTTAACTAACGGGCTGTTTTAGGCAAGGAAGAATAAATGTTCAAAGTAGGTTACATTCAGAAGTTCCTGGATCCTACTTAAAGATGTGCATGCAAAAAGAAATAAATATTACCATTTCAATTCCCGTGTTCTCTCCCAGTCCCCTGCCCCCCACAGGCAGGGTGCTGACTCTGTCTCTTTGGATCCTGGGTCTTTTTGTACAGAATCATGGTAATGAGGAAGTAGGAAAATGGAGAGGAAGAGAGTCTTGCCGGATTTATTTGCATGAAAAAGGCACACAATTACTGAAAGGAGAGAGTAGGGGCTATCCAGAAGGTACAGGAGACCGGAAGGCAAGATGAGGTGAGCGCTTGGAAGAAATTTTAAGAGTTAGACAAGAGAAACAAGTAACCGAGAAGAAAAAGAGGATGCTTGGGCTCTGTGAGCATTATGTAGGAATCCCTCTTGGACAGGTTCTGACTGAGCCCATTGGACACTGGGATCCTGCTTAGTGGTTTGAAGTTTGGAACTGGAACTTCCTCCAGTGTTCTGTGATGCAACATGGTGAAGACAGACTGGTTTGCAGAGAGTACAGAGACAGTGGCACTGGGGATAGGAGAGGCAGGACAATTTAAGGGAATCTCAGGAATATGTGCAAGTAGACACTTATATCTGAGGGTACTTTGAGCCATAGTGAAAGAGAGCTTTGGTAAAGTGACCTTGATTTGGGCTGGTAAATAATATGCAGCCAAAAGTCAATTCTTACTAATTGTGATGTCCACGGTACAATACAAAGAAGGATCCAGGATCAGTGAGAAAGACTGAGGTGGTGCTCATTCTTGGCACTGTCTGTCCTGGATGTCAAGGCAGCACAGTAGCCAGGATTGAGGTTCTCTCTCTGGTTCATTCGAGACTCAAAGTCTAGGAATGCATTTGTGTCTGTGAGTGTGGCAGACAGCGTCAGGAAGGGTGGCATAGTGTTATTAGACTGAAGATCTCACTCCAGAAGTACAATATGCTAAGATTCTTTTCATCCTTACAAGAACTTAGTGTCACAAGTGTATCCGGTGCAGCAGAGGGAACCCACTTCTCCCTTTCAGTGAGCTTGGAAGTTCTGAAGGACATTCAGAAATGAAAATAAACAAAATCAGAGAGAAACCTTCACTGTACTCACCCTGATCAGGTGCCTAACTCAGAGTGCTTGATGTCAGGTAGCTGGCAACTACCAGACTTGTAGAGGAGAAGGGAACAGAGTTGTTTAGGTACTGTGATTTTGCTTCTATCTCTTAATCTAGAAGCTCAAAACACATCCAGTGGTCTCATCACCTAAGTCTGGGAGATGTGTTCTAGGCTCTCGTGGGCCAGAACATAGCAAAAGCCCACTGTCCTCAGGAATGTCTGTGACACACTGAAAAGGGACCAATATTTTAAGAATCATTATTTTAAAAGCTTGATCGTTGACCTCTGCTCACAGCTGATTAGAATGAGCATGTTTCTGAGAGCAGAGTCCTAGAGGGAGTGCTCTGATCAATGCTAGAAAGGACACTGCAGAAGACTGTAAGAGGTGCCTACACAAACACACATAAAGCCCACAAAAGGCAGAAGATGGTAAGAGGTGCCTATACAAACACACATAAAGCCCACGAAAGGCAGAAGATGGTAAGAGGTGCCTATACAAACACACATAAAGCCCACAAAAGGCAGAAGACGGTAAGAGGTGCCTTCACAAATGGACATAAAGCCCACGAAAGCCCAGGCTTAGGGTGGTTGCCAGCTTCTCTCAAAAGCAACCCTCTGGGCACAAGCTGTTATACTAACTAAGAGGACCAACTTATTAGGACTGGGGCATTGCTTCCAGGAGTTGGGCAATTAGCATTCTAATCCCAAAGAAAAGAAACTGACTCTTTCTGAGGGCTTTTGCCTTGTTCATCCCAGTAGCCAAACTGATCAAGGTCACCAACCACTGCAAAATAGCTTTTAAGTTCCCATTTGTAGAGGGAAACTGATGATCACCCCCTACACACACACACACACACACACACACACACACACACACACACACACAGGTACAACCTGAAAGCTCAAGGGCCAGAGTTTCTTCTCTACTGCAATCACAGTCTTACCATTTTGTCCGCTTTCTAAAAAGAAAGAAAAGTATTTCATAATGTGGAAGATTCTAAAAACATACTCAGCAAGCACTGCCTTCCTGTTACCCAGAGTGAAATCATACCCATAGTTCAGGTGAAACACACATGCCCTTCTAAGCGTGTCTTCCAGACATGCACCAACTGGAATGTTGGTAATTTGCATGTGCCCTGATATTTCTGGGACCCAGCCTGTGTTTTCATTTAGATTGTGCACACAGATGCACACTTAGGGACATGTATGCAATCTATTAGTGCTTAATCAGATACACACAGAACAGGTGCTTCGTGTTCAGCCTTGAACCTGGCTGAACCTCTGAAGGAGTCCTGAGAGTATGGGTTGATTACATCACAGTACCTTCTGGAGGAAGACTATAGTTCTGGAGAAGCTAACTGATAGGGATGAGGCCACTCAGATGATGGCAGAGGCAGCCTCACAGCCTGGCCTTCCTTCTACTGGTCTTCAAATGAACTTCTTCCCAAGCTTCTAGCTGTGGCTCCTGTATGCTAAGAAGGGTTGTTCAATTCTAGGCAAAGCTGTGTGAGCCCCCAAAGAGATGCCTTTCCTCCTAAGCCTGAACGTATCAAGCTTTGGTTTAAATTCATTTCCGACTTATTGAATGCCCCCCCCCCCTTCCTTTAGCTTTTCCCATGAATTGATAATACTCCCTGCCCAATCTGTTCCTCGGATCGCCTCTCGCTCTAAAGCTTTGGGCTGGGGATTGGATGGGTGGCATTTTAGCTATGACTTGTTTAGGAAATTGATATTGACATTTTCTGCATGAGTTGCCTTTTCTTCTGTGAGTTCCTTTGCTCTAATTCTCGTTAGAGGAGCCAACGGTAAGGGAGATACTGGCTAATTAAAAATTGGAAGCTGCTAAACTTCACCTTGAGCAGCTACTGTGTGCTTTTGCCAGAAACTGGTGCAATTATTGATCAAATAAAACTGTCATCCAAAAGAGCAGCTTGCGTGTGGGGTGGTGTAGGGGTGGGGGAGTGTGGTTTTGTGTTTAAAAGAAAGCATCAAGATACTTATTATTGAAAGTAAACCTTTACTCCAAAGATAAAGATGCAGCAATGACATACCAAAACTTGGTGGATGTTATTTTTTAATGAAAGATTAAATTGGGCTTCTAATTTATTGCTGGACTGAAAAAGCACAGTGTTAGGTTCCTGTCCCCCATAATTACCTGTCAGATTGGACTGAATTGAAAAGACATCAAAATACCATCACCCCTAACTAATCGTTCAGGTAATATAAGCCTATTTGTAGAGCAGTCCCACACATGCGATATTGATGGAGTTCTAAATGAAATGTAAGAAAATTGCACTCTCCACAAGCTGCAGGGATGGTGGGGCTGGACTTCTCGAGTGTGGACTGTGTTGCCTTTGTAGATTTCCCAGCTTAAGTGCCTCTCCGTCAGGATGCGCCCTACTTCCATGCCTATTTTTGGTGGTGAGAAAAGCTCCAGGACCACTAATCCTCTCTTGAAGTCAATGCAAACCTCTATGATTTCCAGGGCTTTGTTCTCCACCATCTTCAGGTTTCACTTCTCCACAGAAAGCCTCCTCTGCCAACAGCCTGTGTTTGCTGGGCTGGAGGCTGCATAGCCCAGCCTGCTCTTGCCTGCTGGAGAGATGGAACTCAGCTGTTCAGGCCCACCACACTCACAGTGTTCCCCTGGTCCCAAGAATGCTAGCCCGAGAGAAAGCTTGCGTATGTGTTTATTGCAGAAGATTGTATGAGAATAAAACAGAGGAGGCTGGATAAGACTGTGCTACTATATGCTCTCCAATCGGCAGCTTCTGTGGGCAAAGTGGGGCCAGCTTTCCTGGGAACATCTAAGGAGCTGGGTAGAACAGATCTGTTGAGTAACATTTTCTCCGAGGTCGAGGACATTCTCTGTACCATCCAGTATTGTAACCACAAGCCACATTTGGCTTGTGATTGCTTAAAATGGACCTCCTTGATTTGTTTCTGTCTTAATCTTTAGTTAATCGGGCGTGTACACGTGGAGATGGGCTTTGAAGCTGTCTGCTGGGACGGACAGGGCATCAGCATCTACTCATCTCTACTTCTATTGCTCCTAGGGTGTTAGACTGTCATACTTACAAGGAGCCTGGATGGCTACAGGTAGTTCCTAAGAAGTGAACTGCTGTGTCAGAGAAGCAGGAAAGGAGTGAGAGTTCAGGAAGCACAGCTGAGGCTGGAGCATAATTAGTGCTCCTGTAGAGGTGACTCACTAGAGAGAAGAGCCTGTGCAGATTTACATGAGAGAGATGCTGGGAAGTGGACCGGATGTGTAGAGACCTAGGGGAGCACTAGGTCCTGAGGAGATAGTTGCGCTCTGGTCTGAGCAGGAAGCCACCATCATAAGACTGCTTCTCTGGAGCATGGATGGGAGTAGCCAGGGCTGGAGACATCCTGAGATGGGCATGTATAAATAACAGTCTAGCATGAGGAACCAGGCTGGACAAGAGAGAGAAAGAGA
Source organism: Uromys caudimaculatus (assembly GCA_028551405.1). NCBI lineage: Eukaryota > Metazoa > Chordata > Mammalia > Rodentia > Muridae > Uromys > Uromys caudimaculatus. Next base: position 24,320,569 of record CM052706.1, read on the forward strand.
TCGACTCAATCCACAGAGGCCAGCTGAGGAAGGGTTAGAGCAGAAGGAAATAATGAACAAGGGTTCCTAAGAATGAATATCTGCGGGCTTCCAAGGGTTAGAGCAGAAGGAAGTCATGAATGAATGTTTCTTAGAATGAACATCTGTGGGCTTCCAGTGTCGGAAGATGAACAATTCTTTAAGTGATGCCTTAGCTTAAATGTTTCAGGGAGTGAATAATAAAAATGCAAAATGAAAGCAGCCATGGTAGAGTAAGACTCAGGAGGTTAGGAGTGGGTAGGAGTGGATTGCCTTAGCGCTGAGTTTCTGCAACCATCTTTGAATGTTTGAAAGTATGTGTCATACAACTTTATTTATAATTAGAAAAGTTGAGGAGGGTGAGGAAAAGGAAGATGGAAGAAAGGATGAAGGGTACGAGAAGGAGGAGATAGAGAAGGAAAAGCATCTACTCTTGGTCACATGCTGACAGATTACTGTGCCAGCAGCTACCTTCTCAGATGCCCTGTACTCCCCAGAGACCCTCTATAGTAAGGGGTGACAGGAGCTTTTCCATAGTCATAGATACCCATTGCAACCATGAGCGTTGTGTCATGCTTCTTCTAGAGCCTTCCACACAGTTCTGACAGTGTGCAAGCCTAGCCAAAATCTCCACTCCCCAGGTATCTTAAGAGTTCGGGCGTGAGAGCCAGGTCTGGTTTTCGGTACATTGGCTTGAGAAAATGCAGATCAATTGTTTTGATTCCTCTGCTCACCATGCCCCAGTTAGTATCCCCTGCCTCCCGCCAACACCACAGACTAATTATCTCTTATGATGCTATGATCTTTGCTGTGGACAGTCTCATTAACACCTTCCAAGGGATTTATATAAAAACGACTGTGAAGCAGGCTTGGATGTTAATGAATTAATCTGTAACTGTGGAAAATCCAACTGGTTCAGAGCAGCCTGTAGATCTGGCCACAAGCATCTCTAGTGAGCTAACTCTTTATATCCAGTTGTTATGGTACCTCTTGGTCCTCACCACCTGGGCCAGCTGCTGCTCTACTGCCACCTGGCTCACAGTGATAAGCCCTTTGTGATTGCCACTGACTGCTGCCTGAGAACAAAACAGTTGGGGTTCTCTTTGTATTTCTAAAACCCCCACAGAATTCAGTAGTCTCATAGAGCTAGCCTGACCTCAGTGAAAACCATACATGACTCCAAATACTTTCTACTATTTTGTGTGTGTGTGTGTGTGTGTGTGTGTGTGTGTGTGTGTGTGTGTGTGTGTGTGTTCAGTATGAGACAGTACATATTTGTATGCACACATATATAAGGCAGAGGTCAACCTCCGATGTCAGTTTTCAGGAGCTATCTACCTTGTCTTTTGAGGCAAAAATCTTTCACTATGACCAAGGGAATCCCAAAGTAGGCTAGGCCGGCTGTCCAGAAAGTCCTAGAGATTCTTATGTTTCTACCTCCCCAGCACTGGGTTTACAGGCATATGCTTTTTCTGTGGGTGCTAGGAATAAAACTCAGGTCCTCCTGCTTATGCAGAAAGCACTCTACAGATTGAGCCACCTCTCAGCCACCTTTGCTAATTCTTCACGCTCCAGAGCCTCATTGGACATGCTGTGTAACTGGTTCTATTGTACAGATGAGGAAATAAGAATGCAATGCACTGCAGTTACTTGTCAAAGGCCACACATCTGAAGAGCTCCAGGATTCAAACCCAGCCAACCTGGTTCAGAGCCTCCTTTCACAGTTTTTAGATTGTTTTGAATTTATTTTTCTTTTTGTTTATTTGCTTATTGGTCTCCCATCCAGATGTATTTTCAGAAATGAAGTTTGTCAGGTACCTGTATCATATCCATTGGCAACTGAGGAAAAACTGGGGCTGTTGAAGTGGCATAGCCTTGGTCATACATAACTTTAGAATTTCCTCTGTGGCTCAGTGCTAGTGACCTCTTCCCCTGCTTTAAAACCACCCATGGCTCCTCCTGGCCTTCCAAAGCTTTACACCCTTTTCTCTGGAAGAGGTGGTAGCTGCTATACCCCGGCTGAGTTAACATTTGCTGAATGAAGGAATAACAAATGCTTGCCCACACTCGGAGATACACATGCAAGAGGGCACAGAGCTCAGCCACGTCTGACTTTCTACAATTATATCCCTGCCAACTTGATGATGAAGTAAAATATAGGTTAGAAAATAGAGCCCTGTCAACAGCTTCATAGACATGTTTCTTAACTATTAGACGGGGTTTAAAAACCCCAAACAAGATTGTATCAAGATCCTCAAACATGTAAAATGGTGACAATTTTTCATTTTGAGTCAGGAGAAAATGGGTTTCTCGATTAGAAACGGGGCTTGTGAGGCATGTAAAATAGTCTCCGAAGTCTCTTTGACCAGGCTAGTGGATGCTAAACAGCTATTTTTAAGGCTTTTAAAATAGACTTAATGTAGAAGGTGGAGAAATCTCGATTGAAAGCCTCTTTAGTGCTCTGATTTTGCTAGGCGGCATCAGCAAAGGTCCTCATTATCTCTTAGAATTTTTTAAATGATAGATTCTGAAATTACCCTGGAATGCCTATTTTCATGAAGCATTTGAGGCTAGTTTCGAATACAATGGAGTTTTGCTGTCAGAAAACAGCTCCCATGAGTCATGCACCATACTCAGCTCTGGAGTAGGGATGTAGTAGTAGTCAGGTAAACAGGGCACTCGGAGGGTGATAAACAGGGAAGAGCTGTTTTGAAGATGCTTCCCATCTGCTGAGAGCAGCTCTGGAGGAGGGGCCTACAGACAGCTGCTGAGGGACCCCTTAATGTGGAAGATCAGGTCAGGCTACTTGGACAAGATGATCTTTGTGTGGATTGGGGAAGAAGTGTGAGATAATGGGGATAAAAAGGCATTCAGACAGACAGACAGAAAGGAGAGGAAAGAAGATGTGTGTTGGTACAGCCAACAGATGACTGAGAAACAAGGCTCTCCCTCATTTGAATCCTCCAGAGCTCTGGTTTTACTTCACGTTGAAATATGGAACAGGGGCTGGAGAATTGACTCAGACACATAAAATAAAATAAAGACATCGTGTGTGTGTGTGTGTGTGTGTGTGTGTGTGTGTGTGTGTGTGTGTGTAAAATTGAATTGAACTAACTTAAGAACTTGGCCAATCTGCCATGACTCTTTTTTAAATGTCATAACAAGCACAGTTCATCTTTTTAAAATTAATCTTTCTTTTCAACTTTTTAAAAATAATTAGTTATTTCTCTTATTTTCTGACATCAGACTCTATTTCCATCCTTCTCTCCTTCCTCCTTTCAAACCCTCCCATACATTCCTCCTTGTTCTCTCTCATATGTGTATGTGTATATATACATATATATTCCTAAATACATACAATGGCCATGTGATATTGGATAACCAATCCGTGTGTTCTTCCCTAGAAAAGACCTGCTAGTTCAGTGGGTGACAGTGGGGATGCTAGAGTGGCATAGATGGTTAGAACCTTCTAGGTCAGGCATTTCTGTGATGCTTTGATTTTCTCTCAATAATTAGAATTCAGGAAAAGGTGTTTGTTTGTTTGTTTGTTTGTTTGTTTGTTTGTGTTGGTTAAACGTTGCTTGACTTTGTCCTCTGTGAGGAGGCAGTAATTGTGACTTTAGAGCAGGCTGCTCTGTGTTGCTTTGGGGGATTCTGTAGTTAAAGGAGTTCAGAAATACTTTGAAAATTATAAGAAAAGCATGAGACTGTGAAGGTTCTTTTTTTTTTTTAAGTATGGTGTCGGCAATGTGGAGAAGACAGTGCATAATTCAAACAGACCTTTCTTATTTCTCCCTTTCTGCTCTGTCTTCTGAGCTCTAGCAGATTTACTTGAATAACTAATGGATCTTTCCAATTTAACATGTCTGTATTAGTTTCCTAATGCTTTTATAAAGCAACTAACAAATAGGATGGCTTTTAAGAAGTTATAGTGAAATATGGAACCCATAAGCCGCTGTGTAACAAACACTCCAACCCACACTTCCCTCTCTGTCCTCAGACCTTACCGTTGACCCCTGGCAACGCCGTTCTATAGTTCATCATGCAGCCGAAGCTCTGAGGAGACACTGTTCTTACCTTCATCCTTTCCCTGAGCCCTCATGGACGTTGCTTCACCTGATTTTGCAAGGATGCCCTTAATTTTAGGCTCCTCTCCACAACATCATTCCCAAGCACCAGCAAAGAGACTCAACTACCTAATACCACAGCTACATCCAGAGTCTCTACAAAGCTTCAGTATCAACACCCATCTCTTAGCTTCATTGTCTTCAAAAGAAAGCTAGTATTAACAATATTAATAATGACCTCATGTAGCTGCTGAGAAATGTGGATTCATGTAGGAAGGACCCAGCCTGCACTGGGCCTTCCTGATGTGTAATCTATTAATAATCTTCAATAAGTCTCCTTTACCCTTAGTCTCATCTCCTCCCTTCAGAGCGGCTTACACTGTTCTGTTTGTCCTTCCTCCCTGACCATGTAGCTGAAATGACTTTTGTGAAGGTCACCACTAAATGAAATGAATCATGTAAATGTTTCCCTTGCCCACTTCCTGCTGGATCTCTCAGCCATTCAGACATGCTCTGCTGTTTCCTTTGCATACAGGTTTCTCTCTCAGGTACCTTGATGCTACAGGATTCTCGGAGCTCCTTTCTCTGTTAACTTTTTCCTCTTCTACCAGAAAGACACATACGGGAAACATTTTTGTCCATTGGTTTCACATTGCTTTTAAAATTATTCTCTGACTATATAGATACGTGAATGCCTTCCATCGTCTCCAGGCCAGGGCTTGCTCTGAATTCACCCGCCTATTTGTCACCTCTGTGACACTGCCTCACAAGCCCAAGGTTTCCTCCTTTCTTCTCAAGTGGATATCCGTCTATCTTTCCCATCTAGACGCCAAGCGTCCACCACCCCATCTCAGAAGCAAATCTGATCCACACAGCCCATCCACACCACAGTTCAGATTTTACCAGTTGCAATTTTGTATTACAATTCAAACTGGCTCCCCCTCTCCATCTTCACAGCGTGCACTATCACCTCCTGTTTTGTTTTTCATATTCGTTTAGGCAGTGCTCAGGAGAAAACAAAGGGCCCCATGCATGCTAGACAAACACTGCACCACTGAGCTGCATTTGCAAATGTTATGAGTCTCCTTAGTGGTGTCCCTGCTCCAACCCTGCCCCTCCTTAGTGTGTTGCCTACTTAAAACTAGAGCATCTTTCATTTTAAGATTTTTTAAAGAGTGTGTGTGTGTGTGCGCGCGCACGCGCGCGCGTGTGTGTGCGCGTGTGCATGTGTGCCTGCCTGCCTATAAAAGTCAGAAGAAGGTACCAGACCCCTTAGAGCAGAAGTTACAAAGTGGTTGTGAGCTGAAAATTGAACACAGATTCCCTGGAAGGGTAGCAAGCACACGTAACTGCCTTGCTACCTGTCCAACCCCTGAAGGATCTTTATAAAGCATATTTATAAAGATGTAGCTCGTCTTTTTCTCCTGTTTAATTCAAAGAACCTCCAATGTCTTCAGGGTTAGAAAGAATTCTCTTCACAAGAGTTCTAGACCTACCTATGGCCTCTTTGGGATTTGCCTCTCAAGGTTTCTGCCAGGACATTGATTTCCTTGCTCACGGCACTCAAATCTTTTCTGGTCTTTCTCCACTGCTTCCCAAGCTTGGACCACTGTATGTGGTGCTGAGTGCTGTTGCCTTCTTCTGCCCACACATCTCCACTACAATTAGGCTTTCTTGGTTCGCCTAATCAACTATGATAGTGATATCTTTTTCTGTTGTGTCTGCCCCACTGAAACAAAACTTAAGTGGAATAATACGATCTGCCTTGAATACCTTGTGCTGTGTCTAGCATGGCTCCACTAACGAACTAACTGGGGCACCAAGAAAATGGAAAAAAAGACATGCGCACAGATGCGTAGACACAGAAAACATTTCCAATACTGGTTGTAATTACCACACAGAGAAAAGAATCATGCAGGACATAGAATCAGTCAATTATAAATCCGTGTTCCAACCTTTATCAGACAAGTGACATTAAACAAGTTTCCTACAATCTCTCACCTTGGATTTCATTGACCAAATGAAGGTGGGAAGAATGATATGCCCCATCCCCACCCTACCCCCACATAGGGCAGCTGGAGAATACAATGGAGAATACAAACATGGGTGCTTTCCATGCAAGGAACTTTCCAAATAGTAGTTGCTGGAGAGATGACTGCTATAAATTTTGGGCACATACTTGAATGTTTAGCCATCCAACAATAGGACTGAGCCCCTCAGTGGTTGGCCAGAATCAACTGTGTCCTGGATTCTATGGTTTACTATGTTTTACTACCTTTACATCATAACTACTTGATGCTTGTTAGAAACAACTTTCTAGTTGTCTGGGAGTCCAAAGGACCTTCTTGGTCAAAGTATGTGTGAAGGGAAAATGAGACATGATCTTTACAAGTTCTTGTTTGTTTATTTTCTGTAACTACTATGAAGTAACCTATCCACTCTGACCCTGAGTTCAAGAGGTGGGGGGAGATCTAACTTAATAGTGTAAATGCATAGTCTAGGTAAAAATTGGGAGTCACGTCAACTAAGTTAGTAATCATGAAAGATTTAAATAATGGAAGCATGTTTCTGTTGCATTATGTGCCAACGCTAATTTTTCCTCTGAGTTTTCTTCATTCAGAGCCTCGTATTACTATTACCATGTGCTGTGACATTCTGAAAATCGTGTAAAAATGACATATTGCTCCCTAGCGCTTAAGCCTTCTGCCCAGAAATGACGTCACCTCTGTTCTCCTTCCATTAGGCCAAAGCAAGTTACATGTCATCTCTGAAAAGGGGTAGGCAAATGTGTGGTGTCTCATACTCTGACAGAGAGCATGACAGATGTTTTCATTAGTCCTTTACTGGCTTTGCAATAGCTGTGGAAACAAGGACATGGGCACAATGGTTCGTCTTAGGACACACCCAGCTCACTGGCTGTAGATGAAGAGTGTTCCATGGTTTGTTCCAACTCCGTCACTAACCAGATGGGTGCAAGTTACAAGACCTCTCTGCCCTGATTCCTCACATAAAGACTTAGATTTTTATGAGGACAGACATGAGAGGGCTTGGAAACAGGTCTTCACCTTTATGAATATGGCTCAATAGGATGATAGCTGTCCCAGAGTGTATCAGGAAGACTTCTCAGAGTCACTGTGAGCTCCTTCAGGAGCCTCGTCTTCTCATAAAACCCATGAGGTAAGAGCAGGGCGGGACAAAGATAGCAGCTAGTCCTTCAGGAAGAGAGCCTTTCTGAGATGATACTGGAGCAGAAAACTGAGTGTGCAGTAGAGACAGTCACTGGTGTAATTAACCCAAGAGGGAGAACAAACAGCAGATGCAGAAATATGGAGGCATGAGTTGAGACCTGTTTGTGGAATAGAACCAGGGAGGGTTAGGATGGGAACTGTCGACAGCAGTAACAACTACCACTGAGGGGCCTAACTGGGGTTCACATATCAACCCCCACCCAGCACTGGAACAACTGTACTTCCTCTCTCATACAAAGTACTTTCTATTATTCCATCTCATGTCTTATGGTGCAAGTAGCTAATTGGCATCATTCTTTTTAGTCAATAGGCACGTAAGAACTCCATGAGTCTGAGGTCTTGGTTTTCATCTTCTACCCAATCATTGAATACACATGCCAACCCCTTTGGTGTGGTGTTCTCTCTCTTTCTTCTGTCTTAGTCCCCTAGGATTGCTGTAATAAGCACTATCCTAGAGTAGCTCATGAACAGCAGAACTTATTCCCTTAGTCATAAGGCCTAGATGGGCCATAACCAGAGTGCTAGGCCAACTAGGTTCTACTGAGGATTGGCAGAAGTTAGGAGAGCTCCCTAAGGTATCCTCTGTACGAGCACAAACTGCAATCACAAGTTCTCTATCCTGGTAGTCTCTTACCTTCCCAAGGCACACAACCTAAATGGATAGCATGGCATTGAATTTAGGCTAACAGCAGATGAATTTGGGGGAGATATAAACACTAACTCTCAATGACTTCCTTACCCAGCTCTAATTTTTGTGGCAGTACCTGCTTTCCTTCGTTGTTTTCCCAACTTTCTTAAAAAATTGTGTCTGGATTTTTTTCACTCATTTTATTATAATCCAGGGTGAAAAATGCTGCCACACCTTCATCTTTATTAGCCATTTCTACTTCTTCTGGAAGTTATGTATTGCTTTGTCAATCTTTTGGTTAAGATATAGAATTTTCCATTTAGCTTTTAAATCAGTTTATATATGGGGATTTGAGCCTTCTATCCATGACATAAGTTATTTCTCTGAGTTTTAAAATTTATCTTTGAGTGTGCATAGCATAGATTTTCCTTTAACAAAATGGCTCCTGCAGTTCTTACCTCAAAATTATTTTTAAAATATTCACTCATTCTTGTTCAATATTTATGGGCTAGTGTTATTTACACATAAATCTTTGGTCTGTCTGAAATTTATTTTGGTTTAAAGGGTGATATAAAGATCCAGATTTATTCTTTTTTCCAGAGAAGTCCACAGCTGCCCCAACTCTTATTTGCCAAACAGTCCTCTGGATCTCGCCTCACTGCAGCCACTGGGTGGCCTTTGGGGTGGCCTTTGTGGATTCTGGATGCTCTTCTCCTGCCATTTTCCCCACCATCAGTCTACAATTCCTTTCGTTATCTTCAGGTCTGAGAGAGTGCATCCTTCCTTTCATGCTTTCTATTGTGAAGATGTCTGAAATTGTTATTTATCTGTGATGAAAATCTTAAAAACCTACTCTGTTGACTCCTTTTTGAAAAACCGTCCTATTGCAAAGCTCGTAGAGACAGGACATACAGACTTAAAACACCAACAGATGTTGCCAAGTTACCCTTCAGGACGTTGAGCTACACGATGGTCTTATAATTCCTTCACACTCCTGTCCATATCGGACTTTGTCACCTTGCCCAAGTGGAAAATGATATGCCACTGTCATTCAGCTTGTATGTCTTCGATTACACCAAGACTGAGCATCTTTTCAAAGATGTGCAGCCCCTTCATAAGCTTTGCATAGATTCCTAATTCACCTTCTTTCCTGCTTTAATATTCTTCCTGATTCATAAGTGATTTTGTATATAAATTACACCAGTCCTTAGGTCAGCCACTATAATGCAAATTCTTTTAATGCATTTGCCTTTTCATTTGTGTTTTCTATAGAAATCTTGATTCTTTATATTGTGTGTGACCTTTAATAAAGCAAAACCACCAACGTTTCTTTATGGTTTCTGGCTCTGACCTTCTCTCCCATGGGAACATTTTTTAAATTACTTCTAATCCTAGCAAAAGGCTACATGTCATATCTGCCTTTCTATTTGTTCCTTGTAGCCTCCCAGTTAGGAAGACAGAAAAGGTCTAACAAGTTTATTTACAGATTTACAACCCAGGCTCAGGCAGGCAACTGAGAGCAAACTGGGACTGAGTCAGAGAGGGGATAGACAGATGTACACTCAGACAGCCCTGCTGAGCTCTGTAAGATGGACAGATGGACAGATGCACAGGCAGCTAGCTGGCAGCCAGGTAAGCACTGTCCCTCAGGAGCATCTCCTGCATGTGCTCATACCTTACAGGTAGAATTTGGGCCCTCCATCACGTCTTCCTTGGAGCTCCCTGGATATTACTTAGAGTAATTACCTTAGGAATTTTCCACTAATTAAGAAGCATTTGGACACAGTTCGGTTTGTTCCTTTGCCAAGTGTTTTAGTCCAGAGTAGTGGTTACTCAACCATCCTCAGGCCTTCAAGTGTTCTTGCAGCACCAAAGACTGATCCTCCACAGACAACCCACACCAGCTGAAGCTGGTGCCTGCAAACAGGCGCAAAGGACTTTGGGAAAGATGGCCACCTCTGATTCAAAACTCGAAGCAGTATTAATAACCATCAGTATAGGCACATGTTTGTTATGCTTCCCTTCCAGGAGGCATCTGCCAGCAAAATGTGCTTCACTCTCCAAGTGAGCTGGCATAGGGGTCAACCCGGGAGTGCTCAGTAAGCTCCCCTCCCCCTTTTTACTGTAAAAGGCCAGACAGAAAGTTAGATTTATAGTCCAATTAATAAATTAAGAAACTATTCCCATGAAAAGCAAGTTTTACTTTCTCCTTAAACTTCCATTTTAAAAATTAGAAATTCTTAGCTAATAGGCCATTGTTATCTACATTCCCCTGGTTTGCTTCTCCCACCAAACTCACCAGTTAGCAGAAGGAGAGCTGGACTCAAGGAAGCTGTGAGACTATGGATTACATTATTGAGTTCATAGAACAGGGCACAGGGGTTCTGAGTTCCAATAAAGTGAGATCACCTGATATTCATTCATTCATTCATTATATTTTTCACATTTACTGAAGTTTTTACTGAGTGCTAGACCTGGTTCTAATAAGTAGGAAAATGTAAACAATAAAAAAAAAAAGCCATTCTGGTTCTGATTTAGACAGAGCTGCACACAATGCCTGTCCTTGCTGCATACTTGCTGTCTACCCTTAGTTATGTTACCTTATATTTCTGAGCCTCAGTTACCTCATCTGTAAAATGGGTGGAGCATAATCCAGCTGAAAATAACATATAAGAGCATATCTGAACTGTTGTATATATTTAAAAGACTAATCTATATAAAGTTTTTAAAACATGTCTGGAATGAAATGTCCTTTGAAGGGAAGGAAAGAACAATGAATGATAAAAATAGCCATCATTTACGTTGACTTATGAACAGGCAAGAGGCTAACAATGTGGAGGAGGGGACAGCATGCGGGTACAGGGCTGCAGTAAACTCTATGATAACAAACACCCAGGCACAAAGGAACTGAAAATGTCATCAGGGAGAAGCTGCTTGCAGTGTGTCTGGCAGGGTGATGAGGGTTTGTGCCAGGGACAGGCTGTGCTCGGTGGGAGGCACCAAAAGGTCTGGCGAGAAGTGTTCCTACTTCACTGTGGGAGGACATGGCATGGCCAGATTTCTTTTTTTTTTTTTTTTTTATTTATTTATTTATTTTTTGATATTTTATTTACATTTCCGATGATTCCCCTTTTCTTTAGAAACCCCGTGTCCCCTCCCCCTC
>CM052706.1:24332192-24412091 GCA_028551405.1 Uromys caudimaculatus
AAAAAAAAAAAAAAAGTTGGTCTATAAAAAGTTCACTATATCCTGGCCACCAAAGATGAGCATCTCTGCTATATACTAATGTCATCATGGTGTTCTGCCTGGCCTCAGACAAAAACTATCACCTTAGGAGACCTTGGATAGAAAATATTGACACCATGAATCAAAACAAATTTTTCCTCCTTTAGAATTATTTCCCTGGGCTATTTGTCACAGTAATGAGAAGCTAGCTAGGACACACATGACAAAGCCATCCTCTACGATTTGACGAGCAAACCTCCAGCAGTCTGCAGATAAAGTCTTCGCAGAAAGAGCAGAGAGTCTTGGTGTGAGCTCTTCTTGAAAGGAAAAGATGAAATCAATGCCCCCTTCCCTCAAGGTAAGCTCTGCCCACATTTGCTGAATGTAGAGTCTGCTGACTCTATCTCAGGCCTTTCAGACCAACTTTGAACTGACTCTTGATGCCAACAAAAGCTTACAGAAATCCTGTAATTTTAGAACAGTGGTATAGTACTGATGTCAGTTCAGGAGGCAGACACAAGAGTGCAGACTTAGGGCCAGTGGGTCTTAGGTGGCCAAGCCAGGTCTACTCCATGTAAGATACTGGGACTGGGGCAGGTGGGATAAATCACAGCGCAGGTGGGAATCAGAGAGAAGGACAGGAGTTCAGAAAGTACCATTCAGAACAAGAGAGACCCCATGATTTCAGCACACGGTAAGTGGGTTGGCCTAAGTGATTCTGGCCAGTCCACATCCTCTGCAGTGCCTTGTGGGCTTCATTTTTTCCTCCTGAGAAATCTGCACGTGGTGCTTGTACAGGATGTGTGTCCTACAGGAGAGACTACCTAGCCAATCCTAGCAGGCACATTTGAAGTGAATAAACCCGATTCCAAAGCATTGTGGAAGGCAGTAAAATCAGATTAGTTAGCCTACCCAAGAGAGCTGGTGATTTTTTTTTCAAAATCAGTCCTGCTCTTTTCTCAGCCAGCTGGAGGGCTGGATGTTCCATGCTGACAGAAACCGCTCATCATACAATGCCAAATTATTAAACAATGTTTAACATTTTAGAAGCATGCCTGGCATTTCTGCCCTATGCTAAGCCTCCCAGTATCTTCAACAAACCCGGATTCATTGGCTTATTAGAACACCTTTCTGGCTTTCCCTATCCCCCTTGCTAATATCTCCATGGCCTCTCCCAGCCCTCTGCCTCCTGAGAGCAGCTCTGCTGTCGATCCCAGGACACGCTCATTTTCCTTTAAGAGTTGTTTTCTAATATGTCTGCCCGGAAGCCTCTACAGAGCAGATGGTTGGAATGTGGGTATGCTGATTCAGCATTTTGCTAGCTGTGTGATCTTTGAGCCATAGTTGCATTCATCATTCATCTGTTCATTCATTTATTCAACAGGTGTTTACTGAGTATAATGCAAGTGCTTAGCTGCATTTCATTAGATTCCTGTTCTCTCAGAATTAGTCAGGCAGGAGAATCGGACATTAAGTACATTATCAAATAACTAGTCATCTGAATTAGTCTTGATAAGGAGTTACAGAGAAGTACACGGTACTGGGATCCTGCTATAGGGAGTCATGGCTTAGCTGGTCTTCTAGGGAAGGCATCACTCTGAAGCCCAGCCAAGTAGAAACATGCATACTTACCCAATTATGCAAGGTAATAAGATAATAGAGGATTCTTTCCCAAAGTCCACTTGGAAACACAGTGTTCTCTTATTATGTGTGCACCCCAAACCAGGCCAGAGGATCTCCCTACTTGCATACCCAGACATAAGCAGAATTTGACTCAATAGAATCTACCTTTGATGTCATTAAGCGAAGAAGAACTTACGCCATTGTTCACAGTAGGGTGTGCATGCAACTCAATGCAGGTGGGGTTCCTAGATTGTTAACACTTTGCATTGCTTGGAGAGGGGTGTGAGCACATAGTATCTGCAGGCTAGAGGCCTAAGTTGCCCAATACAGAAGGATAAGTGCATAGGCCAAAATAAGCCGAATCCCAGGTTGCTTAGCTGTCCACCATACTCAGCCTGCCTCAAGGCAGGGCCAGACCAAGTTGCATGAGTCTGGCAGGACTAAGATTGTACTGGAGCATTGTCTTAGGGACTTTCTGAAGTTAGAGAAGACAAGAAAGAGTCTGAATATTGGTGTCTGAATAACAAAAGGAGCCAGGTGTCCCAGGGGCGCACTAGGCAGAGCCATGGATGGTAGTCTTACTAATGGCACATGATATCATAGAAGGTTGATGCTGCCAAAACAAGGCACAGGTGGTGTCCAGGACATGGGCCGGGAGACTCATCAGAACGTGGACGTATTAGGGTCCCTCAGTGATCAGGGGAATTGTTTCAGGGTTTAGTTTACAGCTAAAAGGACCATGGACACACCTCAATGTCCTACCAGACCAATGATGCAGTCTTTTCTTGGCCCTTTCTGGTGAGTATGCCCTAGAGTCTGATGTCCATACTACTTGTGTCTGGCTTTGTCATGGGGCTCTGTCCTAGTTCTCAGGCTTTGGTTCTGTATTTTCCCCTGACACCACCCACTCATACAAAGGCAAAAGGCAGAGTTTGTCAGACTGACACTTCTCACGGCCACCGCTGATGCCTGGTCATCTTGCTATGTTCTTGTCTGCCCTGCCCCCCTCCTGTTGCCCTAGTGCAGATGTGCTCCAGGGGTTCTAGCCTTCTTCCTCCCTTTGCTACCCTGCTTTAGGAGGCTCAGGATTGACTATCCATTCCCTCTGAGGAAACAGGAACAATGGCCTATCTCCTTCCCTACCCTCTGCCTGACCCCTTCCCATTGAGGCTCAGTGATATATGGGAGATGGACAGAGGAACCATGTACCTAGCTGTCTGCTCTGAGGCCACCAGCTAGCAGCGCAGCTGGCCCACGTCCTTCCCGCCACCACCGAGCCCCAGGCCTAGCTCAGTTCTCCCTCCTTTTCTTTGTTCCCTTGTCCTAAATTCTGGCACTGTTGCTTCTCTTTTCTGAAAAGTTCCACACATTTCCTGCAGGTGATTCCTGCTGGTCTTTCAGCCCTCCTGCTGGTCTTCTCTATGAGGCCACTGCAAGTGTCTGCAGACACCCTCGGAATGCCATCCTAGCTGCTTCGGTTTGCTCTGATCTCCTCCATCAGGGCTTCATGTTCTGATTTCCATCATCGCTAGCAGGTCTCTCTCTCCTCCTCTTCCTCCTTCCTCCCCCACCCCTCAGACCTATGCTAGGACCAGCTGGCCTTGCCTTTCCTAGCTTATTGTGCAGAATAGATATGAGAGAATGTAAGAAAAGTGTTTTAAAACATGGCTGGTTGATCCACAGCTAGCACCGAATAAAATTAGCTCTTATTATTCACACTTTTATTATTTATAGTGATATACTTAAACTTAAATTTCATTTATTTCAATGAGTTCAATGAATATTAATTGTGTGCCTACTATAAACCTATGCTGGACTCAAGAATAAACAAAATCAGATATTGATTGTACCCTCCAGGAGCATCCCAGGCCAAAGGAATAGCCTATGCAGAGGTCCTGTGAAGGACAGGGAGCAAAGCATGGCCAGCCAGAGCTGAGAGCAAGGCTAGTGTTGCCAATGCAAAGGGAGGAACCAGGAAAGCGGGCGTGGCCAGGAGCCAGTGGAGTCTGTTTTAAAATAGTAAGAAGAATTTGGAGAGAGAGTTCAGTGGGTAAAAACAAAGCAAATGTCATGTGGACACAGGGACCTGCATTTGAGCCCCACAACCCATGTAAAGCCCAGGGGGATAAAATACACCTGTGACCCTAGCCATTTTAAGATGAAGTGGGAGACAGAGACAGGAGAGTAGCCTAAAGCTTGTAAGCCAGGTAACCTGGTGTACACAGTAGGGAACAAGAGATGCTATGGCACACAAGGTGGAAGGCAAGATGTGATTGATACCTGAGAGTGTCCTCTACATGCATGCCATGGCATGTGCATGCCTGAATATCCCCCTCCCCCAACCCCCTCCCCCCCCCCCAAAAAAAACTGTAAAAAAATTAAAACTGTTGAGTCCAGGCTAATACAATCAAATTTGCCCAGCCTCAAATTGAGAACATTAAGACTACCTTGTAAATGTTCGTTGCATGACTATATGATGGAAGGCTGTGTAAATTAATAGCAACAAAAACTGCAGGGAAAATGACCAATACTTACTGTGTTTGAGGCACTATTCTAAAAGTTCCATGTGTGAATAATTTATGGAATACTTCTTGTAACCCAATGGGATTTGCTGTATTTTAGTGACTTTAATCCTGTTGAGGAAGTCAGTAATGGGCAGGGAATTGACTCAATCCAGCACAGAGATAGTGAGCGTAGCCAAGATTCGCACCGCTGCCCTGTGCCCAGGACCCAGGACCCAGGACCCAGGACCCAGGACCCAGGACCCAGGACCCAGGAGCCAACATTGCTTTGGAAGCAGTCAGGAGCACAGTGTCTTATCTTCCTTTATGTCTCCGGTCATGAAGACTGCTCCAGTTCCTCCACTGTGTGTGTTCTCAGCGTTGTTAATTCGAGTCACCCAATTAGAGGTAATCCAATCAAGCCCGGCTCTGTAGCCCTAGGTTCATCCAGACTCCCAGTGCTTCCCGCCCTTCCCAGGAAGTACACAGATGGATGTCTACCCCAAATGCCTGGAAGCACACACACATTGATGATTGATTGATTGATTGATTGATTGATGAGAGAGCCAGGCGTTTCATTAGGATGTAAAGCCGGAGTCTCCTCTTGGTAGCTATTTTCCCTGTGCTTTTTGCTAACAAATAATTGGTTTCAGGTCATCAGGTGGACACTGCTTTGCAAAGCAGATCCCTGCTATACAATATAAGCACTTCCCTGTGACTTTCCAGATGGCACTGACTTGAGCAGCAGCCCCTTAGCAAGTCACTTGTCAGCCTTAACCTTTGACCCCTTCCCATCACTATGGAATGTGTGAAGTTGAACCTTTTCTTCTCTTGATTTTTCTTTCAATAGTGTTCTCCCCCCCCCAGGGGTGGGGGTGGGGAAATGAAGCAAGCTGTGTTGACAGCCTGGCAATCACCTTCCCTTTATAACTTTCTGTGGCATTCGAACTGTGAGCTCTTTTGAAGCAATCACTCTACATTGGGAGCATGCAAGAACAATTTAAACCCTTTTAAAAATAATAAAAAAAAATATGCAAGCTGGTCACCTCAGGGTCTCTCTTTCCATCTTGTTGTGAACATTATCAGGAGGTGGGAGAAGCTGGTGTGCTGCAATCAGTGGTGAAGTGAACTCTTAAAAGCATGGTGGTATGGTAATTAATTGGGGCCAAAGAAAAAACTAGGGGTTGAGGAGAATCGTTGTTTGGTTTGCCTTGCTTTAGAGCATGGCAGGGAAAAGAGGCATGGCAATTTGCATTTGTTTTGAAACCTTTTATGAGTTGACATTTTCCGCAATTGGATTATTGGTTAGCTCACTTCTAAAGGTCTCCACCCCAATCCTGGGCAATTTCTAGTTTATGTTAGTGGGGTATATGTTAGTTTATTTTTTAACATTAAGAAGATACCTTAAAGAAGCAATGAAAGGATTCTTGGGGAGGGAAAGGAGAGATAAAGTACATTCAGTGAATCAAATCCTGGGCCTTTCTGGTTCTAGGTGGTGCATTTATCAGAACGGATGATTCAGACGCCCAGAACTTGAGCCCCAGTAGAAGAGCCAGGGAACACGGGCAACAGATGATTTTAGAGTTCTTCCTCAAACTGCTGTGCATGTCAGACATCATGTTCCTTGATCTCCTGAGCTGACCCTGCTAATTGTGGTGGGGGTGCTAGTTCTTTCTACAAATAAGGAAACTGAGGCTCAGAAATACTGGGGAGACCTAGGTGACATGGCAAAGGGTAGTGGGTATAGGGCTTTTGTTTTTTTGTGGTTTGGATTGATGGCTTTAGAGACAGGATCTTGCTATGTAATCATCGTGAATCTAGAACTCAATGCCCTCCTGCCTCTGCCTCCCAAGGGCTGGGATTGTAACCATCCACCACCACATCTGGCTGAGTGCTATGCTTTCTAACCCCAAAGTCTACTCCATTCATCTTTCTACTCCCCACACAGCTCAGTGCCCAAGAGGCCAAAAGATGAAGACTCCTTTCTTTCTCCGGTAGGTGACTCCTAAAAGTTTCCACAGCTGAGATGGCAGGTCAAAGGAGCAAGCCATGTCATTTGGAAATATATGACAAATTACAACTGAGAGCAGAGGAGAAGCAAGGATGCCTGAGGAGGTGGCAGTGTGGTCAGCGCTTTGGAAGAAGCACAAATGGGTTATAAAGTTGTAGCAAAGGGGAGTCATGATGGCAGGAGTGACACACAGGGAGACTGACAGCACAGCTTTTACAGCTTTCAAGTGCATCGGTCCCGGGCACTCGAAAGCTATTTCAACACTTCCAATGTGAAGTGTGTCATTGGTAAAAAAAAGTCTAGACAATATAATGACTTTGCAACACACAGCACAGAGTGCTGATCTCCAAATCACAGGCGGGCACTGGCAACTTTCCCTGCCATTGGTCACCTCACCTCTCAAAGCGTGACCTCTTTCAGTCTGAGAATATTGAGGGCAGATCGATGTGGAACGGACTGCAAGGGGTCGCCCCCTACCCTTTTGCCCATTCTAATCCCAATTGCCAGGTGGCCACAGGGCCAAGTGAATAGAGCGCCTAGTGCATCGAGGTTTAAGGTGAGTTTAAAGAGTGCTTTGAACTGCTGGGACAATAAATGCTGCCACTCAAAAGGCACACGCCATCCGGGAACAGGCTCTGGACATTCTCCCACCCCATCTCACAGAGCCATTGCAACAATCATATGAGGCATTTTGTTCTTACTTCATCTTCCACTTGAGAAAAGAACCCAAAGCTGACAAAGCCAAGCTCCTGAGAGAGTGTATAGAAGTGAAATTTCTGGAGTTTAATTCAAAACCGCACACTCTTCAGCATCCATGAGACCCACTCCCCCGCACCCCCACATACAACCTCCTCACCTTCTGGTCCCTTTTCAGGATATGGTTGTTCCTGGAATCATGGTTCAATCCAAGGCCACTGGTGTGGGGGAGATGCCAGGTTATCCTCAGAATCCAGGCATTGTGTTTATTACTTATTAAACCTTCTGTCTGACCCAGCCTTCTAAGCCTGAGAGAGAGCAGCTCATTGTGTAGCTCTTGCCATGTGGTCCCTCCCCAGGCAAGCAGGACCATGCAGGTAGGAGCAGGGATGGTCTGCGACATCACCCAATTGGTGATTTTATTTTTCCTTAAATAATTCAATCTGAAAACATAAAGTAAGACCAAAACCTCAGTCTTACTCATGGATTTAAATATCTACTTTTTGGTTGAAGCTAGGATCTCTTGGACCTCAGTGGGTCATGGCCATCATGACACTCTTCCATTGGCCATGGTTCCTACCCCTCTCTGTTCTTACAGGAGGTACATTTGTTGGCACTGTGCCTGTTCAGCCCCAGGGCATTATAAATGTCTATCTCCCTGAAGGAAACCAGAATATGTCCCCCAGGGTAAGGCTGCCACTCTTTGGAATGAATGAAGCATAGAACAATATCCATGAGAGAGCCCATGGTTGAACTCAACTTCTGTGACCACAGTCAGATGAGAGCCAGACCACTTTCCAGCCTATGTCAAGGAAATGAGAGTGGCGCAAAGGACATAGACACTACAGGGCAGGGTGAAGATTCTTAGAGCAAACAATTGAGTCACTGCTGAGAAGAGAAGAGGTAGGGATCAGAGAAGACAGTCTTCATGAGCCACCTTGGAGCCTTCCTACACCACACAGATTTCCTGAGGAGGCTCGACAGCCATCTGTGATCTAAGTGAGTGAAAGAAAGCACCTGCAGAATCCTGGGAAGTCTTCATGCCTGAGTCCGGAAGTCCAGCTCCCCACACACCTGTGCTCTCCCAGCCAGTCATGAAGCCTGTAACTGAGCAAGGTGAATGCCAAGAGAGTTTGCTTGGGAGAAATCACGTCTGCACTAATTAATGACTCCCGAGCAATCAACCAGGCTCCTCTGATTTAAAGCCCCACAGACCAATCCTTGTTAATTGAATTTGATTGTATTTGCTATTTTAATTAGTAGACAAATTATGAAAATGTTTATTTGTTCATGTAGGTGCTATTATCCTCTCAGCAATGCCACTTGTTTTGTCTTCTGTATGTGTCAAATGCAAGCCCTTCCATTGTTCCCTGACTCTGGCCCTTTCGTTATGAAGCAGATTTCTGATTACTAAAGGGAGATTAGAAGGTTCAAAGGTCCTGGGGTGGATCCACTAAGTGGTCATTTCCTGAGAATGGGAATCCTTGTAGCAAATCCCCTTTCCTAGGCCTTCCAGATACTACTTTTGAGTAAATATCCCAAGCAAGGGCTGGCATATGTCAGCAGTCACATCCCAGCTATTTCAAGACAGATTTTCAAGATGGATGCCTTCACCTGGCTCTGATTCTGAAGGAAGCTGAAGATTTTATACATATTCTATTCCTTTGTTCAATAGATTGGATACTTACTGAACACCAGCTCAGCCTGGCTGTGCTCAGTGCTGAGATGCAGAATACAGTGATAAAGGAAACACACCTTTGTTCTTCACACCCAGCGGGCAGACAGGCAGTGAACATGATTGCAGTTTGGGTGTGAGCAGTGGCCCAAAGGAAGCAAATCCCACACATGAAGTCAGGGCAGGGAAAGGAATCTTACATCCATCTGAGATCATCAAATCCTAGAGGAAAACTAAGGTGTCAGTTCTATCAATGGTAGCAACCTGAACTCGAGTGAACCTCAGTGTAGAATTAAGATCAAGTCCAACTCCAACAGCATATGGCAGACAGAGGCCTACCGTGGTGCAAACACAGATAACCTCTTGCTAAACAACCTCCTACCCTTTTGAAAATTATTCTTCTTTTCCATGGAGCCCTTTCTCTGGGCCCCACTGTCTTCCTTGTTTGCTGTCTCTCGGTGTCCTTGTCATCACGCTGCCTCTCAATTGCATGTCATTTTAATAGTGTGCTCACTTTGCTGGGCTGTATGTCAGATCTTTCAGAGCTGTAGAGGGATGCAAACAAGTACTCCACAAATACCTAAATGAGGGGTGACTTACTGGGGGGAGCGGTGTCACACATTTCCCAGGGGTTGGCCCTGATGTGTGATCAGATGCTGTAATCACCTTAGAGATGGATGATAGTCTAATCTGTCATTGTGACTGTGAAGTTAATATTTCATTTCACTCAGTGGAGGTGTTGCTAAATTGTTACCTCCACTCAGCTTTTAAAGAGACACTTCATATCCTTATCATCAAAGTTTTAAACTCCCTGTGATTTCGAAACACCTGCCAAGAAATAATGCCTAGGAGACAGTTAGTTGGGGTGCTGATGGGGAAATTGTCTCACAGTGAAGACATTCGAGAATTCAAGAGAGGAAATTCTTGCTGTTAGGCAGACTCAACGCAGTAAATTATTAGCAGCGTTCTTTTCCTTTTGAATGTTTCAGTGATTTGCCTAATGATTGCACCTCTTTATAAACAAGGCTCCCTCATAATAAAACTAGCCCTCAAAACAAACACACGTACAAACAACAAAAATCTCTATGAATTATGGGAAAGAAATGCCAAGTATACCAGGTTACACAAGTCTAAATGGCCCTCTTGCACTGTTTATTGAAAGTATATGTCCTTCAGCAGGAGAAGGCAGGGAATGAGATGAGGAAAGAGGAGGGAAGAGAGACTAAAACACATTATATATGTGTATAAAACTGTTAGAGAAGAAAAAAGAAATTACCCCCAAAAGGAACCACTGGCGATACATATTCAGGGCATCTTCTGGAAGTACCCTTTTAATAAGTCACTTCAAGTGGCTGCAAGCCTCCATTTCATAATGTAACCTTAAGTACAAAGACAAGATGTCAGGACAGCACTGGAGACCACAGATTTGGGCTGGCAGCCCCCCAGCTAGGGGTGCCTCCTTCCAAAGGATCCAGTCTACACAGGTGAGCCAGCCATCTGACAGAAGGTGTTCCAGCCTGGTGGTCTCTGGTTACTAATTCCTGAATCAGGCCTGCCAGTAACCAACTAAGTTAGGGGTCACCAGCAGCCTCACTGGCCTCAGTGCTTTTTATATGCAAAACAGAAAAATCTATCTGCCTGGACTTGCTCAAGACCAATGAGACCCAAATAGGTAGCATGTGCGTAACAAATCTTGGAAAGTCCTCTCCTTTAAATCCTGTAAAGCTTGCTGTTGTTCTCACTAACTCAAAGTTTTAGGGTTAAAGAAAGGAACCAGTGTTGGGGATCAGATTAAAAATTCACCTGTGCCCCCCTTTATAATGACCAAAGGCTTTCCAGCTTCATGAGAAGATGCATAATACCTTCTATTTCTGAAACTTGAAATGGAAACTTTAAGAGACTACATCTTTTTCTTTCCACGATAAGATCTTGAATTAATTGCTTACTACATAAAAGTCAGGCCCTCCTGTGCTGGTGTGCAAGTTGTGTGGTTATCAATCCTGCTGCTCAGAGGTGAGCCGCTCATTCGCCGTGAACCTGGTGAACCATATAGAACCTACCTGCTAGAGAAACTGACTCTTCCCGTCTTCAGTGAGAGCAGTGGGGTACAGAGCATTCACTCACTTGTCCAAAGTAAACTGCACGGAAGTGAAAGAGCCCTGCATCCTGACTCCGGATGCTCTGATCTACCTGCAGTAAGTCAACTCCAAGGCAATCCCAGGATGTCTGAGCTAGAGGCAATCACGTGATCCAGGGAGTAGCCAAGGGATCATGAAACCTAGTGAAGGGGCAAGGAGAAGCATGAGAGATGAGGAGTGAGATGGGTTTCTGGACTATGGAGAGACAGGGGGCAAGGTCAGGCTCAGTAGGCAACAGATGCTCAGGAACCTGGGTGTTTAAAAAGAATTTGTATTGGGGGCTGGTTTATGCAGAAGTTAGCACATGGTGCCTCGCAGAACAGTTCTGGAAGAACCTGAATGGGATGTTTGTTCCTGAGAGATCGTCAGAAGCCTTTCAGGCCATATGACCTAATCTAATCATTAGTCATCAATTCTTAAAACAATGATACTGTAGGTACATTATGAAATAAAATGGCCGACATGAATATCTCCGTGTGGTAGCATTTCCAAGTACAGGAAGTGATCCGAAGACCTGAAGGGTTTTTTGTTTTGTTTTGGTTTGGTTTTTTTGAGCGACGTCTACTGGGGAACTGTAGGTTATTTAATAAGTACACACATAGTGCTTACTCTGCACATAGGCTTACATGTAGCACTCAGGAGGGAGCTGAATAAAAAGTGAAAGATACAAAATTTTTAAATGCAATCCATCCTGCAAAGTAATCTGTTTTCTAAGTTGGCAGAGGACAGGTTTACCTTGATATAGCTTTCTTTCCTTCTATGAAAGTAAACTGTGAGATTTCTAAATATTATTCTAAGATCCTATATATCAGAGAAATGAAGGATTTGCACTCTAGGTCAAATTATTCTTGGATTTTATAGTGTTTACTAACTTTGTTTTGTTGGATGAGTTCATTTGTATTCAAATCTGTTTCTTCATCAGTGAAATAAGGATAATAGTGTTAGATCAATTAGGATTTTTACAAGTTTAAAAGTACTTCCAATTTACTCTGAATTAAGAATTACTACTGCAAGATGCCTGGGGGCTGACAAGCAGCTCTGCAGTGGCGTTCGAAGCCCTTACCCCTTTCTCCTGAGCTCTCTCACTCAAGGCGTGGAGCCCCTGAGACAAGAAGGCGGGTCCCATGAGATTACAAGGCTGCCACCAGTGCTACTTTAGCTTATGTGCCTCTGATGTCCCCTGGCATGTGTTTTTATCTTTAGTTTATCTAAGTGTCAGTGGCCAGCAGAATGCTGAACACAAGTCTGCTTCCTAAATAGTCAGGCTGCTCTAGTGGGGTTAGAAGAGAGCTTGCTGCAGAACTGGGAAAGGAGGAGAAAGGAGGGAGCCAGCAACAGTATCTACTCTAAGTACCACAACAAAATTTTGTTCAGGAACTAAAACCCTGACATTTGGGAGGTTCGGAGCTCCTGCCTTAGTATGGTTACAGATCACTCTAATCATAAGGAAAGGTGCAAACCCTTCTAGGAGTTTCTATCTGTTTCAAATAATGATTGCCTTGCTCTGTGGAAGCTTGCTCTGGGCAAGCATTCAACTGATGCCTTGGAAAAGTGGCACCCCTGTCACCTCTGAGAAAAGACTTACGCTAGAAACCCTTCCCTGCTGCTTTGCGACTTTTCTATTTATTGTGAATGTAGTCCGGGCACTCTCTGAACATTGTGTTCTAGTGTCCTGAACAAATGTCCTTGTCCCACTGTGAGATGCATTCACGACTGAAAGTGTCATTGTAGAGCCTGAAGTAGGCTCGAGTCTGGCTGTGG
This sequence comes from Uromys caudimaculatus, assembly GCA_028551405.1. Classification (NCBI taxonomy): domain Eukaryota; kingdom Metazoa; phylum Chordata; class Mammalia; order Rodentia; family Muridae; genus Uromys; species Uromys caudimaculatus. The sequence continues at coordinate 24,344,616 of CM052706.1, forward strand.
CCACTGATGCATGGCTTCTTCCTTCATCTCAGTGACTCTGACAGCTCCTTGCTCAAGTGCCTTCTAGTAATCCTGCATGTTGCACACCAGCACAAGACTCTGACAACTGCGCCCAGAGGAACAGTGTTGTCAGGACAACGGTCTACCTGGAGATGCCTGACTCTGGGCATCGTAAGTAGTAACTAGGGTTTATCCCCATTGATAGTTATTATAGTTACAGTTGGTAGACAGGAAACCAGAAGGAGCCACCATACCAGACACAAACATGACAGTAATAGCCAGTCACCTTTACTTGAAAGGAAAAAGCACTAGTGGCGGGGTTGATAAAGCACACAATCGAATGACAAGATAAATAATTGACTTGGTGACTACCAGTTACAGATGTCACATGCTCCAGGGCAGTTTGCCCCTAGTGGCATTGAACACACAGCTTTCAGCTATTGTCACCACTGAGAGCTGATGCCACTGAGCAGACCTCATTGCGTAATGCCTGTCTTCCTCTTTGTTTGTAATGAAAACTGTGTGTGTGTGTGTGTGTGTGTGTGTGTGTGTGTGTGTGTGTGTGTGTGAGAGAGAGAGAGAGAGAGAGAGAGACAGACAGACAGACAGACAGACAGAGACAGACAGAGATAGGGGGAACATTTATGTATTCTCTTGGTTATACAAAATTCCAAACCAAATGCATTAATGGCCAGAGCCCTAAGCCACGTTAAGTGTGGAATGAGCATTTCAGGAGATGATACAAGAACAGCCACAAACAGCTTCAGGAATGGAAGGCAAGGTGGCAGAAGTGGATAAAGCATAAACAGGGAGACAGGATTCCTAAAAGTCTACGCTGCTGATGCTCTTGTTTATTTGATGAAAAGTGAGCAGGTGTGACAGAATATAGAACCTAAATAGTTATATGGGGCACCAGGGCACAGCACTCTGCCCAATTATAGCATACAAAGGCTATATTAGGATCATTGGTGAATGCTCGGTCTTTCAGAGGTATGGGACTGGTATCAATGAGATGGTTACAAAGGGTATAGGTCAAGAGTGTTTTTAGGTGATCACTAGAGAGTTGATATGGAAAAGGATATATTCTCTTAGCATGCAGGCCCATGTGGGTGGAGCACAGCTTGTTTCTGGAACTCGGCTCAGTCCTAGAACTTTCTTACCTTGACAATAAGTCTAGGTTAATGTCTAAGCCTTTCTGTCTGCCTCCTGTGTGACTCCTACCGGGCCACTATATCTCTCAGCCCCACACTTCTCTGTTCCTCCTTCTCTTGGCCAACCTTGTCTACTCCTGCACTGTCTCCTCTCTCACCTGCTTCTTATACCTTAGTAGTTAGCTCCTGCTCAAGCCATTGCCTTCTCCTTCAGCCAGCTTGAGAGAGCTCAGTGAAGACCCTGAAAGAAGATCATTTGTACTGCCTTCAAGCCAACTGTCCTAGTTAGCATTTTACTGCTGTGAAGAGACACCATGACCATGGCAACTCTTATAAACATTTAATTGAAGCTGGCTTAAAGTTTCAGAGGTTTAGTTCATTATCATCATGGTGGGAAGAATGGTGGCATACAGGCAGACATGGTCCTGGAGAAGAAGCTGAGAGTTCTACATCTGGAGCCACAGGCAACAGGAAGAGACTATGAGCCACTAGACTTGAGCTTCTGAGGCATCAAAGCCCATTCCCTAGTGACATACTTCCTCCAACAAAGCCTTACCTCTCAATAATCCCACTCACTATGAGCCTATGGGGACCATTTTTATTCAAACCACCACAGCAACACTCTGTACATGTTTGCTGTGCATGTTATCATTGTTGATTTGGACAGGGATGCAAGGAGCTAAGGAGCAGAACATCACACTGAGAACCTATGGTCCTCAGATACCCAATGCTACAGAACCGGTCATGGAGTTAGGATTGTTTTCTATGGGAAGAATTATAGCACATACATTTTCCTCAAATCTCTATTTTAATGACCAATATAGATCGTTGCTCAAAGTGTCTTCATTGTTTCTGGCTTCCCTGGATTTCAAGAGATGGAAGGCCATAAGACCCAGCCTTATCTAGTCCAAGTATAGAATCTGGCCTGGTCTTAGTCTACTTCTTGCTACTACAGCAGAAGGCTAGAGACAAGAAAAGTTACAAACAGCAGAGGCTAATGTGACTCAAGGTTCCAGAGGCTGGAAGGTCAAGTGGCAAGGGGTCTGTAGCTGGCAAGTTATTCCTTCCTGTGATAATACCGCAAGTGACACCACACAGGTGCAATAGAGACAGGGGGAAGAGCTGCTAAGATCCCTCTTCATAACCAACTTACTCTTCCAACAATGGTCTTGATCCACAAGAGAGCACCACCCTTGTCTCAGTCACCTCTGAAATGTCCCATTTTTCCCTCAGGAAGATTAACTATGACCATTAACATTTGGTATGGGTATAGAGGAAAATATTCCCCAAATTCTAAATTCTTTCCTGCTCTTCACTCTATGGTTTCATCTCTGTGTTCCCTAGAGGAGAAGGGAAACTCTTAGAGTAAGGAACATTCTGAGGGGAAGAGCATTAGTCCTAACTTTGCTCCAGGTAGGGGGAAAGAACCAGAGCCATAATGCTGGGGAGGGGGAGGTGCTTTCCTAGGGACTCTGGCTAGTAGGTTAGACGCTCTCACTCAGGGATAGACAGCCCAGAGGCAACGTCCAGGTCTGAACACTGAGAAACAACACTGTGTCACTTTTCTGTCTACCATCTAGGGTTACTGAGCAAATATTTAACTATCTCTGTGGCAAGCTCCCCACAGAGGCCAGGGGATATAAACAGATATGTTGTGTCTGTCTAAAGGACCTCGGGGTCCAGTGGAAAAGACAGACAAGAACACAGCCAAATGTGACAGTTGCCAAGTGAAGAATATCTCACGGGATTCTGATATAGAAGAAGAGCCTCAAACCAACCTAAGGGAAGTGGGAATCAGAGAAATTCCTAGGACAGATGGCATAGAACTGTGTGCAACTTTCAGAAAGAGCCCTTTGGTTATCATTTGTTGTTGAACCTTAAGAGTACATGAACAAAAAGATTTCCCTAAATGCAGGTTGTAAAACAGACAGTGTGCGCACAGGGACGCACTGTGTATCTTAGATGCACACATCCATCAGAATGCTATCACTCCTGGAATCCCCGAGTACCAGTTGTAAAGCCTCCATGGGATTTATGAGTTACCAAATGTATCAATTACAAAGAGAAAAGGGAAAATGAAAAAAAGAAAAGAATCCCCTTTCCAGCATCCCTGCCACACAAAATCCTGTTTCCCCAGGCAGAAGAGTCTCAACCCCAGAAAGTCATGTACATTATCTGAATTAAAATCTAAGGGAGAAATAAAAAGCACACCACATGCTGGGTTGATTTTCTCTAATGATGTGGTCCATGCCCCCTTTTGGGGGCTGGGAAGTTATTACAGCCATAAATATTTGCAATTCTTTTCCTTATGTATTACATTTGTTAACAGCACCACAGGGTGGATACTGCACTTGAGAAAATAAGAACATTGACTACTGGGCACAAAAGAGAAAAACCCAGCATGGGAGGGGTCTATTACCTGAGCTGACTTTACCAGCAGTGGGTTTCTGGGTTCTTACTGATACTTTTTCAGCACAGATCTCATGCATGCTGTCACAGTCTCCGTGACTTCATGTACATCAGCTCTGTGTCTGGAAGATGCTGTTTCCTTGGTGTCATCCATCAGATCTGGAGCTTACCATCATCCTGCACTAGTTCAAACCAGAGAAAAATCCCATCACAGAGAAGAGGATTTAGGCACAAAGTCCGACCCCCCAATCAAGAAGCTATTTGCAAATGGTAACTACACCCCAAAGCAGGCTGCATGCTCGGGAATAGTTAGCCAACACAAAATGGATTCCAGTTTTTAGGGTTTTGTCCCATTTTGTTTTGTTGTTGCTGTACTCTGTGCTCTGTTCTCTCTCTCTCTCTCTCTCTCTCTCTCTCTCTCTCTCTCTCTCTCTCTCTCTCTCTCTGTGTGTGTGTGTGTGTGTGTGTGTGTGTGTGTGTGTGTGTGTGTGTGTGTGTTTTTAAGGTATAGGGTTTTTGGAGGACTTGAAAAGGTGGAAAAACTATGACCTTGTTATATTGTATGAAAATGTTTTCAACAGATACTTTCAGTAGCCAATAACAAAAAGTCCAAGCCATCTAGAAACCATAAGCAAAGAATATTCTCTTATTTAATATGAGATTTGATGCTAGGACAGCTAAGGATGAGTTGAATTAATACCTCATTAGCATTAACCATGGGTCTATGTTTTCTTGTTGGTTGCTGTTCTTATGCAAACCCCGTGCTTTTTCTTCCCAAAATGGTTGCTTCAGTTTCCAACTCACACCCTCCTCATACGATGCTCAGAAGCAGTGCACATAAGCAGATCTCTCCTGGTGTCAATAGCTTAGATATTGTCCCTCAAAAAACTGAAGAGTACATCTGTGGCAGGTACCTGGATAAAAGTGTCTGTCATAGCCTCTAAATACAGTGTCATGGTAGGGCTAAGGCTTGGTACTTCAAGTCTTCCATTTCAATTTGGAAAGTATTATTGTGCACATTAGATCTACAGGAAAATTTTGCTATGTATTAAAAATAGTAAGATGGAGCTCAAATCTTCAAGAGGCATCATGCTTATCAATATTCACACTTCAATACAAACATGACCACAGTAGTGTAAGTGTTCTTTTTAAAAGAAAAGAATTTAGCCACTTATAAGAGAACACTAGAATAATCAATATCATACCCTCCTACATCTCTAATAATGAAAATAATTTTACTGGGCATGTAGACATGTTATTACACACTGTTGACTGGATAATATAATGATGTGTACATCTCACAATGTTTCCACTAGGGAAGCAAAGATAGATGGAAAATTATATGCAGTAAAAGAATATGGCACCAGAAGTAGACAAACACAGCCAGGAAACTCCGTAGGATTGTGGAAGGCTGATCACCCGGTTTCTCTTTTCTGTAATTTACATCCCTGCTGTCTCCACAGGAAGAAAACCAAGTTTTTCTAAAATAATGGTGCTTAGCTTGACTGCAGAGAATACCTTTTTATCCTGGACATACATGTATATGTATATATTTCTATTATTTCCAAATCAATGTAAAGAGATAGTCTAGACTTTGTGTGGACTCCTTGTCTCATGAATTTTAAACAGATTTATTGAAACAAGTAAGGGACTAGGTAGAGGACCTATCTGTCCTCAGAACACATCATGTTAACTACAAGAGAAACTGCAATGGAGGGACCCATAGGAATATAGGCTTAGGGACTCTTCTGAGAGTGCAAATGTGTCAAGAAAATGCTTGTGACTGAGGAAGCCACGGTTAATACACAGGATAAATTAAAAAGAATTGACATGTGTCATTATTAGGAAAGATTACTTTGGTTACGAAGAGCTGAAGAAACTGAGAATGGTACCCAAACAAGAAACCTGTTGAGATGGGTCATGAGGATAGAGTGGAATTCAGAGAGGTCAGTGTGGTAAGTGAGGAACATTATCTCATCACAGGCTGCTTAGCTAGCTTTCTCATTGCTGTGACCAAATACCCAAGAAGAAGCAACCGAAGGGAGGAAGGTTTGATTCTGGCTTAGTGGTGAGGAAGAATAACTGTTTGTCATAGTGAGAAAGGCCTAGCAGCAAGAACTCATGGTGGCCAATCACATTGCATCTGCCCCCAAGAAGAGGGAGGGTGGGACTATTAAACCTCAAGATCCTCCCACAAGTGACCCACTGCCCTAATGAGTCACCACATAGAGGCTGCAAAACAAGGCCACTGGCCTTGGGGGATGTCTCATACTCACTACACTAGGTTATTCATGGGCACCCCCTTCTCCAAATATTTTACCCATTTCAGAGATTCTCAGGAGCCAAAAATACACCTCCTCTTTGCACTTCTCCCCTACAACGGAGTAGTAAAGTCAAGAAGTATCATCTCAGAGCAGTGTGACCAACACTAACTGTCAGACCTCATCGTCCAAACATCGTATTCAAACTGTCCACACTCCACATGCTGTATCTACAATGCCACCTTTATTCTTTTGAGCCCTGGATACTTCCTGGCTTCCTAAGGCTCCCCAAACAGGACTTTTCTATGGCAGGATAAATTCTGTCACTGTCTGAAGCATTCCACAAATTAGTAACTGATCACCTATAAGTGACTTCTGCAGGGTAGACTTGGGGAGGAGGCTTGGCAAAATAAGAAGGGGAATTTTTTTAGAGTTCATGCATGCCGATCTGAAGCTCTCTAAGATGATTCTCTGCTAATTATCACAGTCCTCCAAGGCTCTGTATTATGTTTTGCATCCATGACACCAAGGACAAGGTAGCTGGGAGTTTCCTGTGCATATCTTTTCATTGCATTAGCTCCTTCTGGGCTCAAATTAGTTAAGGAATGTGGATACTGGCATACTAAGACAGAGTGGATATGAAATTTAGGGCTATGGTGGATTCCTTCCAAAGACTCAAGAACTTGATAGATAGGCTTCTTAGGGACTGAGGATCACTACAATTAATATATATTCATATATATTCATATAATATATTAATATAACTAATATTAATATGTTAATGTGTGTGTATACTTGTATACAAATATGTGGCGGTCAGAGGACAACTTGAAAGAATAGGTTCTCTCCCTCCACTATGTGGGTTCCAGGAATCAAAACTCAGCTAATCATTCTTACCTGTAAATGTCCCTACCCATGGACTCTTCTTGATTTCCTAGGTCATCATCTTTCCCCCTCAGCAGTCCCCTTCATGAAGACGTTGACATGGTGCTAGCCATGGTCCTGAAGGTCATGACGTTCCACTGATGGTGTGGGACCCAAGAGGAAAAGCTCAAAGCTGACTAGAGCCTGCAGCTTTCTTCTTGTTCCTGTGCTTTCAGAGAGAGCTCTCCATGACCTGTGCAATTTGGTGTGGCATTTTCTCAAACTGACCTCTATAACCATGCCTGCACTAGACATCTCTTTTAAAAGGTAAAGGTCAATTTCCTAGATGTGAAATATTTTATACCTGACCTTTTATCCATCATTGCTAAGATTAATAAAAAACCATTTGCCTTGAAGAATAACTTTTAAAAATGTGATATGTGATTAAATCAGATTACCCAGAGCACGAGGAAAAAAACCCAGCTTTTTAAAGCGATCATGTATGTAGCTCTTGCAAACAGATTGGCATTGTTAAGGAGATGCTAGATAGTGCAGAAAAGAAGGACAATGAGGGTGAGCTAACCATACATATACAGACGTGGGGAGGGGAAGGGGAGGGAGGATGTTCCAGAGTGAATTCCTATGGAGAAAACAGAAACAGTAGTGGTAAAGCCAAGCTTACTGTGTCCAGTCAGTATCTCGTGCTCAGCCTCACACTACGGTAACAGACCCGCGTATGGCTCTCCACATCATATGCACTATTCTGCACTCACAGCCTTGCCTGTTGCTCCAGCAATGTGCAGTTTATGAAGCATCCTCATGCCTTTCAGGGACCCCAAGCCTTCTTGTGCTTAGATATAATCGATGTCCTACTAGACTCAATTTGAGAATGTAGGTCACCCGAGGCTTTCTAGCTACATCTTCCTCATGTTTCTCTTCAAACCTCAACAAAGATAGTCATAGAAGAACTCTAATTCACTACTAGGTATACTCCAGAGAGTGTGGGCTTTGGAGTCAGACCATGTGTCAGACAATGAGTGTTCAAATCCTGGCTTTACTAACAGCTGTGTGATCATGGGCAAGCCATTTTATTTCCATAATTCAGTTTGCTAATCTCTGAGGTGAGTGCAGCAGGAAATCCCACCCCTTAGTGCTTGATGGACACTAATTCCTGGGAGTACCATGCACTGGACAGACTTGCTCCCTTTGTTGCTCATTCTTTCTTGGAGCACTGGGGTCTGAAGAATTTGGTATAAGATGATCACTTCCAACTAGGCTTCACTTGTCCTTGGCCACGAGCACATTGATTAATGAAGCTACACTTAGAAACCTAACAGTTATACTCACTAAAGGCTGAGCTGTCAGGAGGAAGTCTTGGATTCCCACATTCCAGGCCAGTTGTCCTTTAACCCCACCCCCTGAAGCCATCTCAGACTCAAGGGAATAAAAGGATGCCTTAGCCGTTGCCATGGATATCTCTTCTGCCTTTCTTCAGTGACCTTGACCTTGCTCTTGGTATAACTTCATCAGAAAGCAACAAGTTATCTTCATGAGCCTAGACTAGTAAGTTCCCAGACCAACCCTAGCAGATGAATATGCCCTGGCTTCTGGAAAGTAAGTGAATACATCTATCTGTGCACGGATCCTACCCACAGCTCTCATAAAGGCATCAAACAGCAGTGCTCAGACCGTTCCCTTTCAGCCAGGTCCTATTCACTCTTCACACTCAGCCTCTGCACATGTGGCAGGAGCCTCTTCATTCACAGACCTTCTCCTTCAGTCCTATCTCCACTGGGGTCTTAGAATTGCTGGGAGTCTTTGGAATCATGAACTCATTACTTTCCCATGGTTCTCCTTCCTCCTCTTCTTCAGTTCTGCTGAAGGTAGAAACCCTAGGAGAGCTAAATGTGGATGAGATGAAAAACATTTCCCTGCAGGACAATTTTTTAATACTATCTGTACTTAGAGTCTTCTTGGAAACACAGGAGATAGAGAATTCTTATGAGAAGCATATTAACACAAGGTGTAAGCCAGTGGACTTGTGCCAATCTAGAGTTGAATCTGCCTCTGTTGCTGAATGACCTTATGCTCATTACTTAACCTCTCCTGTCTTCAGTTTCCTTACTTATAAAATGCAAATAAGAGAAGTCCTTTCTCACAGGGTCTCTGCAAGCATGTATAATAAGTCACATTGTCAAAAAGTCTTCAAACAATGCCTCACCTGTAGAATGTGCTCAATAAATTCACTGACATTCTGCTGAGTGTTTTCCAGGGAAGCTAATACAGAATTTCCAAGACCACTAACTGAATCTAGACCTAAGTTTTAGCTGTAGATCTACCATTAATTTCATACGTGATTTCTGAGGGTCTTGGTTTCCCCACGTGCATTATCAGTGGGTCCTTATGGCTTCCTCTCTTGTTCTTAATGGACATCATTATACTTCATGGTACCCTGCTTGATTCTGGGATCTGGTGTCTCCCTTGGTTAGAACATCCTCACAATATCTGCTTCTGGTTGGACTCTGGGACAGTGGTTCCCCACCTTCCTAGTCTAGCAGAGACCCTTTAAGACCATTCCTCATGCTACAGTGACTCCAACCATAAAATTATTTTCATTTATACTTTGCAAGTATCATTTTCTACTATTGTAAATCATAATGTAAATATCTGTGTTTTCTGATGGTCTTAGGTGACCTCTGTGAAAGCATCATTTGACCCCCCAAAGGGGTTGTTACTCACAGATTGGGAACTGCTCCTCTAAGTATTCACAGACCATTTCCCAGCCCTTAGTAACTGAAAAAAGGAAATTCAGCTCAACTTCAAAAAAAAAAAATATGTTTCCTCTGATTTTGTATGAGTGCTGTAGATCACATTTATGGAGGTGAGGTTCACACTCTGATGAGCTCCTTTCACTTCCTGTATTTGTGGATCAACCTCAGAAAAACAGTCATGGGGAACCTGTGGTTGGATGCCACTAAAATATAAATGTTCCTCATTTCTAATGGATACTGAGGAATGATGCTTACACAGCAATGTCTGCCATAAAACACTGAGTGAATAATTTAAGGTCACCAAAGAGCCAAAGCCAATCTAGAGTCTATCCCTACTTACCCTGCTTCGGCATAAGTAGCCCTGAAAATCCACGATGGCCCCTGAGCACCAGCAGGATGCAAAGCCAGTACCTGTTTAAGGCTGAAGGTACCTGTCTCAGATCCAGTGATGCTGGCTACTACAGGAGGGATAGATGACAGAGAAGCACTTTCAGCTTCTTCTGAGAGGAAGAAACCCAGAGGGGCTGCCCCTCTTACTGAATTCTTCCCGTAAGGAAGTTCCCAGTGCTGCCCATGGCTCACAGTTAAGCTAAGCTGGATGTTTTCAGTAGTCATAGCAACCACTCAGTCCACCTGATGGCAGACTAGTGCTCTCAACAACAGGTTCACTTCCCTAAGTTCTTTCCCTTCACACTTGTGTATTTTCACATGACCTGGGAAGGACTGTTCCTACTAACCACTCTTAACTAGCTTGCGATGGGAAAATCCAAGTGGTTACCAATCATGCCTGGTCTTTCAGATGGACGTTTTTGATGTGCACTTTGTGGACTTTTCCAAACCATGCTTTACAGGATTGAACTGCAGCTTAGCCACAAAAATAAGCAGCCAGTTCTGCCTAGCTGGGTGGTTTTGTCTTCGTTTATCCTTGCTCTTCTCTCTGTCCTTTTCCTTAAAGCAGACCCCCAAGTAAATCACCTGGACCAACTTCTTGTCTCAGACTCTATTTGCAGGGTTACACCAAGACTGAGTTCCCAGTATGAAGACTTCTGCAGGGCAATAGAGATTTGTAGGTTTGGGGGTCAAAGACAAAGGCCAATAGGGCTGAGAGTGTCACTCATTAGAAGAGTGGTTATCTAGTATCAAAGGCCCACGTTTGCCCTCCACAAACAAATAAATCATAAGTCCATTTAATTTTTAAAATGTTTCTAAAAATCCAGGTTCTATACAAATAATTTGGTTCCAGCTATCTGGACTCCTGACTTCTGGCCCAGCCTCTCAAGGTTGGACATCTTCACACAGCTATGCATGGTGGGCATTGTATAAAACACTTCCTCATCCTGACCCTTAGGTGAAACACCTGTTCTGCTCCTCAAAGCACATCAAGTATTGGGCTGCATCTATCAAAAGAAAAGTCCGTTTTCCTTGACACAAAAATCACTGACCGTTTTCTCAGACACAGGGCTTTAAGTTGATATTCACAGAAAGAGGTTTGAACCTTTTCCCAGTCTATACAGTGACATCATATAGAATGGTCATGGTACTCAGTCATTTGGGCTCTGCCCTATGTCTAACTAGTTTCATCTCATAACCCTAACAGTGTCGCCACGGGTAGCTGATGACCACCATGCCCCATATGACATTTTACTTCTGTTTCTGTCCATGGTTAAAGGTGACCCCCTCTTCAGTCTCCTTCCAATGGTGGAGCCTTGTCCCTATGCTCCACTTCTGGAAAGTGAGTCAGTAAGCGTCCAAGGCCAAATCTCCCAGTGTTTCTTCCCTCTAAACCACTACGGTGCTCGTTGGAATTCAGCAACTTGTTATTTTATTTGTCTGTTTATTCTTCAGGAGTATGTGCAATGTTGTCTAATAATATGCTCTGGGCATGTAGACATGAATCAATCCTATTTCTGCCCCAGTGAGGCAGCAAAATAAATAGAGAGTAAAAGACAGCACAGTGGCAAAGGGAAGTAGACAGAACTGCAGGGCCTTGAAAGCAGGGACAGGATCCCTCATCTGGCAGAAGCACTGGCAGATTATCGCCTGAGACGTCTTAACACTGAGTCAAGTAGGCAAGTGGGATCTGTGGAGGGCCATCAGCAGAAGGTAGAGCAGAGATGTGGTAGAGAACACCCGAGGATGCTGTGCTGTGTGGTGCTGCTGCAGAGAAACTAGAGTCAGTGCAAGGTCAACAAGAAGGATGAGGGCAAAGGATGCAAATCCCTGTACTAGAGGAAAAGCTCGTTAACAAGCTGAAACCTAACCATGCATGGAACAGGAAGATGTGCTGTGTATTCAGTGAGGTTTATTCATGATTCCATTTTGCAGATAGGAGAAATACCGTGTTCAAAATCTGCATGTTTCCACATGGAAAGCTCGTGTTTGTGCTTAGATGAACAGTTGTCTGTGACGAGTGGACAAGAAGCGTCATGGATACCTCAGAGTCAGTGAAGGAGGTCAGATGCCACCATTACCTGTTGACCCGCATGCCTTTCCCAGAGTCCAAACTGGATTTTCTGATCTAAACAGCTCCCTGGGGAACTTAATTGCCTTTTATGGTGAGAAAAATCTATAGAGAGGTCACTTTGCCCTTCCTCCAGAGACAGGCACAGACAGGCATGAGGAAAAACTAGCTGTACACAGGTGAAAAAGACATCTACTCTCCTTTCATTCCTGACTTTAGCAACACTTTAAAATGTAGGGAGTTCAGCTGAGCATGCAGAGGTTGGCTTTGGGGTTCTCACTGAACTTCAAAGTCAAGCTCATGTACACTTCGGGAGTTATCAAACTTCTCTAAAACTTTAATCTCCACCCCAACACTGTTCATGGTCCTTTGCTTACTCCATTGCTAACATGGCTGAAGATGCCCATACAGCCTGAAGCAACCTGGTGCAAGACCTGATTCTGAATGGGATACAGATAAAGCAGGAGGTGCTGGGCCATCCGTCTCCATTTGCCTCTCCCATGGGAGTTTCTACTCAGATATCTCTACCTCATTTACTGTAAGCACATAGACTCTATGCCTAGCATGCCAGCATCATCCACTTGGTGCATGCTCCTATAGACTAATTCATTTCCACCCTTAGACTGCCTGTATTAGAACTCTCATTTGCTACTCATGTGACTTTTGGCAAGCTCCTTCCTGTCTCTGGGCCACAGTACGTCAATCTTTAAGATGGATAAGTGAAACATTATCCTTGAGACTTCTTCCAAATTGGACACATAGATTCTGTGTGTTTATGGCTTCTGTTGTCTAGAAAATGAAGTTCAAATATTTTAGCATACTGTCAAGTTCCCAGGGGAGCTCTCAGTTCTGTGGACTGTCTACAGTCTTACTCCCAGCACCCCTCTGGTTCTTCTCACTTGCCCCATTCCCTGCATTCACGTTCTGGAGGAAGGTTGTATAGCCACGTGGAACCCCCGCCACACAAGAGATATCATCCTCGGTGGCCATCAGTCCCATCATAGCAGTTGACAGTATGACTTAGAGAGGAGACACACAATAATGTTTCAATGAGTTATTTTGAAATTTCATTATGATGGCTATTGCTTTGAAGACAAAATGAGCCCTGGTTTATAACCATAGTTACAATGGGTTAGTTAATGAGGCCAGGCTGCAGACAGTTGTTAGGGCTAAGACACTGGCCTAAGAGAGATACTTGGAGCCCTATTTCTGGTCTACTGATGAGGCTGTCCTAAGCTAATTGGAAGGAAGCCTGGAGAAATGAAAAAATACACATGGATTTTTCTATCTGGATGATATGCCACTTCAATCAACAACGTGCAGGCAGAGTCAGTCTTTTGTCTTTATCTTGGCACTTCTTTACCCTTCCGTGCGACAGCATATTCTCAGTCCTTAATTTAGTCATCTGCAAAGCGACAGGGACAGCCTCATTCCTGGGAAGCTGTCCCATCCTGAAGAAACATATTTCATATAAAAAAGCCAAGTCCCCTGGCACATGCCTATAATGCCAGTACTTAGAAAGCAAAGGCACGGGGATCATGAGTTCAAGATTAGCCTGGACTATATAGTGAAATCTTGTTTCAAAACTAGTAATAGTAATAAAAAAATAAGTGTACATTAGGGAAAACATACCAATGTTACCACAAAGAGAGAAATATAATCATGAAGTCATTGCCTGTCATTTGTTAGAAAAAAAATTTCTGGAATGAGAAGAGGCAGTCACCTGCTCACACCACTAAGCAATAGCTCACCCCACAGACATGACAAGAGTAAGTGTAAATAGCTATCATGTACTAACATGCAAGAATAGGCTGGGTGGCTTTCTAGCTAAAAGTTCTGGTCCATGTTCTTATATCTCAACTCTTATGGCAACACTAATATTTATACAGAAAGCATGTGTCTTAGAGTTTCCATTGCTGTTAAGAGACACCACGACCAAGGCAGCTCTTATAAGGATAACATTTAGTTGGGGCTGGCTTACAGTTTCAGAGGTTCAGTCCACTATCATCATGGCAGAAAGCATGGCAGTGTCCAGGCAGACACAGTGCTGGAGAAGGAGCTGAGGTTTCTACATCTTGATCAGAAGGCATCCAGGAAGGAGAAGACTGTCTCTTCCACCCTGGGTAGAGCCTGGGCAAAGGAGGAGACCTCCAAAGTCCACCCCCACAGTGACATACTTCCTCCAAGAAGGCCACACCTCTTTACTATGCCTCTCCCTATGGGCCAAGCATATTCAAACCACCACCTCATGCAAACCAGCCTGTTTTGTACAAGGTCTCAGGCTAGCCTTAGTAGCAGAGAGGCACAGAGAGAAGAAGAGGGCTTCTTCCCTGGAAGCTCTCAGTGCCACAGAGGGAGGCTCACGAGCAAGAATCTCTGTGTGATCTGCTAAGTGTTAAAATGAATGGGACACTGAGTGAATCATCCCAGAGGGATCAGAACAGCTTCACAGGTGAAAAGTGTAAAACCTTTTCCCTTGCCCCTCCAGCCTCTCAGAAGAACTACTCTTAGGAGATTTGAAAGATAGCAGAACTATCCAATAAGGAGAAAAGGGTCAGAAGGCAAGGTGGGCCTTGGAGTTTAGGCTGAGTGCCAACAGAAATCAGTGGGAAACCAACTAGTAGGCAAGCTTAAAATCCAAGCCAACTACCTGAAAGCTAACCCTGGATGCTTTATGGAGCCAGAGCCTCAGGAATGTACCATTCATGGCTTCCTTTTGGACAAATGGATTTAGAGCCTGAGTCTCTAGGGCCAGAGCCAAATCCAGGGCATAGTTAGTAGAGCCCCAGCTAAGGTGCCTTCCAAAAGAATGAGTAGCTAGCTCCTGACCTCAGCCAGATGATGCAGGTGGTCCTTCTATTGAGTAGTCTGGGTGGGCTTCAGCAGTCAGAGCTCTTCCCTTGAGAAGATGCCATGGTCTGCTCCCCCTGGTCTTGATGACTATCTAGGCATAGAGCAGCAAACCTACTTTGCCTCTGGTCACCTGCGAGCTCCCATTTGGGTTTGGGAAATGGAGTAAAGGAATATAGCTGCTTATTGTTTAATGATTATGGACTATTAGGATGGCAGACGGTGGAGAGATGCAAGCTTTGTCTCAGTTCCTTTCTGTTCCATTACTCCAGGCTCTGGGTATGGGAGAAGGTTGCTGAGGAAAGCTCCTGCTCAGAAGACATGGGTAACCTGAAAAGCTTTTTTTTTTAACATGAGTAACAGGGAAGATGGACACACACACACACACACACACACACACCATTCCTGGGTCCTCCATACCCTGGACCCACCATGAGATGCTATACAGAAGCCACATCTGTAATGAACCAGTCAGTGTCTCAGAGATAGTTAAAGGCAGGAGGACACCAATCCAGAGCCTCAGATGCCACACTGCTCATCCATTTGCCTTTACTTTTTAAAAAGAAGGAAGAAGGAAATGACTTCAAACGGTCTTTTCAGATGGCTGCCATTCTCACAGTATTGATGTAAATTGAGTCCCACACCTATAATTTGGGGACCAGAAGCTTAAGAAATTCAATTTTTCCAAGAAAAGGGGGAGAAAGATAAACTGACAGAAAACAGAACAGGGCAGTGTCTGTGTGGTTGAGGAGGGGTGGGCATCTCCCACAGAGTTCTTTGAATGCTACAACTGTTGTAAATTCTCTCATCATAGAACCAGGGTTCCAGACTGGCTTAAACTAGACCCCAGGAAACTGTCGTTTAATCTTTGACAATGTGTTGACCGGGGTTTTGAAAGTGGGGAACTAAATTGAGAGAGCCAATTTCTGCTCTGTTGATGATTGCTAACTCTGATGTCAACTGGCAGTTATTTTGGACTAAATACTGGTAAATCAGGTTATTTATGGGCAAACTGATAATGGTTGATCATGATCGCCATTGAATGCCGTAGCTGAGCAATGTTGGACACCATGAAACACTTGAAGCTTATTGTACATAATCCCTTTAATAATCTCCAAGAGTTTATGTTTATCTCTTCATTATCCAGAAGTGGAAACGAAGGTCGCCCAGCAGGTATGTGATAGCAACAGGATTTGACCAGAGATACAAAGAACCAATTGTCCTGTATTGTTGAAGCCCGAGTAGGGAGTATTGAGTGAGAGGTCTGAGGAATTGTAAGGAGCCCTGAGAACCATCTGAGGGGCTTAGAACTCGCTGTTTCTAGTTTTCCATTTTAGCTAGTTCCTAGCCTCTCCTGCCCACCCCCTGAAGTGTGGCATGGCCTATTTCCCCACTGCTAAGCACAAAGATCTGCAGCCATGTCTGCCACAGCCTCCCCCACACTAACAGGAGTGGGGCTTGAAACTGACTCTCTGCCAAGCACACAGCAGCCTAACTTCCACCAGCCTGTCAGGGCAGCATAGACTTGCCAAGGCTTTATTGTATTAAAACTGAAACCCTAGATGAGGAGCACTTCTGTCTTTTATTCACAGAACCATTTGCTGTTGCTCTGTATGTGAATTGTATGTACTTCAGAGAAATGACCACCGGATACTTTGATTTCTCTGTACTTGGTAGGCAGGAAGCTCTGGGCCTGCTGAGTAACCCAGAGCCATCCTGAGCCACTTAGCACAGCAGGCATGAACACGGCGGGGGAAGGGGCTGTTCCCTGATATCCTTTCTCCTGGAAGGATGAAAGGCCAGGGGGAAAGGGTGCAGCCTCCTCCTTTTCCTATGAGTAGCACTATTGCTGGATTAGAAGGGCCACTGTCCCTGCTGAGGTACCTCAGGTCATGCCCTGGACACAGATTTCAGGACATAGGAAAGTTGGAAATTGGAAATCTCAGTCTTTTTCACAGCCCCAGGAGCTTATAGGCAACTGTAAGTTGTATACTTTCATTTCTCAGGGCTGCTGAGGCAAAAACAAACAAACAAACCTAGATGACTTAAGTAAGAGAAATGTAATGCCTTGCTGTTCTGGAATCCAGAAGTCCAACATCAAGGTTCGTCAGCACTGGCTCCTTCTAAGGACTGGGAGGAAATGGTCTAGGAGCTTGCATGGTGTCCTTGGCATACAGATGCTTTTCCTCCTGTGTTTTTACAGTATCTTCTCTTTGAACATGGCTTTGGGGTTTTGTTATGATTGCTCTTGTTTAGCTGGTTGGTTGGATTTTGTGAGACTGAGGTTCATGTAACCCAAGTTGCCTCAGATTTGTTATAAAGCAAAAGATGATCTTGAATTTCTGGTCCTCCTGCTTCTACTACCCAGATGTTAGCATTACGGACATGTGCCACCATGCCCAGTTGGACAAATCTTTCTTTGTGTTCAAATTTACTCATTTCATAATGATACCCATTACACTGGATTAGGGGTCCTCATCTCTCTGTTGAATGAACTGCAAAGTCTGTATATCCAAGCACAGTAACACTTGCAGGTACTAAGGGATTAGGGTTTGGGGCAGGGTGATAGAATTCAACTCTAGGGCAAGACCGGATTTCCATGAGATAAGGGAAAGCTATTGGGTGTCACAACTCATGCATATACACCCAGGTTCAGGTGGGAACTGGACTCCCCAAGATGGAGAACACAGTGGCTGTTGGTCTGATTTTCTGAGCCTTGGAATGGACCCATGACTAAACACTTCCACCAGCTGTCATGGAGCCTAAAGCTACCGGAGTAGCTATTTGATTGGCGTTGCCATTTTTAGAAGATCTGATTGTACCTGAGCCTAGAGCAGGTTGGGGGCGTTGCTTATAAAAACAGGCTTAACGTTCTGCATAGGATAACTTCTGCACGGATTGATGCTATGGTTTGGATGGGGGTCCCTCAAAGACCAAGGTCTCAATACATTTGTTTTCAGGTGACACTATAAGTATAATGGGAAGTTTTGGAGGCCTGGGTTGGGGAACCCTTGTGGAAGGTCTCTAGGCCAAAGAAGTGTGTACCAGAAGGGGTCCTGCTTTATTTATATTTAGTTATTGGCTCCCTGGCTATGAGGTGAGCAGTTTGCTGTACCATGCTCCCATCACTGTTGTCATCTGGCACCTCCCAGCAGAGGCCCATAAGTCGTGAGTCCTTATGATCTTTGACTAGAGCTTTCAGAATTGTGAGCTTCTGTTACTTCTTCTCTTATACGTGAATTATCATATTGAAGTTCTCCTTTCTGAGTTATTTTATTCTAGAAACACAAGGCTAACTAACCCAGTGGACACTAGCATGATGTACACACTGTGAACATAGGAAATCTTTTGTCCAGCCAGGCCATGGGGCAGCCTGACTTCAAAGCCTGAGCTCTTGATTCCAGATTCTTGGAAATTCGGGTATCTGGGCTCTCCCTCCAGAGCTATTAGTTTAGCAGACCTTAGATGGAGTCCAAGAGTCTGAATTTCAAGGGAACTATGTATTGCTAATATGTTCAGCCAATGCTAAAGGTCATTGACTTCAGGCCTCTGGGGACAGGAGCATCCTAGCTTGCCTCTAGCTTCTCTGTGCTTGCTCTCTTATTTGAAAAATTAAGTAATAGGATTCCATGTGTCTCCACCTAGTAAGTACTATCTTTTCAGAATCTCTAAGTATTCACAGGAATCTCACTTGTAGAGACTCCATGTTGGGTAACTGTGCTAGGGCTAGCCACTTTGGTGCTTTGGTCTGAGTACTGCTGCTGCATGACACCTGGGGCACACACCAAGGGGACATTCGAACCAGCCTTCCTTCAAGACACAAAGTACTCAGCACATACATGCAGCTCCCTCCCTGTCCCACTATAGGCCAGCCAGTTGCTTCCTTAACCTAATATGTACTGAATTTGCCTGCTCCTCCAGGCAGACAGTAGAGTGGAATGTGTATACTTCTCTCTAATTAGGTAGCGGGCAGAGATAAAGGCTCTGAGCAGCAAACACAAACCCACATTAGGAGAAAATGAGGATGTGTTGTATGATACAGTGCCTCATCTCAACAGAGCAACGACCCCTCATCCTAACACACACAAGCCCTCATCAACCCGCGTGACCAACAGCCACACCATCTGCTCCTATGCCTTTAAGGTAGAGATTCCAGGTTTCATCATGGACTTTGGACCTCATTTGTACTATAAGGGGTGGAGTGATGAATCACATAGATGCTTCTCCCATTTGGTCTGTTTGTGCTTTTCTGAAATCACAAGAAATGCTCATGAGAGGGTGCAAGCACACACACACACACACACACACACACACACACACAAACACATTCACATATACACATACACACACAAACACATGCAGACATACACACACACACACACACACACACACACACACACACACACTTATATACAAATATACATACACTCATCCTCTATCTTCAAGGAAAGGTAGTAAGAAAGCCAGAAGCAGTCCATTGGAATTACAGTGAGATTGTGAACAGTAATTACAGGGATTGAATTTGCTAATTAGTTGTTCTTAGAAATTTAAAGTGAGAAGGGACTGACCATCTCAGTAATTACTAAATCTGATTTCACCTGAGAAACATGAAACCAACTCCCAGCCCATAAACTAGACATACTAAATGAGGCTCCTGAGGCTGGAACCATGGGCTCTCAGGATCCCATCAGGCACTGCGCTTGCCTGGAGCCATGGGTCCTTGAAACAGAAGCTTAGAGGTTATGGTCCTTAGCTTTATAACATCTTCCCTGTGGCTCCCCGGGATGTACACAGAGCTGCATGCCTCACTCAGATATTCAGATCCTGTAAGAACAATGCACATCACAGGGTTAACGAAAGCTACTCCAGCGGCAAAGCTGCAGTCCCTCAGATACCCATTTTGTCCTGGCTTCCTCATGTCTAAAACTTCAAATTGGCCCAAGTATCAGTGCCACATTGTGCAGGAGCCTAGGTTTAGAGGTTTGACTTGGGTTTAGACACTATTCTACCATGTACTAAGTTATGAATTAGGGAAGGAGCAAATATCCCTCTGAACCCCAATTTCTTATTCTGGTGATGGGGACCTAACAGTCTGCAGAGAGTCCAAAGAGCTCCTTGTGGAATAAGTGTCAGGGATCAGAGGGAGGTTTTGGGGTCCACTCCTGCTCCTTCTACAAGGTTCTTGTTTAACCTTGCTCTTGCTCAGCAGATGTCTCCTGAAACACCCATTTTTGTCTCAGCTGAAACTTGTTTGTGAGGTGTGGTTTTCTTTCAGAAGTTTTAACATACATTTTACATGTATTTTGCTCTCTCTTGGACAAAAAACATGGTGGGAATGTACACTGCTCAGGCTTGCAAGGAAGAGCCAGAGAGCCTCTTTTAAGAGGATTGGAAAAAGGAAATATCTCTCAGTAGAGCATAGCTCTGTGTTTGGTTGAAAATATGTAAATTCTCCAGTCAGTGATGGTGCATACCTTTAATCCCAGCACTCAGGAGGCAGAGGCAGGTGGATCTCTTAGTTCAAGGCCAGCCTGGTCTATAGAGTGAATTCCATGACAGTCAAGGCCACACAGAGAAGCCCTGTCTCAAAAAATATGAATTCTCATAAATTCAGAGATGGCTGTAGACCATGTTAACAGCTCTCTGAAGAAGATAACATAGTGGACAGTTTAATTTCCCTTAGTTGTTTAAAAAAACTTATTTTTTAAATAATCTAAGTTAGATTTATAGGATTTACAAAAAACTCTATTCCATTTATCCTGTTATATATACCTAATATCACTAGGAAATATTTGCTATAACCGGTGATCCAGTATTTGTATGTTATTATTAACTAATGTTGGTATTCACTCAGATTTCCCTAATTGCCAATTAACATCCTTCTCTTGATTCTAAAACTCATGCAGGACCTTACATTCTGTGTCGCCACAGTGTCTCCTCAGGATTCTCTTGGCTGTGACAGTTTGTTAGAGTCTCCTTGATTTTGATGACTGAGAATTTTGAAGTAATAATTAGGTGTTTTGAGAAATTGGGGAACGGTTCTCAGTGGCCATTTGCCCCAGAGCTTTCTCGTGTTTAAGAATGAGTATGGGGAGACACTGGGAGGGTGCTGCAGAAGCGAACAGGTCTGTGATGGAGCGATGGGAAAGAGAAGTGGGGTGGATTGTGCACTATGAAGAGAGATGGAGCTGGGACCATGCCAGTGATGAGGAACACCTGATGTGAGAGGCCTATGCTGCCACCAAGGGCCATGTCTGGATCCTCGGTCCTACTGCAGCTAGGGTTTGTGTTGATGTCCGTGCCCTGTATTACCACCATAGACAATGAGGATGACTGGGGTCTGTACTGCTACCTGAAGCCACGTTGATACCTGAGAGCTACACTGAGCTGATTCCTCCTGGACCCATGCTCAGGAGACCTGGCCCTGCCTCCTCCCCTGCCGGCACACAAGGGAGCTGGCAAAGGCCCAGGCTGACCAACTCAACTACTTCCCTGGCCCAGTTCCAGAGCTTGTAGTGGCCCACCCTAACAACCACTCCATCTATGAGCTATTGGAGCACATGAAGTGGTCCTGCTGGACCAAGGCTGCAGGATCCATGTCTCTGGGCTACAGCAAGATATCCAAGAGGAGTCTTGGTAAGGGTCCTGTATTAGTGATATAGCAAAAGCCAGAGACCTCGAACCAGACCAATGACGCGTTGCAACGAATAAGTAGAGCAGTTTGTGCGAAAGCGTATACTATGTGACACACCGCAGCTTCCAGTGCCACTACAATGAACAAGTCTGTGATGGAGAGGCAGGAGAGACGGAGGAGTGGAATGGTGCATGCACAGAAGGCTGTGGTTGATAAAGGAGCAGACTGTTACCCTAAGGGGTCAGCGAGATGACCTTTTGTTTGTCTAATCGGTTGGTTTGGTTGGGTGTTTTTGCTTGGTTTGGTTTGGTTTTTCTTTCCTTTTTTCCTTTGTATTGCTTTCCTTTTCTTTTAATTTTAATTTTTCATTTCCTCTTGGGAAGGAGGTTACAAGGGTAGAGGGCAGATATGGGAGGACTGGGAAATGTGTGGAATTGAGGTGCATGATGTGAAATTCCCAAAGATTCCATACAAAATTATGTTTTTAAAAAGGACTGGATTATGGAGTGGGGGGTGGGACCCGTAAAGATGGAGCTATCTTCCCCATGTCCTCTGAGGGCATCTGTCTGAAAGATCTCTGTGGGTGTTGCCCTTGACATCCTGCCGGAGCAGTATCTTTTAGGTTTCTCCTCTGCTGTCTCTTCCATATTGTATCCATGCCCTTTTTTGTTCTCCTATATTACCTGATGGCAAGCCATGTTCACTGTGGAGAAACACTGGCAGTCTTAGCCATTTGCTTCCTCTTCTAGCTTGTTCTGTCATGATTATCAACACTGTGGGACACCCTTCCTCCAGAAGTCTGCTGGGAATGTGTGTAGCTGCTCCTCAGCTCGCCACCTCTGACCATGCTGCCTGCCTCACAGAGGGTGTATCATGCAAAATAACTTCTTATGGTGTCGCATGAGCAGGTCCATAAATCAGGCTGGAAATCTCTGCCCTCCCTGTAAAGTGAAGGGGACTTTCAGGCTCTTTCTCCTCACTGCCGAAGGTAAACAGGGTGTAAATCTCACTGAAGGAGATTCTCATCCAGCCACTTTGAAAACACCCTAGCGGTTTGGGTTTGGAGGACAATGTCTCCTTCGACTCCAACTGCTAGTACCCAGCACAGAACCAGGTGCATCCTGTTCAATACTTACTGGAATAAAGGAGTCAACTGTCACAGCATCCTCCTTCTCCCCGCCTCTGTTAGCTCTTTGACAAAGATGCAAGGGAGTGAGATGCAGAAATTAGATGTTTTTACTACAGTAAGTTTCCTGGCCACCTGCAGCAGACACACAATCCTAACATTCGCTATCTTTAATGAATATATATGTTTTCCAAAAGAAGTAGTTCTCCAGAGTGAGTCTAGGAACAGGTGGCTAATGATGCCACTTTAAAGGGAGCCTGCTGGAGAAGGCAGGTTCAGAAAGGGTGGTGTGGGGGCTGGGCACTCTGAGCTAGACAGCCTGCTGATGCTACTTTGTTATTTCCTGAAAGATCAGCAAGAGTCTTCCATCATACTTTGTCATAGTTTTGCTTTCCTGGCCCAGGTAACACTCCTTTGTGAAATGGGACATTCTCAGCAACGTAGCTAGCAGGCAAGAGTTGCAGTCTTCTTAAGCAGAAACTTTCAACCTCAATATGATTGACTTTGTAGACTGGATAATTCTCTGTCACTGACAGCCCTGTGCAGGTCAGCACCCTTGACTGTTACCCACTACACAACAGTAGCACACACAAAACACACACACACACACACACACACACACACACACACACACACACACACACAGCTTGTGATGCTCCAGATGTCTTCAGACATTGTCAAATTTTCCTTGGGGGACAAAATCGTCTCAGTTGAGAACCGCTGTTCTAAATGGCTGGGCACCATTCTGGGTCCTGTACAACAAAAATTGCTATTCTTTCTGCCTGCGGACTGGAAGGTAGAAACACATCTTCTTGGTGTAGAGTAGAGGAGTTATTATCTATTCCCTTCCTAGGGTGCAGGAAAATACTTGGGATGCTGGCCCCATCATGTTCTTTTTCCAGTTGTCTTTTGCTGTGTAAGAATATGCCCTAAACCTAGTGAAGCACAGCAGCTACTGTTTGTAGATTCAGTGGGTAATAGAAGGGGTACAAGAGGGGTAAGTGTCCCCATTCTAATTGCCAGGGTCTGCAATGGTTAGTTGCCTTTTGTGTTTGGTTGGGTGGTTGGTTGGTTGGTTGGTTGGTTGGTTGGTTGGTTGGTTGGGTTTTTTGGTTTTGTTTTTCAACTTGACACAAGCTAGAGTCATACAAGAAGAGGGAACCTCAACTGAGAAAATGCCTCCATCATCTTGGCCTGTAGGTATGTCTGTGAGGCGTTTCTTGATCAGTGATGCAGGAGGCCTGGCATACTGGGTGGTACCCCCCCTGGGCAGGTGATCATGGGTTGTATAAGAAAGCAGGTTTAGCAGACTATGGGGATCAAATCAGTAAGCAGCCTTATTCCATGGACTCTGTATTAGTTGCTGCCTCCGGGTTCCTGCCCTGACTTTCCTTCATCATATGGACTGTAAACTGAAGTAAATCCTTGGCTTTGGGGCATGGTGTTTATCACAGCAGCAGAAAGCAAATGAGAGCATGGTTTTTTACCAGTAATATGCAAAGGATAAAGATACTGGCCTGAAACCTGGAGTCACCCAGAGCTATTTTTTGTTATAGGTCCAGCAATTGATGCTGGCTGCTATCTGTGGCTGCGGTGGAACTGGGGTCCAAACATGTACGTGTGAGCCCTTTGAGTGGTCTAGGATTCCACACAACATTACAGGCAGGTCATTCAGCTGTATCTCGTAGCTCCAATGGTATGACAAGAGAACCTGATGGAAACTATATCTCCTTTTATGAGGAGGACTTGTGACTTACATGGGGTTGCTTTGTCTGTCGTCTGCTGCTCTGGAGATGACAGGAAGGTAAAAGTCACCCTTTTCAGAGAGTACACATGGAAACATTCATCACTGTGGCACCCATCACAGTTGTATCTATGATGTCATCTTTCTGTAATGTGTGTGCTCATCTCCATATCACCGTCCTCCTGCCCCCGCTCCCTCAGCCCCACTAACCCTGGCTGTCTTTTCTCAGAGTACCTGGCTTCATTCTCCACATAGGCTCCTCCGTAGAGCCTTGAGAGAGTAGGATGCAAATTACCTCCAATTTTGCCAGCAGACACTGCTGCTGCTGTTTTATTTTGCACATTCTCACCTAGTATCCTCAGTGGTACTGAGAACCTTTCAGATTTGCAAATCTAGGGACCCTGAGAATAGCTCAGTCCATTTCACCCTAGGAAAGTTCATCTCAAGGCAAAGCCACAGGATTGGCTATTATGATGTTGGCCTAACAGTGTTTTATGGTAACAATATGCCTAAAATACAATTGCATGTATATCCTTACTTCTAAAAGATCACTACAAATCAAAGACCTGCCAATGTATTAAATATAGAGTGCTAAATAACTGTTTACTACGTACATATTTTCGATACCAGTTACCGGGCCTTTCATTATGTACATTATTAGCTAGTGGGGGCTTATTCCATTTTTCTTGAGTCTGTGGATTTGAGAGTAAGCATACTTCAGATCTGAACCCTGACTCATCACTCACATCCATCCAAGTATTGATGAAACAGGGTACATTTATATACCTATTCTGTAAACTTGAACACATTTCTACGTTAGAGTCCTAGCTGAACTTCTGGCTCTGCTAACTACTCAACCCAGGGTTTCAGATGGTCTTTGTTGCTTGCATACCTATCCCCTCAGTTTCTGCTTTGTTGTCTGCCAAGCAGTTGCTGTGTGTTAAAACCAGTGCCAAGTGCTAGGCAGGAGTGGCCAAGCAGTCACCAAAGGGAAGCTGGGACCTCGTGACTTAGAGTCTCTTCTTCCGTTGGTTCTTTGCTTAGCTGTTTCACTCAATTGAAGCAGTTTCTTCCTCCTCCAGCCTCCTTTCTCCTTCTTATTTGCCTGGATTTCCACTCCAACTGCATAACAAAACCAACCGCAGGTCGTTGATCTGTAACTGCAGCCTTTGACTTTCGGAGATTTGGGCTGAGCTCAGTTGAGGTTGAGTCTGTGTCTAATCTGGACACATCTCTTTGCTATTAGATGTAGACAGAGATTCCCAAAACATGCTGTCCTCACAGTGACATGGGGAGGTGAAGACTAAACATGCAAGCTCATGTTAAAGTCTGCTGACATCATATCTATACTCATAGAAGTGGCTCAAGAAAATTACTGTCCCAGTCCAAAGTCAAGTTTCATTCCAAGAGATTTCTGGCGATGCAGAGGAAGAGCACATGAATATTTCCTCAACAGTAATCTCATCCACCAACCACATCCAGTATTTTCCTACAAATGTCTCTGGGCCTTTGGTATGATGCTCCCTCTCCTGGAATAGCCTTCTCTTGGGAGCCAAATAACCCTGCTCTCTGACTAATTCATCATTAGCCATTCTGCCTTCTCTAGGAGATCTCCTCTGCTAACACACTTAGCAGTGAAGTGTTCCTTGCCTTGCCCCTCCTCTCACATGGATACCATGTTACTTAACAGAGCTAATTCTTCTGTTTTTACCTACCCACTAATTCCATGAATATTTAGCTGTACTTTAACTCTTATTTCTGAAGCATACAACACAGAACTCAGAGGATTGGAAGAGTGAACACATGCTGTATTTGTGGTGTTGAGTGAGGGGTTGGGCCCTTCCATACTGGCATCTCTAGGGAACTTTGCCATTTCCAAGTAAGCAGGCTATTTGGAATGAACCATACAAGCCGTCTGGGTGCATCTGACTGTGCCATCTGCTTTGGGGGCAAGTCAAGACTGAGAAATCAGTTCCAACCATGTGGCAGACTCTGTTCTGGATGGCATCAGATATTCATTTGCCTTTTTGCCTTTGGTTTTCACCGTTTTTCTTGCCTAAGGGGAAGGTCTGCTTTGTTACTGGTTTACTCCCAACATGTAACGTGGTGATCCATAAAAAGATAGACTCTGTAATCAGTGGATACAGGCCCTTTTACAGGCTGTGTCCCTGGCGGCCCTGGTTTCATTTGTGGTTGCAGGCTCTGGAGCACCAGACTCTGCATCTGTTCAAAGATGCAGCAGGTGTGGCTGCCACTCAACCCTCTTCAGAGTTTTCCGGAGACGAGAGTGGGAATGGAAAGGACAGCCTTGCTGACTGCTTTCAACCTGTTCCAAACTTCAGTTTCTTCAAAATGGGCCTGGAAATGGGAATGTATATGTTTGCAGGGTGATACCGTAATGTCGCAGCTGTTCCTCATTTAGAGAAACCCAAGAGCATTCAGTGTGAGCCATCATTCTGAAGGTAACTCAATTATCTGTGTTTGCCGGTTCAATATGGTATTCTTAGATATAATAGCCCACCACCTCAGCTTTCTGAAACCATGCATGACTTCCTACACTAGCCTTCATCCAAAGAAGGGGGAGAGAGATCCAGAAGTCCTTTTCCAAATCAGTACACAGAATATGAGAGAGGGCAGGTGTGGCTGAGTCCCAAGCCCTGCTATCTCTTCTCATGCCATCAGTAATCCCCCAAGCATGCAAACATTCAGATGACTCACAGCAGTTCAGAGGCATCTATTTCACGCCAGGTGAAATGGCTGTAAAATTATAAAGATTGACTATCATACCTTTGACTCAAATTCAGAATTTCAAATTAGCCAAATTCATGCAGTTATCCCATGTAAAATGGCCCAAACCAATTATTTGGGCATTATGTCATTTAATGGGGAAACTACAGAGAACTCCAGTGTGAACGTAAGAAGATTACCAAGATGACACAGTAAGCAAAGGGGCTTGCTGACTGCCAAGCCTGAGGACCTAAGTTCAGACCCTGGATTTCATGTTTGAAAAAGAGACCCAACTCATGTACCACCCCTCCCCCCAAAACCCACACATAATTAGTAAATAAAATATAATATTAAAGAAAAGGAATATACAAGGCCATAGCATATACCTCGGTGTTAAGTACATTGTACATTGGGGAACCCATGTTTTCAGAGCCTCAATGACCTTCAGTCCAGTTTCTGCTCCCAGCATGCCCCTCCATGTATCTACACTCCTCTCCTGTCCTATCCTCTGGTGGCCCAGAGTCCTAGTTTTACTCATTCAGATCTTTGGGGCTGAGCCTCTTCCCAGCATAAATAACAAGAACAGAAGAGATCAAGATGTGGGGTTGAATTGGGATAACTAAAGAAGCAAGTTTAGAGGTAAGACTTAATAAGCAGGCACTCTGAACAGAGACATAATCAACCCTTGTTTATCCCAAATTAGACTCAAAAGCTTCTTTTGAGTATCTCTGCACTGCTAGCTTCTCTGCCAGTGGCTTTACCTCTGAGTACCTCGGGATATTTGCCAATAAAGAGTGAAGTGATCCTGACTTTGATGTTGTCTGTGACAGTTAGGGGTATGGATCTGGAGTGAAATGTACATAACATTCCGGGCTCTAGAAGAGTGTTTAATATTGAGACCCTGAGGAGCTCACACCCCTAACCTCATGCTGTTAGTGTCTCTCAACTGACACCTAACCCCCTCCCCCATGTTTTCCTTTTCTTCTAATAGACAGATACTGAATACTAGAAGAATATCTTTCTTTTACTTTTTCACAACATTTCTCTCCCAGGAGGGATTTCATAGCTCAACTGAAGTTTTTATTTTATTTTCAGAGTATGAGCTTAGATTCTCTTCTCTCCTAAGAATCTTACACATTTCTAAAAGAATTGTTTTTTTCTTGATGGTTCTTTCACAAAATACCAGTGACTGAAACCTTGAGCAATATCTCCTACTGGCTCACCATCAACAATAACAAAAGGTGCTTAGCTTTTGAACTTTTCATTCTTAAACAAAAGGAATTAAGTCATTGTAGTAACCTGGACACTAAGAGAGCTGAAGTCCCTGAACAGGTTTTTCAGGGATGCTGAAACTTGAGGCCACTGTGGTTTTGTGTTATAGCCATTTAGAAAGTGGTGCTTCAAACTGCATCCTGGGGTGCTCCAGTCATTTTCCTGGAAGCCTGAGCTGGAGAGCCAGTGATGATGAGCCATCTGCTATGGACATATTAACTCCCTGTGACTCTGCTGGGTTTTGAGAGGCAAACGTCTGATTCATCATTTAAGTACTGCTGACACCATTTCCTCCTTGCTAAGCATGGCTGGAGCTGTGTGTAGCAAACACCTCAGTGGATCCTTTCCCTTCTAGAGGAAACAGAAAGAGTAATCACAGCAAACACACCCCCTGATCTCCAAGTAATTCATTCTTTCATCACACTCTCAAGGGTGGTTGCTAATGGGCTATCTTTCCTATCATTTCTCTCTCGTGAATTTTCACCAAATACAAATAGATGGACCCTACATGTAAAGCACAATCTCCTGAGCTTCCTTTCATTCAGAAAAGGCAAGGAGAAGAGCCTCTCAAGTGTGCTACATATGGAAGCTGATCTGTGTTCTCGTCCAAGAAAGAGATGCGCTTTTCAAACTCAAGAACCAAGTTCAAGCAATCAATCCTATTAGCCTGGAAAGCTAAGAAATTCTGCAGCTTCCTGTAACCCTTGTTGGAAGGATGCACTAACAAATTAACATGGTCTGTCACTTTGAACTAGAGGAAGTGTGAAGCATGTCTCCTAGACTTCAGAAAATGGCCAACTCTCGTCAACTTACAGAGCTCTAACCCTTAGAAATATTCTTCTTCCACTCTCAAAATGGCTGTGTTTTCAAGATGGAGGTGTAACTCCACTGTTTTGACCTGAAACACTTGAGAAAGAAAGCAGGTAGTTTGGTCTAGACCTGGACATGTAGGTGAGCCCAATGCCATGGTTTCATTTCTCTTATGTATTAGGGTTCCAACCCAGATTTCTAAACATCCTATAGGGGCTTTCTCTTGCTCTAATCCAGGATCAGTTAGCAAAGATTTCCTTCCGTTGCCTTGCATTTTCCTTCCTCTCTCTGTGCCCAGGGCAGGGGACTTGTGCCCTCCCCTGCATCAGCACCAGTCTGCCCTCCAGAATGATTGTGATGTTAGTGCAGGGAATCTCAGCATGAGCTTTGTTCATGCTTTTTGTTGTTACTCAAAGGACTGGCTTAAAACTATTCTTAGAATTGAGTGATTTCCCTTTGTTTCAGGAAGATACAATGCAAAACCTTTCTATTATATTCTAACTTATGCCACATATGTAACACGAGGATCTGCTCAATGTGAGGCCAGCCCTTCTGGGTTGTTTCTTTGTTGTTGTTGTTTATTTGTTTTTTGTTTATTTTTTGACCTGTGCTGACCTCTCCTTCCATGAACACGTCATTCATATGCACATTCTCCTTTCTTCCCCAAAGCCAAACCAGGAATGCCTAGATCTGAAATCTGCGACTCATCTTTGAAGCAGTCACTCTGACATGTGAACTTGCAGGTGTGTGTATCAAATTGCAAGAAGACAGTACCCGGACCAGGTGCAGCTTAGTTCCTGGACATGTTTTCTTCTCTAACAGGGATCTGGAAAGTACATATAGGTGGGGGTAGCAAGCATATACCTGTTTTTCTCTCGGTTTGTCTTCACAGTTGACTTCTAAACAGGACAAGCATTGTCTGACATCATGACATTTCTTGCCAAGACCTTCTCTGACTTTCCTGTGTCTCATATTGTTGCTATCTCACATAGACTAAAGGCATCACTTGGATGACAGTCTTTCATGCTTTGACTGAAGTCCAGAGAGAAGAGCCTGGAGTCAGTTAGAGGCTGAGAGTAATGACCTCTTTTGAATATACAAGATGCCCTGCAGTCCCCAAGAAAAATAAGCTGTCTGTGGCAGCAAATGGGAGTCAGTTTCTTTCCCTGCTGGCAGGTGAGAGTTGATGTGGGCAGGAAGAAAGATAATAACTCTGAAAGGCTGAAGGAGCTCATTCCAGAAAGCTAAGTCTCTTTAATGATGCCAAGAATGCGCCGACCTGAAATCCATACTAATTCCTGAAGATAATAACAGCTACAAGATTATCACTGAGGCAAAACCAATTTAAGAACACAGATACACCCTCTCAGCCTTCACCAGACATCTTAGATCTGGGATTTGACTTGCTTCACTCAAAGACTCAGTCCAAGTGCTGGGGAAGGTTCTCAGAATGGTCAGGAACAGAGGAAGCAGAACATGATGAAGGTCTGTCATGGGGTTGGGTGGGTGGGGCACCAGAGAAGGCAACAGAGGAGCCAAGTATTGAAGAGTAAATATGGTAGGAGGAGCTTGTCAAAATAAAATTCTCAAATTCTCTCTCTCTCTCTCTCTCTCTCTCTGTCTCTGTCTCTGTCTCTCTCTCTCTGTGTGTGTGTGTGTGTGTGTGTGTGTGTGTGTGTGTGTGTGTGTATGATAGAGAATGTATATATGAGAGAGAACATATGATAAAACTCACATATATCACCATGGGATGCAACTTTTTAATGAGATGGCCACTAGGATGGCAAAAACATTCAAGAGGGAATATGAGTGTGGTGATATTGTATAGTCTGAAATAAAAGGACCACTGAGAACAGATTGCTAAGGTTGATACGGAGCTAGGTGATTTTCCAGGGCGATAAAACTGTAGCTTTAAGATTCTTTCCTAACAGAAGCTCTTTGTCAGACTGCAAACTCATCATTAACTTTAACAGAGTAGAAAATGCCTAGGCCCTAATCAATAGTACATAATAAATCAGAGTCAGATCCCCCTTAAGGAGGGATAAGGGAACAATCTCCTAACTGCCCCCCCCCCATGGTAAATACTTTAAACATTGTGGTCATAGGGTCTCTACCACAACTATTTAGGTAAGTTGCTATAGCACAAGTACAACAGTAGACACCATTAAACTGAGTGTCTGTGTTTAAATAAAACTTTATAAAATTCAAGTGGTTGTCTAGATTTGACCTCAAGACTGTGGAGTTCTGATGCATCATGCCTCTTGAGGGGTCTAGAATCATCCTTCAATGTATTTGCATAACGGGCTTAAAGCAGGAAGCAACAAATGTTAAGATGTTGGGGTGTGAGCTCAGACATTGTGTTCTAGAAGTTAGAAGCAAGAAAAACTCCTGAATTACCAGTCTTGGTGGATTAGCCATTGGAGAGGGGAGATGAGTTGGAAGAGAGCCACCATCGTTCCTAAGTGTGCCTGCCTGGTATGCCTGGGCAGGACGGTGAGGCAGACCTCCTTCTAACTGGCCAAGTAGGCTATGAGGACAGAGTTAATCTTCCTCCAGCTTACTTGTCCTGCTCCAGGAGTAGTGAGAGGGTTTCCACCTGCAGGATCAGTGCTACCACAGTTGAAGGAGACGTTCCATTTCCTAGTTCTCATCAAATGGTGGCTTTCAACTACAAAATAACCCTTACCTTCTAATCAATGAAGGCCAAACTGAGGTCCCAGGGTTCCAGACGAATCCACATCAAAGGCCTATGATGAGACCCAGAAGCATGCTGGGTAGTCTTGATCAATCCCTTCCCAGCTGAGGTCTGTGGCCCTTGAAGCTTTGTTCTGAAACCCCCTCAGTCTTTTCCTCCATATCCAGGTGGATTGAGTTTCCTGCAGTTCCTATTAAGAATCTCCTCACCCTTACCCTAGTAGCAATTAATAAACAAGAAGAGTTCTGGGGACAACTGCCTTGTAAACTAGGACACAGCTAGTGTACTTAGGGGAAGCCTCTGGAGTGAGCAGCCTCATCTGCATTTCAACAATGGATGTGCTAATTAACAAGGATCCCTACCTATTCATTAAAGTGCTAGGATTCTCTGAGAAACATCTCCGTTCTATTCACTGGTGCCCAGGTCAGCATTGCCCAGTGCTCACTCAGAGCAACTATCTAAGATGCTATCTATTATTGGACTTTTCTCCTAATTGGAACAAGTTATCTCCTTCAGAGCAAGGGAATCCATCTTTCTACCCAACTCCTAGCAACATCAACCAAGCTCCATAGTTCCGAGAAGCAGTCTCTGTCTTACTCTGTCTGCAGGAGAGGCAGGGAGAGGTCACTATAATCTGGAATATTCCCACCTCGCCCCATCCCAGCAGTTCTAAAGCTGACTCCTACTGCCCAATAAGACAATGATACACAATGTTAATATTTACTCTAGGCCAATTATGTATCCCTCCGTTGTTCCCAGACATAATACCCAGAGAATAATGACGCAGACACTGTTGACTGCTCTCTGTCTCTGCCCAGAATTGGTCAAGAACCACTGTTTTGTGATCCTGAATAATGAACAGCATCACCATGCTGAGGACACATCAGCCTGTAGAGATGCTGAACAAGAGTGGAGTTAGGGAGACCAGAAGGCTAAGCCAAGTGGAAAATGGTTAGCCTAAGAGGTTGTTTTCCTACTCATGGATCATGGATGAGGTACTCAGGAACCTGTTGGCTTATTTTGCAGTGTCTCCTGGCATTTGGAAAGTACCTGGGCACAAGGCTTTCATCTCCCAAAGAGGGAAGGGACGGAGGTACCGATGCGTAATCACAACTGTCCCAACTGTCACATCAGGGGGAGTAAGGGAAGATTCTCTCTGGAGCTCAATATGAGCAACTGTACCCAGAGAACACAGGTTACCCCAAATTCCATACTCTAGTAGGGTAACAGTTTGATAAAGTTGTTTGTGTGTTTGTTTGTTTTGTAACAACAAAGTAAGTCATAATTAAGGTACTTTTCAAATACATTAGTAGAAACATTAGATAGGCAGAACAAAGCAGAGAAACTCAGCCATAGGCCTCGGTTGATATCTGATGACAATTTTAGCCTTTTGGTCAGTGGAATCTGGGGGTTTGTTAAGTTAATATATTCCAAAAGGTTTTTGTGTGTTTTTCATAGGATGTTAGGACTGACATAGGGACGACATAGAGGAAGGCAAGGAATGACTATTTATGAGGCTAAAGACAGCCTAAGTTAAGTTGTAATTGGGCTCTGGACCTGCAACATTCCAACCTCCCCACAGTTCTATCCAGTGATTGGTCCTGCCACCGAAGGTTCAGTTGAAGGTGCAAATTTGTTTCCGGGAACTCTTGTTGCCAGAGGTCAGGCCAGGAAGCCCTGTATATGACCCCCAGAACTTCTTACCTTGACAGCATCTGTCTCAGTGTGATCGTATCATCCACACTTGCACAGGCCAGGAGCCACACTACTGGGAATGGGCCTTCTTTTGATGTATCTAGCTTTGTAAGGTTCTGTATCTTTTGTGTTTAAAGATATCTTAGACACTTCTTTTTAAGCTTTGACATAAAAAATTTATTTCAGATAATCAAAAGAACTTGATAAGTGAATTATTTGTACTAGGAAGAGTAATTCTACTTTACCTCGTCAAAATTCTCAGAACCCATGAATATATTCAGCTGCTATTCATTGATGTATATTTTTTGCATATTTATGAAGTATAATATGATATTTAATTCGTGTGTACATGTGATCAGCTTGGAATAATTAGCATATCCATCACCTTAAACTGTTATCAAGTCTTTATGATAAGTTGTAAATTAACTCTATAGCCATGACATGTAAGTCAGCAGCACCGATCCTTTCTGTACGCTTGTGACAGCCATGTGAATTTCTGTGTCACACCACCATGTTTACACTCATGTTAGCTTTAGGCATACCTTGATAAGTTCTCTAGGACTCTGGACAGCTCTTTGGTGAGTGAGCCTCTTCCACTCCCACAGTCTTCCCTGACCCCTTCCTGAGATATCTCCCAAAGCCCTTCAAGGAGCCCTGCCTGTGGGATGGCTGCAGGCATGTCTAAGGACTTAGGACAGAAGGGGACAGCCAGGAGTGGGCTTGGGCTGTGTTTGATGGGAATAAAGTGTATGATTCCATTCTAACCCCCGCGTGAGAGAGAACTGAAGAGAGATTTCACTTTGTCCTTTTCCTACATTAC
Organism: Uromys caudimaculatus; assembly: GCA_028551405.1. Lineage (NCBI taxonomy): Eukaryota > Metazoa > Chordata > Mammalia > Rodentia > Muridae > Uromys > Uromys caudimaculatus. The sequence goes on from CM052706.1 coordinate 24,378,906, forward strand.
CGTCACTGTCACTGTGGCCTCCAGGTAAACAGGTGTCTTTCCAAGGCTGTCTGTCTAAGAAGTCTTCCTCATAGCATATCTATCTGGCCTCATCTGGCCTCCTGCTAGTTGGCAGACACCTGAAAGATGAGGGAGGCCTCCAGCATCTTCCCTTGCTCTGGTAAGGGTCAGAAGGAGGAAGGTGCCTGGCTCCACAGATGAAGTCTAGAACTGGATGTCTGGGGAAGAGCTATCTGCCTCTCACTGAGTTATCAGAAAGCCAGATAAACTACTGTGGGAGTCAAGATGTTTCACAGAAAGGGAGCATTGCTGTTATTCAGTCGTATGTAAATAAGAAATTTGCATTTCTCAGAAAGGTTTTTTCCTGAAGATGTTCCATATGTGTTAGTCCTCCATATCAGAAGCACAGAGGTCTCTTGTGGGGGGTGACCACAGTCTGGAATGTTCCAGTCTCTTCCTGTCTCCTCAGGTCATTTTCCCAAAAGTCTAGCCTCTGGTGGAAAGCTGAACTGGCTCTTTAGAGAGATTAAGTGTGTCCACCTCCCAGGGTAAGCAGGTGAGGTGCAGGCATAACAGCTGGCTGCTCACACCATGAATGTGAGTGTGGCTTCTTGCACACGTGAATAGTGTAATCTGACAAAAACTCTGAAGGGCCTGAAAGACAGTAGGATCTAACGATTGCACAGAGTGCTGCAGTCTTGTGAGGCCATACCTTCGAGCGGGGCTTGGAAGATCCAGCAGACTGCATGTACACAGTCACTCCAGTATCCTATCTCCCGCAAACCTGAGAATTCCAGGTCACCCTGCTCCAGAGCCTGGCTGCCAGGTTGGATGATACCACTTCACCTATATTTCCTAAAAACAAAATAAAAGTTTGAGGCACCACATGGAGCAGGAAGAAGCCTCAGTTTCGGGGCTATTGCACAGCTAAGTCACCCTGCCCTTCCCTGTCTTGGCTCACATAGTGCCTACTGTATGCTTCTCCCATGCTTCTGCTCAGGTCCCTCCTCCAGGCAGTCTCTTCTGCCTTAGCCTGTGCTGGGTGTCCCAGAATTATGTCAACTCAACAGTGAGACTTAGGTAATAGTTGCTACTTTAACACCTGACTCAATATGTCGGGTGTAGCAGTGCACACCTTTGATCCCAGGAGGGAGAATCAGTTGGATCACTGTGAGTTCAAGGCCAGTCTAGTCTATGTAGTGTATTCCAAGACAGCCAGAGCTATATAGTGAAACAAACAAACAAACAACAACAAAACCACTTGACTCATTACTCAACATGGTCCTTGTGTTAAGATAAAACAGAGAGGATCACTATGCTGGGACTGAGTGTTGCTTGCAAGTGTGAGACCCTCACTGACTCTACCACACTTCCTCAGCATGGTACCTAGAGAATGAGGGTTAGGAACTAGGATATTTGAGACCTGGTTGTCCCATGCAGTGCACAGAGAACTCTGATTTGAGCATAACTGGACTCTGTCATTTTTAGTGTAGCCAAGGGTTACCAGGGTTACTCTGGAGGCTCAGCTTTCTCCATTTAAGCTGGTAAACCCAGAGCTGAGCTGATCAGCCTCAACAACTTAATACTTAGGAGGAAAGTACGTATTTCCAGCTTACATGGCAGAAATGCAGTCCTGTATGAATTCTGACAGCCCATTAACCAACAGCAAGGGGTTAAGTGTGAGTGCCCTGGCAAGAGTGTCTCCCCTTGTTATGGCGCACCAGGCTGAAGGGTGGCTGCCCATGTCACATCCGGGTTAAGCTTTCTTTGATTCCCCTTCAGAGTTGACAGCTGGCAGAGCATGTCTACTGGGAAGGCTGGGACTTTGCCTGCTCTCTGTGTCAGAGGTGGCCAACTGATGAGGCTTCTCTGCCTGGAATCTGTGAAACCTGGCTCTAGAGTCTATCAGAATATCTGAGGGGTGTAACCAACTGCCTATGTCTCTCTTTGGAGAACTTTCTGGAAGCTGCATGCATTTAGGGAACAGTTAGAGCCTTGGAGGTGGCTAAGTAGATAGTAATCTTGAGAAAAAAACTATGAAGTGTTTCGAAGAATTACTTATTTATAAATTTTTTCATGAAAAAAATTGCCTCAAATACCTGTCTCGCTGTGATCTTAGTATTTAAAGATCAGCCCCTTGATAAAGATGAAAATCACAAGGCATTATCAAAGCAAAATTCGCCAGATGCCTTTCAGTCATGGAGGGGTAATGTGAAACCATGACCCTTTCTTTGCAGGTCATGTCTTGCTTCTTTGAATCTCTGGAAGGGACCCAGGAGATTTTTCTAGATTTCATTTTACTCTTGTTCTCAACCTTGACAGTTTCTTTATCATCACCAGGGAGCGCCTACAGAAGTCTCTTCTCTGTGGTCCCCACCACTATTCCAAAGCCAGACTCCCATAAGATCTAGGATGGGATAACAGCCAGGGTGGCTTTGAATGAATGCTGCTGCTGATGTGTGCCCTGGGAGGAAAAGGCTGGTTTGTTCAGCTGGTTGTTTTGTAGATGAGGATACAGTGGAGGCCTGAGAACAGCAGCAGGATCCCTGTATGGTGCACACCAAGGTATGAGGACCAAAGGCACAGATGGAGGCCATTGTCCAGCACTCTCCAAAGCAGACCTAGTGTCGAGTTATCTTCTGACATCCAGACATCCACACCAAGAGCAAAGTATCTACTGTCCAAAGCTGTCCTCTGTGAATCTGTAATCACCTCCTGCCCACCCACCATCTCTGCACAGTAAACTATGGTCTGAAGCAGGAGAGAGTACGTGATTTGCTGGCATTTGTGGTAGCTTTCTCTTTAGGCTCTGGGCTTATAGAGATGGCAGTTAAGCCTCCTAATCTCTGCATTTTGATTGACAAAATCAAAACAGAAAAAATAAAAGCTGTGTGAGTGACTAAAGAAAAACACTTGAAGGGCTTATGCGCAGGCTTAAGCTTCAGCCATGTATGTCATATAATGAGATCATTTCTATGCCTAACTAGCTCATCTGCTCTACATTTTAATTGAGTCAGCACAAAAAAAAATAATTTTGATAGCTAACGAAGGCTTCACTGATGCTAAACATTATGTGTATTCACATTAAGAAAAGAAAAAGAGGAGGAAATGGGGCTTTTGATTCTCTTCCTAATTCACAATAAGCCATCTATGGTGTTAATTGTTTATAATAATCTAACAGCATAATTACTCTCATGTAAGCTTCCCAGAACAGCAGAAACACAGAAGAGTCTCAAATCTGTTGAGGTGTTTGAAAGGAAGGCTGACTCCACCTCTGGTCAGGTGGGTGAGCACTGCTACAATGCTTAGCCTCAGACACTAGTCTTGCCTTTAAAAGGGGACAATATCTTTATGTTGCTGAGTTATGAGAGAAGAAACACAATGTCTCATGTCTAATGATATCTTCTTGGCCAGAACCTAACTCTAAGGGAGGTGTGGCAGTGTACACCAGCTGCCCTCAGCTCCTGTGGACACTGACTCCTCCTTTCTCCTGATTGCCTCCCTGTCAGCCTACCCTGGAAATAGGTCTGGGATTTTAGAAATGTGTGTTGGGAATTAGCTTGTGAGGGTTTATCTCCTTTTCCAGTTCTTCCTTCCTGCTTTCATCTCCTTATTCCTTCACTTACTCATTCACCAGTAGGTAAGGACCTCACTGCTCTATCTGCTCTAAGCCTGGTAACCTCTGCCTTCCTGGCTTTGGCACCCTGGCGGGCAAGTCAATGTGAGCATGGGGTGCAAGCAGACAGTGCTCAGATGAGGATGTTAACAGATAAACAGAAAAATCTACTCAGTGATGAGCACAGCACGAAAATAAAACTGGCTGATGTCACAGCTCCTAGGGAAAAGGATGAGGCAGACCAAGAACAGCTCTCAAGGGAGGAGAAGATGGCTGAAGGAGTCCTTCACACAGTCTTCCCTTCTAAGAAGTGACAATGTAGTATCAAAGCCTAAGAAAACAGCATCCTGTCTGTGGTAGTGGAGTAAAGAGATCAACAACCACCCCTACCCTCCAACTAAAAATGGACAATAAAGCCAAAAGAACTCATCAGAACCAAACAGTTCATGACTCTGGAACCTGGAAGACAGCAAATACGCATAAAGGGTAAGTAATTGATGAGCAGTTCTCTGCCCACAAATTACAGTGTTGATGATGTAGAACTTTTAGGAAGACACAGACACTTTGAACTGATAATTCAAAAGAAATAAAAAACCTGAAGAAACTCTAGTGAACAAATTAGTAACTTGAAATATACCCCCAGAAAACCTCCAACACACAAGATTCTATTTGTAAATCCAATCACATACTTAAAGAAGAAAAACACACGACTCTTTCATCGACTATATTAGGATGTGAAGAAGGAAGCTTCACAATTCCTTTTGTGAGGTGAGCATTGACCAGATTCCAATGGATCCTCATGTCCTACTGTCCAGATCTTAATCCATGGGCCAGTATCTGTCATGAACTTGAATTCAGAGGTTATCCATACAATATGAAAAAGTCCTAGGACCAGATGGATGATTCAGGAGCTGAGAATAATGGCTGCTCTTGCTGAGAACAGGACTTCACTTCTAGAGCTCAGGCCAGGTGACTGACAGCCTTCTATAAACCCAGGTCCTGGGGATCTGACACCCACACATGTTCAAACATACAAAACATAGTCTTTCTCTCTCTCTCTCTCTCTCTCTCTCTCTCTCTCTCTCTCTCTCACACACACACACACACACACACACACACACAGGCTCACACACATATGTATAAGTACATAATAAAACAAATACTTTTCACAGTTGTATATATGTGTGTAACTTTTAAAACAAGTTGTTCTTATTGTTTTGTTTTTTGAGACAGGGTTTCTCTGTGTAGCTAGGGCTGGAACTTGCCCTGTAGACCAGGCCAGCCTCAGACTCAAAGATCTACCTCCTGTGTGCTGGAATTAAAGGCATACACCACCATCACCCCCACCATTCTTCTTATAACAGGTCTTAAAAGGTTATGTACAATGATGAAGCTGGATTTCTCCTAAGAGCCAAAATTTGGGTTCACATGCAGTAATCAGAATAATATGCTATGTTATAATAATAAACAAGATTAGAAAGGAGAGGAACTCTATAGCTAACATCATAATTAATGACCAATAAAGCAATAAAGAAAGAGAGAAAGGAAGGAAGGAAGGAAGGAAGGAAGGAAGGAAGGAAGGAAGGAAGGAAGGAAGAAGGAAGGAAGAAAGTTTCTTCAGAAGATGAGGCAGGTATAGATATTCATGCTCATGCTTTTTTAAATCTGTTGTTTACCTTTTAATACATATTAACTCTCAGAATTTCAACTATATATATATATATATATATATATATATATATATATAGAGAGAGAGAGAGAGAGAGAGAGAGAGAGAGAGAGAGAGAGGACCTTACCTGTAAAGTAAAGAAAGCTAATTTTCCCTCCCCTGGCAGCTATCAATTACCAATAGCACCTCAGCTAAGGGTAGGGCTTTGTGCTCACCTCCCTGCCCCCTTGCTGGGATTTTTTTCTGACTTAAGCTTGACCAGTCTTTTGCACACACTTCCACAAATGCTCTGAGTTTGTATGTGAACTGCCCTGTTGTATCTGGAAAGCACCATTTGCTTGTAGTTATCCACCATGTCTTTCAGTGAAAGAGCTTGCAGGAATTCAAGGTAAAAACCTAGAGCAGAGACTGAGGACAGAGACTGTGAAGGAATTCTGCTTCCTGGATTGTGAAGTTACCTTTCTTCGACAACCCAGACCCACATGTCTAAGGACAGTACTATGCACAGTGGGCTGGGACCTTCTGCATCAATTAACACCTAAGACATGGCCTGAAAGCCATGCCACAGGCCAGTCTAATTAAGGCAATCAAAAATCTCAATTGAGGCTCCCCTCCATGTTTGTGTAAAGTTGACAGCAGAAGCTAAAAATGACAAATGATACAAACTCACAGAATTAATGCACTTCTACCAAAACTAATCAGCAAATTGAGCCAAGTTGCAGAATCAAGATAATATTTAAAAGTCAAACTATATGGGGTTTTTATTGGCGATGAACAATCTTAGAGTGAAGTTAAGAAAATAATTACATTCAAATGACATAAAATACTTAAATATCTAGGAATAAATTTAGCAAAAGAAGCATAAGACTTGTACATTGAAAACCATAAAAGACATAGCCTAGAAAAGAGGAGAATCAAAGTCAATGAAGAAACAGTCATGGTTTATAGATTAGAAGACCCAATGTTGTTATAAAGATAGCTCTTCACAAATTCATCTCCAGAGTCAAAGCAATTCCTAGCAAAATCCCAGCAGGTGTTTTTGCAGAAATTGACAAGATGACTTTGAACATGAGGAGGATCCAGAATAGCCAAAACCATTTTTGAAAAGAAAGGACAAAGGGGAAGACTTCATAAATGCAAAACTCACCATCAGTCTACCGTGATCAGAACAGTGGAATTCTAGTGCAAAGGTGAGAATATAGATAATAGGGCAGAGTTATGAGCCTTCAAATAAGCCCCTAGGCTGTGATAAAGTGATTCTTTTTCAATATTCATGCTGAATAAATGCAATGTTTTGTTTCAACAGAGGGAGGATAATACAGAACATGAAAAATAAGCCACAGATTTTTCTTTCACACATGTGATGAAGAATTTGAATGCAAATTACATAAAGAGTCCTCATAATTCAATAGTAAAAGGATAAACAACCCAAATTGAAGAAGAGCCAAAGATTTGAATAGACATTCTTCAGAATAGAGGTTCTCAGATTCCCAGGGAGAATTTGACATGATTATCAGCATCATCAATCATTAGAAAATGCAAATTTGAACAACAGTCAGCTCCCGACCAAATCAGGACCCCAAAATGGATACAATAGTGGAAGAAAGTCCCGGGCAGCAGTGTCAGCAAGGATATGAAGACGTCATAGCATTTATGCATCCCATAGTTTGGAGAATGGGGGCAGCAAAGCCACTCTACTTAGTCTTAAGCAGTAAGAAGTTGCCTAAAATTTCATTCCTGGATAATTATGAAATCTAAGAATCAAATGCCTTTATACCAACTTTACACATGAATATTATAATGATATTTTTGATGATATGATAACCTAAATGCGGAAACAGCTCGGCTGGTGGGTGGATAAATGAAGTATAGTATAGCATGCCGTGGACTATTATTTAGCACTAAAAAGGGATGAGTTACTTATGCACAGTCCAAGATGAATGAATCACAAAAACTTTAAGCCATATAAAATGAGTTTATCACAAGAGTAGATATTGAATAAAATCCATCCATTTGAAATATCTAGAAATAACAAATCTACAGAACCAGAAAGCCAATCTGTCTCTGTGGTTGCCTGGGGATGGGATGGGTCTATAAATGTGCACAGGGGACTTTTTTTGTTGTTGTTCTGAAACTGGATTATGATAAGTGCGCAACTCTATAAACTTACTGAAAATAGTGGGCAATGGATGAATACTAGAGTATGTAAATGATTCTCCAGTGAAGTTGCTAAAATATATATATATATATAAAGAGATCAACGTGTTTGATTCTTCAGCCCACACCCCAGTGGAGTAGCAGGGACATGGGTTCTGGAGCACCTGGTATTGGAAATGCCTGACAGTCGGAGGGACCTGAGAGCCACTTACTGTCCCTCATTGGCACTTCTCCAAGCCTCACTTTTTCTCAAGGCAGGGCAGAGATGGGACGTTGAGCAAAATCACCCTGAAGGGCAAAGTTGTTTGGGACTTTATGCTAAGGATGGTGGGAGGTTATCCAAGCTTCTGTGTAATGTAACCAGCCACGGGTGATGCAGAACTGCTCTGGTAAGGGGGAAACTGAGGACAGGAAAGCCGGAGAGCAGCAGACTAAGTGTATCACTCTAAGAGCTAATCTAGAAACATGAGGAGGGTTGAGTAGGTAACACAAACCCTAACTGGGCTTCAGTCTGGCCCTGACACTTGGCTGACTGGAACTGCCTTCAGTTAGTCCTCAGATCTGCACATCAAAAGGGACAAATTACAGCCAACCCCCAGTAGCATTCCCCTGTAGCATTGCCCCATACTTTGCATGTGATCAGCTAGCTCTTCATATGTGTGTCACCAGAGAGTGCCTCTGAAGCCTACTTCCCTATACTTGTTTCAAATCCTGATTCTAAATCTCCAAGAAGACATTTTGAGCCACCCCTATAGCTTGTGCTGAAAGAAGCACTTTAGAGTCTAAGATACATTCCTTCACTCTCCAGATCCCAAAGCCAAAACTCCTTATTACCATCAAAATGGGAAGTGACTTAGGCAATTATAGAAGGTAATCAACAAGAAAGCAGTTCTATTTACAAAGCCCTTTACCTTTGTAAATATAGTCTGGTATTGATGATATATAAGTTATATATGATCTGTGTTCCACAGCCAAGCAAGACAGTGGGGTTGCCATGATCCTTCTTCCAGCAAGTCTGAGTGAAAGGTGAAAAGCCCACATCAAGCCTCCAGTAATGGCGGTGTCAGGATAGCCTTTCTAGATCCATCCCCTGTCCTGAATACTCACCTTCATTGAGGACCCACAGCATGGGGAGCTCTGCTTAGACCCTGGTGCTTTCAAAACAAGTAGGACAGACAGCTTCATATTTGAAACAAAACTGTCTTTTTGCTTACGATTCAGAATGATTTCCCATGGGCTTGGGAAACTTAGAAAGAGCACAAGATACAAGCCCAAACCCTGTGGCTGGAGAGAGGATAACCCCAGGAATATGTGTTCCCCCTGCTTGGAGACCAGACTCAGGACACTTCCTCAGTGTGATTCTCAGGAGGAGGCATGTGCTTCCTGAGCCAGAAGCCTCCCCTGCACATGGAACTGTTTCCGATAGCTAGGCAAAGGTAAGGTAGCTCAGAAGGGAGAAATGGTGGCACCCTCACGCGTTAGCTCCTTTTGTCATGGCTATAACAAAACATCTGATGGAAGCAACTAAAGAGAGGAAGGATTTGTTTTGGCTCAAGGTTTTAGGGGATCTCAGTCTGTTGTGCCAGGGGAGACCTGTGGTGGGGGTGGCTCAGTCTCTGCTGAAAGAAGAATGAGACCCCTGATTATATTGTGGTAGACATTCAGGAAGCAGAAAATATGTCATAAGATGGGGCCAGAGTAATAGGCTCTGCCCCCTAAAAGTTCATCAGCCTCCCCAAATTATCTCAGGATGAAGCATTAGAAAAAATGAACTTTGTGGCTGGGTATGGTGGCACACACCTTTCATCCCAGCACTCAGGAGATCTCTGCATTTAAGACCAGCCTGGTTTATGATACTAGTTCCAAATCAGCCAGGGCTACTCTGAGAAACCCTGTCATGGCACCGCCCTGTTCTCTGAGTGCTAAAAATCCCCATGAACCTACAGGAGGCTTTTCAAATTTATTCCACAACACTTCTATGACAACCTGTTCTGAAGTCTGCCAAATGTGAGAGAGGCACATATATGCACACGAGCACATGCGCGTGCGCGCGCACACACACACACACACATACACACACACACACACACACACACACACACACACACACACACAGGACCTATCATGCTGATTCTTAGGATAAATGGTTACAGTGTCCACAATCTTTCTATCTCTTCCAAGAAACCCCTAGCTCAGGTTTGTGCTAAACATGCCACACTGGTACATGGAGACACCAGCAGAGTGTGAGAACAGGCTCTTCACAGGCAGGCTGCAGCCCACATCTCCAGTGATCAGCCTCATTGCCTTCTCTACTGAAACCAGTCATGTGCCAACACAGGAAGAGAGGAAACAGGATTCATTCTACCTTAAAAGAACACTTTCGAATCAAACATTTATAAAGAAAAATATGTAATTTGGAACCAAAGCACTTAGAGAGCACAGACAATAGGCTATGCCCTCCACAGGGCTGGTGTTAGGAAGAAGTGCTAAGAACCACAAGAGGAAGAAGAGCCCTGTTCACTGACAATTCTCATCTGGGCCTCCCATTCTCTTCCATTCCCCTGGGTGTTGCCAGCCTGGGCCTTAACCTCCGTGTCTCTAAACTCCTCTCTACCATTTGCACCACTCCAGACACTTCTGCTCCCCCAACACCAGCAGAGCCCCTTAGCTGGGAATGCACACTCTCCCCTCTCAAAATTCCATGGGGGTTCCTTGGTGATATTTGGCCTCTCTTTAATATTTGAATGTTTTCTGTTCGGACTCAGGGACCAGGCAGTAAGTACAAAATGTTGGAGATGAGATGCCCTCCATGCTGGGCATGAAAAGGATGCTCATAGGCCAATCCAGAGTAGAGTTGGCACCAGATGGAGACCAGGCAGCCTCCGCAGATGGACTCAGCGATGCTCTGAAGCATACTACTGTAGACCTTGTGATTAAGAGCTGGGTGCTAGCTGGGCAGTGGTGGCACACGCCTTTAATCCCAACACTTGGGAGGCAGAGGCAGGCGGATTTCTGAGTTCGAGGCCAGCCTGGTCTACAGAGTGAGTTCCAGGACAGCCAGGGCTACACAGAGAAACCCTGTCTCGAAAAACCAAAAAAAAAAAAAAAAAAAAAAAAAAAAAAGAGCTGGGTGCTGAGACCTCCCCTCCTGCGCACGCACGCACACACACACACACACACACACGCATACACACACACACACACAGAGGTTTTCATCCACCCATTCTAGTGCCAGATGGCACATAGGTGCACTGGTGCTGCAACAGAGTTGTGGGACAACACCCTAAAGGAGAAAAGGTTTGCTACAGGAAATCGGGAACTCACACATCTTGGAAACTACCTTTTACTGTCTTCTAAGTGTATTGTCATGTGTTCATGTTGTTTGTTGTATGTGGGAGTGTGAAGGTCATGGGCTCTGTAGCATTTATTTTAATTTAATATATATTTTTAAAGTAAAATATAATTATATCATTTTATATCATATTGCCTTCCCCAGTTCCAACCCTTCCCATAATCCCTTTCTTCAAACCCTTCCCAGGTACCCTATCCCAGTTGGTGGCTTTTTTATTTGATATTATTGTAGATAGATGATTGATATATAGATAGATGATAGATAGATAGATAGATAGATAGATAGATAGATAGACATAAATAAATACAACCTGCTGATTCCATTTTCATTAATATATAGATGACAGATGGATGATAGATAGATAAATGATAGACAGATAAATACAACCTACTGATTCCATTTTCATTAATATATAGATGATAGATGGATGATAGATAGATAGATAGATAGATAGATAGATAGATAGATAGATAAATGATAGACAGATAAATACAACCTACTGATCCCATTTTCATTATTTGTGTGAATATGATTTCAGAATTTGACCACTTTGTGTTCTATAAGTTAGGGGCTCATCCCTGAGAAAGGCTAATCTTCCTTTTCTTTTCATTCATTAGTTACCTATAGTTCTTTGTGGGCAGGGCTCCATAAGTGTCCCCCCTTCTGTTTTAGCATGACTATTAATACTGTCGCTATTCAGGACTTGTTTAGGCAGCCATTTCTGGAAAACACAGCCTCACAGCAGACTCCCTGGTCCTCTGGCTCTTACAATTATTCCACTCCTTCTCCCTTGATGTTCCCTGAACCTTAAGTGAAGATGAATCTATTGAGGCTGGGCTCCCAACAATCTGTTGATCTTGTCCAGTTGCGGTTCTCTGTAATGGTCTCATTTGCTGTAAAGAGAAGCTTCTTTGATGAGGGATGAGTGTTATACTTACTTGTGAGTTTAAGGACATATTTTAGGATGCAGTTAGGAATTATGTTGGTAGAAAGTAAAGCGATCATAGTATATTCTCTTCTGAGATCCATGAAAACACTATCCTCAAGCAGCTGGCTAGGATTCTTGTACCAGGCATTGTTTCCCTCCTGTTGAATGAACAGAACTTCCATCCAATTAGATAGCTGTTGGTTACCACTAAGACCAGTTACCCCTGTAGAGATGTCTGACCATGCTAGTCGTTGTTGTTCACAGCCATCACACCTGAGTGGGACTGTGACTGCCTCCCTCTCCTAGAAGTTTGTATAGTGCTTTCTGGTACTAAGGGTGGGAAGGAGGCTTTGGGTTAGATCCAGCTCAAGTCATCTGAGTCCTGTGTCCTAAGTGTGCAGTGTCTTCAGCAATAGGAACCAACTTACCTTCAACCTCTGAGAGGCAACCAAGGGCAACAGCCATCATCTATGTTATTTTGGGAGACACTTGGACTACCCTGACCAACAGAAGTTTCTCATGTCTGGTACTGGGTATGTGGAGGGTTTTTGGGGGGGTTGTTTGTTTGTTTTGTTTGTTTGTATGTTGGCTTTTGTAGGGAGCATTGTTTACCCAAGTGGCAGAACTCTGTTTAAGCTATATATATTTATGTATGTATACATATATGCTTGTGTTTTATATCATTATAGATAGATATAAAATAATATTACTTGAAGCCTTATCAAACAAACTTGGGATAGCATTTTTTTAAATGCACCAGGTACCTAAAGTTCTGATTCTGGGCTTGATTCTTCCTTTTTCTATATCTGTAGCACTGAGCACCCTCTAAGCCTCAGCTGCTGCCTTTGCAGTACTAGATGGTGGTCGCTACTTCATTGCTCTTTGTCATTTCTCTCCCAGAAGCTGGAACAGAGTAAAGCCCATCAAACATACCTGTAACAAGAACATCCTTGCTCAGAAAGAGGCAGGTATGACCCAAGTCATATCACCACGGAGGAAGAAGGAAACAAACCTGCCCTTCTGACCATAAAAGCTAAACTAGAATTTTAGAATACAATCAATATATGAAGCTCATTACTTAAATTTGAGAAGCCACTGGCAATGTAAAAAGACAAAGCAAGCCTCTGTATCTGTTGATTCTGTATGTATGGATTCAAACAACATGTCATAGAAAATATTAGGGGAAAATGTACCTATACTGAATATGTACAGACTTTTTACTCTTTTATTATCTCTTAAATAATATGACTTAAGTGTTTCTCTATAGATTTTTTACATGATATTAGTATAATTATCCTAAAATGATTTAAAGAAGAGGTGTATACAGATTATATGCAAGTATTGCCTATCCTAGTGTGCTTTCTGTTGCTGTGATAAACAGCATGGCCAAAATTCACTTGAGGAAGAAAGGGTTATTTGGCTTTAAGGTCCCAATCACAGACCACCATTGAGGGAAGTCAGGGAAGGAACTCAAGGCAGGAAGCTGAGGGAAGGAACTGAAGCAAAGGCTATCACAGAGTGCTTGTCTCATCTTGGCTTCTTATACACCTAGGATCACCTACCCACAGTAGGCTGAGCCCTCAATATCAATCATTAATCATGAAAGTTCCCCTACAGACTTGGCTACAAGCCAATTTGATGGAGGCATTTTGTCAGTTGAGGTTCCATTTTTCCAGATGATTCTAACTTGTATCAAGTTGACTAAAATAGAGCTCACTAGAGCCAAGCGGGGATTGGTGACCAGTCAGGGATCTTAAACTACCCCCTCATCCCCGTCTATGGCCTAGAGTAACACCTATACCCCTGACTCTTCCCTGTTGTTTATCTCCACCCAAGTCTCTCCTACACCTTCCCTGTGTTCTGGGTCTCCAACTTACAGCCAAGGCTAAGAGGAACTATCACGTGAACAAGCCAGTTGGGACTTGGACCTGCAAGGAATTGATATGGCAAAACTGAGGGCATTTAGGCTGGAGAAGAAGGCAGACACCATATAAGGCAGACAAGGGAAATACCTTTGTACTAAACCCTTTTCTCTCAGAGTACCCACAGTCTGCTAGTTCATTTAATGTGGAAATTTCAGGGTTTTTTTTAAACATACAATATCATCATCTTTTTCTTGCAGTGTTTAAGTCAGCTCTAAAATGAAAGGAGCTGGAAAACAAGACAAGGAAGCTCCCTGCAGTGCCTGGTTAGCTGGTCTCCCTTGCTGTGTATAATTGCAGCATTTTAACTTACTGTTTACTCTTCTCTGTGGTAGTGGACTCTCATGGCAGGGCTTGCTGTTTCTTCTGTTGCCACAGTGTGCATCTCAAGCAGAGGTTTAGAAGTTGTTTTTAAATAAATAAATTTTTGGCTACAGAGTGGATGTACTGTGACCAAGCCACATCTAGGACCTTTAGTTTCAATGAAGAGTAATTTGTCACTTTGTGAACTAGATCTTGGGCACTTGTTATAGCTTACCATCTAACTGTCTTGGGTGCCATTTATCAACAGCCATCTTAAACCAAGACTCAAGAACGTGAGAGATTTCATGTCACAGGTTGTGATGAACTTTATCCCTTACCATACATAACAAGCGACTGAGGCACAGCAGCTTTCTGATTCCCTGGGCATCGGGGAGTGGCATCAGCTAATTATGTGACCCATCACAGGATGCGTAGACTGAGCCCTTCCTAGGCTGTGCGCTTACTGTCCTCTGAGCTCTCAAGTAGAGCCTGAACACTTGACACATCTAACTTGGATGATACATATGCTTTCACTTTGTTTTAATAACTTAAGTTTTATTGGTTTTCAACATTTAGAATGTAGGAGATTTCACACCTACAAAAAACAAACAAACAAAACACTTCTGAAGATTTGCGAGCGTGTACCCCTATTTCCTGTTTGGCCACATCTCTTGAAGCTAAATAGTGTCCTGTGTGTTTTGGAGCCAGCACTGGTGTTGCTATGATCATAGCCCTCTCCCCTCAACTTGCATCTTTCACTCAACCAGTTCACTTAATGCTAGCTGGTCCTGAATTTCCCACCAGGAACTAATGGCTGATCGAAGAGTATTAGGTTTACAAAGGTACACACATGGCCCTATGAGTAGTCCTATTCAGGGAAGACAATAGGTCCTCTGGCGGTTATTTCTGAGGTTCCCTCTGTTATATTCCTGTACTTCATGGGTAACAAAATGTGAAAGTTCTCGTATATTCTGGGAGTGAATAAGGATTGCTTTCATGGAGTGTTGGGGTCACGTGTTCACAGTGATTCTTATGTGCAGCCAACTGGGAGGATTCCTGAGGAGCTTAGTCTTCTGAAGGCCAATAATCAAGTGCTTAGAGTGTAGTCCAAGATCAAATGCTTGGGCTCTGTCTGTACCACCAGGGCAAAGGTCCATGATGGCTTTATGTTCAGTCTGTACCCTTCCCCCAACTCTGTGTTATGCCTGTCTGGCAGAAACTCATGAATACCTGTGAAAAGGAGGAATAATTACTACGGAAAGCCTACAACCTGATTGGCACTGCTTTGGTAGTATTATGATATGGTCATGGTGTCATGATTGAGGTGGGGAGGAAGAAACCTTAGTGTAATTCCACTGGCCAGAGAGAACTTTATTTACCCATCATGCCTTCAGGCAGGTGGTCTAGATTTTATCTTAAGTGAGAAATATACACAGCTACAAAAAAGGCAGCCATTCAGCCTGTAAGAACAAATACACATTTCAAGGTTGAATTGTCTTCTGGGTACTAACCAGCTATCTCTGCAGCCTAGCTCTTAGCAAGGTCCATGCTGAGCCCAGGAGCACACTTCTTCCATTAGAATCCCAGAACATGCTCAGATCTAGCCAAACAAAACATACTACACTCACCTCCAGAGATGTTGTGGAAGAGTATGGTGACTCTGTCTATCAAATACCCATCTGAAAGCCTGTGATTTCCATGAAGTTTGTGTCTCATAAAAATTTAAACACCTGCTAAGTGAAAACAACACCTTTTTGCTGTCTTTGTGGCAAACACCTTCTGCAGGAATTTTCTCACTTCTCAGAGGCGACATATTTCACAGGCGATTCCCCTGGCACAGACACTACTAAAGCATAACAGGAGCCAGGTGAGAGGTTGGATGGCCTCCAGGTGCCCTGAGGCACCTTCAGAGGCAGGGGTCTGAGGGGCTTCAGAAGCAAGAGGTTCAGGGCTGCAAGTAGAAGATCCTTTGTTTAAGGGTGATGGCTGGGCCTGGATGACCTGGTTTCTAAGGCTGAGGCAACAAACCTGCCAAGGGCCAGAGGAAATACCTACTCAGTTGGATCATAAGATTGGGGAGAGCCAGTAGCGAGCTACAATTGGGACTGGTCAGTCCTGTGCCAAGAGCTAGCCATTCATCAGGCATTTTTATACACCAACCAGATTCCCCAGGGCTTGTCAATCTTGAATATCAATAGAACCCCTATAATAGAAATTAGGAATATGCCACATGTCTACCACCCTCAAGCTGTCCTTACTACTGGCATGATGTGGGTTACAAACCACTGAAGGTTCTGAGTTTACAGAGTATCTCATGGTCTCCTAGGAACCGTGTCATCTTCCCGTATGACTCCTAAAACCCGTGAACCAAAGTCCTAACTTTAGGGATCTCTAGAAATGGACTCCATCTGGAGTAACAGTCTCATTTCAAGTGTAAATTGGCCAAGATGAAGTTATCCTAGCACTTATTGTATTCTAATCCAGCATGATGGGTGTCCTTATAAAATAGGGAGCCATGAACACGGTTGCACTCAGGAAAGGGATCATGGGAAGATGACAGAATAGACACAGATATTGTGAGAAACCTCAAGAAGCTTCAAGAAAGGCATAGAATGCTTTTTACTACAGCTCTGAGGAGTCAACCTTGCCAATATCTTTAACTCTTTCTTCAAGCCTACAGAAACACAAGACAGTACATTTCATTGTTTAAACCACTTGGTATGTGGTGGTTTGTTATAGCAGGTCTGGAAAATCAATCAATCAAACAAACAAATTAAAAACCACCTCCACCATGACTTCCTTTAGGAATGTAAATTCCAGAGTCCTCTGCAAATGAGCCCAAAGTTTCCTGGGTGACCACTTGTGTCTGGGCACATGGAGTATTGGTTTAGGCTCAAATACCCATCACCCCATGCAGTCTTTCTGAAGAGAGAGAAATTAAATTAAATCCCTAATGTCAGTTGAACAGTCACAACTCAGGGAGATTATAGAACTAGCCTAGGGCTACACTCTTCATTAATTCCAGAATATCTCTAACAAATCAGTTATAGTTCAACAATACTCAGAAATATTTGATCAGAGCCTTCTCTCCCTGGACAGAGTTTTTGTCCTATTACAAAGTTTCATGGTAAACCTGGGTACCAGAGGGACCAAGCAAGTAACTCCTGTGTAACAATTGGGGCTTATAAGTAGGGGTCATGGGAGAGCAAGACCACTCTCATAGATCTGGATGAATATGAAGGAGACTCACCCCAGCCCTGACCAGTGCCAGAGCTAAAGGGCATAGCAGAATCTTAGCTAACTGGGACTCTATCTGCTTGCCCACACTTGTGTTTGTCCTCAGTTGCACAGCTCCTCCAGCCTCCAGGAAGGAATCCTTGCTCCTCATCCAGAGGCTTAGAGCACCTCTGCTTGGGACCTACACCTCCCTGTTGCTGTTATCTCCAAAGCCATCCTATGCTTTACCTTGCTGGTCTCTCAAAACTCTCCCTGGCAGAGCATGCTGTCTTGTTTCAAGACTTAGCTCCTGTCAATGTGTTTCTGGAACATTGTCCCCCCGCTTCCCATCGAGAAGTCATCTTATAGAGACCCCTCTTGTCTTCTATGTCTATCTCCAAAGTGCTCGGTACATTTGCTTTCATGGTAGAGTGCCCAAGAGAGAAGCTTCCTGACGCATCCCAACCTCACAGACAAGCTTGTTTTTTGACGTTTTACCCTATTTCCTGTGCCTACCACATTAGCATTGCATATTTTTTGAAAGAAAGAAAAACCACTGATTAAAAGGCATGCCTCTAGCCGGGCAGTGGTGGCGCACGCCTTTAATCCCAGCACTTGGGAGGCAGAGGCAGGCGGATTTCTGAGTTCGAGGCCAGCCTGGTCTACAGAGTGAGTTCCAGGACAGCCAGGGCTACACAGAGAAACCCTGTCTCGAATAAAACCAAAAAAAAAAAAAAAAAAAGGCGTGCCTCTAGGCATAGACAGCTCAGCAAGCATTCTATAGCCATTACATCTTAGTGCAAATTATCTGTGCTTGTTAAAAATGTGTGAGAAGAAACTTATGGGCAAAAAGAAGGAAGAACTCTATGGAGACGATTGTAAAGACTTTTTCCTGCACATTTTACTGTCTTCATGTCCTCAGGAGATTTAGTATAGCTAATGGTGACACATTACAAGTCCCCTGTATAATGAAGCTCTGACAGAGGGAAGTGGGGGGGGCTAAGTTGCATGTGACCCTCAGAACTTAAGCCTTTTATCAGTGTTTAGGAGGGATGGCCTCAGAATGATGCTCAAGGAAGGTTGCTCCCAGAATGTTTGGGAACATGGGTTCTCTTGGAAACGTACAATACCATTTAGCATGCTAAAGTCTTGCCATTAAGAAACCTGATTTTGGGGCTGGAGAGATGGCTCAGCGGTTAAGAGCACTGACTGCTCTTCCAGAGGTCCTGAGTTCAATTCCCAGCAACCACATGGTGGCTCACAACCATCCATAATGAGAGCTAATGCTGTCTTCTGGTGTGTCTGAAGAACTATAGTGTACTTACATATAATAAATAAATAAATCTTTAAAAAAGTAAAAAAAAAAAAAAAAAAAAAGAAAAAAGAAAGAAAGAAACCTGATTTTAACTCAGCATTTCCCAAATGGATGCAGTAATTAAAAGTGCAGTGAGTTTACATAACACCCACTCTGAAGAGCATCACATACCTTGCAAACATAGCCATAGTGGCATTCCAATGTGGAGAATGGAAGAAATGACCACACTGGAGCTCTGAGGTGTTCCTTATTCTTGAAACAATCTGTTCTCAGACATAAGGGAAGGATGACCGCTTCCCCATGCATAGCTCTGAGTGATATCCAGAAGCAGAAACACACCTAGAATTTACCATTACATTTCCAAACAAAAAGGAATCGGATTTCTGCATCATTGCATACCCAAGACAGGGCCATTCTGAGTCAATATCTCCTCCCTCCCTCCTTCCCCTCCCACCCCTCCACCCCCCGATGTTCTGCATGTCACATCTATCAGAGGTAGAGACCAAAATCCAGCACAAATCTCCCTCCTATTGTTCCTTGCTTCCAGATGTGCAGCTAGCCATCCAGAACACTGTCTGTGGGGAAATAGTCCTCTAAATATAAGGGACACTGACAATCAGTCCTGCTGGCTCAAGGAGCAATCACCCAGACCTACATACACACTCTGTATGAGGCCTGTCGGCTCTAAATCAGGAAGGTACAACAGCTTCTTGGAAGAGCAGAATGGAGCTCATCTTCCCAGTCCACAGGAGGGAAAGGGAGCAGTGCAAGAAGGAAGGGCCCGTCCGCCAGCACAGTAGTGCTAAACGAGCCATTCATACCTTCCAGAATTCTCCAGAGCTCTTCCTGATAGACTGAGGAACCGTGTTCCTTCATCTGGGCTCCAGTCCCCTCTCTTCAACTTTATCTGTCCCTGAACCCAGAGAGCTTCTAGCACTTTCTGCCTCTCCATGTCCCAGCCTGCTCTCTCTCTCTCTCTCTGCTTCCCAGCAGAAACCCCACTGGCTTTGGAATGTGCCCCCTGATTTCACATCATAGCCCTTGTTTCTCTGGCCCTTTCTTACCGTTAACCCCTGGCCTTCAGTCTGATGCCAGACAGCAAGGCAATAAACTGGATTGTCTTGTGACTTGGCTCAAACCATCCCCACTCACGCCCTCCCAAATTCCCTATGCTGACAATGGCTCTTCACAGAAAACCCAGACAGAACTGACTGCTAACAGGTCGTGCAGTCCATTGCTGTCCTCTCCCCTTGCTTGCTAAGATACATTTTAATTTTTCTGCTCTAATGGGTCTCTATTATATGCTTCTTTGCTATTTTATTAATTTTTATTCTCTGGGTTTCCTGTTATTAAACCTATGTTTATAAAAGCACAAAGGTGGTAAGCAATACAACCTAATCCAATCTCTATATTCTGCATGACAGGAATGAGGGAGGTGGATATCAGGTGTTAGGCAATAATAAGATGTGGTGCAAATAACTTACAGCGATAAATTTGAAGACAAGCAACATGAGAAATTTTCCATAAGTTAAATGTGTCAAAATTGACATAGAAAGTAGAAAGCCTAAATAAGTCTCTTGCATCTGTGAAATGATCGGTTTTCCATAGGTGTGTGTCCACTCTTTCTGAGCATGATGGGAGTTCCCTACATGAATATGCATCTCCGTGTTGCCTGCTTACTGCTAGTCACCAGGCCTTCTTTGTCACCTCGATCATTTCCTGTAGCCGTGCAGGCAACTTCTAAGTCTCCGTGCATACTGCAGACTCCCAGACAGACAGGATCCTCAGCCTTTCCTCTCGCCTCCTCATCTAGGATGACAGCTTTGAATCTTAATTCTTGGACTCGTGCAGATTTTATGCACATGGCCCGGCACTTTTGCTTATTGCTCACGAAGTGTAGCTAAGGAGCTGAAAGAGACCAGATGGTCTGGCTCAGTTTCCACCTGAAACGTGAGGCAGATTTTTACACTAACAGCACTAGGATGGAGAGAGCCCAAAGGCAGAGCATAAATGCCCTGCTGTCTGACCCTTGGGGATTTCCACACATTCTTGGGATCTCTTGCCTTGGGAAGACCGAGCGGGAGATCTGTGCACCAGCAATGACCAACTCGGCTGGTGAGGCCATGGTGTGTTCATGGAACTCAGCCTCAAGCCTTCTCCTCGTGGCCACATGAGTTCTGTGGCATTTTCTGTTTTGTTTCGTTCACTGTCTCTGCTAGCTTTATAGCTTGTAGATTGTGTTCCTCTAGTGCTATAGTCTGCCCCCTCAGTTTCCTGGGTTTTAATTGTGCTCTGATGACTTATGGCTTCCCAAGCCTCCTTTGTCTCACTTCAACCATTATGCCTGGGTCCTGCTTCATCCACCTCTCCCACTGTGTTCAATGTTTATTTTGAGCTTTATTTTTATCTCACCAGTTTTGATTTTGGATTTGTTATTTGCCTTTTATGCTGTTTTAAACGACTTTTGCCTGATTTATCTCTGTTTCTTATATAGTTTAATTACCAAACAGAAAGTCTGGGGCAATGAGCTAGCTGTGAGGCTTATCCAGTATCTCAGCACTATTTGAACTGGCAGTAAGGAAGTCACCCAGACCAACAACCATACACTGAAGGCTTCTGGAAGGGACATTCACAAGTAGGAAAGTGATGTCATGACTACCCGAGCCTCATTAGAAAGGGAAAATTTTTAACCAAAATACCATCTCCCTCTGCCTGTCAGCCTGGCCTTCTCTCTGCTGGTGTCTCAGTGTGTCCCTCCAGAAAGCCCAGAGTACTCTGCCAAGGCCTCACTTGCAAACTAAACTCCTTTGCAGGCCTTTCAGTCCAACGTCTTCTATTATTTACCTCACTCATTCGTGACTCTTAGCAAGTTACAAATACCAGGAAGCAAAAGCTCTTTGGGGAGGAGGGGGAGAGATAGAGATTTCTAGATTATCTTTCACATGCTGCACCTTCACTGGATGGCATATAGTAGATGCTCAATAAACTGCAAAGTCATCTTCTCTGATCCTGCTGGAGAAAAGGAAGCAAGGCTGCACATGTCTACTATGTTTCTGGTTCTTTATCAACATGGTTTATATGAGACAAGGGTCCACAACCTTCCTGAATTAGTAGAGCCCTCCTAAAGACCAGAAGCTCCTTGCTGCTAGTGTAGGGAAGGGAAGAACCAAGCTACGGCAGTCTGTGTTTCTTTATTGTTGGGGTCTGATACCCATTTTCCAGAGACCCATGACTTTTCTCACAGACACTAGGATTATGCATCTGAAATTAGCCAAGAGGAAAGCGCTAGGTAGACAGTGGGGATCTGGCAGTGAGGACTTCTTTAGAGACTAGAAACCAGAAGGAACCCCTGACTGTAAAGCCTTTGGTGAGTCTCATAGCTTCCCAGTGTGCTAGTTTGTTCTCCAAAATTAATGAGAATAACGAGCTCTCCACAGTGTCACCAGGATGAAGTGTGCCCAAGTGTGTGGAATTGCTTGGTCTATGAGAGACCCTCAAACATACTTGTCTTTACCCTTCCCTTCCCCCTTCCTCCCTTCTCCAAGTGATCAGTTTGACTTCAGTCACACCCCCACGTCTGCCAACTCTCTTGTAAGCTCTGCTTGTGGGTCATAGTCATCCACCAATACTGACTTTTAGTACTGTTTTAACACCCTCTTGGGGACACACATTCTGATCCACTCCTATCTTCATGTCTGATGCTAACTGAAAATCCCAACGAACCCCCCCCCATCCTGAGGAATGGAGAAGCAGGTAAGGCTGCTTTCTCACATGTTTGCTGCTGGCTGTTTACCAGCAGAAGCCAAGAACATCTGGGGAGCAAGCATGAGCCCTGGTTTCCCTACTGAGGGTCTCCAGTACCAAGCCTGGGCCATAACCAAGGAAATGAATTCAAGCAGAGTATGATCCAAGAGTAGCATAGGAGATGATCTCAGTGGAGGCTATGGTCACCATGAAGGGCACCTCCACAGCTACTCATCAGAGCAGCTCAATGGCTGATGCTTTCTTGGGTCTTAATTCGTCTACTCTGGGTTGACCAACCCTGAACACTGGGTCTTCCCTGCTGTGGTTGCTGGCTTCATCCAGAACTGGATGCTCTTGCTCATGTCCTGAGTATCTGTCTTCTGTCTTGGAATGGTGGTGTGGTTGACAATACCTCTGTTGGGAAAGTGGGAATGCGGGGCTGTGTCTTTACAAAACCACAGCACAAACTTTATAGAGTGTTCATGCTCAGCATCTCCATTTTTAGGATTTCATCACCCATTTGTCAGATAGTTTAAAAATATCTGTGTTATGTATAGCTGTATAAAGTTGGAAACAGCCTACATTTCAGCCATTTAGATACAGGTTATGTACAACTGTCCTATCCATCCAATGAGATATTATATGTCCTTCACAGTAATGCTAGAAGGAAGTCTTAAGTAAGGTAAGAAAATGCTCTTCTGATGTGAAATGCAGATCCAGGTACAGAACCAAACATAAGCGGTGCTCTCTGATGTTGAACAAAAAAAGGTTACTAGAAGGAAATTGAGAATAAATATGCCTGGAACTCACTATCAGTTACCTCCGCCAAAGGGTTATGATTTGTTTCTATTTGTTTTTCTTATAAAGAGAGCAAAAAGACAAAAATGGAAGATGAAACAAAAATAAAAGTAAGAGATATCAGTCAGTGTGGGCAACCCCAAACGGGCTTTCTTGTTGGAATTTCAGGTACCAAGAGGAGAAGATTTTTTTTACATGAAAAACCTTTTTTATTTTGTTTTTCTTCGTGTCTGAATAATTTTTCACTGTGGCACATGTTGGTGACTTGATATGGAACGATGAAGTTGGTATTGACCAAACATCTTCTTCCCATTGTCTAGCTTGCATAGTACCTCAAGGTACTAGCAGGCTGCTGAGAAGGAAGGTCATCAAAAGTTTTACCTAACTGTGAATAGGTCTGCAGTAATGAAAGGCATGGTATGATATGCCCATGGCTGCAGTAGTGGCGTAGTTGCTGTAGGGATAACCAGCTGATTTCCAATTGGATTTAAAGCCACTTCGTTGAAAAAAAACATGTTTGGTTCTATCAATCTGACTAGAGCCCTTGATTGGGGAGATCCCAGGCCTCAGGGTGAACCTACCCCTATTAGTCTATACAACTATATTGTATCAAATATCTTCCTCAATTTATATCTCTATACATATAGATTATTATAGCTGTCAGATCATATCAGAGAAATTTCCCTGTGCAATGGATGTGGTTAATTTAGAAACTCGTAATTGGCCAACTGTAGAGAGTCAATGGAATGCTCAAGATGTAGTTTCACTCCAACTCCAAAGCTCAGGGACTGTCACAGAAGAGTTGACGGAAAGATTGTAAAAACCACAGGTCTGTCTTCTGGACATGGTGGGACCATTACACTCATAAATTCAGAGCAGCTCTGGTTGCCTGCACAAGATCAAACCAGTAATTACTGTAGCATGAAGTGAGAAAGGAATTTGTGAGCCCCCACCATCAACTGAAGAGCAATAGACAGTTACGGCTTCAGTGGTTTTTTTAAGTACGTTGCTCTTGGTAGGCCAACCACACTCTAGTGCGTGGTCTCGTGCCTAGGAGCAGGTGGGCACCACAGGTGGGAGTCAGTGGGTTGTTAAAGATAAAGGAGCTGGAGAGATGGCAGAATGTTTAAGAGAGCTAGTTGCTCGTCCAGAGGACTGTGCTCAACTCTCAGCGCCTACCTAGTGTCTCTCTCATAACTATCTGTAACTTCAATGTCAAGGGATCCAATACCCCCCTTCTGGCCTCCACAAGTACCAGGCATGCATGTGGCACACAGACATTGATACAAATACATAAAATAAAAATAGCATGGCCTGATGTTGGGGAGGGGAATGTTGGGGTTGAATCCAGAAGGATTTAGGAGAAAGAATGAAGAGGAGTGATTATGACCAAAATACAATGTAAGAGATGCTCAAAGAATTAATAAGAGTATTTTCAAAAATTCCGCTTTGCCATAAAGAACACAACTATATCATTAGCAGGGAAATGAATGCAACTGGAGATCATCAACCCTAAGCGAAGAAAGTCAGACACAGGATACCACATCTTTTCTCTTATTTTAGGATCCTAGATTACATACATATGTGAATGCATACATACATACATACATACATACACACAATACATAGCACACACAAAATACACACATATACACATATACACACAACACACATACATATACAACATATGCACATATACACACAATACATACACAACACACACATGCACACACAACATAACACATATATACACGACACACACATACACAACACACACAATATGAAAGTAGATATGAAATTATCTAGAAGAACAAAGAAGACTAATGGGCAAGGAGGAGAGAAGGAAGCTAAATCAGAATGGGGTACGTGGCTGAAGTGCGTTGTGAAGCCATTTGTATGAAACCATCTTTATGAAAGCCATTACTGTATAGTGTATATAGTATATACATTGGTACAGTATATACAATGAATATATGCCCATTTAAAAAATAATTTAAAAGAGAGAAACAAAGAAGAAACAAGTATTCTTGTAACTGTTGACTGACCCTCTGTTGAACAGCAGTGGGCTTTGGTAAAGGCAGTTGTTAATGAGTCCTTGGGGCAGTTAGGAGATCCTCCATCATAGGCTCCTGCTATGGGCCCCAGTGAAGGAGATCAGAGGGCCTGGTATTCCCAGAGGAAAGGAAACAATTTATCCTCATGTGATCAAGACTGAGGTGTCAAGTTAGAATGAGTATCAGAGTTCTCCACTTGAGACAGTCCACAATAACACAATAATAATTGGCTTACTGAGAAACTTTATACTACTCTTTTTCTTTTCTTTCTTTATTTTACTTTTTCTGACATTCCTTGGAACACAGACAAAAATTAGTTCTACTTCCTGTTGAGAAAATCTGGTCCAAGTTGTGAAGCCTGTTCAATACCTATAGCAAACCAGGGGCTCCCCGCTTTGCAACACCCTCTCCTATGCCTCTTGGGCCGTGCCTCACATCCATAATAATAACCCCCCACTGTTCTAACAAGCCACACCCAAACTGCACAGTCCTGTGGAGGCCACCATGGGGCAGAGAGGACACCGCCCACTCCGTGTCTGAGCCATGCCTTTCTCCTAGGGCTCCTTCCTCTGCTTCTTCCATGGAGCCCTGACGGGCCTAACATACATACACTGAAGGGGGGCATAGCTGTGGCTTTAGCAGCTGGAAAGCAGGATGCGTTCTCTGGACTGAAGTCTGTATGAGTCTGCTAAATACTATTATAAAAATAATAGCAGAGCCTAAGTGGCCTGGTATAATAGGAATGAATTATTCCATAGTTCTTGAGTCAGGATGTATGTGTGTGTATATACACACACACACACACACACACACACACACACACACATATACATACACATATGTATAGGCACACATACATACATACATATACACATACATATACATTGAATATATATACATACGTATGTCTATGTGTGTGTATATACACATTGTACATATGTATATATAATGGATATACAATGTGTGTGTATATACACACATATCCCTAACATTTAGTATAATCTGAAATCACACTTTCTATCTCAGACTTACTTGTCTTTTCCATCAGGCCAGCTCCTAAAGGGTAGGTCTGTTTGCTCTTACTCCCAGTGGATTCCTCCATCCCTAGTGCAGGTACTGAACAGAGCAGGGCCCAGGACTGCTAGATGGCTTGTGAGAGCATAGCTACTCTCCGTTTCCTCAGATGCATGGGCATTTAATGCTGGAGCGGCCGATCACCCGGGGGAGAGGAGTGATCTACAGTCTGCTTCTGGCTGAGTTGTATTTCAATCAGTGTGATTTATCAAGGAAGTTGGTTCCCTTTCCAGGCAGTTGATGAGTGCTCCTTCGGGCTGCACCCACTTTTTGTCTTCTGGCTGTGCTCTATCTCATTTCTCTGGGGACTTACATTAATGAGGTAATCATCCGTGCCTGTTAAGGTTGGTGTTAAAACATAAAATGGATAAATAGTGGTGGGTGATAAGAGACAAGCACTGCACCTCTCTCCCAGTTCATAATTTGGAAGCCCAAGATCCAGGCACTAGCTTGGTTGGGCCCTGGGAAAGGTCTTTTCTGTGTCCTCATACAATGTAAGAGATGAACAACCCCCCTGAGCCTCTCTTCCCAAAACCCCTGAGCCTCTCCTCCCAAACCCCCTGAGCCTCTTTTCCCAGGGAAATGAATTTCCTCTACTTCTCTCTAGGAGAACTCTGTCTCCATAACCTTCTCACCTCCTGTAGTTACTGTCTTCAACAGGAGCCACTGGGGGTTTGGTTTAAACACTCAGACCACAGGGGTCACCCTCAAATAGTCGTTCTCCTGGAAGGTCAACGGAAAAACACCACGCAGGCTGTTCTTCTTTGTACAAACTCTAAGCATTCAGCATTCAAATATATTTGCATATGCTCCTTGGCGTGGGCGCAGGGAGGGCAATTCTCATCCCTAAAGAGAAAACAAGGAAAACGTTCAGCTATTCCTCAGTTGGGGGAAGAATAAGAATCCAGCTCTTCTTCCTTAAGGAGGTATCAGCTTGGAGGACAGGGGTGGAAACGTAGGTCTTTTGCCTCCTCTACAGAGTGCAGTACATGAAGGCACTAAGTAATTATTCCTAACATCCCGAGCATGGCATGATTGGCTATGAGAAAAACTGACAAATGGTGGATGAGACTGCATTCTAGGCTCATCCTAGAAATTTTGAGCCAGAAATACTTTCCTAGCAGGAGTAGGATGAAAACCTACTGCTGACAGAAATGTGCAGAAACATGCAATGCAGGCTTCCCAATCGATAAAATCACAGGCGTTTCGGAAGGGGTACAAAAGTAACTGTCGGTTTTATTTTTCTGGGCTGTGTGGGAGTTTGAATCTCAGTGGGGAGGTGTAGTCATGGGACCATCCCTGCTAGGGGCTCTGGATCACCTATAAAGACTTCCTTTAGGGAAGGAGGAATTCTAGCTCTCACTTCTAGGTGCTTAAAAAGTGAACTGGGTGCAGCCCTTATGCATGGAAAATAAGAGGTGGCCAAGAAGTGTCTGCAGAAGCGAGAGGAATCGCAAGGCTATTAATTTGTCTTGCTTTGGTGCAGCTAGGAAATGAAGCCTCCCAGCCACATTGCCAGGTCTTTGTAGGTCACAATAGGCGACTTAGAGTATCATCAAGATACTTCTAATACAAATATCCATGTTCAGTGCAGGGAACTGTCAATGCAGGAGTTTGTTTCTACTTCAGTGGGTTCCAGTTTAGATGGCATTAGCTCCCAGACACATAACCCCATAATTTATAGCTCTTTTGAGTTATTTCCTACAAACTTGGACACAGCCAATCTATTTACATTTGTATTGGCTTTCTCTTGCCAAGGGTTAAAAAAAGGCACAAGAAAAGGAAATAGAGAGATTGGGAGTCAGTGTGTCAGTGTACCAATATGCTGACCTGCCGCAAGAGCATGTGCCTGAACTGGCACATGGCTCTGAGCCATTTCATCCCTGTGCCAGCCACATTTTTGGAAAACAATAGTTTTATTTTGCTCTCAAATTTTAAAAAAAAATGAAGCAGCTGAAGGTGGGAGGCATTCAATCTTTATCATCTTCCCTGGCCTTTTCTGCAGGAATCTGAAATTGATTTCCAAATTTCTCTTCAGAGTTTGATTTAACATTTTAATCTGCATGCCTTCAGTGGGTGCTATGCAGACTGCATTGCTGACAGGGAACTGAAGAATTAGCCAGGCACCCAGGCTCTTGTTATCAGTGCAGCAGTTCTGGCTGTGACTGGACGGGGCTAGAGGTCTCCTGGCCTCTGAAGAAAGCCTTTCGTTCCACTCAGCTGGAAGAAAGCAGAAATGATGCCCAAAGGACAGCAGACCACCGCATTTTTGTTTTAGAGTTTGAGACTGTCCCTTGAGATGCTGACTTATTACTTCTAGCCATTGATGGAACAGTAAAAGAGTCCATATACCTCTGTAGTATTGATCAGACTGCCATTTCTCTTTCTTTTGCAGCTCAAAATATGGATTTTCCAGGCACTTCCCTTGACTTAAATTAAACATTTTAAATATACCTCTGCCCCTTTGGGGTTCCTAGCCTACACACTTGAGAACTTCAGTACAACATACAGAACATGGGACCTGTCAGAACATAGAAATATGAAGACTCTTGTACCACAGTTGTTCAAGGATTTCAGGGGCTCTACCATACAAAGATGCAGTCAGTGCTATGCAAGCCTCAGATCCAGGACAAGGAAAGGATCTCAATGCATTTTGAGGTAGCCATCCCATCTGTCAAATGGGCTGAAGGTTAACTCAACTGCCAAGCTGTTGCTAGAGAGGGGATCACATCACAGCAGGCACAGTAACCTGCGGTGAGTCTGGGAGGGACTTGGAAGCCATGTGTTTGTTCAGCAGTATTACTGGGGTGAAAGAATCAAGCCAGCCAGCCAGAGCTCAGGGATGGCATTATGCTTGAGCAGGCTCTAAAATCTGGCAGCCAGGAGACATTGGTCTTTGCACAAGGCTCTAAGAGCGAACAAGGGCCCCAGCAGTGGTCACACAGGACTTGAAATGAAGCTGATTAAAGGAGATGACTGACAAGTGGCAGAGATGAGCAAGGAGGCAGGGCTCTGGTGAGGACTCCGTGGCTAAGATATTTTAGACACAGAATGGTGACCCCTTAGGAGGCTCTTTCTGCCTTGAGATGTCAAACCAGAAGAAAGTGAGTTTCAAGCCCCCAGGAAGTTGCTTTCACTGACATCAGCAATGACCAACATTGGTAATTTTCCTCCCCAGAATTTTGAAAAGCACATTAGGTAGTTCCCCTTTTTAACCTTCATAGTAGCTCAGTATGGCACATTCGGGTATGCTTTGATCTTACGGTGAAGAGACGGAGGCTGCAGTGGAGTTTCTTTGGCCAAGGTCACAGTTAGTAATGACTTGTTGGAGTCGAAGCATTTTGATACCGTAAACACCCATCTTAGGCCTGGGCCACCAGGGCTCCATAGCCAAATAGCGCCAGAAGAAAGCTAGCCTCCCAGGAGGGTGGAGTGTGCCTGCGTAGAGGGACCAACCTGGAATCCCTAGGACACAGGGACTGAGGAGTGGTCTTCTGGTTTCTTTCAGTGGGCAGGGAGATGATCCTGTGACACAGGACTCCATACTCAAATAGTGCCAGAAGAGAGCTGGTATCCCAGGAGTACTGACACACCTTTAAGCACAGGCAAGACCACCACTTCTGTTCAAACTCACTGGATCAAGAAAGACCCTTGTAGAGCCATCAGAACACAGGAACCAAGGGACAGCTGGGAACAAGATCCTTCTGGTTTCTGTCTGCACCCCAGAGCTGACCCTGTACCACAGCTCTCCAAACCCAAATTCCTCTCAGAGAGAGCTGGTCTTCAAGGAGTACTGACGAAAAGACTTGCAGGACGGAGAAGCCAAAGTCAGAGAGAGTAAGACCACCTAATACCAGAGATAACCAGATGGCGAAAGGCAAGAGCAAGAACATAAGGAACAGAAACCAAGGCTACTTGGCATCATCAGAACCCAGCTCTCCCACAACATCAAGCCCTGGATACCCCAACACACCAGAAGAGCAAGACGCAGATGTAAAATCACATCTCATGATGATGATAAAAGACTTTAAGAAGGAAATAAATAACTCCCTTAAAAAAATACAAGAGAAACAACTAGAAGCCCTTAAAGAGGAAATACAAAAATCCCTTAAAGAATTACAGAAAAACACAAACAGGCAGAATTACAGGAAAACACAATCAAACAGATGAAGGAAATGAACAAAACCATCCAGGAACTAAAAATAGAAATTGAAA
The DNA here is from genome assembly GCA_028551405.1 of Uromys caudimaculatus. Classification (NCBI taxonomy): domain Eukaryota; kingdom Metazoa; phylum Chordata; class Mammalia; order Rodentia; family Muridae; genus Uromys; species Uromys caudimaculatus. The sequence goes on from CM052706.1 coordinate 24,409,269, forward strand.
CAATAAAGAAATCACAAAGGGAGACAACCCTGGAGTTAGAAAACCTAGGAAAGAGATCAGGAGTCATAGACGCAAGCATCACCAACAGAATACAAGAGATAGAAGAGAGAATCTCCGGTGCAGAAGATACCATAGAAAACATTGACACAACAGTCAAAGAAAATGCAAAATTCAAAAAGCTTCTAACTCAAAACATACATGAAATCCAGGACAAAATGAGAAGGCAGAACCTAAGGATAATAGGTATAGAAGAGAGTGAAGATTCCCAACTTAAAGGACCAGTAAATATCTTCAACTAAATTATAGAAGAAAACTTCCCTAACCTAAAGAAAGAGATGAACATAAATATTCAAGAAGCATACTCAACTCCAAATAGATTGGACCGGAAAAGAAAGTCCTCCTGTCATTATAGTCAAAATACCAAATACACAAAACAAGGAAAGACTATTAAAAGCAGTAAGGGAAAAAAATCAAGTAACATATAAAGGCAGATTTATAAGAATTAGACCAGATTTCTCACCAGAGACTATGAAAGCTAGAAGATCCTGGGCAAATCTCATACATACCCTAAGAGAACACAAATGCCAGCCCAGGCTGCTATACCCAGCAAAACTCTCAATTAACATAGATGGTGAAACGAAAATATTCTATGACAAAACCAAATTTACACAATATGTTTCCACAAACCCAGCCCTACAAAGAATAATAGATGGAAAACGCCAACTCAAGGAGGGAAAACACACCCTAAAAAAGGCAAGAAAGTAATCTTTCAACAAACTCAAAAGAAGATAGCTACACAAACATAAAAATAACATCGAAAATAACAGGAAGCAATAATCACTATTCCTTAATATCTCTTAACATCAATGGACTCAATTCCCCAATTAAAAGACATAGACTGACAGACAGGATCCATGAACAGGACCCAGCATTTTGCTGCATTCAGGAAATGCACCTCCGTGTTAAAGACAAACACTACCTCAGAGTAAAGGGCTGGAAAACAATTTTGCAGGCAAATGGTCCTAAGAAACAGGCTGGAGTAGCCATTCTAATATCAGATAAAATCAACCTTCACCCAAAAGTCATCAAAAAAGATAAGGAAGGACACTTCATACTCATCAAAGGAAAAATCTACCAAGAAGAACTCTCAATTCTGAACATCTATGCTCCAAATGCAAGGGCACCCACATTCATAAAAGAAACTTTACTAAAGCTCAAAGCACACATCGCACCGCACACAATAATAGTGGGAGACTTCAATACCCCATTATCATCAATGACAGATCTGGGAAACACAAACTAAACAGAGACACAGTGAAACTAACATGTTATGAGTCAAATGGATTTAACAGATATCTATAGAACATTTCATCCTAAATCAAAAGAATATACCTTCTTCTTAGCACCTCATGGTACCTTCTCCAAAACCGATCATATAATCACTCACAAAACAAGCCTCAACAGATATAATCCCATGCCTCCTATCAGATCACTACAGATTAAGGCTGGTCTTCAATGGCAACAAAAACAACAGAAAGCCCACATACACATAGAAGCTGAACAACGCTCTACTCAATGATAACTTGGTCAAGGAAGAAATAAAGAAAGAAATTAAACATTTCCTAGAATTTAATGAAAATGAAAGTACAACATATCCAAACCTATGGGGTACAATGAAAGCAGTGTTAAGAGGAAAACTCATAGCTCTGAATGCCTCCAAAAAGAAACTGGAGAGAGCATGCACGAGCTGCTTAACAGCACACCTGAAAGCACTAGAACAAAAAGAAGCTAATATACCCAAGAGGAATAGAAGGCAGGAAATAATCAAATTAAGGGCTGAAATCAACCAAGTAGAAACAAAAAGAACTATACAAAGAATCAACAAAACCAAGAGCTGGTTCTTTGAGAAAATCAACACGATAGATAAACCCTTAGCCAGACTAAGCAGAGGGCACAGAGACAGGATCCAAATTAACAAAATTAGAGATGAAAATGGAGATATAACAAAAGATTCTGAGGAAATTCAAAAAATTATCAGATCCTCCTACAAAAGCCTATACTCAACAAAATTGGAAAATCTGGATGAAATGGACAAGTTTCTAAACAGATACCAAATACCAAAGTTAACTCAGGATCAGATAAACCATCTAAACAGTCCCATAACACCTAAAGAAATAGAAGCAGTCATTAAAAGTCTCCCGACTAAAAAAAGCCCAGGCCCAGATGGGTTCAGTGCAGAATTCTATCAGACCGTCAAAGAAGACCTAATACCAATACTCTTCAATCTATTCCACAAAATAGAAACAGAAGGAACACTACCCAATTCATTCTATGAGGCTACAGTTACACCAATACCAAAACCTCACAAAGACCCAACAAAGAAAGAAGACTTCAGACCAATTTCCCTTATGAATATTGATGCAAAAATATTCAATAAAATTCTCAAAAACTGAATCTAAGAACACGTGAAAACGATCATTCATCACGATCAAGTAGGCTTCATCCCAGGAATGCAGTGATGGCTCAATACCCGGAAATCCATCAATGTAATCTACTACATAAACAAACTCAAAGGAAAAAACCACATGGTCATTTCATTAGATGCTGAAAAAGCATTTGACAAAATTCAACATCCCTTCATGATAAAAGTCTTGGAAAGATCAGGAATTTAAGGCCTATACTTAAACATAGTAAAAGCAATATACAGCAAACCAGTAGCCAACATCAAACTAAATGGAGAGAAACTTGAAGCAATCCCACTAATATCAGGGACTAGACAAGGCTGCCCTCTCTCTATCTATTCAATATAGTATTTGAAGTTCT
>CM052706.1:24412191-24483800 GCA_028551405.1 Uromys caudimaculatus
TAAAGTATCTTGGTGTGATGCTAACCAAACAAGTGAAAGATCTGTATGACAAGAACTTCAAGTCTCTGAAGAAAGAAATCAAAGAAGACCTCAGGAGATGGAAAGCTCTCCCATGCTCATGGATTGGCAGGATTAATACAGTAAAAATGGCCATCCTGCCAAAAGCAATCTACAGATTCAATGCAATCCCCATCAAAATTCCAACTCAATTCTTCATAGATTTAGAAAGAGCAATTCTCAAATTCATTTGGAATAACAAAAATCCCAGGATAGCAAAAACTATTCTCAACAATAAAAGAACTTCTGGCAGAATCAGCATCCCTGACCTCAAGCTGTACTACAGAGCAGTAGTGATAAAAACTGCATGGTATTGGTACAGTGACAGGCAGGCAGATCAATGGAATAGAATTGAAGACCCAGAAATGAACCCACATTCTTACAGTCACTTGATCTTTGACAAAGGAGCTAAAACCATCCAGTGGAAAAATAACAGCATTTTCAACAAATGGTTCTGGTTCAACTGGCAGTCTACATGTAGAAGAATGCAAATTGATCCATTCCTATCTCCCTGTACAAAGCTCAAGTCCAAGAGGATCAAGGACCTCCACATAAAACCAGATACACTGAATCTAATAGAAGAGAAAGTGGGGAGAAGTATCGAACACATGGACACAGGGAAAAAGTTCCTGAACAGAACACCAATGGCTTATGCTCCAAGATCAAGAATCGACAAATGGGACCTCTTGAAATTGCAAAGCTTCTGTAAGGCAAAGGACACTGTCAATAGGACAAAATGGCAACCAACAGATTGGGAAAAAATCTTTACCAATCCTATGTCCGATAGAGGGCTAAATCCAATATATACAAAGAACTCAAGAAGTTAGACTCCAGAGAACGAAATAATCCTATCAAAATGGAGAACAGAGCGAAACAGAGAATTCTCAACTGAGGAAATTCTTAGGGCTGAGAAGCACCTAAAGAAATGTTCAACATCCTTAGTCATCAGGGAAATGCAAATTAAAAAAAAAAAAAAAAAACCCTGAAATTCCACCTCACACCAGTCAGAATGGCTAAGATCAAAAACTTAGGTGACAGCAGATGCTTGAGAGGATATGGAGAAAGAGGAACACTCCTCCATTGCTGGTGGGACTGCAAGCTGGTACAACCACTCTGGAAATCAGTTTTGTGGACCCTCAGAAAAATGGACATAATACTACCTGAGGACCCAGCTATACCACTCCTGGGCATATACCCAGAAGATGCTCCAACATGTAATAAAGACACATGCTCCACTATGTTCATAGCAGCCATATTTATAATAACCAGAAGCTGGAAACAACCCAGATGTCCCTCAGCAGAGGAATGGATACAGAAAATGTGGTACATTTACACAATGGAATACTACTCAGCTATTAAATAATGACTTCATGAAATTTGCAGGCAAATGGATGGAACTTAAAAATATCATCCTGACTAAGGTAACTCAGTCACAAAAGAACGAACATGGTATATACTCACTGATAAGTTGATATTAGCCCAAAAATTCAGAACACCCAAGATTCACTTCACAGCAACCGTTAGACTGAGCATAAGGTTCCAGATGGAGGAGTTTGAGAAGGGACTGAAGGAGCTGAGGGAGTTTGCTGCCCCATGGAGGGAGCAACAGTGTCAACTGGCCTGACCCCCCAGTTCTCCGGGAGACTGGACCACCAACCAAAGAATACACATGGAGGGACCCATGGTTCAGGCCACATATGTGGCAGAGGAGGGCCTTATTGGCCATCAGTGGGAGGAGAGATCCTTGGGCCTGAAGGTGTTAGATGCCCCAGTATAGGGGAATGCCAAGGAGGAAAGACAGGAGTGGGTGGGTGGGTAGGTCGAGGAATACCCTCATAGAGGCAGGGGGAGGGGGAAGGGGATGGGGGTTTACAAACGGGAGACTTTTGAAATGTAAATAAAGTATCAAAAAATTAAAAAAAAATAATAAAAATAAAAACACCCATCTTAGTGATGATACCAAGCTCCCTCTGAGTACATTGAGATGTGGTTTCTTTGACACTCAGCCTACGTTTCTGAAGCATTTGGGATTAAGTTAGGTCTCTCCTTAAACTGTGCGGGGAAAGTCAGATGAGTAACTGTAGACTCTAGCTGAAGAGAATTCTAAGGAAAAGATCACAATAGGCAATGCAAGAAAGGAGAAGGAAGGGTGGGGCTGGGGAGAGCCAAAGGGATGACTGTTCGAGTAAATAAATGGAAGAAACAAAAGGTCAGGGGAAATGTTTAACCATGGCAGTGAGAGCAGACTTACTGGTTGGAGAGGTGAAGCCTGGGAACACAGCAGCTCAGTGCCCAGGAGAGCTTGCTGGCCAGAATTGAGGTTTTACAGCTGAGAGTAAGGACAAAGAGAACATTTGCCAGACCCAGAAACTACTTTTCTGGATATAACTGCTTTATCTAAACTGCAGGGGGGAGACTACGTCAGACCACCTGTTTTGCAACCTCCACAGTCTGGGTAGGTGTTAGGTGCTTCCTGAAATTTCATAGCCAGCAGATTTGTGGGAGCCTGGAGTCTGTTTTATAATTCTATAGCAGTACCCATCTCAGCTGGAGAACCCTGAGCAAGCTCTTGGGAGGAGAGCTTTCTTACACTGAGGGCTGAATCTTTCACAGGAGTTCTGCAGATAGATATAAAAGGGTTTCCTGCTACATGACCAAGAGAAGGCAGGATGGCTGTGATGGTTTGCATATGGTTGGCCCAGGAAGTGGCACTATTAGGAGGTGTGGCCTTGTTGGAGTTGGTGTGTCACTGTGGGTGTGGGCTTAAGACCCTCACCCTAGCTGCCTGGAAGTCAGTCTCCACTAGCAGCCTTCAGATGAAGGAGCTCTCACCTCTGCCTGCACCATGCCTGCCAAGAAGCTACCATGCTCCTACCTTGATGATAACTCTGAACCTGTAAGCCAGTTCCAATTCAATGTTGCCCTTTATAAGACTTGACTTGGTCATGGTGTCTGTTCACAGCAGTAAGACCCTACCTAAGACAATGGCTCATGCCTTTTGGCAACAAAGGCAGTTGACAGCTTTAACAACTGTTTGACCTCATCATTTTTACAAGCCTTGGACTTCCACAGGCTCCTGTTTGCTGATAAAGTGCCAAAGCTGGCTTGATTGTTAGTGGGTTTTGTTTTTCTTAATTTCCCTGTCATACCCAATTTAGCCTGGCAAAGTACTGCCTGCCTTTAATTCAGGTAGTTGAAAGGCAGAAGCAGGTGGATCTCTGTGAGTCTGAGGCCAGCCTGATTCTACCTATCAAGTTCTCGGGCAGCCAGGATGACATAGACTCTTTCTCAAAATAAATAAATAGATAGATGGATAGATAGAATCCTATCCACTTATTGTCAATGGCCTCAGTTAATACTGTTTGAAGCTGCAGTACTTCCTACTAAGGGATACTTTATAAACTACAAAATTCGCATGGCTCTTAGTTCTCAGTCCATTCCTAGGAGGTAACAAAGTGACAGCATATGTCTAGGACTCAGACTTCCTGCAAGGCTGTGGTCAAGCTGGTTCACACACAGAAGGGAAGAGGATCCTTTCCCTGTGGAAGCGAAAGAATCCAACCCCTGCCAAGGGAGTCTGTCCTATAAAACAACAGCAACACTGGTGTCCCCCTTCCCCCAGCCTCTGAAGCCTTACAGGCTTTAATGCCTTGCTTGGAATTAAAGTAATGGGAAACATGGTCTTAAGAAACCCACTTCAGGTCCCATCAGACCATAAAACAGCAAGAGTGTGAAAGCCAGGCTGTGAGCGGTAAAGAGTGACGTGAGGTAGTGAAATAAATATCTGCTGGGTTTTTTAATTAACTGCCTCTAAATAATGAAAATGAGCAAATTAGGCTCACTTTTAGTAGCAAAATGCCATTGTGACTTGAATGTTTCTGTTGATAGATGGCACAGAGCTTAGACAGAGAGGCGTAAATCTGACTGCAGCTGCAGAAGTGCCTTGAGCCGGGGTCTGCCTCTTCCCTGGTGAATAGCAGCACAGGTTATTTTTTGCCTCTGAGTTTGTGGGTGGGAGCGTGTGAAGAAAAAGTCAAGCATAGAGGCTTGCTCCTGGCCTTAGATTACTGTCATAATCACTACCATGTGGCTAAGAAGACCTTTGCGTACTCTAAAGCCAGAGAAATAGAAATTCGAATTTTGACTGATAAGGTTTACTGAACATTGGGCACACTTTAAAAATATATTCTTTTATTTTTGCTGTGTGTAGTTGAGCCCAAGTGAGAATATTACACCACATGTATTCAGAAGCTTGCAGAGGCCAGAAGAGGGCATCTGGTACATTTGTACTGAAGTTTCAGGCACTTTCTGAACTGCCATGTAGCTGATGGACACCAAACTCTGGTCTTCTGCAAGAGCAGTAAGTGCTCTTAAGAACTGAGATGTCTCTCCGGCCCCTGGGACATGTTTCTTAACTTCTGTAGTTCTCTATGAAGAAAGTATGCTTGGAACAAACTCACAGGGTTCTGCATCCCTATTGGCACAGTGCCACATCTCAATGCCCAAGAGCCGTTAATCTACGAGCATGGGCCTCCTGCAGCCTGCCTTGTCTCCATCTTGGAAGAACTTAAAGACACTGTTAAAATGAGACTATGCTTCTCTTATGTGCCCATTACCAATCTGAGTAGGTCACATTTTATGGCTAGGGGACTGGCAGATTTTACTACATATGGATGTTGAATTTTGGCAGAGTCTGTTCTGCATGTATTAAAACAGTGTTGATCACTCTCCTTAGTGTTGTTAACATAGTGAAGCACGTTAACAGAATCTAGCTATCCTGAAATAAATACCATTTATACATGATCTTTTATACAGAGTTGGATGGAACTTGCTAGTATATTGTTAATGTTGTGTTGTATCTATGTTCCTGATAGATAAAGTCTATAATTTTATTGGTTTTTGATTCCTGTGTCAGGCTTTGGTATTTTGGTTTGGGGGGGGGGGGCTAGGGAGAGAGGGAGTTAGGGAGGTGAATCCTTATAAAAAACCAATGTGCTATTGCTGTTACTCCCTCTTTGAGTACATGATAGAATTTGTCAATGAATCCATCTAGGGATTTGAACGGTACTGTAGCCTTGTTGTCCTAGCTACATCTAAGGCTGAAGTGAAAGAATTAAAATTCAAGGTTACAGAATTGAGATACAGGATGATTTCAAGGCCAGCCTGAGCAATTTAGCAAAACTGTCTCAAAATAAAAAGTAAAAGAAGGCTGGGAATATCAGCCAGTGCCTAGCTCAGGCTTGGAGAACATATATAAATACATAGATACATACATATATATATATATATATATAAATGCATTTTTTGTATGTGGCTTACATTCAATAATATTATTTTAAATCTACTTAATTGGGTCTAATTTGCTCTTTTTCTTACTTCTTCATCTTAGCTTGTTCCCTTTTTATTTAAAAATATTTATTTGTTTATTTATGTATGTGGGCGTTCCTGAGTGTATATATCTGCTCCAGGCACGGGCATGAGCCCACTGACGTCAGAAGAGGTGTATTGGAGCCCACTAGAACTGGAGTTGCAAGCAGTTCTGAGCTGCCATGCAGGTGCTGGAAACTGAACTCAAGTCCTCTGTAAGAGCTGTAGGCACTCTTAACTCCTGAGCTTTCTCTCCAGCCCCCACACTGTGCATACTTTATCTACAAGTGCTGATATATGGTCCTCATATCGCATTTGGATTTATTTACTTTCTAACTTCTCTTTCATTTTTTTCTTTGATCTGGGCATTAAGATGTATATTGTATAATTTCCAAATATCTGGAGTTTTTCTACATTACTGACAGTGAAAATGTTGGTGGTTGGTTTATTTCCTTTGTTCTCAGAGAATATATTTCATGCATTTTCATCCTTGTAAACTGTAGGGTTGCTTCATTTTATGACCTAGCATATGTCTCCATCATGGGAGGTTGAAATGAATGTGCCGTCTACACTTGAGTGTAGGGCTGTTATTACATATTAGGCGGGACAGCGTAAGGAAGAGGGACTTTAATGGTATGTTTGGATTTGTCCTATTAATTACTCAGAGGGCAGAGCTAAAGTTCCCCAGTTCCGAGTGTGTGGCTCTCTGGTTCTCCTTCTAACAGTGCCCACTGTCGCCTCATGGTTTTGAGCATTCTCACAAGAATTTATTTAATATGTTGGATTAAGGATTCAAATACCTCCAGAAACCCAGGGTTGATCTCTGTCATCTCTCTCTCTTTGAGAAAGGGCCCTATTTCCCAGCTTCTGTATTTTATATTTCTATATTTTAAATGTGATGTGGAAAATATGGTGGACCATCCCATTTCTTCAAAATTGTTGATATTTTCGAAAGCCATCTACTACCTCAGCTCAGTTCCACCTGACAGTGGTCTTCTGCCTGGCATGGGGTCAGTTCAACCCACCTTTCAGGACCTGGAGCCTGCATCCCCTTTGCTGAAGGTCCACATGCTAATATCAGCCACAGCCTGTGTGGACCTTCCTCCCCTAGGTTTTCCCTTAGGACCCCCAACCCAGGCATCCCATTTGCCAAGCCAGACAGACAACGGGTTTCCTCTCAGAACTGCTTTCCTGCTCCTCACCTGGTAAGGGCTACCTTGGAGCAAAGGGTCAAATCAGAGCAGGGACTTAATGCTTCCACCTTATAGTAGAAAACACACTTTTTGTGGTCTTCTTTTAAAGACTTAAATAGAAGTCTCTTGATATAAATGAGAAGGAAGGATAAATCTACAGGAATTAATGCAAATAGTCTCAACTATGGCAAGTAAACCCACTGCAGTCAGGAGAGAAAATGCCAGAGCAGATACTGGGTCCAAGCCCAGCCTTCCCCACTGCCAGACCACTTCTGCAGGGCTATGACGTTGTGGGGAAGCGGTCCATGGGTTAGTTCAGTCATCCACATCACACTTATTAGCTTCTGGCCCGTATCAGTAAACAATGCAATACATATGACATTCAATTTATAATGAACCTGTTATTCTAGTTATAATTGGGCCAATCAAAATATTGTCAGAGTATGACTTGATCTGCAAAAATATTTATTTTAGTAGTAAACCAGTTCTACTGTAATAGCATTAAATGTATTGGTTTTATAACTTATCTAGGAAGAGTTCTCGTTGCAGTTCTGATGACCCTGTGTGAATTGTAAACTAGGCTCTCTGGCTACCACACGTGCACCTTAGCTGGGAATAGTAAAAACCATTTCTTAACATACACATCCAATGGTTACAAGTGACCAATAAGCTGTTACTTTAATCTTTTAAATAGTTTTAAAATGTTATTTTATCCTATAACAGTTCTGTGAAAACAGTCATAAAGAGGGAGTGTTAATTCAAGGCCTGACAATGAGCACTTTGGGAACTGCAGTTCAATGTGATTTTCCCTCTGAAGAAGGTCAAATGGGCCATTATTCTAAGAGGCAGTGTTATCCTAAATGCTGTGAATAATGCCAGGAAACTAATAATCAACATAAAAGAATAATTTTATAGTTATTGTAGGATGCATCCTCTTTTAGTTTAATTAATTTCTATGGAAAAATTGGCCTTTGATGGTATGAGCTATTAATTATATATCATAGAGGTGTCCAACTGAATCCTGACCCAAGTCACACATATAGTTGTACATTTTCTAGTAACTATATCACAGAAAAAAAAAGAGAAAAAGAAAAAAAAAGTAGATTGTGGTGGTTTGAATGAGAATGACCCTTATAGGCTCAGATGTTTGAATACTTGGTCCTCAGTTGGCAGAACTCTTTGGGAAGGATTAAGAGGTGTGGTCTTATTAGAGAAAGTGGGTCACTAGGGGTGGGATTTGAGGTTTCAAAAGGAAGGCCTGTGTGGTAAGCCAAATTTAATGCTTTATTTTATACATTTTTTTGGTCATGGTGTTTTCTTATAGTAATAGAAAAATGGCTAATTTTGATGAATTGATTTGAGTAAGACATTATTGAATGCATAAAATTTGCTATTGTTATATCAACATTTCATTTTAACTCACCTAATTTCACTGAGATAGTGTCTCACTCTATATTCCAGGCTAACATTCAACAGGTAATCCTCCTGCCTCAGCTTCCTTGGTTCTGGAATTACAGAAATGTAACATCTGCCTGGGTAGTATTTATTTTAAAAGTCTTTATCCTTAAAAAATACCCCAGTTTGTACTCTAAATTTTAAGCAGAACTTGATTGGCATTTTGAGTTTATATAATTTGTTTTTCAAAAAATTGATCACTTATTTAAAGTTTTCCACAAGTAAAGAATCTGTTCTTAACTTTAAACTTAAAAAACAATTGAATAAAATATAAAATCTAGTTCCTTAATCAGACTAGGCACATGTTAAGTGTCAAGAGCCACATGTGAGGAGTGAAGCTCACACCTAAGAGGCCAGACACAGAGTATTCCACAAGTATCTCTTGAAGAATATCTCTTCCTGGGTCTTTCTGAGATCCCAAGATACTGCAGGACATTTAAAAAGCAGTAGAAGGAGATCTTAAAGATTTGGCTTCTTGGGGCTGGAGAGATGGCCTGGGGTTAAGATCACTGGCTGTTCTTCCAGATGACCTTTGTTCAATTCCCAGCACCTACACGACAGCTCACAACCATCTGTAACTCTAAGTCAGTAGATACGATGGCCCCTCTGGCTTTCTTTGGCACTGCACAAGTATGATGTGCAGCTTACATGCTGGAAAAATACCCATACTCCTAAACTAAAATAAAAAAAAATTCTTAATGATTTGGCTTCTTAGCACAATTCTGAACAGGCTCTGCCTATACTCTAAGTCTTCCTCTGTAATTGTCAGTCCTGGTATCTTGAGGTCTCCCTAGTGTTCCTTAGACTCAAACACCTCTAGTGATCTTGCTTTATGTTTAACTTCTGTTTCAAAAACCCAGTTATCAGCCTCTGAAAGGCAAGATCAGAGTCCTGGGTTCTGGGAGCCTCTGCAACTGCTACAATTTCCACCCTGTGGGAGGAAGACACTACTCAAAAGAATATGACGATAATCCAGAAATAATTAAGGACCTTTATATTTGCATATAACCTTTCCACTGTCCACAGCTTCTAGGATGGCAAGTGAGACTTGTAAGGGACAGACTTTGGACCACAGCCTCTGCTTACATCTGGCTTAACTGTTGACCATGTGCCATGAACATACGGAATCTTTTTTTTTTTTTTTTTTTTTTTTTACAGCAAAACTCCCCAACCTTACTCAACATGATCCCATTCCAGCTTGACAGTGGAAACAATATTTTTCCCAATTTCATCGCTGGGCCCAGAGACTACACTTTTTTGAGGTCATTGGATTTTAAAATCTTTTGGCAGATATTAAAAATGTAGCCATTACAAATGCAGTCACTATCCCATTCGTCATGATTTGATTGTTTCTTCTGTTGTGTGTGCTCCATGGCAAATGACTCTGCTGGTGGACCCTAGGGATCCCAGGGCAGCTGCCTGAAGCAGTACACCCGTGACATGGAAAGAGCACATGGTCAACTGGAGAAGGATCCTACCACCACTCATGAGTTCCCAGTTTAAACTTAACAAGAGCTGTAATGATAATGTGGTTTTGAACAGGAGGATGGCAATTGTATTTCCATTACCCAGACAGGGTAATGAAGGTCTAAAGATGACAAGTGGCTAGCCAGAGTTCAAGTCCAGGCTTACCTGCCTCAGCAATACCTTAGAATAGAAGCCCTGAGGCATAGTATAGAGACTTGCCCATGTTCATCATAGGATTTGAGAAGAGATGGACTCATCTTCACCTATATTCTGAAAGAGAGAGCAGAGAGAGAGAAAGCAAAAGAGAGAGAGAGGAGAAAGAGAAAGAGAGGGAGGGAGAGGGAGAGGGAGAGGGAGAGGGAGAGGGAGAGGGAGAGGGAGAGGGAGAGGGATGATTTCAGAACTCAGAGCTTTAGCAGTGGGCACTGCAGGGATCCTTTGCCTACCTACCTCCTTTGTCTGCAGAGACAGGGCTGACTTCTATGCCTTCCAAGCCTCCCTTCTCCAGTCAGGCAGGTCAATGCAGAGAAATGCAGGCTATTCCCACCCACCACGTCCCTAAGCTTCTGACCCACACTCAACACCCAATAGATGTGAGCAGTCATGATCCCTAAAAATCATACCATTCGTTTGTGTCCTACTGTATTCTCTTTTACCCAGGGATGGTTTTCTTTAAGACTATGTACAGTATTCTTTCATGCTGAAAGCCCTTCCAGAGCAGATGCACTGGTCACGAGGCAGACCAAATGACCACTCAACCCCTGTTCAGGTTTTGCTTGACCTAATAATGGCTGTCGGGGCTCTGGGACCTTTCCACGTCTCCAGCATATATATAAGCTGTTGCATCATTTATTTATTCAAGAGACACTGCCAAGGAGGGAAAAAATGCCTTGCCTTCAGTTTCTCAGAAATGGATAGCTGTGCTATGTGAGGCTTCCAAAAAGAGAAAAAAAAAGAGAGAGGAGGTTGTGAGTGGGGTTGGTTTCAGCACAGACTTTAGGAAAGTGCCTTCTCAGATTAAAGAATACGTTCTTGCTTTGCTCAGTCTTAAGCAGAAAGAAAGCTATAAGCAGTGACAGACAGCCACCCGCTCTGGTTCTATTGGGAATTGAGGCAAGGTGACAATATAGCATCTAAGTGCTTGCAGGCCAGAAGGCAGGATTTACTGTGATCATAATAAAAAACTGAGTGACCTTCATACTTCCCCAGTTGCACACTGAGTGTAGCATTATAGCCTCGTGGTACTTTCAAGATTAAACATGGTTGGTACTTCCCTGTCTGAAATGAAAAGGAACCTAGGAAATACTCAAGGTCAAACAGCTAGGGAGACCATTGAAAGGACTCAGAGCGTGGTCTGTGTGAACGGTTCCCCACTCCCAGATCTCAGAGAGAGCCCCACAGTGACAGTCCCCAACACCTTTCCCCTTAATTTTCTACTCCTGAGTGATTATAAATTTTTAATCTAAAGTAGGAGGGCTTAAGGTCAATTTGTTTGACTATAAATTTATTTCTAAGATCAGCTCTAATTTGATATTCTGAGCATGATTACCCCAGGATGTAATTAGCATTTGTCCTTTCCTGTTGTATTATACTTACAGGGACTGCAAATGACTTCATGTCGAGGTGTAGTGTACACAGAAAGCCTGTACTCAACCCTGGCACTATGTGCTTATTGCTATCTAATGCCACGTGGGTACTAGGAAGGACAGGGTGTATAGCTGACAAACTGTCAAACTCTAGAGGGACCTCCCCAGCTTGGAGGAGTGGTTCTCAAGACCAGTCTTTTTTTTTCTATTAGAGGTATAGATCTGATAGATGTTCACTCTAAGTAGATTGTTTCCATGATTGGGGTGGTGCAGTTTCTCAAGGGGACAGTAAGCCATTAGGATAAAACGGCTCTTGGAGACATCGGAGTGGTCTACTCTCAGTAACAGTCAATGCCCCTAACTTTATCCCAAAATGCTTTTAGCAAACCCCACCTAGTCACTCCAGAGAAAAACTAGTTCAAAATATCCATCCCATCTCCCACTCTGAGCTCCCCTATTGCACTGTGCTGATATTATGTAAATTCTAAGGTACTGTCATTGGCCAGTGACATTCTGGGGGCAGGGGAAAAAAACATAAGAACTGCAGGCAGTTGGCACAAGTCACTTTAACTTGTCAGGTTGTTTGATGACATGCATGACATGAACTAGAATTATCTCTGATGGCTAAATGATCTGCCCATTCACTCTCTTTGGTTCTCAAGCAGGAAGAGGGACTTGACCAAAATACTGTTACTGTGTTTAATATAATGACAGAGGACACAGAGAGCAATTCAGTGACACTCACTCCAGGCCAGACAGGAAATGTTCTGCATATAGCAAACCATTTAACCCTCCAACAAGTCTATGAGGGAACCACTATTAATAGAGCCCCACATTAGTGATGAATAAGCAGGCAGAGAGGAAGTGACTCGTGCAAGACCACAAAGACAGTCAGCCACAGAGCTAAGATCCAACCTGGCCTGTCGGGTCCAGATCCACAGGAATCAGAAACGATGTCCCGTCATCACACACTCTACCCCACAAATATAAACTTCTGCTTGGTCACTTCTGCCAGTGGCCCACTTGTGAGACTCAGCAAACTGAGTCTGTGGGTGCTCTGCAGGGCTTGGGGTCATAGTTGCACACCAGGAGCAGGATATGGCCCCAGGAACTGTGTGACAGCTACATCTGGGAAACGGCAGGAATAGCAGTTCCGAAGAATTTTGTTCTCTTGACCTCTTTGTGTTCACAGTTAGGGTCCTCAAGCACTTTCCTTTATGTGGGTCATCCATCAGTATTTATTCAATTAGAAACAAAATTAGAGACACTTTCAAATGCATAATCATTCATTTAAAATAGCAATAATAAACTCATTGCAGGTTGGCATAAATAACATGGTTTGACAAATATATTTTCCAAAGCAAATTTATAATAAAGAGCATTGCCAACATTTTTGGAATCTCTCTAATATCTAGCTTAATAGAAGTATCTAGAGCCTTAAATCTGGTTCTGTCTGCCATGTGCACTATTAGGTTATGTAGGCTAGAATATGTGAAGAAAATATAATAATAATAAAAAGGAATTATTCAGTAAGAAAGGGGAGAAGTGCTTTAGTAATCTTTTCTGATAATTGCAGACATTCTGGCATACATCTGAAGTCCTCTAGTTGCTTCTTAAGAGATATAAATACCGAAAGTGAAATTAAATTGATATACTCATCATACAATGTGTCTTGGTCCTTGCAGAGTGTTACAACAAAATATCATGGCCTGGAATTTGTAAAATGGCAGAAATTTATTTCCCGCTGCTATGGAGGTTGAGGAGTCTAAGATCAAAATGTTGGAAGACTCACTTTCTGCTGAAGGACAATTTCTTAAGTGGCCTCTTCTCACTGTCAATTCCCACAGCAGAACAGGCAGGAGATCTCCCTGGAGCTTCTCTATAAGGGCACTAATCCTAGCCCTAAGGGCAAAGCCAGCGATCTAATGACAGAGATTCCTCCCAGAATATTATGCAAGAGCTGAAGACACAACTAGAACAATTGGTTCCCAAAGGCATTCTCTTCTAATGTGATCATTTTGAGGGTTGGGTTTCTAAAAAGAATTTAGAGAATCCCACTCTCTCAGCCCAGTGCACAGTTACCTTAAAAACCATCGATCTGTCTTATACTTTGAATTTTTATCATATATAATTATGTGGCACTCTACACTGGTCATTGACTAGATCTCAAGTATCCTGTTAGATGGGATCTTTTAAATTAGAAACTGTTTATAACCACGTATTAAAAGGTCCCATTCATTATCACTGCCCAAGGTTGTTTAACAACAGCAGACACAAGTTCTCAAAAGCCAGAAGCTCACATTTTGACACTGGCAACAAACATTTCCACATCTCTTTTTCAGAGGCTGTTTTCAGGAACTCACACAGAAGCATGGATGGACCCAGTTTGCCTGTCCATCATTCTGTGAAAAATGATGCTCTGTAAAGCTCCTGTTTAGCTCTCAACATCTTTCCTCACATTTTCCCAGACACCACACCCACTCTGCCAGGGCGATTAATTGCACTTCCACCTTCCACATGGGACACTAAAAGCCACAAAGGCAGCTGGCTGTGGTGGTACATGCTTGCTATGCCCGCCCTCAGAAGGCTGAGGCAGGAGAATCGAAAAGTCTGAGCTTAGCCTGGGCAATAGAATGCAACCCTGTCTCAAAACAACAGTAACAAGGAGAAAATATGAACCCAGGAGTTTAGACGACCACATTCAATAAAAGTGACACCTTTTACTGTGGAACTAAAGTCATTCCCCAGTGATATTGAACGACTCATTTATTGTTTTAAACTATGAGGCTCCTGTGGTAAAAATGTAGCCGCTGCTCTGCCTCCCCCATCTTTACTCTCCATTGCTTTCACACCAGCAACACAAAGCTTAGCACACTCAAGAGTAAGATTCCATCTTAGTGTTAGTAGGATGGTCATCACGCCCTTGTGGTGCCCTGGGCTGGAGCATCCTCTCGACAGAGTGCCGAGTGCCATTCGTGAGCGGATAGGTGCTCGAGATAGCTTACCTGTTGTTCCTTATTGTCAATGTGAGCTCTGCTGAGCCCTTTGACCTCTCCCAGACTAAGTTTCCTCATCTGAACAATGGAGTCAGTGCGATCCATTGTTCAAGTGTAAGAGTTTTGCTTTCAGAAAATATTCTTTGAAAGCCAAGTATTTGAAAACTGATTTAAAGGGCTGGAGAGGTGGCTCAGCCGTTTAGAGCATTTGTTCTTGGACAGGGCCAGGTTCTATTCCCTGTGCTTCCACAATGGCTCACAGTCATCCTTAATTCCTGTTTCAGGGCATCAGATGCCCTCTTTTGACCTCTGTGGGCATCCGGCATATACGCATGCAGTCAAAAGAGTGGTTTCCGTAAAATAAATCTTTTAAAAAGAATCAAATTAATTTAAAGATATTTTCTTCAGAAACATCTTACTGAGCTTAAGAGAGAGCTATACCCATTTCTACTGAGCCTGAGGAGTGTGTTGTTGCTGAAGAGAAGGTAACTGTGTGCTACAGACAAAAGCCTGAAGTGTGGGGGCCGCATCCCACCCAGGCACTATAACTGTTGCTTCTGCTCAGGCCTTCAAGGGTGATTGTGATGAAGCTGTGTTCATCTCCCTCCAGCCACAGTGGGTAAGGAACAGCACCTAGAGGCTCAGTGACCTGGGCTCCGCACTCAGGTGGCTGCCAACCCACCGTACACACTAACCTGTGTGTGTCACATGCACAGCTTCTGCCATGCCAGCTCCCCCACAGACCAGCATGATGTTGATGGCAATGTTTTTACCTGGAAGCCATTCAGGCTGATTTGACTTTTCTTTTCAGTGCATCATCCTCCCACAGAAAACCTTTAGTCACAAACTCTAGACCAAGGTGACCCAGTGTACCGGGCACTGATGCTGAGAGCTGGTTTGAGCATCTTCATTCCAAAACTGCACCCCAGATCACTTGCTCACCTCTTTCATTCTTTCAACTCGTGATATATTAATATTTTCTATTTCATAAAGTTCTAACTATAGAAAAATAGAAAACCTTTCTCTATTAAGTAGTACCAGTTTGCATACATGGTGTGTGTGTGTGTGTGTGTGTGTGTGTGTGTGTGTGTGTGTGTGTGTGTGTGTGTGTGTGTGTGTGTTGCATGTACCCCATGTTCCTGTGTATGAGCATAGGGCAGCCAGAGCACTGATGGGGTTCCTGGATCATTCCCTGGTTTATTACCTGGAGACAGAGTAATACACTCGATCAGAAGCTCTCAGAATCTGTCTCCATTCCTCGATGCTGTGCTAACAGGTATGAATAGACATGTATGTCTTTTTACATGAATGCTAGGGATCAAAACTTAGGTCCTTATGACAGCAGAGCCCTTATCCCTGGTTCTTTCTCCCTGGCCCCAGCAATGCCAGTTTTAAACACAAACTATTAACTGTAGCTCAGTGCCTTTCTGACCACAGTGCCCTGTGTGACTCTCACATCACACAGCCAAGAAGCTGGCCCTACTCTAGCAGTTTCTATTCCTGCCACCCTGGACCCTGAAGTGTTTGACTCACCCTATCCCTCCCCAAGGTGTACTGTCCCCTCTGTCTGAAACAAGATGTCATTCTGGTAGCCTGGGTGTCTCCTTTTTCTCTTCCTTCAGTCACAGCCTTCACATCCTTAGGCAAGCACACAGTGCATGTCCCTCCAGATCTGAACTCTGTATCTCTTCTTCAATGTGTATGTGGCGCTCCCTGTTTCTCCTCTAGGGATATTGCTCTCTGACTACTTATCTCTCTGGAAAGCAAGTAGTTGTGTGTGGACCATAGCTGGGGCTGGTCCTGCTCATCACTGATGCCCAGCACTTAGTCCTAATAAATATTTCCTGCGTGAACAGATGGATTATCTAGCAAGAAAATGTTTGTGCAACAGGAGCACAAGTATTCAGTATGCCCAATAATTAGTGTGGTGTGAGTTCTAGGTTATGTTCAAAGGGGACCAAATTCTGTTTCAGTCTGAGCTGGTGAACACTAAGTGGTCCTGGAGCTAGTTCTGTTTGTAATCAGTCTTTTCTACAACTTAAGGGATGCCAGGTGACACCAGAGCCTTATGTTTTCAGGTACCCAAGTCCTCTATCCTTGTGTTTCTGGTGTAGTGAAGTTTCCAGGGCTTATTTGATGTGGTCTTCAGCTTTCCATCACTTTGAAAAAAATACCTGAGAAGACAACACACCTGAAAAAAATGCCTGAAAAGAGAAGTAGTTATGGTTTATGGTTTTAGGGGTCTTAACATATGGACCCTTGGTCCTGTTACCCTGGACCTGAGGTAGGAGAGTGTGCACTCTTTGTCCCTATTGCCTTGGGTCTAAAGAGAGGCTGAAAGTGATGGTGGGGTCACATGGAAGAACAAAGCTGCTGCCTCATGGCAGCCAGTAAGGAGAACAAGAGGGAAAGGGGAGGCGGGGACAAGCCCTACCCTTCACAAGTAGGCTTCCACTGCCCCACTTTGTGCAGCTGCACTCTGGTTTTTTATAGCTGTTCAGTTAGTAATTCATCAATGGATTATCAGTCCAGCTACCAAGCTAGTACCTTCATGATTCAACCATCTTCCAAGGCCACACCTCTGACCTTTGCTGCATATGGAATCCAACTTACAAGGAATGAGTCTTTGAGTGGGCGTCACTTCATATTTAAACCATAATAGCTGGCCCTCTAAAAATGCTCGTTCCACTGAATTACAGTGAGCTAGGCAAGATGGAAATATGTGACCCAAAAGTTTACTTCTCTTGTCTCCCCCTGGGTCTCCTCTGTGTCCTTCCCCTACCCCCGTCCCTTGCTTCTTAAGGACTGCTGAGTCTTGTGAACTACTTTGGTTGTGCTCAAACGTTTCCAGCAGAAAATTACCCTCATCTATTTTAGTTTTAACTTGGCTCTTCAGAATGAAATGGTCTGATTAGCCTTACAATCATGGTGATGGTGGTGGTTGGGCACTCCAGAGAATCCTCCAGAACAAGTTGGAATACACTGGTAACACTGTCACAGAGGTACTGATCTTGGAATAAAAATCAGAGGGCACACTAGCTAATGCAGAGCAGGAATTAAACTCAAGGATCAGCTAAAACCTGTTCTTCTGCCCTAAAAGCTACAGAGCTGCCCTTGTCAGAATGGGCAATGATGAGATGCCCAGCTAAAGCCTTGGGCAGTGGCAGCAGACAGGAGCCTGGGCTCCTATTAAAACTTGGCTCACAACCCATTTTATTCACTATGGTATATCTATATTTAAGAAACAACCAGGAAGGGGGTAGTGAAAGTACCAAATGAAATTGAAGATAAAAGTAATAATAAGAAAAGCAAATGCCCAAGGGTAAGATTGGTATTGATTGAACATCTTAGAAAACATTGTTTTCAGAGATTGGGGCATGCTTCCTATACAGAAAGTGAGGGACTCAGCTCAGCCACACTTGAATTAGAGTCTGAATATAAACATGCCCAGAGCCGTCCTTGGGGGGGACTCTTTAGACATCTTGGGAATCTTTGGGGATACAGTGGTAGATTAGAACATATGGAAGCTTACAAGTCAGCAATACCTGAATATAATACCCAAGTTTACCTCAGTGACATTGAGCAATTAAGTTCATGATCTTCCTCCTTTCCCTCCTCCTCCTCTTCTCCTTCCTCCTCCTCCTTTTTCTAATTTGTGTAAGTTTGAGTCATGAAGGCCTGTAATCTTAGCATTTAAGAGGCCAAGGTCGGGGACTGCCAGGTACAGACTGTCCTGGACTAAATAGTAGGACCCAATCTCAACCACAAAAGCACAACAGCGATTTGTATAAACTTGTACAGAACAGCTGCCTTGTATATTTGCTATGAAGGTCAAATAAGATTGCCTGGAAACAAAGATCATTGCCCAAAGCAGGCATGAAATCAATCCCATTATTCCTTTGCCTCCGATTGTCAGCTCCTATCAACAGCTGGACAGGGTCTAGGCTAGGGAGAACAAGTCGGTGCCTCTGTCACACAGCAGATTTTCCTAGGAAGTCACATACTTCTCCCTGGTCTAGGCAGTATAGCTGAAGCAATGTCAGACCAAGGGTGAGGCATCTCAGAGTAGATGACCCTCTCCCTAACTTCATACCCTGGACCACCTTAGCCATGACACACCTAAAACCCAGAAAAGCACTGTCACTTAACTTAAACCTATCTCTTAGTCTATAGCACACTTGCAATTTGAACCCAGATAATTGGCTCTGTACTTCAGTAGCCTACAGATTAGCTTTCCTGCTTGTCTCAGAGTGCTAGCATACCCCTCTGTACTAAGTCGCCTCTGGACAGCTGAGCATCAATAGCACAAGAGGACATGTCTCAAATTCTCAGCACATTTCAAAACATTTACTATAGGACTTGCTTTACAGTCAGAGTTCAAGAAATAAATATTCACGAGTAGAGGGGAAAAAGAAGATTCTTGTGGCCTTATAATTTTAATGCAGAGAAACAGTCATAATAACCATTAACCCAGCAGAAGGGGCAAAATGCATTGATTTCACAACATGTTCTGCTCTTTAAGAAGTTAGCTGTTCAAGCTCCATGGGGAATCTTGAACTCACAGAGACTCACTCCCACTGTTTCAAAAGAGAAAATTGCCTGCCCCCACTGTGAGTGGGGGGAGGGGAGGGAGACATAATGGAGGCTGAGGGAGGCGAGGGGGGTTCGGCTGCAACTATGTGTTCTTTATAAACCAGGCTGATGGAAACAAACCCCATGCTCATGCTTAAGATGAATGAAGGCTCAGGCTCAAGTCTGGCAGGGCCTGGATTTCGGCTTCTAATCATCTCCTGGTCGAGCCGATGTAGCCAGCCATTGCAACATACTTTCAAGCACTGAAAATGTTGTCACAATAGACTTGGAAAAGCTTTGGCCTTTGAGTCTTTCCATCAACAGTCCTTTGCCTTTTGATTGTTAGCAAGTTCCTTAATCCCAGACTGGGTAAAAGACAAGAAGTCTGCTAGAAAGACAAAGAAACTGGGGAAAGTCACCACCCATATAAAGACTACCCAGAAGCCCCTGCTGGGTGACATCTGAATGCATGAGACACTTCCATTTTTCTCTCTAGGAAATGAGCATGTAGGTCTGATCTCCAAAGGCCAAGTATAGTTGAGCATTGTGAGTGTACAGAGGAAACTATGTAGAAGTTTTGGGCTTGTGGGTCTGGCTCTAGAGAGGCACTATCTTGAGCCCAGAGACTCTCAGCATTCACCCTCACTGCTCTCTCCTTCTGCAGGGGAAATCTGTGCATTCAAGATCCACGGACAGGAGCTGCCCTTTGAGGCTGTGGTGCTCAATAAAACATCTGGAGAGGGCCGGCTCCGTGCCAAGAGTCCCATCGACTGTGAGCTGCAGAAGGAATACACATTCATCATCCAGGCCTATGACTGTGGTGCGGGGCCTTGGGAAGCAGCCTGGAAGAAGTCACACAAGTGAGCTCCCTGTCTCCCACTTCCGCCCTGGGCCATCCACTCCCATTTATTGTTTACAAACTGTCCACCTACAGCTCACACCAGCAGTATGCTTGGAAGGTGGTTTAAAACTCCCAATTCTATTAGCATCCCTTTGCTGAGGAGCAGGAAGTGGCTATGGTGGTGGTGACTGGGGGTAGGGGTACTCATGTTACAACTAGTCATATTGAAAAAAGACCCAGATGTGGCCAAGGTGATGGTGAGTACTCCCAAAGCATCTACACAAGCTGACTGTCTATCTCAGGAATACTATGCCTGCTTTCCTTCTCTGGAAGAGACTCGTAGGCCACCTCCAGGATTAAGTGCAAGCATTGCTTCCTCTATGAAGCATTCCCTAACCCACCCCTCTCCTCAGGCCCACTCTAAACGTTTCTCTGCATTTCTCCAAAGTTCTTTGTTTCTCTCACCTACTTCTCACCTTGAGTCAACCCTGCTCTCTCCCTTATGGAGTCTGACTCAGAGCATAACACAGTTGACTTCTTCCTGAGAGGAGGAAGGAGTGGGAAGATGAAGGGAATGGGGGAAAGGGAGAAGATGGGGAAGGGATGTGTCACTTGAGGCGAGCAGTAGGGAATGACAGAATGAGGGAGATTGATTTGTTCAGCATCACGGCAACAGCAGGTTGCTCTGGTTGGTACCCAGAGGGAGGGAAAACAGAGCACTCAGGCAACAGTTGCCCTGAGCACTTTGAGGCCTCTTCACTCATGTGGCCTTGGGATGGATCAATGCCCCACAACACATGGTGTGATTCCTTCTTTACCATGCATTTCTTCTTTCTGATTGAAACTTCAGGGCTGTGGTCCACATCCAGGTGAAGGATGTCAATGAGTTCGCACCTACCTTCAAAGAGCCAGCCTACAAGGCCATCGTCACAGAGGGCAAGATCTATGACAGCATCCTGCAGGTAGAAGCCATCGATGAGGACTGCTCCCCCCAGTACAGCCAGATT
Source organism: Uromys caudimaculatus (assembly GCA_028551405.1). Lineage (NCBI taxonomy): Eukaryota > Metazoa > Chordata > Mammalia > Rodentia > Muridae > Uromys > Uromys caudimaculatus. The sequence continues at coordinate 24,432,733 of CM052706.1, forward strand.
TGCAACTATGAAATTGTCACAACGGATGTGCCTTTTGCTATTGACAGAAATGGTAAGTGTCCTGAAAAGATCCCAGTACTGCCAAGGAAACAAATTCACTGTCCCTGCTCTCAAGACCAAGAAGGGCCCCAAATGGTACCTCCCTAGAAACCCTTTATCTATTTCAACACCATGACCCAATTCTGTACTTGAGTTGATAGCTCATATATAATTAGAACCTTTTTATGTCTAAACTACTTCCAGAAAACCCCAGGAACTTCAATAAATATGGTCTGGAGAACTCATAATCTCACATACTTGACTACAAAACAAAGACAGTGTCCTGGGATAATTATTTATTATCTAGGTGTGTGCCTCTTCATCACCTTGAGCACATCTGGAGCCTTTCAATAATCTTAGTTATAACATGAGCCCCCCAATCACCACCGCAACTTGCTTTCTGCTCCCAGGCAAATAGATACTAACAGAGCTGGGAATTTTAAACCACCTTCCAGCCATAACTTTGTTAAGAAATCTTTAAAACTCTTGCCAACTTTCCCTTTGAGAATTTCAACTGCAGCAGGGCCTTCCTTCCAGTTTGAATTGAACTGAAAATAGTCCCATAAACCCATTTGGATATTTCTCATCACCATTAATGAGTCTTATTATAGTGTACACATGGCCAGAGGTTCAATCAACTCAGTCCACTTGGACTATACCTTGATTGTAATGAAGTAGTACTATTTGCGGAGTACACTGCTCACTGTTAGTGTGAGTTGGGTGGGTGTCTGTATATTATCCCCACTTCATTTCAGATAACATCTGAGTAGCACAGAAGGATTCAAAAGTTGCAAGAAGCATTCTGTAACCAAGTGTTTGTTAGCTTTAGCCATGGGCTCTGAGTGGAGCTAGAATAGAACTCAAGAGAGACACAAGCTTACCCACATGGAGATTACCAAACAGCAAAGGAAAGAGGGAAAATGAAGAGTAAAACCAGGCCGGGCAGTGGTGGCACATGCCTTTAATCCCAGCACTCGGGAAGCAGAGGCAGGTGGATTTCTGAGTTCAAGGCCAGCCTGGTCTACAGAGTGAGTTCCAGGACAGCCAGGGCTACACAGAGAAACCCTGTCTCGAAAATAAAATTAAAAAAAAAAAAAATGTACAAAACATGTTGGGAACTGGAATTAGGCCGAAAATTAGATTTGAGAATCTTTCTAGCCAACATCTACAGGGGAAACAAATTAGTCACTTGCTCCTAAGTCTTCAGAAATGCTTTACAATAGAGATTAAAAGGAAGCTTGCTCTGTGATATAGTCTTCTGCATTGTCAGTACAATAGCAGGGTCCATAGAGGAAGGGAATGCCTTCACCCCCACCTTCAAATAGCTTCCCTTATGATCTGCCTGACTGTTAAGACAAAAGGTTAAAGGGCATAGGACTAAGAGTTGCCTGTTGGGACATCATGATTCCTAATTGTACAGGGCAGGAGATCTGTGTACAGGAACAAGAAGGTGGGAATACTGAAGTGATGATAGGCACCATTTGTAGAACCATCCAGACTCTCACGGCTTCTACTAAGCCAAGCCTACAGGCTGGCCTGTACCTACCACACACACACACACACACACACACACACACACACACACACACACACACACACACACAGACACACACACACACACGGGAATTTGGGCCATGACAAGTGCATGGTAAATAGTAAGACATCTGAGTGGAGACATCTGTGATTTGTGGTCAAGCTCCACTTGGCCTCCTGGTCTTTGTTCTCAAGAGCTCCCAGGGAAAGATGAGATGCAAATTCTTCCATCTGAGGGTAAAATGCCCAAGTCATGAAGATAATTACTCACCTTGATGAGCCATTCCACTAACATATGCCAATTTATTTCCCTGGCTGTCTCATTAAAAGTGAGTAATGGGCCTTTGCCAGGCCTCTGCCTCCAACTTTGGTTTACAATGTAAGATGGTGAGGAGAGTTGGCTCTCTAGGCATTGCAGGTCCCCAGCAGAGACGTTTACAAAAGCAGCTATCCAAGTAATGAAGACAGGACCTGGGCAGCTCCCAGTCTAATGAGCTTCCCAGTGGGCCCTTGTCCATCACTTCTGTGGTGACCTTTGCAACTCCTTGAAGTTCTTTGCATGTGAGCAAATCATAGAAAATGTGGCTGAATGTTAGGTACCTCCCTTGGCCACAGGTTCTCCACATTTTTCATCCCACAGCAAAATAGATGCTCCCAGGTCTTCAACTTGCCATGCTCTTTGCTTTGGGAGAGAAAGAAAGAGACACAGAAGCAGGAAGGGTGGAAGACCTTAGGTAGAGTCAGAATGGACCTCCTATACCTACAGACCAAACCTCTTTCAGCTGTAGACCCTTGACCTCTTTCCTTGTCAAGCCTTGGCAGTATCAACCCAAAGTCACTGTGGGGTTCTGAAGCCGTGGATGGGGGTGTATTCTGAGTACTCACCACATAAGCAGTGCTGAGTAAGGCTGCTATCTATAGTCATTAGATATTTCTTCCTGTGACTGGGCATGGGGTTTAGCCACTCTCCATGCAATCTGGGCTGAGATGGTGAGCATATAACTGTAAAGTGAGAGTTTTACCGCCATCTTGGAAAGTTCTAGATCTGGGCTAGGTGGAATTCAGGCTCCATCTGCTGGCTCTAGGCTAGCCTCTCTTAGATAAACAGAACCTGGATTCCTGTTTTCATTAGACAAGTGGAGATATTGAACCCTAAGGTGGGAAGAATTTCCCAATACTATTGGCGCCCAGAGCTTACTACAATAAACCTCTTCCTCAATGATAATTGAAAGGAACAGATTGGGGTTCAGGTTCATAAACATAGTGTAGGGTAAGATCACCAAGGAGACAGAAAAGGGGGAGGTCCTACTTTGTTCTCCCAACAAAGAGCAAGCACACAGCAATGCATAAACGCAAACAGCTATCTAGGACAGCTTGAAATCGAAGTAAGAAATTACAAGACAATGAAAACATATTGAGAATAACAAAAAATTGGCTAAGAGCATCAGTTTCATTTTCCTACATCATCCCTTCCCACAGACTGGTGGCGCCCAGCACAGAGAAGAAATCCTTTGCTCACAAATTCCTCTCACAGAGAAAAGTATAGCGCGCTGAACCACCTCCTTCCCCAGTCTTTCAAAAGAGATCCCAGGTGACTGACTTCAGCATCATCCCACCCCGATCATTGGAGAAGCCAACATAACCAAGATTTCAGGCAATAGCTAGGAAAAAAATTAGATGGCCAGGGGCTCTCAGTGTCAGCCATGTGACAGAAACCACCATGGTCTCCAGTGGCCTGCTCTGCAGGAAGCACCAGAGGCCTTCACTGAGCACCTACCTATACCTCCCTCTTGGTAACTACTGCATGGCCCCTGTAGCTTTCATTATTATGCTTCCCTGCAGTGTCTAGCCTGGTAGATCAACACCATCAGCCACATAGGGAGCCAACAAGAGCACAGGAGATAACCTAGCTCACCCGGGGCGCCCAACCAGATACCAGTACAACCAGTGTATCCTATGCAAATGACCTATAGACCCAGTGCCAGCACCAGCTGGCCATACTGGATGTGCTTGTGATCCTTCAGGATTATTTACCTTTATCCATGTGCCAATGAGCAGCTAGCCTCAACTCCTATTATCAGGTCTCTCAACTAAGCATGTACCTGCAGCTATCTCATGCAACTGTGTGTATGCCTTCCAGCCCTTACCTCCCATCACCAACCACCCCCCCCCCCGCAATCACATTCACTCCTACAGACATCCAGATGTGCTGTGTGCTGTAAGCTCTTATGCCTCTAGCTATAGGTGTGTATGGAGCCACCTACCCTGCTACTGCCCATTCGCTCAGTCTGCTCACAGTCAACCCTTGTAGCTACACAAATGTACACAACCAGCCCCAGCTGCGTTATCTCATTGTTTGTACCACCACCATGCTTTCATGTATAGCTAGTTCCCTCATCTACCTGCATTCATGCTGATAGCTTGAGCCCTACAGGTACACATATACAGACAATTGGCCTTATCTCTATGGCTGGCTCCCATGAATGAAATGGGTAAACAAGGCCAGTCTTTCTAATAGGTATGTGCACATTACCAGGCTTATGCCTGAGGCTGTATGCATGTACAATACCCTACCCGTACCCATATCCAGTTGGCCTTACCCCAACTCATATCATCATGTGCATTCCTGCTGCCAGTTAGATGCTCAGCATCTGTTGTGTCAGCTCCTTGGCACAGTTACCATGAGGATGCCAAGATGCCCCTCTGCCACCATATCCATTGCAATACCAGGGACTGCATATTGCTGATGTTGTAAACCCCAAATTCCTGGTCCAAGACACCATGTTCTTCCTTTCACACCTGGAACCACATGCTTGACACTAAGTATGGTGCCACAGTGTGTCTCCTCAACGCACACCGTGAAGATATTTCATTTCTGAAGCCATTCCCAAAAGTCTAGAAAAGGTGGCTGAGCTTTCTTCAAATGCTCAGGCAGCTACTGAAGGCTACAAGAGTCATTCTCACCTCCCACATATAATTTCAGTTCCAGGGGAACCAATGCACTCTTCTGGCCTCTATACAAGTATGCATGCAGTACATATATACATGCAGGCAAAGCACACAGAGATAAAAATAAAACAAAATGAGTTAAAGTATTAAAAAAATCACCAACCAGGAGAAAATAATGCACTATATTGAATGCAATAAAAACAATGATAACAAAAAAAAAACAAAAACAAAAAACCCTGCCAACAAAGAATACATTACGTGGCAAATCCATCCTTCAAAAATGAGAAAGATAATGACTTTCCAAGATGAACAAAAGTAAAGAGAGTCCAATACCCCAGACCTATCTTATAAGAAATGATAAGTCACCCCTTGAACTGAAGCAAAATGATGGTATTTAATAATATAAAAGCATGAAAGTCATCAGTACTAATAACTACATATCAGGTTTACAAGATACTAAAGTAATGGTGGGTAAATCACTTACAAATAGATATTTAAGACAAAAGTATTAAGACTAAGTTTAGCTAAGATAATATATGAATGAACACAAAGGCGGGAAAACTGTGACATCTAAAATACACATTACAAGGTAGAAGTCGCAGAGCTTTTACTGAAGTTAAGTTGTTAGTTTTCAAAGACCAGCATAACTATAATACATTTCATGTAAACCTCTTAGTGACCAAAGTAACTCTTGTAGGTTCATAAAAGAGAAAGCAATAAAAATACACTATTATAGAAAATTATCAAGTCACAAAGAAAGTAAAGAGAAACAGTAAATAGAATCAGGATCTGGAAAATAATTTAAAATGCCAATATTAAGTCCTGATGTACTGATAATTACTTTAAGTATAAATGGACTAAATTCAACAATCAAAATTCACAGAGTGATTAAATGAGAAGAGGGTCAATATCTAATGGTCAGGATCAATTTATCAATAGGCTAACACAACTGTAAAATAAACCACATGCATATAGCATTAAAGCATCTAAACATACAAAGCAAATATAGATCTGAAAGAAGAAACAAGCAATAATACAATAATAGCAGGAGTCTGTAATATCCACCTTTAGAAATGGGCAGATCATCTGGATAGAAAATCAATAAGAAAACATTGCACTTAAATTATACTTTAAGGCTCAACGTACACAGAACATTTTCTCAACAGCAGCAGAATACAAAGCACACAGGAGACAGATTCAGGATAGATAATACTGGAGCACAAAACCAGCTCTAAGCTTAAGAATCAAATCACATCAACCACAACTGTATGAAACTAGAGAATAATAGCAGGAGGAGAGCAAAGGATGGAACGTTCACAACAAGGCGGAAATTACGTAACGTTCACCTGACCAACTGATGGGTAGAGGATTTCTGAAAGGGGAAGTGGAAGGGGAGTGGAAAACTGTCTGGAGATAGATGAGAGTTGACATGTAAGACGTACAAACTTAAAACTGTTAAAAAGCAGTTCAAAGAAAGCAACTTACGGTGGTAAGAATCAGGGCTTTTAAAAGGACAAAAAATTTAAAACAACTTGCTGCTGAACCTCATGGAAATATAAAAAGAACAAAGAAAATAAAAATTTAGCATTAACCATGATCAATACAGAATAAGTGAAAAAAAAAAAACCAGCTAAACAATAGAAAATAAATCAGTGGCGGATATTCTGCAAAGATACAAACCTCTAGCTACAGCAGAGGGATGAAAAGGAAGCGAGGAAACAGATAATGCAGAAATACAAAGGAAAGTAAGATGGTGCTAACCATGACTATGCCCCACCAACTGACTAACCTAAAAGAAACGAAGTCCTCCATAGGATCATATAGTCTACCAAAACTGTGTAAGTAAAATGAGCAAGGAGACTGAACCAGTAATTTTAAAATGTGGTCTTCTAGGCATGAAACACCTAGGACTTGATAGCTTGCCAGCCATCTACCAAATATTTAAAGACTAACTAGAACCAATTCTTCTCAAACTCTCCTTAAAAATATTAAAGATGAGAAAGTACTTCCCAACTATTTTTAAAGGCTGACATTACCTCCATACCAAATTAGATAAGGATACTACATTAAAAGACAAGGGTGCACCAATATCTACGAGGAACTTAGAAGCAAAAGGAATCCTCAACAAAATGCAAGCTTACTACCTTAGTTACTTTTCCTGTTGTGATCAAATGTTCTGACAAAAGCGACTTGTGAGAGAAAGGGTTTATTCTGGCTCACAGGTCAACCACAGGCCATCTTGATGAAGGTGAGGCTGCTGGTTATGCCTCTTTAATGGTGCTGATCTCCTTGGCAGCTAGTTATAGCTGCCTTGTTGCCTCTCTCCTTGTCTGGAACTCTAAGCTTGTTCACACGCTTTTTCTCTGCCAAACAAATTGTCTTTTAAGTTCAACCTCACACAAGTTCTCATGAAGCAGCAGAAGGAAGCCAGATTCTTGGACAAAATATAATACAAATTGACCCTAGCTTAACTCCTAATAAGAGCCTGTGCTCCCCTCTGAAACCTTATGAACCAGGCCTCTACTATGTTTCTTCCAGTATTGTCTTTAACTCCACCACTACCAGAGTGTCCCATTAAGCTCTTTCTACAGTATCCAAGGTATTTTATAAACCAGAATTCCTAAGTGTTCCAAATTCCTCCCATAAACCAGTCCCAAAGGCCTAAGAACTACACGATCAAGTTCATCTTGCATACCGCATAGCAAGTCCCCATTTACCATTATGAAACTGTATCTTAGCTTTCTCACTTCTGTAATTAAGATACCTTGACATAGGCAATTGAAGGGAGAAATAAATTGTTTTGGTTTATTCTTCCCAGGGCCTTGTCTTATTCAGTGTTCTATTGCTGTGAAGAGACACCATGACCACAGCAACTCCTATAAAGGAAAACCTTTAATTGGGGCTGACTTACAATTTCAGAGGTTTATTCCATTATTGTCATGGTGGGAAGCATGGCAGCACACAGGCAGACATGGTGCTGGGAGAGAGAACTAAGAGTTCTTCATCTGTGGAGAGAGATCTCTGCAGGCAGCAGGAAGAAAAAGACACTGGACCTGGCTTGAGCATTTGAAACCCAAAGCCCACCCCCAGTGATGTACTTCCTCCAAAAAGGCCACACCTATTCCAACAAGGCCATATCCCAAATCCATGTCAAGTAGTGCCACTCCCTAATGACCAAGCATTCAAATCTGTGAGCCTATGGGGGAGGCACTGTTATTCAAACCACCACAGGGCTGCAGTCTCTCCTGGCAAGGAGGGACTGCAGGCATGTAAGGTATGGTGGCAGAAATGGGCAGCTGCCTGCTCATATTGTATCCACTCAGGAAGCAGAGGGTTAACATGGAATGGAGAGGGACTATAAAACCTTAAGGTTCACCCTCAGTGACCTATCTCCTCCAGTGAAGCCCCGACTCCTAAAGATTCTGTAACCTTTCCAAATAGAACCATCAGTTAGGGAGTAAGTGATGAAATACATAAAAACCTATTGGGAACATTTCACATTCAAAGCATAAGACACACTAAATTCAATAACATATTAAAAAATTATACACCATGATCAAGTGAAATTTATCTTTGGGATATAAGGAAGATTTGCCATACATGAATGAAATGATATAACATACCATATTTACCAAATCAAAGACAAAAAAACCATATTAACATTTGGATAGATGCAGAAAATGTAATTGACAAAATATCAATACTTTTTCATGATAAAACACAAACTTCTTAGCAAACCAAGAGGATAGGCAACAGGGCAAGAAAAAAAACCATTTAACTAAAAATCTTTTTGCAGTAATAAAGGAATCAGCAAAGCAAGACAGCAGCCTACAGAATAAAGAGACTATTCAAGAGCAGTATGCACAATAATGAGTCATGCAATACATACACAGAGTTCATCAAACTCATTAGGAAAATAAGTGCCAAGCACCTGAACAATCCAAAGAAAACATAAAACAGCCAGTAGGCATGAGAAAAGATATGCAGTGTCACCAACCATAAATGAAACACTAATTAAAACCTCAATGAGATGTCACCCCTCAACTGTCATACTGCCTTTATCAAACAGCCAAGAGATTCATAGCACAAATATTTTAAGGTTGTTAAGAAAAAGGAAGTCCTTACATATGGTTGGTTGAGATATACATTATACAGCCATCCACTACAGAAAACAAAAGTTAAAAATAGAATTACTATATATTCTAACACCCCCAGAGAAATAAAGTCCTGGGAAATAAAGTGGCTTTTTTGAGCAATTCTATGAGTGATAATTCACGCCCATTATTAATTGTAACAAGATTTGCAATAGGTAAGATGTGGTACCCTAGGGTGTCTGTAAACAGATGAATAGAAAATAAAATGAAAGAGATTTGGACACATACACAGGGTGATACATACAGACATGCACATTATAAAATTATTCAGTCTTAGTCGCTTGTGTGCAACAAGTTTGCTAACCTATGGGGCATCACACTCGGTGAAGTAAGTGCGAGAGAACAACAAATAGTATAAGATCTCGTGTATATGTGAAGCTAGAAAAAAGTTGAATTCATAGTAATAAAGAGTATAATGGTGTTTACTAGGGAATTGGGGGTGGAAAAATGGAAGACATCAGTCAGAGTGTATAAGCATTCAGTTATACAGGGGATCAGTATTGGGGACCTAATGACAGTATGTCAATCATTGCTGCTATAGATTATATGTATTATAATTTGCATTTTGATGAGTGTAAATCTCAAGTATTCTCAAACATGTACAGATAACTATATGAGGTATAAATTTATCAAATATTCAAGTATTGGCTATGGGAGTCATTTCAAGGAGTTTAGTTATATCAAACTGTCACACTATACACTTGTTATGATATAGATATAAACAGGTACCCAAAGGGTTCCTGTGTTAAGACTTGGTCTCCAGGTAGTGAACCCAAGCACTGAGAGATGACTGGATCAGGAAGACTGGACCTCATCGCTAGATGAGCCTTCTGATGGCATTGTTAGGAGGGTGTGGGAACTGAAGGGGGCCTGGTTGAAAGAAGTAGGTCACTGGGTATATGCCTTTCTTTGTAGGGTATATCTTGTCCACGGCCCTTCTCACTTTCTCGGCTTCCTGGCCCACTATGAAGCAAGCATCTTTGCCAACCCAATGTTCTTGATATTCTGCCTCATCTCGGGGCCCAAAAGTAATGGAGTCAACTGACCATGGGCTAAAACCCCTGAAACCATGACTCCAAATGTATCTTTTCCTCTTTTGAATTGTTCCTATCAGACATAGGTCACAGTGACTGAAAGGCTGACAGCACAATACCCTAAACATACAGGGTTTGTCAGTTGTACTTACAGATGTGAGGGAGGCCCACAAATACTCCCTCCCCTGGGAGGGGCAGTGATGAGAGTCCTTGACAACTGAGTTCAGCCTGGTCTCGAAATTTATCAATAACTTGAAATTAAACATCTGAGTAAATTAGTGCAACAAGGAACTTTCAAGGATGCAGCACCTAGAGGGACAGCATCGTGCATGTCTGCAGATTGTTGTCCTTTGCCATTTTCCCAGAACCGAGTTTTAGATGAGGGATTGATTCTGAAAAGGTCTGGGCAATTTCCCAGTACCTGCCATAGATCACCAAGCACGTTTCCAGAAGGGTGGCCTCAACTTAAATGCCACCAGCAAAAGGATGAAGAGCAGCGTGCTGGCTTCACCCTTCTCTCCTTCATTTAATGTTTTAAAAACATAAAGCAATAATAATTAATATGTGAGGTAAATTCTGATTGGCCGTTAAGGGTTAACCTCCAAGTTCACGTAGACTTCGATAAACAGACCCAGGACGGCAGCTCACCTAAGTTTACTGTAGCCCAGGTCTGGTAAGCAGCCAGGAGGTAGAAACTCACTCATAGGTGGAGTAAAAATCCATTCGCAGAAGACACACAGATAATTTTTTTTCTCCCCTCTCTGAGCTTTCAAACATTTTTAAATGTGTGTCCTCTCCCATGCAACAGTGGGCCACATTATTATACCCTCATGTGTGCCCTCATGGTTCAAGTTCTTTGCTTTGAAAGTCATTGGCACATGCACAGAGTTGGCAGTGGTGGAGAAAGGGAATTAGTCTCCCAGACAGTTTCATTAAGACTTGTTCTGGACGTGGAGCTGCAGCAGACTGAGCTAAGGATTCCGGCTGTGTGTTTATTTTTCTGCTACAATCAATAGTGCTTGGTCAGCTTAATGCTACACCAATTGTCAACCCTGAGCTTCCTCTTTTAAGTGCTGGGCCAATTCTGGAGTCATTTCATTCCGAAGAAAGAGAAACACTTCTGTTCAGAATTCAATCTGGTGCTGCAGAAACATTTCTTGTGATGAGTTTAAGGTACTTCTACTTGGCAGAGTCCCTTCCTGTGTTGGGGACAGCCACAGACCAGTTTGTAGAGTCCATAGGATGGTGGTTCTCAACCTTGCTAATACTTCAACCTTTTAATACAGTTCATTTTGTGGCGATTCCCAACCATAACATTATTTTTGTTGCTGCTTCATTACTATAATTTTGCCATTATGATGAATCACCATGTAAATATCTGCGGTTTTTTGTTGGTCTTAGGCGATCTCTGTGAAAGGTCATTCCACCCCAAAGGGGTCAGGGCCAACAGGTTGAGAACCACTACCATAAGGACTACTACCAATCCCAGGAGCCATTCCAGACCTGTGCAAACCTTCAGAGTAAAACCAACATGTGAAAGAAAATAGGAGGAGTTCTACACATCATACAGAAGTGTTGAAATAAAATGCTAGGAAAATATAAAATAGATGTCAGATGCTACTGTTCTGTGTTTGTTGATTGTTTTCTTGTTTCTGTTTTCATAATTTCACTTTGGGATAAGAAAAGGTAACATCTGAGTTCATATTTGCTGTCAATGCCAAAATCAAAAGGAGAGGGAGAGAGAGGGGGAGGGAAAGAGAAAGAGAGAGAAAGAGAGAGAGAGAGAGAGAGAGAGAGAGAGAGAGAGAGAGAGAGAGAGAGAGAGAGAATATGACTATAGGAAGGAAATCATTCCCAGAAATTAAAGATTTCTTAATGTCTAGTACTAAACACTTAAAAGTGTTGAGTTTGGGCTTTTTTCATGCCTTCCCCCTTGGAACAAAATAACATTCCATCAAAAAACAAAAACAAGCAAACACTCTTAAGTTTTGCTCATTAATGACCAAATATTTATTTCTGATCATAATATTAAATTCCTCTGAGCACACACCCATGAACGACTCTGAATACATTGTTTGGTCTCTCTTAGAGAAGAAAAATGCCTCTTTCCTTAGGGCAAGGAATCTGATATTCTGTGCAGCTTTCAGAAGGGAGGTCACACATTTTCTTATTGATTTTACTTGCTATTTGGTAGCAAAATAATGTGAGAAGAAGCAGTGAGCGTTCCTGGCGACAAGCCCAGATGCTAAAAATGGCGTGCCAGGACATTGTCTGGATTCCATCTCGTTCCCAGAAACTTCATGGTAGACGAGTACTTTGCCCTGCCTCAGAGGCACATGTGTGCACTCTCAGGGTAGTTTTCCAGCAACCCACTACTTGGCCAGTTAGACTTCAGATGTTGCTTGGAATTCTCTAGCAGCCCCATTGCACAAAGAAATGACCCCACCCAGTGGTCCCTGGAACCTACCACCAAACCACAAGGGGATTATAGATGGCAGCTATGCGCCCGTTTGCCTTCGTTTTCACAAAGGGGGGGGGCATCATTTCATCCCCCCTGAAGGCTGATGGGATAGGAAAGAGTTCTGGAATAAGTGCAGCCTACTCATCATGATCAGAAATGAGCGTGTGCATTCCTGTTCTTCAGGCAACATCAGAAACACTGAGAAGCTGAGCTATGACAAGCAACGCCAATACGAGATCCTGGTAACTGCTTATGACTGTGGACAGAAACCCGCTGCTCAGGACACCCTGGTGCAGGTGGACGTGAAGCCAGTGTGCAAACCTGGCTGGCAAGGTGAGCCTGGTTTTTCCTAGTCCTGCTATGTGAAGGCAACTTGACCTGGGGCACAGGGGGTGCTGGCTGTGCCCACAAATCTCACAGCACTTGTCTAAGGGGAGTTTTAAAGTATAGCTGTGGATTCTCACGATTCTTCCATGATATAATCTGCATTTTACAGGTACGAATGTCAGAGACAACTCAGTTCTAAACACAGTTCTCCCGTGCTCCAATTTCATCACGTTTCAGAGCTTGGGAGTTATTGCTAGGGTCTGTTGACCTTACCCAAGAGTGCTGAGCCTGACTGATGTGCTTCACCTAGGGAAAGTCTGCTGATCTTCATGCATACCACACAGGGGTAGGAGAGAAGGATGGAGCCTCTGGATGAGGGGGGCTCTGGAAGCCCGGTGCAGGGAAAGGAAACAGTGGCCCCCAGTGGAGCTTCATTTTGTGTCATTTTAGATCTTTCAGGAAGCAAAGACAGAGCATGTTCCAGGCATCCCCGAGGTGACTGACTGAGGAGAAGGAAGGAAGGAAAGCACAGCCCATAGATGGCTCTTACAGAGAACTGAGTGGTCTTTAGAACAATAACAATAGCTCTAAGTGACATTACTGGGTCTGGTGACCAAGGAAGTATGTTAGCGTTATCTCTGTGTCTCAGGTTTGATGCAGACTTGCTCTGTTTCTTCTGCACGTGTTGAGAATGCTATTACTGAATCCTAATTCCTCATAATTCGTGGTGTTTTTCAAGGCCACTCCTCTTGTGGTTTCTGCTTGCTGCTTCCTAATGATGTGCCTTTAAGCCTCTGGTCTCACTATTCACCCTCTCTCTATTAGTTACTCACGCCTCTCTCAAGCACACGGATGCTAAACCACACTGCAGTATCAGCCACTCATTCTTAGTGCAACCCAGCACAGCTAGACTGGGCAGTCAGAATGCAAAGGCACCTGTGGCTGAGACACTGCCTGGAAGGCAGCTCACCATGAGTTTTCCACAGCACAGCCTGAGCTCCCAACTTAGAAGGGAGAGCTGGGAACCAAGGCGCTCATCTCTGAGAGAGCTGGTAGTGTGTGGACTTGAACAAAGTAAAGAGAAGATAAAATGATAATCAGAGTCACAAGTGGGAAATACGTATGTATCTGTGTGTGTGTGTGTGTGTGTGTGTGTAAAACAAAGTAGAGTACCTTGGATCAGTCTGCTCAGAATCAAGCAATAGAGAAAGAGGCACATGCTAGCCAGGTAGAGAGGCACATTCCTGCAGTATCATCACCCAAGAAGGTGAAGTAGAGAGATTGAGAATTTGAAGCCAGCCTGGGTTCTGGAGCAAAACTGTGTCTCAAAAAAAAAAAAAAAAAAAAAAAAAAAAAAAAAAAAAAAAAAAAAAAAAAAAAAAAAAAACAACCCACCTTCCCCCTGCAGTAATCCAGGGATGAAGGAAGGAAACAAAGAAGAGATCATGACAAGCCAGACTGGAATAGGAAACTGGTAATGCAACTCAGGAGCCTGAGCTCTAGGATATGGGAGGCAGGGTTCTACCTGGTTTACTATTGCATTTCTCAGGCTTAGCACAGTGCCTGACCCTCATAGAAGATGCTTAAGAAATAATGAATGAATGAATGAATGAATGAATGAATACCTGAGTAAGAAGTCACTGTTTGATTTTAACTTGTAAAGATCAGTGAAAGACTAGTCTTTCAAAAGAAAGCCTGGGAGGGGCAGATGCTTTGTAAGCATGTAGCATGACCATAATGGAGTTTTAAGTGGGAAAAGCAAAGCATAAGGTTGTATCTAAAAAATGATCCCAGTATGTTTTGACTTTGACAAATGAGGCACCTACAGACTTTGGAGTAAGTGCTCATGCCTATATTTAAACATTATTTATAGAGTTTTGTACTTGTTAAATCTATGCAAATTTAGCATTAAGTGTACAAAAAAAAAGAAGCTTGCCACCATGCTTAATTTTGTGTGTGAAGGGTGTACCAGGCACCTGCCCTGCAGTGTGTAATGCTGCTGACAATGTGTGTAAGTGATCTTGGGCAGCCAGGGTGGAGCCGGCAGCCTGTGCTGTCTCCAGCCCCATCAGAGGCTCAGGCATGATGTTGGCCCACACAGTGTTAAGAGGATTAATGAATGAGCAGTGAGACCTCAGTTTTTAAAAAAATGTCTTTCACCGGGCAGTGGTGGCGCATACCTTTCATCCCAGCACTTGGGAGGCAAAAGCAGGTGGATTTCTGAGTTCGAGGCCAGCCTGGTCTACAGAGTGAGTTCCAGGACAGCCAAGGCTACACAGAGAAACCCTGTCTCGAAAAAACCAAAAAAAAAAAAAAAAGTCTTTCCTGGAACAAAGAAAAGAGGAAAGAACTGGTTCCCTGAATCAGTTCATCATGTCAGGCAGTGATTTACACGTGTGTAGTATTAGAATCAGCTGGTTCCTCATGGCTCCTTGCCTAAGTTGGTGGCTTGTGGTGGCAGATACTGCCTGGTTTATACATTGAGAGCCTCTCCCTCCAGTTCACCTGCTGCAAATTCTATCAAATCCCTATCCCTCTTACTACTACTCCAGTAGCCTGTCACTTGTCACATGCGCGTGCATGCACACGCGCGCGCGCATACACACACACACACACACACACACACACACACACACACACACACACACAGAGAGCTCCAGAGAACACTTCCTCACCCACCTTATATCTTGGTCCTAGGTGTGTAAAAACATCTTGGTCCTCTTACCTCTAGCCCTCCCACTCCGTAATCCATTCTACCATTGGTCAAGACTACAGGTTATTATCTATCTGGGCATCTTTCTCCAGGGAAAAACTGAACTCAGATGGCTCCAGATGTGTTTCTTGCCTTGTCCAGTATCCCAGCTTTGCAGGTCAACTTAGAGTGAGCCATGTCTTGTGGGTTCTTTGTTCCCTGTAGACAAGGCAGTCCACCTCATAGTGATGAATAGAGAGAGTAGCCTTTACCTACAGTGTGGCTGAAGGAATACTTTGTATATGGAAGAAGAGCCCAGAGAGGGGAGAAGAGTAGCCTAGCGTTCAGAAAATGTTATGACTAGGAAATGCAGGAGGCATGATTAGAGAGGTTGGGGGCAAGGTGAGGTAGATGGCTGAGACCTTGACGTTGAAGTGAGGAGCCTTGGTGAGCTACAAGCCCTCAGACCCTATGAGGAGTCCCATGCATGTGCCCAGTGAGATTCCCTGTAGTCTTGTAGGAGAGCATGGACCTTTCCCAGCTCACTTCCTACTAGCAGCTCAAGGCAGCAACCACAGCTTGGCAGTTAGAATTCTTGTACCTGTTCTAAGCCATTTCCCTGCAGGCAGGAGGGGATTGCAGCACAGTGGAAGCAATCCATCATGTTCTGGAGCCTGGCCTTCCAGGAGCACTCCCAATCTGCACCCCCACGGAGCCTTCCCTGCAGCCAGCATCTCCCAGGGAGTTGTCACAGCTGAGCAAGGGGAACTCTCATAGGTGGAGCCTCCCTGAGCCACAAGAATCCGCTCCCAGACTCCAGTGATGGCCCAGAGCAGTCTCCTGACTTCTGTCACAATAATTTCCCCCCCCCCCCATACACACACACACACACACACACATTACCTTGCTCTGCCCCTGGCCTTACCTGCGTAGCAGACACTGGCTCTGCCACCAGCTTTATTTCACACTCCAGTCAAGGTGTGGTCTCCTGAGACTATGGTTTCCCAACTCCCCTTTTCTGTGGGTTGCTCTTGACTTCTCAGGAAGCACATGGGCTCCTTGAGGGCAGAACTGTACTTCTTACAGCTTCTGATTGAACTTTCTATCACTTACACATAGACAAAAGACTCAAGGGTTAGCTTCACTCCCCACTGTGTAGAGGGGGACTCACTGGGATTCCAGCTGGCAGCAAGAGAAGGAAGGAAAGATTTGTGTGCAAAACAGGAGCCCAGGCATGCTCATCCTTCTCACTCTTGAGGGTGACTGAGGCAGTAACATGGACAAGTGAAAGGGGCAGCTCACACTATGGAGATCAGCAGGCTTTACTGGCAGGAACGTTCTCTTTTATGTTTGTACAGGGAAGAAGCATAAACTGCCTCTTTGTTTTACCCAACATTTGGAAAACAAATGTCCTTAGAGGCACATCCAACTGTGGGATGAAGGACTATATCGTGAAGCAGCAAAGAGGTGCACACATAGGACAGAGGCAGGCTGGTGGTACCATGCCTCTTGTGCAAGATGTATAGACTGCAGTCATCTTAGTGTGTCAGTTCCCTCTGTTGTTGGCTGGAATTTTGTCAGTTGGCCTGGATGTTCTAAGAGGTCATAAAGCAGGATCCACACCTGTGGGGAGCAGATTAATCCTGAGTCAATATGTATTGCTGCCATGAGCATGGCCATAGCAAGGAGCCCAACACCTCAGACCCACAGGAACAGCAAAGCCTTCCCCAGGTGTCTTAGTCAGGGTTTCTATTCCTGCACAAACATCATGATCAAGAAGCAAGTTGGGGAGGAAAGGGTTTAGTCAGCTTACTCTTCCACACCGATGTTCATCATGAAAGGAAGTCAGGACAGGAACTCAAGAAAGTCAGGAAGCAGGAGCTGATGCAGAGGACGTAGAGAGACGTCTCTTACTGGCTTGCTTGCTCTGACTTGCTCAGCCAGCTTTCTTGTAGAGCCCAAGACTACCAGCCCACAGATGGTACCACCCACAAGGGGCCCTCAGTCCTTGATCACTAATTGAGAAAATGCCTTACACCTGGATCTCAGAGGCATTTTCTCAACTGAAGCTCCTTTCTCTGTGATAACTTCAGCTTGTGTCAAGTTGACACACAAAACTAGCCAGTACAATTGACCCCTTGTCAACTTGACACACAAACACATCACCAATAAGCCTCGACCCTTACTTCCTTATTCATCCCCAAGATCTAAATAACTTTACAAGTCCCACAGTCTTTGCAAATTCTTACATATTACACATCCAATCTCTTAAAATTCAAAGTCTTTTAAAAATTCAAAGTCTCTTAACTGTGGGCTCCTCTAAAATACCTTCTTCCTTCAGGAGGGAAAATATATCAGGGCACAGTCACAATCAAAAACAAAATCAAACTCCAACTGTCCAATGTCTGGGATCAACTCACAATCTTCTGGATTCCTCCAATGGCTTGAGTCACTTCTGCAGCTCTGCCCTTTGTATCACACACCTTGTCTTTTAGGCTCCAGCTGCCTGTACTCCACTGCTGCTGCTATTCTTGGTGGTCATCTCATGGTACTGGCATTTCCAAACACTGCTGTCTTCTGCTGCAACTAGGTTTACCAACAGCCTCTCATAGGCTCTCTTCATGGTGTCAAGCCTCACCTCCTTTGCATGACCCCTTCAGTCCTGGGCTGTCAATTGCAACTGAGGCTGCACCTTCACCAATGGCCTTCCAAGGCCTCTCACAGTGCCCAGGTCTCAGCTGCTCTTCATGACTCCTTCATGCCTTCAAAACCTGTACCACCTGGGTGACTCTTACACATTACCAAGTCCAGCCACAGCACAAGGTATAACCCTGGATATCTCTGGAATGCAGCCTCTGTGCTCTCAGAAAACACTTCTCAGAAGATTTCACCCCAATGTTGCTGGTCTCTTCTTAATCACCGCTAATATCTTAGCTCCAGCTAGCCAGCATCAATAGTCCCAGCAATGTAATGGTTTTGCTTTAGTAGTTCTGGTATCTTGTTCATCACAGCTGATTTCTTCAGCCCCAGCTAACCAAAACCACAGAATCTTAAGTCAAACTAGCAATGGCCCTGATAAGAGTCTTTAATCTTCCCTCTGAAATTTCACAAGCCAGGTCTCCATCTTCTGCACTGTTCTCAACATTATCTTCCAAGCTCCTACAGAATACCCCATAGAGCTCTTAACATCCCAATGGCTCTTCTAACTCAAAGTTCCAAAGTCCTTCCACAGTCCTCCCCAAAACATGGTCAGGTTGTTACAGGAATACCCCACTATGCTGGTACTAATTTGTCTTAGGGTTTCTATTCCTGCACAAACATCATGACCAAGAAGCAAGTTGGGGAGGAAAGGGTTTATTCAGCTTACTCTTCCACATTAACATTAATCTTGAAAGGAAGTCAGGACATGAACTCAAGCAGGTCAGGAAGCAGGAGCTGATGCAGAGGACATGGAGAGACGTCTCTTACTGGCTTGCTTGCTCTGGCTTGCTCAGCCAGCTTTCTTATAGAGCCCAAGATTACCAGCCCACAGATGGTACCACCCACAAGGGGCCCTCAGCCCTTGATCACTAATTGAGAAAATGCCTTACACCTGGATCTCAGAGGCATTTTTCAACTGAAGCTCCTTTCTCTGTGATAACTTCAGCTTGTGTCAAGTTGACACACAAAACTAGCCAGTACACTAGGTCAGGATCAAGAAAAAAGCAGGGCCTTCTCCTGCCCTGGTCCATGTGCAGATGTTGGCAGTGTCTGTAGAAAGGGTCAATAGTAGTTCCGTCTTAGTTCCCTCTTCCTTGATATTAACAGCCTAAACCTGCCACACTACAGAGACAGCCTCCCTCCCCATGGAGAATAGCTAAACCCACCCCTTTGCTCAGCTGCATGCAATAAGCCAACCTCCCGGATACAGATGTATAAAATAAATACACCAAGTCTCTGGTGGCTGCTGCTGCTGGTGTGTCTCCATCAGAATGTGCAGCCAACCCACTCCCAGCTTTTTGTAATCTGTCATTTCTTCATTTGCCCCAGTTAGGTCAATGCCTAAGCTTACCCACTCATGAGAGAGAATCCAAAGGGTAGAGTGGAGGCTGTAAGGGAGCACGGTGGCAGGAATAGCAGTGTAGCCCAACAGAGATGGAACTGAGCCATGGGACCTCATGGACCCCTCACGTGGGTATCAATCTGTCCCTCAGAGGCTCGTTTCTTGTTCAGTTGTCAGTCTGGAGGCTTTGTGTATTTGGTTTCATTTTTGTCAGTTGTTTGGAGAAATGCTGTCCTTGCTGATACTTTTCTTTATGGTTCTTCCTGCTTCCTTGGTTCTCAGACTGACAGCATTGTCTTCCATAACACCTACATGTCAGGTTATATAATTTCTACCTAGTCCTGCCAGGTGAGACCCAAACCCCACTACTTCACTTTCTCTGCAGGCAAGATGATACCTTACAAAAGACAGCCTTGGAGATGGGCCTTCCTGGTGGCCCGTCACTAATTGTCCCCTGGACTTGTAATTGACCAACCAGACAAATGGATCTAGGCTTCCCAGGTTGCAGAGTCATCTCTCCAATCCCCAAGAGGACTCCCCCATCCCTGAGCAGAGGACTCCAGGATATTAAGCATACCCCACTTAGCAGTTCAACCAGCTCAACTGCAAACTCTATGGGCCCAGACAACACCTTTTCTTCAAACCTTCATGATGATGAATCCTATTCAAATAAAAGGAAGAGAGATGAAGCCATGCAGTTGAATACAGCTCCTGTGTTCTCTAGGTTTGGAGAATTCTGAGGTACATCAAATCACCTCTGATGTTCCAGTGTTTTAGCAGGCCAGCTTTCAAAGGGAAGAAAGTATGACATTTGGGAAGAGGGTGCTTTTCAAACCTGAATGTCCCCACAGATCATGCAGGGGCCTGGATAAACACTGCAGGTCCAGACTTAGTAAGACTGGAGTAGGTCTGAGTACTACAGGTGGATAGGGTTGAGGTTTGGTCTTTTGCTGTGTATTGTAACGCTAAGTGCAGGCCCCCAAGACCTGGTTGTCCTGAGAGGAGAGAGTTCCCACATAGACCCAAGTGACACTATGTGGCCTTGCTCCCAAGTTATTTCTGATTGGTAAATATAGATGCTGACAGCCAATAGATGGGCAGAAGAGACATAGTGGAGTTGAAGATTCCCAAGCTTAGGGTCAGAAGAGAGCCACCAGGGGGAGAAAAAGGTGAATGGAGGAGAAGCCACTGTGGGTTATTAGGTGAGTCATGAAAACGTGGCTCTGAGGGCTGGCCAATTCGAGTTAAGAGCAGCCTAGATGAAACATAGGAAGCAATACCTCAGGGTTATCGATAGGAAAGTATATTCTAATAGCATAGAGCATAGATATCTACCCAGCTCTTGTGCTGTTTAAGGCTTATTATGGTAAATATAAAGGTTGTGTGTGCCTTTTATCCTGGAACCATGAGCTAAAGAAATATATTTTTATATTTTTAAATGGTTACCAAAAAATCAAAAGAATACTATTTTATAGCACATGAGCATGGTAAGAAATTCAAATTTGGGTACCAAAAGGTTCCCTGGGGCACAGCCTGGCTCCTTGCAGGTTGCATATGGATGCCCTGAAACAGTGGAACTAGTGACAGAGGCCACCCGCCTCTCAAAATCTAAATATCCATTTTCTAGCCCATGAGGGGTAAGGGGAGAAATAAAGCTTCCTGGCCCCTCTATGAAACCCTTATTGTTCACTGTCACCATAAGAAGTGGTTTACTGTATTAGATAGCACAGCTTACATAGACCAGGACACCAGAGGGATATCTTTGTACAAAGGCAAAATATCATAAATAAGACCTATTCTTATCTCCTTGTACAAAACTCAAGTCCAAGGATCAAGGACCTACACATAAAACCAGATACACTGAAACCTATAGAGGAGAAAGTGGAGAAGAGTCTTGGACACATGGGCCCAGGGGAAAAGTTCCTGAACAGAACACCAGGGGCTTATGCTCTAAGATCAAGAATCAACAAATGGGACCTCATGAAATTGCAAAGCTTCTGTAAGGCAAAAGACATTGCCAATAGGACAAAACGGCAACCAACAGATTGGGAAAAGATCTGTACCAATCCTACATCCAATAGAGAGCTAATATCCTATATATACAAAGAACTCAAGAAGGTAGACTCCAGAGAACCAAATAACCTTATCAAAAAATGGGGAACAGAGCTAAACAGAGAATTCTCAACTGAGGAAACTCAAAGGGCTGAGAAGCACCTAAAGAAATGTTCAACATCCTTAGTCATCAGGGAAATGCAAATCAAAACAAGTCTGAGATTCCACCTCACACCAGTCAGAATGGCTAAGATCAAAAACTCAGGTGACAGCAGATGCTGGCGAGGATGTGGAGAAAGGGGAACACTCCTCCATTGCTGGTGGGATTACAAACTGGTACAACCACTCTGGAAATCAGTCCGGCAGTTCCTCAGAAAATTGGACATAGTATTACCTGAGGACCCAGCTATACCACTCCTAGGCATATACTCAAAAGATTCCTCAACATATAACAAGGAAATATGCTCCACTATGTTCATAGCAGCCATATTTATAATAGCCAGAAGCTGGAAACAACCCAGATGTCCCTCAGCAGAGGAATGGATACAGAAAATGTGGTACATTTACACAATGGAGTACTATTCAGCTATTAAAAATGATGAATTCATGAAATTCTTAGGCAGATGGATGGAACTAGAAAATATCATCTTGAGTGAGGTAACCCAGTCACAAAAGAACACATATGGTACACACTCACTGATAAGTGGATATTAGCCCAAAAGCTCAGAATACCCAAGATACAATTCATAGACCACATGAAGCACAAGAAGGAAGACCAAAGTGTGAGTGCTTCAGTCCTTCATAGAAAAGAGAAGAAAATAGTCATGGGAGCAAATATGGAGACAAAATGTAGAGCAGAGACTGAAGGAAAAGCCACCCAGAGACTGCCCCACCTGGGGATTCATCCCATATACAGTCACCAAACAGAAGACAGGAGCAACCCTGTGATGTAAGCAATTCGATTCTGTTTACAGACAGGAAAATGGGCTAAAGAAAGACTAAGGGATTTATTCTGACGCCACAGCTGTGAAATGGCAAGGATGGAATTCAAATCTCTCCTTATCAATTCGAAAGCATAGTGAGGTTCAGGAGGTATGAAGGAGGGTGGGAAAAGAGGGTGGGAATTCCCAAGGGAGGATATCATCAGCCTCACAAAGTTTTCAGAAAGTTTAAAAGACAGACATGACCCCACTGTCTTAGTCAGGGTTTCTATTCCTGCACAAACATCATGACCAAGAAGCAAGCTGGGGAGGAAAGGGTTTATTCAGCTTACACTTCCATGCTGCTGTTCATCACCAAAGGAAGTCAGGACTGGAACTCAAGCAGGTCAGGAAGCAGGAGCTGATGCAGAGGCCATGGAGGGATGTTCCTTACTGGCTTGCTTCTCCTGGCTTGCTCAGCTGGCTTTCTTATAGAACCCAAGACTACCAGCCCACAGATGGTACCACTCACAAGGGGCCCTCCCCCCTTGATCACCAATTGAGAAAATGCCTTACAGCTGGATCTCATGGAGGCATTTTCTCCCCTGAAGCTCCTTTCTCTGTGATAATGCCAGCCTGTGTCAAGTTGACACAAAACCAGCCAGCATACCCACCATCCTTGACCAGCATGTTAGCCTCCCAGTTACTCTACAAAATGATGGTGAGACTTGTGTGGGAAGGTAGCTAGACTTCAATGGAATGATACCCATTGGACCACCTGAGAAATGCCACTGAAGTGACTCTGGCTCCCCTCTCTGCTGCTCCTAACTCACTCTTTCTTCTGCAGCTGGTCTAGCAGCTCATTAAGAAACAAACATATGAGCCGGGCAGTGGTGGCGCACGCCTTTAATCCCAGCACTTGGGAGTCAGAGACAGGCAGATTTCTGAGTTCGAGGCCAGCCTGGTCTACAGAGTGAGTTCTAGGATAGCCAGGGCTATACAGAGAAACCCTGTCTCGAGAAACAAAAAAAAAGAAAAGAAAAGAAACAACCCTATGCTTGTAGACTGCCTGTCTCTCAGCTACTGTCTCCCTAAACCAAAAGTTGCCTCTGGTTATCTCCCAGGCCAGCGGACACAGAATGACCCTAGAACTTGAATAGTAAGCTTCAAATACAAAGATGCTAGCCCTTTGTTTGGCCCCTTATCATGGGTCAAGAAGATGTCGCCTTCCCCTCAAAGAAAACGCAGCATGAAAATCCCCACCTTCCTTTCCATTCATCAGGGTGGCACCTGGCTTTATTTGAAGCTCATCTCTAGGGAAACAGTTCCATTGTCTTCTAGCCCTAGTTTCTGTCTCCTCTGCCCTCTGGCTTCCCCTGACCGGTCACTCTCCTCTTTGGGCCTGTAACCTAACTCTCCACTCATCTCCGTCTGATCTTCAGTCTTTCTACAGTCTTGCTCCGATACCATCCCTGTTCCTCTCTTTCCACACAATGCACCCCCACATGGAAAAGCCCTGGATCCCTGGAAGGTGGAGGGGCACAGGGGTCAACCACAAGCTATTGATCCCTGAGCTGGGCATGGAATGTGGACTGGACTCAAAGATTAGCTTCACTCCCATCTGGCCACAGGATTTGTTTCAGCCATTTCTCTGCCCTAGTTTTGGTCTCCTCAACAATAAATTATGAATCATAATTCTTGGCCAAACTATTTTTTTATCGGATTGTTATGATCCAAAGAAATACTTCTGTGTAGAAATACTTTTAAATCACTGCACAAACAATGTTATGATTAAAATTGGGCAAATAAGGGATGTCCTACAGATGAACACACCCCATAGAATACACCAAGACTGTGTGGGTTTATCAGCATACGCCACATGTTGGTGCTAAAGACTAGAACCAAGGGGGGCAGTGGGAAAAGAACACTGTCCCAAAAAGGGGGGACACAGTCCTAGCTTAGCTGTTACTACTCTGAACTGGAAGGTTGCTCCCATGTGGCCTTGGCTTCCTTCATTTAAACTCTCTAGGATTAAATAGAAGGCACCTATGGAAGGCCTTGCACAGAAGCACATAGCAGGCTCAGCAAACAGTAGCTCCTTTGAGTTCCCTTTGCTCTGATTTTTAAAACCTCAATGGGAAATTTTGTCCCAAATAACTAGCAAAGGCCTGAGCACTGCTGGCTGCGAGAGGGTGACCCTGAGCTTTGCCTTTGCTGAGAGCTGCCAGGCGAGCAGCTTGCTCTGGCTGCAGGCCTCATGGGGCACTCTGCCATGAATAACGACCTGTTTTGACATCTCTGACATAGCCAATCATTAAGGTGCAACAAATGGCTCTGTAAGGGATGCTGGTTTACTTACTCAGTGGCATCCTAATGTGCTTAAAGACCTGCTGGATCAAAGTAACATGCTCCACCTGGCCCCCGTGTTTGGAAAAAATAGGCCAATAATCTCAGCCCTGAAAGGAGGGGTGGATGGCCACAATCCACACAGTATTAAAGACAATAACAATCCCTACTGCTGTCTGAGTAATCACCATTTGCCAAGTAGTACCTAAGGGCCCGGTACTCTTTAATACATCCTAAAAGATGCTTACACACTTATAGATGAGGACACTGAGATCCACAGAATTCATGATATCCAGGCCAGGGCCATCTTGGATACTAGACTTCCCAGCCTGGTCATCGATGATGCTTCCAAAGCAAATTCAGGGCACCGTTATCTTTGGAGCACTGCAGCGGAGCTGTGCAAATGAAGACTGCACTCAGAGCTATTCCATGGTATCACTGCACAAGGCAGCTTTGAGGAAAGGCCAAGGCCTTCAGGATGGTGGGAGGGGGGAGTGTCACTCCTCCCTCCAAGCCCACCACTGGGATCTGCCTTCATTCAGGGTTTACAGGCACAGATATCCATCAGCCTCCTTGGGTGACCTCTTGGGAACCACAAAGGGAAAAGGGCTTAGACAAGGACACACATGTGAGATGCTAAGAGGGGAAACCGTGACTCGAATCAGATCCATCCTTGGAATCCATGTGCTCTGTCTTATCTGTTGTCAAACTGGCTGTGCCACATAGGCAGCAGACTGTGGTTTCCACCGACAGCTTATAAGTTCTTTCATATAGCTATAGTCCATGGGATGTTACCCCATAGGAAGTTGGCAGGAATAGAGTTCTGCCTCTTACATCAGAAAAACCTGAGTTCGAGGTCAGGGCCTACCACACCTTGACTCTAGAACACTGGACTACCAGTTAGTTACTCTGAACCCTCAAGTGTGGTATCTGCAAAATGAAGCTAATATCAGCCCTTACCAGGAGGCCACAAGGAAGAACTGTGCATTCGGGAATGACTAAGCTAATACTATTAGTAACAGGAAGTAATTTCTGGAATGAACAAAAGTCACTAATGTATCTGGGGATTCTGGCCAGCCTCTTGGTCTAGCTTGCTGGCTGTGCTACCTTGGACATCTCAGCCTTAAGTGCATCGGGGTGAAATGAGCCTCCTGCCAATAAATTCCCCAGATGGATAGCATATGCTCTAATGGCGTGCATGAGAGACTCAGCAAAGGGCCTTTGTTTCCTCCTTGCTCTCTGTTGTCAAGTGGTAGATAGCTTTGATGGCAGCTTTGATGCCATGTTGTCTGTACACCAGCCAGACTCAGTTTCTGATGAACATGGCCCAAGTAGCATGTAGACCAGCCTTCTTCTTCCTACGCTATCTTCATCTGAAGTAGATAGTATAAGCCCTAAGTCTCCCCATATCTACCATGAGGGCTCTTGGTAGAAGGAGAGAACCCTGAATTTGCATTGATGGGTGATGTGATCTTCAGGGCTCTGATGCCACCCTACCAGGCAGAGGGTCAGCTGTGGTCAGGGATCAATTTAAAAGCTCTCAAAGCTCAAGAAAGTGTCCTGAGAGCTTGCTTAATGTCTGGCCAATAGTGAGACCATGGGCACCATGACCTGCAGTGGTGAGGTGGGGGCAGGCAAGTGATAAGACTGTTACAACACAGAGTGACCAGGGTAGTGACAAGTGCATCCAGACTGTGATAGTTGAGATTGAAGTTGCTTAACTGTCCAGGGGAGATGACCAGCATTAGAAAGGCTTCTCACAGGAGATGGCACTAGAATTGAACTTTAAAAGGTGATCGAAGTTAGCTAGGTATCCGGAGGGGCTGGGGAAGGTGCAGTGGTGGGAAGTGGTGAAAGGTAGGCAACCCACAGCAGAGCTTGCCAACTAGTCGCTGTGCTCTCTAGGAATTTGTTTGCATCTGCCCAACACATCTTGCTTTATGACTGAAGGGGCCAGGCATCCACAGTGTGGTTGAAGATTTTGTAAAAAGTTGTGGCCTATTAGTTTTCAATGGGGCTTCTGAGGTAGATCGTTAAAAGAGTAGAACTCCTAGGCCCTTTCAGAAGGATTCTGTGAGACGGTGGCGGTGATAACCAAGTTCTCCTGGCTCCCAACGGGAAAGGGGCCTCAACAAGGGGGATCCCTTCTCACTGCTTGTCTTCCCCTACATTGTGTAGCCATATAAATATTGGAGGCTGGATAAATCATAAAGGAAAAGGTTTTATTTTTACACACAGTTCTAGAGTAGGGAAAGTACCAGAGCAAGATGCCAGCATCGGGTTGGCATCCACTGCAAACCTTATGCTGTATCACAACACAGTGGGGAGAGGAGAGGGAAATTGTGGGTGAGAGAGACACAGAAGTGGAACTACCTGCTAAGGATCCACTCTCCTGGTAACTGATTGAGTCCTGTGAGCCCTGGTTTTCTTCCTCTACCCCTAACCTAGTCCCTTAATAAAACACTTAATCTCTTAGGAGGGTGTTGCTGCTATGACCTGATTACCTTGCATTAGGCATAGTTTAAAACAGGCTTCATTTGTCTTGCTTTAATGCCAAGGCCTCTGCCAAAGGACAGATGCCATGACGGCTTTGATACCCTCTGTGTCCCCAATGCCAGTGTCTGTCTTTGGCCTGAGACTCTGAATGCCTGGGTCTTAGCAACCAGGTTCTCATAGGTAGGTCTGGGGCTATGAGAAGTAGGGGCCTTGTCTCCCTGCTGGGAGGCTTTATTAACGACAACAGGATCCCCCCACCTGCCATGAGCCTCTTGGGCAAACCAGCCTTTCTTCTGGGCTACATGGCAGAAGCAAATTCTGGCAGTATATTGTTCCTCATGAGCCTACAAGGCTTTTGGACTTCAGCTCCTACAGTTTAGATACTTCAGTTATCCAAACTGAGTATAAGACCCACAATATCAAATCCAAAAGTGCTCTGTGTGAGAAACATCAATGGCAGTCACATATGCCAGCGGGGTCTTGTAACAAAGAAGGACACCCCTATACATAGAAGAGGGATGTTTCTCAGGTGAACGTTACATGCTCTGCATTCTGGGGGGAAACTTTGAGGGAAGTAGCATTTGGGCCACCATAACTGTTAATGCTACTATCTTTACTTATAGAGTTTATGATCTTTTTAAAAAGATTAAAAAATGTTAGAGTAATAACCAACTCAAACCTTTCCCACAGTTGGGCAAGGGTGATGGCTCAGTAAGAATTGCTGTGTGAGAATGAGGCCAGAGGTCTTCCTCTCCAGAACCTGTATGCTGGGATGTGGTAGGACTCAGTCTGTAGCCCCAGTGTTCCTGCAGGAGATGCAAGGTGGACATGGAAGAGTCCCTGAGAGCTTGCATGTCAGCTAACCTGGAGGACAGAGCAGCAAAACCTCAGACAGGGTGAAAGCAGAGACTGCCATGGGGTTGTCCTCTTTACCTCCACAAGGATGAGCACACCTGAGTCTCCTTTCACACACACACACACACACACACACACACACACACACACACACACACACCACTATATACACTCACACATACAATTACACATCATAAACACGTTCACACAGATAAAGTAATATTAATGATAATAATAACAATAATAACAAAATGCCCGTAATTTAATAATGCAGCGTCACCATTATGCTTTCTCCTTTTATTCAGTCATGTGCACCTTATGCTCTTTCTCACTTCATGGCATGAATGTCTCCCACATCATAAAACCTCACCAGATGTGTACTGCTCCTTAACAGAGGAATATGCAAATGTGTTTGGCCGAGTCCTACAGGCTGATGGTTGTCAGACACGGGCATGGTTCTAGGTTTCTTTTCAAAGCATTCATGAATATTCATGAATATTGCTCTTCAGTCTTTAAATTCTTACTTCTCAGGAGTGTATGGACGGATGAGTCCAAAGGCTTTGAAGCCTGAGACAAGTTACCAAGCACCTTCCTAACCTTTTCTGATGGCTCAGCAGCGCTCCCAGCCATGAGAAGAAGCTGCATCTCCCAGCAGCTGCATCCCCCAGCACCACACATGTATACACTGGAGCTTGGGAGATATTTTTCAAAGATATGAGAATTTGATTCTAACTTGAGAATACTGTCCAGTGAAATGTTAAGTTTCATGCTCTTGGGCCACTTAGAGTCAAAGTCCTTTTATGTAAAATTAAGTTTTGAAGTTGTGTGCAACTGGTAAACTAATGAGATTTACAAGGTTAGGATGTGACAAAAACATACAGAATTTACCTTTTCAAAAGGCTCAAAAATGCATGCATGAAAAACCATACTCTTCCATTGTAAATGCTGTTCAGAGACATAAAAGTAAATATTCTCAAAGAACAGATGCTCCATCTTACACCAATAATACATTTTTCCCAAGATAAGAAAATTGCCTGAAAATGCTCATGTTTATTGGGCATGAGAGAGAAGCATTTCTATAAATCCACAAGAAAGTACCCTGGTTGGCTGAGTTAATGATTTCCCCTTTGGGAGAAGTATCTTTCATGAGGGTTGCTCCATGTGCCTGCATCTCTTCAGCATTGAGCCTGTTCCATTGAAGAAGCATGAAGGTGGAGGTGAATGCTCAGACAAAGAGTGAGAAGGCAGAGGCTCAAGGCCCTGGTTTCTGAACGCCGTATGGGTCTCTTCTGTGTTAGCTGCTGCTGCTTTTGCCCTCCAGAGGGTGTGGAACCAGAGAGAAAGGAAGGAAAGAGCTGTCATGGACTGAAACAAGGTGGTACCCAAACTCACAAGAGTACACTCTTGGAGAACTGAAACACTCATACCAGCATGACAGATCTGTGCAGATCAGAAGGGTTCCCTTGTGCAACACATGGAAGGCCAGTGGCTGCTGGGACTAGGACACAGTATCTAGGTACCTGAGCCAGGATGGCCACTGCAGAACCTGCCTAAGGTCTGGGCATAGATGTGTGGATCCTGGAGAGACAGCATACTGAATAAAGGCAAAGCCAGTCAAGCAGAATAGTATCATCTTCAAATCAGAAGGCCTCGAATGAGCAAGGGAGTCTACAGTGAGCACAAAGAGAAGACTGACCATTGTAAGTAGGCCCGGGAATTCCTGCAGGTGCTGGCATCTTTTCTAATGTATGGCATCCCTGCCATTTGTTTCTGAAACACCTAGTGAGAACATACTGTGTTCTAGAAGTTGGTATGGCTTTGGAGATTTGAAAGATAACAAAATAGACACAGCCCATGGTCTTCTGGGATTTTGATTGGATGTAGTCAATAGCTTCAGACAAATGGACAATCACAAGGGTATGGGGAGATGGTTCAGTGGGTCAACTGCTTGCCATGCAAGTGTAAGGATCTAAGTTCAACCCCCAGAACCCATGTGAAGTGGTGTCACATAGTGGAACTCATTTATAATACTAGTGCTTGGAAAACTGAGACCAGTGGATCCCTGGGGCTCCCTGGCCAGCTTGTTTAACCTCTATGACAATGAGAGATTCTGTCAACACACACACACACACACACACACACACACACACAAATACACACACAGTGGTCAGTGTCTGAGGAATGATACTTGAGGTTGACCCCTGACCTCTCCATTCACCCACCCAGATGAACACACACACAGTACTGATTCAGACTCCCAGATTGCCTCCTCAACAGACCAGTGAGAATCTTTAGCTAGCTTGACCTGGATCCATATCCACTAGGGTTAGGATCTTGACCTTCCCGCTCCACCAAAGTCACACACACACACACACACACACACACACACACACACACACACACCAGCATTCTCTCCACACCACTGCCAACTCATTCTAGTAGTCCCTTCTGGGGCCAGGATGCTTAGCCTTATTTTCAAACTTGGTATAGACTCCAGGTCACAAGGAGACTTTCTGTTCCATCTTCTTATTCTAGAAACTTCACTGGTCAGTAGCCTACTTGGTGCATATGGGATTTTTTGGCAGATACAGAAACCATCAAGAGTGAATAGAAGCACGAACTGCCTCAAAGAGCTTCTACACAGAACTGTCTGCTGTCACATCCACCCACAGTCCACTGCTCAGGCCACAAACCAAACCCAAAGCCACAGGCAATAACCCAGTCTCTACAGACTCCTCTTCATCACAAGTAGCCTCTTCTCTATGACTATAAAATACATCTATGTCTTCCCTAGGGTCTTCGAAAGTTTCTCAAATTACCTCCCAAAGTCATGGTGCCCATAAGGTCTAGAGAGGTTCAGATACCTGTGATCCAAAAGGAACATGGTATTTGCTATACGCAGACACAACATATAGCACAGAGTCCAGGAGCAGGGTTAACCTTTGAGAAAGTCCATTCAGGAAAGGGAAGGAAGGAAGTCCAAAACTGTCCATCAGTTTTACATAGCATGCAACCTTATGGATAAAGGTTGCAAAGTTCCCTACTAGGGGAAAGGAAGGCTTGTGAAGGGGCCCTGGCTCTAAGTTCTGGGTGCAGTTCTTTGCATTGTTCTGTGGTATTCCTGACTCCAACTCATGAAGTTCTTCCTTTTCCATTAACGATCTTGACCAAATCTAAAAGCAATGCTGGAGCAACAATGTCCTCCTCAGCAGCTGAATGGTTCTCTCTACCTGCATTCTACCCAGGAATACTGGGGGCCTGGGGTTTTTTCCATAACATTGATAGCCTGTTAAAATTTTCCCTGCAGAACTATCCACTGTTGTTTTACTGATTTAAAAAAAAAATCGTGTTCCTTCACCCCAATTTAATACGGACAGGGATGTGTAGCCCTATTGAAGCAGTAAGGCATATTCTAGAATATCACAAGAACGTTGTCCTGCATCTATGGTACTTATGGGACTATAACTCCCAAAAGAAAGGGAGGACAACTTCTTATGAGGTCCCTTGATATCATCTCTCTCATTCCGCTAGGTCAGTGTCTAGGCTATGGAGTTCCCTTAGCACGTGTTCAATCACAAGGTGTGGCTCTTCCTTGGCTCATCCTCTGTGGTCAAGGCCCATAGATGCGAGGGAATTTCTTGTCCAATATTATCTAGGCTTGGGTTTTCCAAGTCTAGTTCTATAATCTTCTGAGGTGGGGAAAGGAAGTCATTACAAGTGTGTGTGTGTGTGTGTGTGTGTGTGTTGGGGGATGATCCTAAAGCCAGCCATCATCCCATGTAGTCTACAGACAGAAGTCCAAGAAGACCAATGATGGGCCTTGTGTGGTATGTAAATTCGGAAGAGAAGGAACTTCTCAGCAGAGAAGTTGAAAGAGTTGTAGTTAGATAATAGTGTCCAGTATATAGGACAGAGGAACAGAGAGAAGTCAAGAGGTTCCCATAGTAATTGGTTCAGGTGAGAAGTGTGACAGCCATCAGACTGGAGTGAGACACATTGGCCTTGGGAGCCATCTAAACCATGGTACAGGTTTGGTAGGCTCTAAAAGCACCCAGGGCATACAGCTTAAATGTTGTGATGCTCTAAAGCTGGAGCCAAAGGCCTTAGAAGTAGGTTTTAGGAACTAGTTTTGATTGGTACTGTTTAAAGCAGAGCTTCTCAAGTTATCTTCAGAGGAGGGCTGAGGTTTCTCACGATCAGTCATGGACCAGCATGTCATGAAACAAAAAGAGAAACAAGTTTCTTTAAAAAGTGAAAGGGATAGTCAAGATGCACACCCAGAATTTTACTGTTATTAGACTGAATAAATATGAAATTACTCTGTGAATTTCTTCCGCTGGTTACCCATACCTTCATTCTGTCCCTGAACTTGGTAGACCTGTAGCAAGCAGATTGAGGGGTCAGGTCGGGCTACAGAGCAAGTAAGAACCTGTTCTGGAACAAGCTTTTGACCCACACTACGCAGGGTGAGGTAGACATAGAGGTCACTCCGGTCTGCCAGACAAGTCATCTCAGCACATCCTGTGCTAGAGACACAAGTTCTCCTGTTTAACAGTGAAGCCAGAAAATTGGGTTTAAAAAAAAGCCTGGCTGTTGGGTCAGAAGCTGCCGGAAGCTTCCCGGTACTGCTGGGATGAGCCTGGGAGCACCTGCTGCTAACTGTGACTCTGAGGTCTGCAGGATGAGACAGAGGAACCAACAGTCACAGTATTGAGCAGAGACCGGAGGAAATCCCCTCTGCTCCTGGAAACTAGAGAAAATGTCATGGCAAGACAAATTTTGAGTTACTTCATCTGGCATTTATCGATAATAAATAAAGGAAACTAAATATGGTAAAGAATATGAGGATATTCCCAACATTAAGGTAGTTTATAATAATTCCAATGTATGCACCCACCCCATCCCCCCCCCACAGTATTCGGGGTGTCTTGAATCCATCCCACTTTAAGGCCTGGCAGCCTGTCATTTAACAGTTGATCAGATGCTAGGGGGATGAGAGGCAAGGTGTGCCCAACCATAAGAATAGTAACAGATTCCTTCCTGCTGTTGGGCAGCAAGAATTGCAGAATACGTGTGCGTGTACGTGTGCGTGTGTGTTCTGAGTCGTACACAGGACCACTTATCTTATAGATAATTATTGAGTGTTTCCTCAGTGTGAGACATACTCATCTGACTCTAGAATGAGGCTGGGACATAAGCAAATTGATAAATAATTGTTTCTCAGGAGCCAGGGCTAGATGGAAGTAGGGGCAGACTTCACCAAGGCAGACCTGAGAAACCTCCGTTCCAAAGCCGCCCCGCAGCTGAGAGCAGGAGAAGGCCCAGAGCCCAGACAGAGGGACCAGCAAGAGTGTGGTCTGAGGCTTAACCAAAGATCTGGATCCAGAGATCCATACCACCCCCCTTCTCTGCTCTTTGTAGTTAATTATCTCTTTTAGTAGGAATTAAAAGGTAGTAAAAACGTTGTTGCTAAAATAAAATATAGCAAATGGCAGAGGGGTCAGTCATAAAAAAAAGAGAGGGGAGTCCTTACACTTGTAATTGAGTTCACAGAGTTTGTGTTGTGTTTCTTTTTAAATGGTTCCTGTGTGTAATTGTTTTTAATTGGAAAAAGAGAAAGGCAAATAGTTTAACACTCAGACACTCAGAATGTATGTGCCTATGCATATCAGGCACAGGGCTAAGTGGTTGGCATTTATTATCTCATATAAACACTATAATTGACTCTGAACTAGGTGTTTGCGTGAGTAAATTCACATAGAAAGAAGGAAATGACTTGCTCCCGGGAGTAAACAGCAGAGCTGGGATCACATCAGAGCTGGCTTCAAAGCCCTACTCCTAGTAGTTATGCGATGGTGCTTCTCTTTGGGACAGTTAGTGCTCCCATTCTACAGATAAAGAAACTGAGGCTTAGAAAGGTTAAAGAGCATGACCAGTGAAAACTGGCAAAGAGGACCAGTCATGTCATTTGTGGATTCAGGTGCCAACGGAAACCAGGAGCCTGGTGTTTTGAAATCATTGGGAATTTAAAGATAGTGACAGCTAACCAACCAACCCGTCAGGGAACCTTCCAAGCAGTAGGCAGCTCAGACTGCATGCCCTGCCACACCTCCAGACCCTTCAGTGACTCCAACTCCTACCTCCCTCCAACAGAGGATGATCCTGGACCATGACTGACAAGGTGGGAAAAGGAAAGCAAGTCAGAAAGGCAAAGAAGGGCTGGAGAGATGACTCAGTGGTTAAGAGCACTGACTGCTCTTCCAGAGGTCCTGGATTCAATTCTCAGCCACCACATAGTAGCTCACAACCATCTGTAATGGGATCCGATGCCCTCTACTGGTGTGTCTGAAGACAGCTACAGTGTACTCATATGCATAAAGTAAATAAATATTTCTTTTTAAAAGGGGGGGTGTCAAAGAATGCTTTTGGAAGCTTAGGGCTCCGATCAATCCAGTACAGCACAGCAGCTAGGTCAGCCTCTGGCCGGAAGATTCCCAGGAAGGCATACGCTCTCTGTCCAGCCCGGCTTCTGCTCCCTCTACAGCAGGAGAGACCAGCACTTCCCCTTCACAGAGCTGGTAGACCCAGCCTGAGAACATCATTCCTCACCTCTCTAGAGGACTATTTGCAAGGATAACAGAGCCTACATTCAGATTCCCGGGCATTTATGAGAAGAAGCCAGCATTCAGAAACCTAACAAAGACAGCCCATATTTACTGAGCTCTGCTAGGCCTCTAACTAGTACCATCTCAGTACACAAAAGCCTCATGAGTTACAGCCACGATTCCCCACCCCACCCCACTCCTACCACCTATCCCCACCCTGACCCCCATTTTGTAGAAAGGTGTCATAATCTGCCGGTGGTGCAGCAGCTGATAGCAAGGGAAGTAGTATCTGCACTTAGGGTCCAGCTGCTCAGTCTGTACTGTGCTAGCTACCGTTCCCTGGCCCTGCCCAAAGTGGAGCCCAGATGCTGAGGGAGAGGCTCATCCTGAGGAACCACGAAGGGACAGGATTCTGAGAACTCACTCTTTCCACCCTGACCTTGGGCTACTGTTTTGAATTCATCAAAGAACTCTCTCATGGTCCTGGTCACCTGCCGCCAACACTTCTTTCTAGCCTGTGCTCATAGCAGGCACCAGTAGCCTCTACCTTGTCCAAACTCTGAGTCTGCTAGGTTGTTCAAGCCGAGATCGGGTGACCATCACATCTTTTCTACCTCTGTCACACCACTTGAATTTACAACAGCCCTGGGGGAGCCATGTTGGAGCTGTTCTCTATCCTGTGGCTTTGTGCTGATTCCACTGTGTGGTATAAACTCTACCTTATATTTTCCGAGTTTTGAGGCATTGATGTTTAGAGCTTTGCTTACCCTGTAAAATGTGAACCAACCAATCCACATAGCCCACTTTAAACCTTCTACAGCTGTCTCTCACACTATTGCCCACTGTCAGACTGCCCCATCACCCAGACACGGCTACCATTCCCCTAAGCGCAGCTCTGGTGCCCTAGAGGCCTCTGAGACTCCCAAACCGGCCAAGGCTAGCCTGCATTACTAGTATCCTTTACTATTCCTTTCTGTGGAAGACACAGTAGAGCATCTTGCCCATGGTTTCTGCTTCCCTCTGCCTCTTGAGTGGCACCGCTGCTCCTGTATGGTCACTCATTTCTCTGGGAAACCTGTGAGAACCCCAACATCTCCAGCAGCAGTTGTATCCTAATGTGTTGGCCTTACACACGTAGTAACAACAATGGTTAAGAACGTGTATTAAAACAAACACCCTAGTCACTCCCTCCAGAAAGCCTTTGCGTGTCCTCGGTGCTATAAATTACCTCCTTGTTCCTGTCAGCCTTAAGCTGGTGTGTGACTGGGGCTTTCCTGAAAGTAAGAAGTAAGGTCTCTGCCTCCCATCCCCCAGGTTTTGTCTGGTACATAGTAGGGGCTTAGTAAGTTCCTATCATGTAGAGTGATGACAAGAAAGGAACACACATGAATGATTGGAACAGCAACAGCCTCTGCCCCTGGGCTTTGCAGCACTCCCAGAGAAACTGCATTTCAGTGGTCCTTGCTGTACAGTGAAAGAAATGAAAGTCAGGGGAGCCCAGTGAGTGAGACCTCACATCTAAGAACTCAAGGTGGCGGAGTCAGAGTCAAGCACCTGTCTGTCTAGATGCAGAGATAACACTCAGAAAGCTGACTGAATTGTGCTGGATGGGGGTCCTTATCCCTTTGTATGATCCTGGCAGAGCACACGCTGACTGATCATGGTTAGCCAGAAGGAGTGCTCTGCTCTTCTGAAAGTCAATACTAGGGGCCAGCCTAGCTCTCGGGTGAGCATTTAAACCCACTCAGGGTATTTCCTCTCTAAACACATATATATGGCTCTTCCTTGGCCCTGAATTTAAATCTAAATATCTTCCACAGTTCACCCTCTGACTTTCACTTGACCACTGCAGCCTACTCCTTCCTTACCCAGTGTCCCAGTTTGATTGCACAAGATGGCCACTGCTTAGCCAGGTACTATGGTAGCTTCTCCTGGAAGCAGGGCTAGACCTTTGGCGCCCCAATCCAAGTTACCATGTCTTAGAGAAAGCACTGAATGAGTCCTGTTCAAATCTGCTCACTGAACTTTTTTAGTCTCCCACCCCCACCCCAGTAACCCAGCATCCAGCTACCCA
This sequence comes from Uromys caudimaculatus, assembly GCA_028551405.1. NCBI lineage: Eukaryota > Metazoa > Chordata > Mammalia > Rodentia > Muridae > Uromys > Uromys caudimaculatus. The sequence goes on from CM052706.1 coordinate 24,469,312, forward strand.
GCTTATGGGAACCCAGCAACTTCCTAGGAAACCTGATGTTCCTTCCGCTCCTGAGAGCTGAGGCTAGAAGGAGCTGGAGGTACCCAGGCATGCACAGCTAGGGAAAGAAAGGAGATTGTCTAGGCGAAGTCCATGTCTGTCCCTTCCAACCTCCTGTGACATTCCCAGAGGCCAGATTGGGACATGGAAATGCCTTGAATGTCTTGGTATAAAAGCCACAAAGCTTGAGCTTTCTGGAAACCTCTGATTTGTTTCTTTTCAACGTTAGGCATTTAATGTGAAACTTCTAGGTGGTTTCTCGTCTCCCAATAAGAAAATGCGGGATCCCTAAATTTAGCAGGAATTTTAATAAAATCATCATGTTTCCAAATCCTTAATCCACAAAAAGGAGTTTAAATGTCAATGCCATTCCACTCTTAGTGTCCTCAGGAAAACTGACAGGGTAATTTAGGCCTTGTTACAAAACAGCAGGAAGTCAGCATCTTTCTGTTCACTTAAGGAAAAAAAAAATTGAGTCAGTTTAGAAACCAGCATCTAGATCTTTTTTTTAAGTGCTGGATATTTTAATCATCTTGACTTGATCACTTCTTAATACCCAAAGTACACATCAACCAAATATCACATTTCACCCATAATTCATAGAGATATTATATCAATCAATAACATATTTACTCCCCCTTGTTTTTAATAACTTAGATGATTTATCTAGTTTACTAAGTATATTTGATTTTTTTATTATTATTATTACATTAGCTTATTGAGTATACTATACAATAGCTCAGTGGACAGGGCAGCAGCAGAACTGTTTAGACCTTTTACAGATTGACAAGGTTTTCTATTTTGTTTTGTGGTGTTTGTTTGTTTGTTTGTTTGTTTGTTTGTTTTTCATAAGCAGGACAGTTTGGGAAGCTCGTGAGCCCAGAAGTGAGATGTTCTTACAGAGGCATCATGGGAAGGTCCTTGGGCTGGGCCCTTAGGTTGCATTGTCTCTTTAGAGGCTCCTGATCACCTCAGGAGCAGATGGAATTATTTCAGAGGAAATGACAGTGACTCTGCTAAGGTCACATGTCTGGGTTTGGAGTAGTTGAGGTTCAAACCCGATTCTCTCTACTCTTCTAGATAGAAATGGTCCCCCAGGCCTCATGAAGCTATAAATTCTCTTGCAAAATCTCCCCACTGAGCCTGGGGATTTGCTGGAACTGAGAACAACTCCCATTTTCACAGATTTGTTTTTGACCATGGGTATGCACAAAGCCCAAGAATGGGGCTTTGTGGCCTTTGTTACCTATTATCACGTGTATCTCTTGCTTGTCATTGTTCCAGAGGCTGTGAATTTACTAACTGCCCACCACACTCCTCCATTCTATGTCAATAAAGGGCTTTATTCCTTTAAGAAACCAGTGCAAGTAGGTCTTTAAAAATGAAATCTTTAAAAAATGGCAGTTGTCCTCAGTTCTGGTAAATTCTCAGGCTCAGTGGGAAACTTCTGCAAAAGAATTGTGTGGCCCTGGGCAAGTCACACCAATTTTCAGCTGTCAATCCCTCATTTATGCAATAAGTGCAGTAACATCCCCACACTGGGTCCCAGGGAGGGTTAAATAAAAAAGCAGTTGTAAAAGTGCTTGGTGGATGAAGTGACCGATAATCTCTTCCTGACATATCGTTTAAGAAGTGATAACAGCTATGTATCTTTTGAACATGTCCCTATGTTTGATGGTGAAATAACCCTGTTTTTAATTCCCTCTCCCACAGTTCTGAGTAGCTGTTACAAATTCATAGAAATCTAGACTCTGGGAGGGCAGATGATTTCCACGAAGTTCCATAGAAAGTGGCACTGCTGGGGTTGATGCCAGGAGGGCTGGACTGAGGGCCCACCCTCTTAAACGCTGTACTCTCTCGCCCTTCAGAAAATGAAGAGGAATAGACATGTGGTGTAGGCTGGATGTGATGACTTGGTTTGGCTCTCCTGAGCCCTCCTCAGCCTCCTTTTGTAAGAGTTTAGAGATGTTTGTGTAAGCTTTCTACTCTCTCAAGGATGTTGTCCTCTGAAAGCTTCATCGATTTCTTTTATTGGATGGTGGCAATTTTGCCTGCTCCTCGTAACCCTCAAAAACAAGCCTTGTGAGGTCGCCAGAGCCACTAGCAGTTTGCTGCTTTTAAAGCTTCTTTGTACCTGACTTCCATGATGGCCAGGGGAAGTCTAGCCCTCCCAAGCAAATGGATGGCCAGAGGACAGAGCTGCTAGGCTGGCCTTTTACATCACAATTTAGTTTCTGTTGTGTTTGCTTTTTTTGTGTGTTATTTCTCATAAGAAATAACCAAGCAGATCTATAGATGAGAAAGATGGCAGCAAAGCCCACAGGGAAAATGAAATCAGTTCTGTTGCCAGAGTCCATGTAGTGGAGGGTTCTTAGACTCAAGGGCCTTCAACTCATGCCAATGGGTTCACACTAAAGTCCCCTTCACAGAGCCATTTGCAACTCACTAAGAGGAGCCCAGGAGGGAGGGAAGAAAGCAGGCTATCTCCTCAATCCTGTATCTTGTTCAGAAGGAAGCAGACTCTTTCATAGTCAGCTAGGACCAAATGCCTTGCCAAGAGCAGAGAATTGTTCTGCGCTGCTGTGGGGAGGGATGGTTCTGAGGAACTGAAGAAAGGGCCTGCAGGGCAGCAACAGGAAGTGAGAGACAGGCTTTGGATTCTGTCTGGGATTCGGGATTGGCTCCCATTGCAGCAGTGAGGTCTCCATCCTGCCTTCTCCAGATCCTCCAATAAATATTTCAAATACTAGGATTATAGTGTAGAAGCTAAGTGTAGAAGATTCAAAACTAAGAATCAAAACCCTTGCTTTGAAGGATTTCACAGTTATTGAGAGAAACTAGCCCCAGGCAGATCGTTTCATGTGCTATGTTAGAAGAGTCAGAGCACTTTTCTCTGCTAGCTAATAAGAACCTACTCTGGACCAGGCACCTGCTACCTGATGGAGATTCAGTCATCTCTGAAACTTGGGACCTAATGCTGCATACTAATGTGTTGAGCACCATGGAGACATGACAGAGGCATCTACCTAGAAAAGAAATCTCAGAAGGAGGCATGAAGGAGATGGCAAGAGGGGAGGAGATGCCATGTAGAAGAAATAGCATGATCAAACACAGTGACATGAAACGTTTTGTACCTGGGACGAGTTACTCTCTAGTTGTGGATGGCTTCTTAGAATACTGTGGCTCTCAGACAATGTTCTGACAAAAAGCCTTCCTTTCCTTTGTTCTGTGGTTTATTCTTAGGATTGAACTGGGGATATCGATATCGGGCCATGGGCTACTGAGGGGCTTCATGGATGAGATAGGATGGCTTAGTCTCAGCTCCTGGAGACTATAATTGGGTACATTTTCCTTTGTGGGTTTGGATGTAGTCACCAGAACATCCTCTCGTTGTTTGCTCCCTGGGGTCAAACCTCACAACCATGTTATACAACTTCTGCTCCTGACACACTTTTAATAATCCCTGACAAAAGTCACCAGTGAATGCAGAAGCTCTGAGCTAAGCCTGTATTAAGTGGTTATCTAGAACATGGTTGGGATCTGTTACAAGCAGCGTTTGGCCCTCCCTCACCAGGAAATCTCAGTCAGAACTGCATTCTATGAAGGGACCCACTGTCACACTTGACCCTCCTCTCAGCTCCGTACAGCCTATATTAATGTCCCGGCTCTACTGATGAGGTGCCTGCAGCTCAGAAGCCCTTAGAGCTTACTTTTGACCTTATAGTCAAACCAAAATCTTTGCTGCCACTACACCAAGCAGAGAACATCAGTTATTGGCCTCAAGTTCATACAAGAACTGTTGATCTAGAGGTGCCTTGCCATCTTCCTTCTGATTGGCCAGCACAGCCTTGCTCATCACCTACCTCTTTCTCTCTCACTGCTGTGTCCATGTGCTCAAGGCAGGGTGTGGCGCATAGAAATACCAAACAAAATAGCTGCTCAGTAATGGTAGCCACCTGGCTGGTCCCTAAGGCTAGCTTTCTCCATGTATCTCTTTGATGGATGCCAGTATCCCACTAGGGACTCATGTGTCTCGTGGTCGCATGATGACATAAAGTCCCACAAATATAGAAATTCCTGATGCTCTCACAGGTGAGGTCAGGCATTTCATAGATCTCCATTTCTAGTTGGAGCCTGTAATGATGCTCCGTATGACAAACACTTGGGACTTGTCAACTCATAGCATCCATTTTTCCTTCTTTCACTGACTCCACTCACCCTTCTGCCTTTAAGTGTGCTTGGGGATGGTTGCACAGCCTCTCAGATGTATCCTTACAGTGTGGAATCGTGCCTGTTTTCAGGGACTGTGAATTATCAGTCTTTGGGAGCTTGCTTTGTCTTAAATGAGTGGCTCTGAAGTTCGATTGCTGCTATTATGTATCAATCAATTCCCATGCAGACCCAGTGTTTGTTCCCCTTGATTGCTCTGTTCTTCTGTGCTGCCATTTTGATTGTGATTTTTGCTTCTCTTCAATGCTTTATCACCTCACAATTATTTTTCCACTGAAAAGCAGTGACAGAATGATCAGCCATGCTTGAGTCAGAGTTTTGAATGTTTGAGAATCTCTGTGTTCTCCTCTGTAGCCTCACATATACTGTGGAGAGAGGACCAGACTTCCTTATGCTTTGAAGCAAGACACATGTGTTCCCCCAAATCATTATATAAGATAAAATGGTGGGAGAGAGACACAGCTTTCTAAAACGTCTCCCATAGTGCACATAAAGGGGAAAGAGAGTGCATTGACATCAGCCTGTCCACGACATTGGTCCCACTTGCCGTCCCAGCCTCAGCTCCCACTATTTTACAGTGCCACATAGATTCCAAGTGTTCCAGGCATCTTTCAAGGTCAAATGATTTAGTCTTTGTAATACTCATATGAGATATGATAATGTGTTTCTTTCTACTTTTTCGGTGTCTTGCTGATGTTTTCGGGTGCTATGGCTCACTCCACTTTCCCCACAATGCGTAGTAACCTGAGAAGCAGGTAGATGACCAAGGTGTTTATGTATTTGTGTTCTGTATAATCTTCTGTGGCTCAACGCAGCCGCATCCAGCCTTCTGGTTCACCTGGAATTTCCTCAAGGTGAGGTGGGAGCTTTAATCCAGCAAATGTAAAATTCCCATATCCTCCAACTGTTCACTAATCTATTTGTTGAAACAAATGATTTATTGGAACAAATTCACCTTTTCAAAACAAGTGCTCTAGCAGGGCTGACTGTAAATGATTTAATCTTCTTGTTTATTCAGATTGGACCAAGAGGATTGAGTACCAGCCTGGCTCGGGGAGTATACCCTTGTTCCCCAGCATCCACCTGGAGACGTGCGACGGAGCTGTGTCCTCCCTCCAGGTCACTGCGGAGCTGCAGACTAATTACATCGGCAAGGGCTGTGACCGCGAGACCTACTCTGAGAAATCCCTTCAGAAATTATGTGGTAAGCTTTTCCTTTGAGACTTTGTTCAATTAATAGCTTTCAAGTGATACATGCAAATGAAGTTTATCTAATTATAGCAAAAAGGCCAGCCTTCCCCACCTGCCACACTCAGGAGGAATGGATATTTGCTTAGGGCAGAAGGGTGAGAAAACTCAGCTTTTTGGCCTCAGACACAACTCGTTCAGAGTCCGTTTGTCAGTCGTGTGGCTTTAGGCAAGTAGTGTGACAGAGCTTCCGTTCTTCACTGGTAAGACAGGGATTGAATGGGAAATAGCGGTTAAAAATTTCCAGCACAGAGCCAAGTGACCCTCAAGGCCTTTCCAGCATGCTCGGTTATGGAGAGCTGCTTGGCTAGGACCATTATGAAAAATGGTGCCAGACAACCTGCGAGACGGATTGACCCATCTCCACCAAGCAGCCACATAACTTCCAAGGCCCGGTGCTAATGTATTGGTTAAGATTTTAATATAGGAACAACGAAGCACTAAACCAAGGGCCTGCCGCTGAACAACCGCTCGGGTACAGGCCTGTGAAGCTGAGCCTAGCTGTCCATAGCAGAGCGGCTTCAGATAGCATGGACGTGGGTGAGGGAAGGTACTCACACGTGGAGGCAGAAGGAGAGCAGGCAAGGAATTATTGATGGAGAGGGAGAGTGGGCTGCAAGAAAGGAGAAAGGCCAGGAATTACTAGTAGGATGTGGAGCTTATTACAGGATACCATAGCGGATGCCTTGGAAGAGGCCTTTATTGAATACCTACTGTGTGCATCCTGTGACACCCAACATGGGATGCTCCACCTAGTGTTCACATGTATACTGAGAAGAAAATATATCCACCCAGCTTTAAAGATGGAAACCTGGAAACTCAAAGTGTGACCATCGCTGAGGCTGACACAGACAGGAAATATCTGAGATTGACTTTGAAAACAGGTCTATCCAAAAGGTAGGCTCATTGGTTGTGAATTTATCAAGGCCAACCTAGCTCCTAGAACTGATGTGTAGCTCTCCAGTGAGCCTGAGAGGGAGATGCTAAGCATCCTGTATGGTAGAGCCAGCCCACATGCTCTAGTAGCCGACTGCTACTGTGTGGGCGGACCTCTTCATCTCCCTTGGACATGCAGTGCTTCTCGTTTGTTCTCTACAGGAATATCCAGGAACTCACATGCAGCTCTCCAGCTTCACTGTGGGAGCTGAGGAAAAGACTTCTTCCCACAGTGGGCTGCATTTGGCTGTAACCATGCCTCTTCAGGAGGAAAGTGGCCCTCAGTATAGAGCTGAGTTGTGTCACCTCACGAGCGTCTCCTACATTATTTTTGGGATAATTCTTTTCATTTTTTTCACCTGAGGAACCAAGTGAAAATTTTAGAACCAAAATAAACCCCTATTAATCAGCATATTCTGTCCATCATATCACCAGGCTTGCGGGGAAGATCTGTGGGGATGCCTGCCCCTCTGGAACAATTCAGTAGATTGGGGGAAACTGGTGTTTCAAACAACTATTTCAAACGAGGATATATAGAGATCTGCAATGCTCATAGACTGCTCAAATCCTCTCCTTTCCTCTGCTTGGTACACAGAAACCATCTAAGGTGATGTCTCACTTGGATGAATATCCCTTTTCATTCTCCCTGTACCTGGGGTGTCAGCAAACTCAACCTCACACGGCCATCATGGGTTATAGTCATTTCCCCAAACTCTGGGTTAGAAGGAAATGATGAATCTGCTTGCTAAAGATCAGAGGGCCCAAGGGCACATGCTGTGACTTGATTTTCAATGTTGTTGGGGAGAGATAGGAGATAGAGAAGTCGCAAAGAGTGTTTTAAGAGAAGGAACAGCAAAGCCAAATTGCATGTGGCATGCTAACAGCTCACTCCATCTGGACTGCCAGCCTCTTGGGCTAACTCAGCTGGGGAAGACAGATTCCCCAGGAGTGCTTCATCTGCTCCTGGAAGCTGCCCTTTGAATGAGACAAGCCTGCTTCTCTCTAGCCACCTTCCCAGTAAGCACTGACTCCCACTCTTATGGGATCCCTGCCCAGTAACCAAGGTGGACAGATGAATCAGGACTCATGTCAGAAGCCGTATTTATGATTGGCCTGGAGTAGAGTACTGATAAACAGGGCAGAAGCAAAGGGCAGAACATCAGAGGTCAGGCCCCCTGGCATCTAAGGAAAAGGTAGGGGCTGGGTCAAGCATAGGCTGTGTGGTACTGTCTGACTCTTGTGGGCATCATGGCTCCTCTTGACAGACATCTGTGTTTTCAGTAGATGGTAGGCAGGTTTGCTGCATCTCCCAACCAGAGAGCTGTGGTGACACTTCAAACTCCACATTCACGCTTTTTTTTTTTTTTTTTTGCCCTACAAATCTTTGTGAACTTTAAAGGGAAACAGGGAGAGCAATTAGGATGTTATTACCATAATCTAAGCAAGAGATAATGAGTTCTGAACCAGGGGAGTGGCTGTAGGGATGAATTTAGGACCGTTAAGTGGCAAAATCAGCAAGATTTAATGAGTCATAAGCTGTTGGAAGGGAGAAGGAAGCATCTCTAAAGCACTAGCACCAGTGTCTGACTTGATAAACAGGGCACACCCTCAACCAGAAACCCAGGAACAAGGGTACATTTGCGAGACATCACTGGCAGTCCCCTGGGCAACACCACCTTCCAGCCTCCTCTCAGTTCTCCTGGATCTGCCTTAACCTACAGTTCTCCCACCATGGCTCACTTCACGCTGGTTCTTTGGTCCCTCTCCTTGGTTCTTCTCATCTCCAAACCTTTGTTTTGCTCTCCCAAGCCTCTCCCCTCAGTCTCTAGGCCATCTGTTCCCTTGCTCAGTTAGGTCAAGTCTCATGTTGCTTCTCTGGGAGCTGGAGCTCTGGTGCATCCTCTGTGTTAGTGTGGTCGGACAGTGACCCAGCCAGACTAGCTTCCCAAGCACCAAAGGGAGTGAATCCCACTTAAGGGGAAAATGGGCAGTAGCTGATGCTTGCTGGTGTCAGCACAGGAGACAGACCTGGAGAAACACTGCTTGGCAGACATTTTGCTTCCTGAGACTTAAGCATGAAGATGCTTCCTTTCTGCCTTGGAACAATATAGTGGGGTTCTCTGGACTGATGTCTCCTCCAGATTGCATACCAGATACAGTGTAAGTCAATTCATCTTCCAGACTCCACGTGAAGCCTGGCTTCTTAGAGGAGATGGCCAACTGCCCATTACCTTTTCCAACTTCCGGAATTCAGGTAACAATCTTGTCTCAGGACCAGGCTTTCCAGATGTGAAAAGCCACAGCACTGTATTGAGGATGAAATGCAAGAAGCCCTTAGGGAGACTTCTCATCAAATTTGACATTAACGACAGCCCAAGAAAAGGTTCCCTTCCTTGACCCTATGTCACTACATATTATATGAAATAGAAAAGTACTTTGTGGTGTATATGCCCTTTATAACACAGAGGCCAGGCTGTTCCAAGGGGATCATAGGGTTCCTGGCAGCTGGCCACTACTTCCTGAACACAATGCCAAGGGCAGCTGTTCTGTTTGTAAGTCAAGAGTTCCCAGGACAAGTTCTGCGGAAGGAAAGGCCACGGTGTATGAGCATGCTATTAAAATCAAGTGTTTTCCAAGCTAGAGCAGAGTGGGTAACCCAACCCTGTGTTGTTCTCCAGATTTATAAACTGATGAGCTGGGGAATTCATTCATACATTAATTACTTCAACAAATGTTTTTGATTGTGTAAGTGCTGTGTAACTCTTAAAATGATATAGAAGCATCCATAACATAAAATCATCTAATAATTTGGTTTCCTAGAAGACAGATGTGTTTAAAAAGGAGTTGCAATGCACCATTTATGAGAATCTAAGGGTTTCTATGATAGCTTTCCAAAGCAGAACTTTCCAAAGAATGACTATCAGAGGCTCTGATGCCCTCAGAGTCCCACAGATCGGGATGTCATTATGGGTAGTGTTCCCTGGGAGACAGTAGGAGCCCTACATCTTCTGAAAGTCTTACTCCATAGGACTTCACTTCAATAGCTTTGGGATCAGGTTAATTTACTAATCTGATAGGACAACTATCACCATGATGGCATGGGCAGTGAGTCTCTCTCTCTCTCTCTCTCTCTCTCTCTCTCTCTCTCTCTCTCTCTCTCTCTCTCTCTGAATATGCTGATTTTTGGAGGCCACTTATGCAACTCCCATACCACTGCCTTCCTCTCAAAGAAGGCTTTTGCCTATAGCAGTGCATTTCCCAAGATGGTCAGAAACTAAGTAGGTATCCACGGCCCCACCACGGGAGTCTGTCAACCAAAGCCCAGCTTGTTTTACCTAGAAATCCAAGCTTCTGTTTTCAAGGCCTTCAGTTCTCAAGCATATAGATGGAAAAATGGACACCAGAGTTGTCTACATCGTTTGCTTCTCTGAATCCTCAGGAAGGCTGGTCTGGCAAGTTATGCTGCGTAACAAATGACCTCACAATCTCATTGGCTTAAAATAACCAAGGTTTATCATTCCTACCACATGTCCTTCTTGCCTTGGGCAAGACCCCAGCTAATGGGGTAGCCTCTATCAAGAACATCATTTATCCCAGGAAAGATGGAAAAGATTCATGGTGAACTGTGAACTATCACTTAAGATTTCTTTCCTAATATGACACATGTCACTTGCATTCCTGTTTCTCTAGTCAGAGAAGGACTTGTGGTCAAGTTGATATCATGGGTCAGAGATGTATGTTATCCATGCATATATTCTTCTAGCACCCAGGCCCAGTGGTCCACCAGGCTCTTGAAGAGGACCTTTCTGGATTCTGCCAAGAATCTCTACTCAGAACTATTCCACCCATTTAACTGTTTCCTCGGGAGAATTAAAAGGCTTACTGGGTCTCTAAAAGTGAAGCCATTTTCATGTGATTAAAAGTTGTGCTTGCATGGCAGTGCTTGGCGTGGCTTGGACATTGCATACACATTTATTGAAATAATATGGAATTATTCCATGCATCTGCTTATTGCTCACCATGTATCTCTCTGAGAATACCATAGAATGAGCCTTGATCTTAGATGATCTTAGACAAGGCAGTTCTTCTCTTGAGATTCTCCTCTGATCTCAACCCCTCCTATGCCACCAAACTCTGGGGTTCCATGTACATCACTCCTGCCACTGTCCCACTTTGGAATGCTAGGGGACACTGCCTATTCATAGCTGGGCCATGCACAGCAGGATAAAGACCTAAGTGACCACCACTCCATGTACCATTTGACTTCCTACATTCTCCTGTGCCCATAAAGCTCTCTCATTCTGTCCTGTCTCTGTTTGCTGCTCAGAACAGCATCTCCATCCTAAGAGAACCCAGGGACTTGTTGCTAGCTTTGAGTACCTAACACTGAGGCAACAGCTGCAGTGTACCAGAAGAACATGAATTCTTAGCATCTAGTGGCTCCAGGGACTGTCACAGAGGACTCCACAGAAGCAGCCTAAGCATCTTGAATGTGCAAATGCTGCCATACCAGGTCTGCAAGTGACATGTCTTGTTTTCCCACAGCTTTCCCATGGGACCCTTTGGGAAGAAGAGATGAAAGAACTTTGGGTGGAAGTGAATCTTCCTCAGATTGTTTAAGTGTAACAAGAAATACTTTCAGTCTGAAAGTCTGTACCATCTGGTTAAGTGCCTCGTGTTCTCCATCAGCAGCATCTGCAGGACAGAGAAGAGGGACTGCCATTTCCCTCCACAGAAGACACTGGAGCTCTGCTTGGGTGGCCCCTCTGGGAGCAGGCATATGTATAGAGAATCGGTACCCCATAGGACTGGGGTGGTCATCTCAGCTGATTGGTCGTTGGATCATCTCTATGTCACAGCTGCACCTGTCTCTTGTTAGTTACACCGTGGTACAACCCTGGTCTAGTCATTTCCTCCCCTGAGTCTTGGTTTCCACATTTGCTAAATACACAAAAAGTTCTGAAATTTTGCTTCAGTTCACTGAGGGGAGTTCAGTAAGGATCCTCAGCTTTGGATCCAGAAAGCCCCAGCGATGAGTCCACTCAGTAGCTGGTTATAAGCCTGGGTTCCCTCAGCCTGGGGTCTCTTACCTGTCAACTAGAATCTTCGTGATAGTCATCACACAACCCTATAACAAAGGAGCAAGGCAATTCTGGCCTTGCATCTGCTCAGGGTCCCATAGGAAGATCCTGGAATATAAGAAAGTAAAAGTATTAAAGGATAAAGCTCTATGGACCCCAGCTCTGTTTACAGAACACCTCTGTGCTGGGTTAGCTTACTCTGTAGCCAGCTTGCTTCCTAAACACGTTTCATGCCTTGCCCACTATGCCGCACTAGCCTTGTTCTGTGTTTCTCTCCAAATCTGTTGTGGGAAAACTTTTTACTTAACTACTAGTCTAAATTATTAAGTGTGAATTCTCCAGGCACAGTAAGACTCTTAAGCAATAGAGGGAGCCTCGTATAATAGTCCCTGCCAGGCCTTGTCCTGGGTCTCCTGTGTGTCACCCCGGCTGCCGTTGATGGTGTAAGATACTGTATGTGTCCCTCTGCCCTGATCTTGGATAAACCTTATTGACTTCTCAGGGGTTCTAAATGATCAGCCTGCATCTTTGCAGATACCGCAGGCTTCAAGGACCAACAATGCGGGCCTCAGTCACTGATTGTCTTCCTGCTGCACAAATCCCAAATCCAATGCCATTATCAGTAAAAGAAGCTGTGGTGATATGATTCTGTAGGTGATTGAAAAATATGAACTTTTTGATATCCCACAAATCTCTCATTCCCAAATGACCCACTAATCTCTCCCTGCTACCACCTTGACTGGTGTCTTTTCTACCAATATATATGGAGAGTGCATCCCAAGGAGGGTAAAATGATATGTGAGCTTGTTTTTCAGATAATGGTATGTGCTGGGGGAGGAGCACTGTGAGGTGAGAACCGCTGGCTATGATAAGAACTGTGAAGCGTGGACAAGAGGCCGGATGGTCATCTGAGCACTGAGAATTGCCAGAGCCCACCTGCTGTCTCTCCTTTCTTCCTTCTTTCCCCCATTTCTTACATTGTCCCTTTATTCTGCTATATGCATGTTGCATTGTATGTATGTTGTCTTATTTGTATGTGTGGTGTATATACTTATTAGTGTATTTTTGTATACATGAGCACATAGATGTGTGTGTGTGTGTGTGTGTGTGTGTGTGTGTGTGTGTGTGTGTGTGTGTGTGTGTAAGCCAGAAGTAGACATTAGGTGTCTCTTTAACTTTTGATTCATGGTCCCTTGCTAAACCTATAGCTAATTGATTGGCTAGGCTGGCTAGACAATGAGCTCCTAGCTTCTGTTTGTCTCTACCTACTCCCTCCTAGTTCTGAGGTTAAGGCACACACCACTGTGCCTGGTGTGTGTGTGTGTGTGTGTGTGTGTGTGTGTGTGTGTGTGTGTGTGTGTGTTGTGGAGACCCTAACTTTATGTTTGTGAGACAGGCATTTTACAATTGAATCACCTCCCAGCCTCTATTAGCAGGGCACACTAGAAAAGAAGGGCAGTTGTAAAGAGGAACTGAGTTCCTACTATGTGTCAAGTGCAGTAGCAGGCAACATCCCTAGAAAGTTTCCGTGTGACTCATGCCATCAATTCTGCCCACACCTCCCACAGAGAATCATGAATGGAAAGCCTGCATCCCCACCAGAAGGATGGACCTTCTGGAGGCCCTTTCAGGATGAACTTAATGCAGTGCTAAGCAGAGCATCTGTGCTCAAAGGAATCATATTTTCCCCATCTATTATAGTCTTTCACTCCAAACCAATGAACATGTGCCTGGTGATCCCTTCCAAAGTCAAAGGGAAGTCTAGCAAGGATGAACAGTATAAGGAAGTATATTGGTTTCCAATATGGCACCTTCCTGAGGAGTTTTCACTGAAGGATACGTTTTGTGACAGCTGACCTTGAAACCCAAACCCTAAGTGAGATGATTTTCTGTTCTGCAGATGGCAAAAGGCCAATGACCCAATGAACATCAGACAGAACACATTTCCCACCATCCTAGAGAGCACCAGCTCTATCTCCCTTGTACCACCATAACGTTTCCATGACTGGCGAGTGTCCTGCCAGGAAACAGCCCCATGCACAGCCCGGGCAAAACATGCATTCCCCAACCCTTATACTTGAACATAGCAGGAAGCTCCCGACCTAATGGAGAGGATCTTGCTCAATAGAATGAATGAGGGCCCAAGGGTCCTCCCAGAAGAAGAGCCCAGTCTTTCCTACAAGCCAGCCGTTCCACTCCCTTTAGCCTATCCTCCACAAAGCTGTCCTATGATTGTCTCAAAATGCTAATCTGCCCTTATAGGTATAGCCTTGCTGTTTGGAAATAAGCCTTCCTGTTCTAGCCTGGAATGATAGTGATAGCAAAAATAATCACAGTAATGGTAATGATAAAATTATATCTCATACCAAGTGAGCACTCAACCTGTGTTGAGCATGAAGCTGTAAGCTTGAATGCATGAACTCATTCCGTCCCCACATACACAGAGGAAGGGGATACAGCCAGAGAGGTGGAGGTGTTTCCCAGTCACAGAGCAGCTGAGTCAAGCTGCCAAGTATCAAACTCAAGTGGTGCCAACCTCAGGGCCCCTGTTCTCAAGCACTGTACCTTTAGCTTCAGCAAACAGTTGTAGAAAAATGTAGTGTATACAAAATTACACACCTTCTGTCTAGATGAGTCTAGAATTTTCCTCAGTCTTTTTTTCATTTTATTTATTTATTTTTCCCTCATTTCAGTCCCGTGATTGTTTTGAGATTGTCTGCTGACTCTTGTTCTCGCCAGAGTCTCTTGTCCTAGAGGATCAATCCAGTTCACCTATCACTTTCTTTTTTTTTTTTTTGGAGGTAACGAAGTACATTTAATATATAAGCAACAGTTCAAGAAGTTGGGCTAGTTGTAAGTATATCCATATATGTGAGGAAATAGAGTTGTTTAAATTTCTATTTTCTTTTTTTTTTTTTTGATACTTTATTTACATTTCCAATGTTTCCCCTTTTC
>CM052706.1:24484300-24510981 GCA_028551405.1 Uromys caudimaculatus
GTTAGAAGCTTTTTGCATTTTGCATTTTCTTTTACTGTTGTGTCGATGTTATCTATGGTATCTTCTGCTCCTGAGATTCTCTCTTCTATCTCTTGTATTCTGTTGGTGATGCTTACATCAATGGTTCCTGATCTCTTTCCTAGGTTTTCTAACTCCAGGGTTGTCTCCCTTTGTGATTTCTTTATTGTTTCTATTTCTAATTTTAGCTCCTGGATAGTTTTGTGCATTTCCTTTGTCTGTTTGATTGTGTTTTCCTGTAACTCTTTAGTGGATTTTTGTGTTTCCTCTTTAAAGGCTTCTAGTTGTTTATCTCTGTTCTCTTGTATTTCTTTAAGGGTGTTATTCATTACTTTCTTAACGTCTTCTATCATCATCATGAGAAATGATTTTAAATCTGAGTCTTACTTTTCTGGTGTGTTGGGGTATCCAGGGCTTGCTGTGGTGGGAGAGCTGGGTTCTGATGATGCCAAGTACTCTTGGTTTCTGTTCCTTATGTTCTTACCCTTGCCTTTTGCAATCTTGTTAACTCTGATGTTAGCTGATCTTACTCTGTCTGGCTGTGGCTTGCCCCTCCTGCAGGCCTCTGTGTCAATACTCCTTGAAGACCAGCTCTCTCTGAGAGGTATTTGGGTTTGGAGAGCTGTGGCACAGGGTCCGCTCTGGGGTGCAGACAGAAATCAGAAGGATCTTGTCCCCAGCTGTCCCTTGGTTCCTATGTCCTGATGGCTCTGCAAGGGTCCCTCTTGATCCAGTGATTTTGAACAGAAGTGATGGTTTTGCCTGTGCTCAAAGGGGTGTCAGCACTCCTGGAATACCCACTCTCTCCTGGAGCCCTGTGGCCAAGGCTGAGGTTCCCAGGCACAGACCCCTGGTGGCCCAGGTAGAGGTCTCCACCCACAGATGAAACAGGAACGTTCAGAGGTTTCCTGTCCCCGAGTTCTCCTCAGGCCCCATATCCCGCTGGTTCTGGGCAGGTCTCGGTGAGCAGTGTTGCTCCCCTTAACCCCACTCCCGGCTTTTCCACCCTCCTGGGAGGGTAGCTTTCTCCTGGTGCTCGTTGGCTATGGACTCCTGGTGGCCCAGGCAGAGGTCTCCACCCACAGGTGGAAACCAGAAGGTTCAGAGGTTTCCTGCCCCCGGGTTTTCAGGCCCTGAATCCCGCCGGTTCCGGGTGGGTTTCTGTGAGCAGTGTTGCTCCCCTTAACCCCACTCATGGCTTTTCCATGCTCCTGGGAGGGTAGCTTTCTCCTCGCGCTAGCTGGCTATGGACTCCTGGTGGCCCAGGCAGAGGTCTCCTAATGCAGGTCTTAATGTATGGCTATGTTCATCGCCACACATGGCCATGTACTACTACTCATTTACCCATTAATAGCACACATGCCTCCTAGTAAATTTCTCCGGAGTTCTCCAGCCAAGTAAAATGTGATTTCTCTATGTGTTGGTACAGAACAGCTCCTTTCTTGCCAATTGGTAGTGTCTTGTGGCCCTAAGTGTCATGGCTAAAACCATGTCATAAGATTTCCTAAGCAAGTAAGAAAGTCTTTATATCAGAGGGAGAAAAGGTTCCATTGATTGATTGCTATGCCTGGGGAGGGGGTGATTATTCATTGCTTTGAAGAGCCACAGAGTTATGTCTAATGCTAGAAAATCAATTTGTCTCCTCCTAGCAGCTAAAAGCAAGGCAGCCCCTCTTAGCATAGATTAAGGAGACAAAAGAGATGTGTTTTGTGGTCACTGTGTCATGACTGACAAAATAACACAAATCCTAGAACTCCAGGAGAATGCAGCCATGCTGTAGAGCCCAGAGAAGCTGGTGTGATTGGCGGAGAGCCCTGTAATACAACAAAGCTTGCCAACATCACCTTTCACCTGCCTTTAAACCCTGGTTGGCCAGGGTTTAAAGGCAAGATCTCAGAAGAAGTTTTGCTATGGACCCTACCAGAATTTACTCTACTTCAGTGTCTTTCCCCATATATATTCTAGAAAATTCCTCAGAACTAGTTATAGATGAGAAAATAAGAGAGACCATTTCTTTGTCTTCTGAACTGTGCCTAGCAACATAGCAGAAGACTCTTTGGTAGAAACAGACAGATTCTCTCATCCTTCAACTCCATTTCTGCCTTTCAGAAATGAACCGGCATCACTATGCCCTGTATGTGCACAACTGCCGCCTCGTCTTCCTCCTGCGGAAGGACTTTGACCAGGCAGACACCTTTCGCCCTGCAGAGTTTCACTGGAAGCTGGACCAGGTAAGGCTCCTATGGCATGCCTTCTCCTCCTTTGCAGAGATCACCAGTTTGCTCTCAGGGTAGTGGTAGTGGGTAGGCTCTCCAGGTCTGCTCAGTTTCTTGGTTTTAGAAAAGTCAGTTCAGGAAGGTAGACAGCATCTTAAGTCAGGATAAAAACTGCCTCCTGAAAGCCAGTAGGAGGGAAAAGGGCCACGTGTGCTAGCTGAGTCGCCACAGGGTCAGAGGACCTGTGGACCATTACACCTGCATCTGCTATGCTAACTCTTTGTTGAGCCCATGGGAAGGTGTTTGTCCTCCACCTACCCCCACCCCCGGCCAGCTGATGATCTTTGTTGATAGATACGTCTTTGGTCTTTGTGTCAGTGAGCATCATGTCTCTCCTTTGATGCTCTCCTCCTTTGGGTGACAGTATGACTTGCTTTTGGTGACAGGCGATTGAGAACGGAGACATGAGGACTTTGAAAAAAGCAATGACAGAGCATTGTTAACAGTGTCTCCTTTTCTGAAGTGAAAAACTGACTCATTGGAGCTTTGTGACTTGATCACAGGGGCTGGTACATCACACTTCTCCATGACAGAGCTGTGTCTGGGTTGAGTCCAGAGCTTTGAAGTGTGTGCTCCTGAGAGCTGTACAGCACTGAGACTACCAGAAAACACTCGTTTGTGGGGGAGGGCAGTGCACAGTGAGGAAGCAAGACTGATATGGTGTTTACTTAGAGGTGAAACAGGGCAGGGTTTTGGTTTGTAAAAACAGTATTAATTCAGCAAAAGAGAATGCCAATAGGCAGGAACGAAATGTCACCTAGCAATGCTCATTTTATAGTCCCCAATGAGTTAGGTCTCAACCTCTTGTTTTGTGCTTCTGTGACCTACAGATCTATTTTCTCTCTTGTGTACCCACTGTGTGTATTGCTACCCTGGCCTTTCTGGGGCTGATGTGTTTCCTAATCCTGTGTTTTCTGTCTCCTTATTACTCTGCCTCTTCTCCATCCTCTCCCCAACACCCCTCCCCCTCATCTCCCAGTAGGACTGACCTCGGCAAGAACCTACTCATACTGAAATGTGAGTGATGGCTGCCCCTCCCATCCTCACAGATGCTCACATATATGCTCTGTGAAACCCAGATATCTCAACCCCAGGAATCTCCTCTGATGGAATCTGTGCAGTGTGAGAAAAGCAAAGATGTTGTGCTCAGGAG
The DNA here is from genome assembly GCA_028551405.1 of Uromys caudimaculatus. Lineage (NCBI taxonomy): Eukaryota > Metazoa > Chordata > Mammalia > Rodentia > Muridae > Uromys > Uromys caudimaculatus. The sequence goes on from CM052706.1 coordinate 24,487,748, forward strand.
ACAGAGTAGGGAGCCAGTGGCAACTGTCTGGCCTGATCTTTGTAAGTGCCACTCTGCTGGATCCTGGGCAGCTGAAAAGACAGCATATGTGCGTTTCTTTGTGTTAGGAATTCTGGGGCATGTAGGAATGGTAAAATGTTGACATTGTTTATATGATTTCTCAGCAACCTCCCAGCTATGTCCTGAAGTGCCAGATGGCTTTTATGGGATGTTTTAAAATATATAATACAAATTGAAGTGAATTAAAATAAATTCCATATTGTGAGGGATTCTTTAATAAGAACAGTGCCATACTGGTGGAGATAATTATAGATAGCCAGAGGCATTTTCTGAGATGGGATTGAGAAGCAAGAATACAGGCAAATGAAGTTCCAGGGTTTGAAATTAAAAATAGACAAAGAAGGAATCCTGGTTGTATAGATAAATAGATAGTGAATGTAGCAATTCTGAAAGCCATGCATTTAAAGAAAAACTGAGTCACTGAGCGGTGCCCTGGTCCTAGGGATGTTCCTTTGGTTGGTTTTGTTTTGTTTTGTTGAGCTTGCTCTGTCCCAGGCTCTCCCACAGGCTTTCCATGGGGGCTTCCAGGCATGAGACTCCAACCCCAGTGACTTGTCCATGACCCACAGCAAGCCATGGCCAACACCTGTGCTTTCTCTCATGCTGCTCCTTTGGTGAGCATACTGACTTAAAATGTAAAATCTATTCATTCATACATAAGAATTACACCTATGTGCCTGTCATGGAACTACAAACGATCCGATCTTTGCTTGGGTTAAGCTCTATATCTTTCTGTGTCTAACTCCGTGAAGGCTACCTTAACAAAATACCCTGAGCTACATGGCTTAAGGGAGAGATGTTTACTTTCACATGGCCAATAAGGTTGGGAAATGCAAGGTCAAAGTGCTTATTGTTCCATGTCCTAATGAGATCTGTTTTCCTGGATACAGAGGACTTCCTTTACCTGCTTTGTCCGCAGTTCCAGAGAGAGAAAGGTGACACCCGCATGTCTGCTCTTCTCAAAAGGAGCCAGCCCTGTTAGGAAATCCCAAGTCTCACTCTCTCATTTCATTTTGGTTGCCTGCCCTAGGTCATGTCTCCAAATATACCTGGGGTTTAGTACTTCCTACTGTGAGTTTGGAGAGGACAGGATTCAGTCTGCAGCATTTCCGTTCTGATCTTATGAAAGTCTGTACTAAGTCTTGTGAAAGTCTAAGGACACCTTGCTATCAGACATCCCAGTTCATAGGGACAGTCATCAGGGGAAGGGAGGAGGCTGTAGTGAGGCGGGCACAGGAACTCTCCACAGTGCTCACACTGGCAACCCAGTGGTGTATACAGGCCAGCCCCCAGAACCATCTTTTCTTGGCCTCATCTCCCTGTGATGTCAGAACCTTACCAGAAGTTTCTCTCATGTAAACTACCTGATGCTCAGAGCATACTGACCTGATGAAGCTTCTCCACCAGGATCCACCCTGGCACATCACCTGGAGGATCATCTGTCCCCTTGTTTGTCAGACTCCTCATGACTCTGTCTGCACTGCCATCACACAGTTATCCCTCCTATCTGCTTCCTTAGTGCCAAGCTCCTGGAAGCAGAGTGATGTACTCAGCTCTAGCTGTACAGGGTGAGGCATGGCTCCGAGCACATATATAGTCCACAGAAAATGTCTGCATAACAGTGAAGGGGTGTGGAGGGGTGTGGAGGGAGAGACAGTGAGGCCAGGAGAAGGGGAAGAAAGACAGGGATGGAGAGAAGAAAAACTAAGATATCCAAAAACAAACAAAACAAAACTTCTGATGATGAATTGAAAATTTGATTCACTTCACTGAACATTTAAACATTCTAAACTTTTGCCATTGTTTTCCTTACTCTCTGGTTCTTAAAACAGTGTTCATCTTTTATCTTTTTAGCTATTTCAAAGATTCAGTTGGATTAACTACCAGTGGGTCTATGCTGGCCTTTGCCAAAAAAGGATTCAAACTTGTCTAATATGTTGTGTGTAACTAAACTCCTGGCTACCTTAGAAATTCTCGAAGCCTCTTATGGATTCTATAATGCCTGCTGGACCTTTTTTATTTCTGCTCTAAGTAGCTTATTCTTTGAGATAGACTCTGTGCTTCATCCCCTGGATCAGTATAGAACTAGAAGCCTTGGTTGTCTAGAAGTTTCCATGATTATGGGCCAAAAAGACAGTTTATAGTCTTATGTAGGCAGTGCTTAGGCAAATAGCAAGGCGTCTACCTGGTAGGGACAGCAGGCAGGGCTATCTTATGTAGTCCTGTGGATAAGAGTCTAAGAAGGCATCCAGAAGAAACACTGAATAGAAAGGTACATGTGCAGATCAGGCATCCAAGATGGTAGAGAGTGAACAGGACCCAAGTGTTAGAATTCAGAAAATGTGGACCAGGCAGGAATAAAATCCAAGTCGATTTTTATGTTATGTTACCCCCAGGCAAACAGGTCATAATCAAAGTATTCATTATATACATTACTCAATACAAAACCATGGAGGTTATGGATGGGCAAACTAGGAGAGTCTTGTATGTTATACATCACATCACGTTCAAGCAAACTCTGCCTAGAACAATACCCGAGGCCAGTGGCAAGGACTAATCTCTCCTGTCCCCATCTCCACAGCCATGCCAGGACCCAAGTCCAGCTAGGTACATTTGAACAATTGGCTCCTCCCTCATTGCCATTGAAGCTAGGGTATAATGTTTTCCACATAGCTAGCTCTTCAGGGGTGGCCATGAGTGGAGCAGTTGCCCATGCCCCAGAGGCATCATGTGTTTCCACCCCTTTTCCCTACACTGATACCCCAGAAGGCCTTTGCCAAGACACATAAATTGCCTGTAGGTGTAATGAGGCAGCCCCAGGAAATGCCTCTGAGAATCCAGGACATCTCACTGAAGTGATGCTAACAGCAAGGGAAATGTCATTTTAATAGGATTTTTGCTCAAGATCTACTAATGCAAATCCCTCAAGCCAGCAGTCAGTCATGTGCAAAATCAGACAAGAGCTCCCAGCACATACAGGGAAGGTTTATCAATCCATGGGCCCTCTTGGCTTTAATATTATTTGGATATGGCTGATTCAGTTTTGTGAATACTGATCGTCTTCCCTTTGGAACTGTTGATATTAGAATGGTGTTCCCTGGGACTCCCATTGGAGGATATAGCTTGAGTGACAGATTCTGTGAGACATAAAGAGCACAGGTGCCCCAATTCCTATGAGGAAAATAACGTATCCATGAAGAGCATAGAGCCCACAAGAGGCAAAAATTGCTCTCATTTGGCTAGCCATTGTCTTGGTTGTGCATAAGGGACAGAGACAAGAAGGGTATGGCTCCCTCTGAGGGAGCTCTCTGGTTCATGGCCAGTTAATGTTCCCTGGCAGCATTCCCCTGCAGGGGCCTCAGACTCTAATAATTCTAAGCCACTGGGAAGAGCAGCAAGGATTAGAGAGACCCAGCCAGGTGAAGCCAGATACCTAGCTGGGTGAATTAAAGATCTGTCTCTAGGCCATACATCCAGGCCTGACACTGTACTTTCAACTATCTGGAAGCTGAAAATCAGGTTTTCATGTAAGCCATCCCAATTTTCGATATATTCTCGTTTAAAAAGTTATAGCATTAGGCCAAACCAAATATTCTGCGGTATACCTTTATCTTCTGACTAGGTTATTGTGTTCATTGAAAAGGGCACTCTCTCTCTCTCTCTCTCTCTCTCTCTCTCTCTCTCTCTCTCTCAGAAGTTCAGAACTTCATATATGAAGTGTGCTTCTTCTAAAAGAAAATCTCTGTGTATGTGTGTAAATTTGGGTGCATGCATTGGCACATATGATAATCTCTGACTGCCACTATACCATGCTAGTTGCCTCTCAAGCCTCCAGAGGATTTTCTGTCTCTTCCTCCCATCATGCCATAGGAGTGCTTGGCTTTTCAAGCTTTCTTTACTCTATCTGTATTTACATGGGTTCCAGGAATCCAAACCCAGGTCCTTATACTTGGATGGCAAATGCTTCCCCCTGTGGGCCATCTTCTCAGCCTCTGCTTGTGCACTTCTTAATGTTTCTCATTCTCCCAGCTCTATGGCTCACCTCCCTGGAGAGGGGATGAATGAATGGTAACCAACACTTCCAGGCCACACCTAGAGGGAAGGGGTAGGAAGACACAGACTCCCTTCATCTTGGCCACTAGTATTGACAGTGGTCTTCCTCTTTCTACATAAAGGAGACAGTTTGTCCCAGGCCTGGATTTCCCCACAATAGAGATTTACACACATTTGTCTTGAGCCAAGGCCTTTGCCCCTCGAGTCCATTGTTCTTACATAGAATGTGAAAGCTTTTAGAAGAAGATTTTGAAAGGTCTCATCCTTTATTCTTGGAGAAGGGGTGTGGGAATGCAGAGGCAGCTTCCTTGCATTTGCCCATTCAGCCACACCAGGAGTTAAATGGGTTTAGTTCAATCATTATTATAGCCAGTGCCAAGGAGTTAATTAGAGAATGGTCAGTCCAGTCCAGACCAGTCATCTTAATGAGCAAAATAATTGGCCATTGTCAGCACTCCAAGTCTGCTATTAAAGACTCACTCCTGGACAGGCTGGCATTGTTACTCTGATGTGAAAACACTGCCCTGCTCAGCAGCCCCACCTGTAAGCTGTCTTCAGTGATGCCTGTCTTCCTCTGAGAGCAAGTGTCCCAAACAGACAGGGAATGTTGAGTGGAACCTCTGTTTGCTCATGCAGGTAGATTCCAAAGCAGGTTTTGTCAAAAGACCAATCTGTGTGGTACACAGGAGTCAATAATGGGTACACAGAGGGTTCCAAACACAATTGCTCTCACTGTCAGATATGAAGAGAACCTAGAGAGTTTACCTTCTGAAATGTAGGAACCCTGCCAAGCCGCTGCTCCTGTTAGAGCCCACCCTTCCCCAGCTTCTTTCCATCTCCAGCAGAGCTTCTAGTCCTGGAGGGAGAAGTAGCTACATGGTCTCATGGTCCTGGCAGAGAATGGTCCCCAGACCCTTAAGGCATAATCATTCATCTCAGATCAGCACTGCAGTATTGGGTGGTCTGTTCTCTTTGTGAGAGGGTAGCATGCAACTCGTTGCTAAGCCACGTCCCGTTCATCAGCCTTTCATCGGGCCCTTGGTCCCTGCTGCACAGCTGCCTCAGTTTTCCTCTGGGGAATGCTTCCTTGCATGAGTATTTAAGGTAGCCACTTGGGGCAAACAGAAAACGAGCCCCCAAAGACACTCATCTTCTAAATACCATGGGCATTTATTCCCTTATGTGGCAGAAAGACAGAAAGAAAGAAAGAAAGAAAGAAAGAAAGAAAGAAAGAAAGGAAGGAAGGAAGGAAGGAAGGAAGGAAGGAAGGAAGGAAGGAAGGAAGGAAGGAAGGAAGGAAGGAAGGAAGAAAGAAAAAAAGAAAGAAAGAAAGAAAGAAAGAAAGAAAGAAAGAAAGAAAGAAAGAAAGAAAGAAAGAAAGAAAGAAAGGTAGGTTTGTATTTGTGAGCAGTTAATGATCTTGAGATAGAGAGATAGTTCTGGGTTATTTTTATGGGTCCAATGTAGACAAGAGTCTAAGTGGGAGGGAAGCAACAGGAGAAACAGGAAATGTAAAGATGGAAGAAGAGTCCAACATGATGCACTAGAGTGTGGAAAGCCACGAGCCAAGGAGTTTCGCAACCTTTACAAAGTGAAAAACTTTCTTCTCCAGAGCCCTCAGAAGGGATTTGGCCATGCTGACACCATGATTTTAGTCCACTGAAACTTATTTCATCCTCTGACCTCCAAAACCGTAAGATCATAAATCTATGTTGTTTTAAGCCACAAAGTTGGAGGTGATTTGTTATAGCAGCAAAAGGAAACTAATACATCACCGTGAGCCTTGGGGAGGTCTTAGGATCATAAATCAAGCCACGTGTCCCATCGCCTTGCATCCTACCGAGGTGACCCTGAGTCATGTTTTCAGAACAGGCCTGTAGACTCCTCTGCACACCAGTGTAGGTGCCAAAGTCACAGGTTTCCTGAGCTCCTCCATTTCTAGAAAGGCCCTAGGAGAGAGGGAGGAGGACGCTGCCTAACAATGACCTTCCGTGCTTACGCCTGGCTTCCCACCTAGCTTGGTTACTCACTGGCCTCTGGATGAGGCTGTGCAAGGGGAAGATTTGGAACTCTCTTTCCTCTCTGAGATACATTATACTTTTACTTAAGGGACCAGCAAGGAGAAAAGGAAAAGATTCTGCCTTCATTGGAAGAAAGACTGCGTACTTTGTGCTCTGGTCTGGAAATGCTAAACCAAAATCAGAAAATGTTCTTTCTCCTGACAGAACCCCTCCTCAGCTTAAAGCTGATGGAGCTAACATGAACTTACATTGTGCTGGTTGCATCTAAAACTGTTCCCAAGAGGCTCATGTGTGAAAGGCTTGGTTTCTGGCTGATGAGCTTTTTGAATCCTGATTGCATTGTTAAAGTTTCTAATTTCAATGGACTATAATCCACTGAACTCATGACCTAATATTAGGAGGGGGGCCTTGGTTGGAGGAATTGATCACTGGGGTACGCCCCTGAAGAGTACATCTTACACCTGGACCCTTCCTCTCTGTCTTTCTGCTTCCTGGCCACCATGAGGTGACCAGCCTTCTCCTCCGTACTCTGTCACCATTGATATATTCTGTCTCACTTCAGGCCCAGAGCAGTAGACCCAACCTGCCTTACACTGATACTCTGAAAAGCATGAACTTAAATAAATACTTTCTCCTTCAAGTTGTGTCTCTTGAATATCTTCTTTTTTAACAAAAACAAATCCCAGCTCACACATATTCTCTGGATATCACTGATGCCTACCCCAAAGTACAGAAACCCACTTCCACCTCCCTGTCGTTCATAGCACACAACACTATGCCTTTAAATCTGCTGTCCCAATGCTTCCTCCAGGGTAAGATCAGCCTACTTAGCTACAGTGAGTACATCCTAGAAGGACAGGCGCTGTTACTGCTGAGATCCTTTTTACTATACTAAGTGGGGGTAGAGCAGCCTGCCCCAAGGTGGAAGCAGTTATGAGGAATTCTTAGAGGAAGAAGATGCCATAGTCTACAATAATAACAACGGCAATGTTCACTTAGCTGGATAGTCCCCTTTTTTGTCTCAGTCTTCTCACTGGATCTTTCTTGTAACCCCGAGTCATTGTCTTAGGACCAATCAGGCTCTACTAGGGGTGTCTCGTGGTAAAAATGAAGTGTCAGGATACAGGTGGGAAGTTAGCAAGAAGCGATGGCTATGATAATGAAGAGACTTCTGTGGAGAGGAGGTGCCAAGACTAGGGGAGGACATCAACAGAAGACTGGAGTGGAGATCAGGCAGGAGGGTTTAGGGAAGCATTGATCAGTAGTGCCAGATACTATAGCATCTGTGTCCCTAACCAAAGGAACAACTCGAAGAGTAGGTCATTCTCTACATGTCTTCTGGCAAAGTCATCTCCTCACGGAGAGTTTCTAATTGGTCAGTCCCACCTGAGTCATTTGCTTGAAGAGTAAGCTTCAAAACGCCTCTCTCAGATTTCTCTCATTACGCGAAAGGTTTGCTTCAGAAGATCCCATGCAAAAGCATGGGTCAGGCTGCAGAGTGTAGGATCCAGAGGAGCATCACTACCTTCTCCCTTTTGCAGTCCCCCTGCCTCATTCTCTCTGCCTGTTGGTGTCTAGGGCTGGCTGGCTGCCTTCCTTTACCTCCAAAGAGTTGCTAACTGATCTATAGTCTCCTCCTGGGTGGCAGACCCTACCCTTCTCAGGTCCCCTTTCCCTAAGTAACACCTGCTCAGCCAAGTTTCTCTCTCCCATGGAATCATTATTTGTGTTTTAGCATGCACATCTGCCCAGAGGCAATGACTTCATGTTTTCAACTGACAGCCCTTAATACATATTTAAAAGCAATGTGAAAAAGAAGGCAATAAACCAACATTAAAAAGAATATTGTTTTATTGTTAAATGAGGAAATGGTGTCAACACAGTTAAAGATGCAGTTAAATGAAATACCCTCTCAGATAATGGATTAAGCAGCCAGCACCTCGGGTGGTCCTGAGAGAGGCAACTTGGCTGAGTCATGCTCCTGCCTTTCCAGTTTCTTTCGAGCACCAGAGCCAGTGGGAAAGATGGGAGCTGGTGCCTTGGCATAGAACGCAAATGTTTGCTTTAGTCAGTATGACTGATATTTTTCCCTCAGAAAAAGAGAAAGAAAAAGAAAGAAAGAACTTAGCAAAGTTGAATCTTATTGTGAAATGACCACTTCTAATGATAATCCTCTTCCTCAGGAGAGGTGTATCCGATGATCAATAGCATGTCCCTGTACACTGAGCAACCTTGGAACCAACATTACTTTGGCTCTTCATGTTGTGCACTTTCTTTTAACTCTACAAAATCTTGGAGTTTAGGCATAGCTCTCAGGTTAGGGATGAAGACTAAGACATAGCGAGGAGCTTCCATCATTGTAACCTGACCAATAGAAGAGCCTTAAACATGACCTTAAAATGCCCAGACTCCAATAGGAAAAATGGTACCATTGCTGTTTTCAAATGTGATTGGTTGTTATGGACTCTCAGGAATGCATATTAATCTAATGATGCACTATCTCTGGGGCAGGCCCTTGAGAGTAGTGCAGTCTAGTTCTGAAGGTCACAGGAACTTTTGTTGTTGTGTTTAAGAATTTCATACATGGATATAATACATTTTGGTCAGATCTACCCCACCATTTCCTCCTCTTCAAGTTCCCCCTATTTTCTCAACTACTCCCCACAACTTCATCTATTTTTTAAAAAACAAACTGAGTAGAATCAGTGTTCCCTGTATGCATATGGCTTTGGGCCATCTACTGAACTCTTGGGGCCTGAATTCCTGAAGAAAACTAACAGTCCTTCCCACAGCAACCACCATGTTTCCATAGCTCCTAGAAGATCCTCTCCCATGTGCCAAGCTCTAGGCTGTCTTGGTCTCCTGAAGGTCTTGTGATGCAGCCACAAACACTTTGAGTTCATGGGCACAGTAGCCTTGTCATGTCGAGAGAATACTGTTTTACTTAGGAATGCCCAGTACCTCTGGCTCTCATGATGTCTGAGTCTTGAGAAGGAGGAGTTTCCCATTTAGAGCTGAACACTTGGTAGTCTCTAATTCTCAGCATGTTGACTAGTGTGGGTCTCTGCATTAGTGGACATTTGTTATAAAAGGAAGATTCTTTTACAAGGGCTAAGAGATTCACTAATCTGTGGTTATAAAAATAAGAATTTAGGGGGCAGTTTAATAGTTTGTTCATTTGCTATAATAATAATGGTAGTAGGTTTTGTCCTACGGTCTATAACCTATCCAGCCAAATTTTTTGGTCCAATTAATGGTAAAAGACATGAGTTCCAGTGCTGTACTCTCTCACACGGGGAGAAATGCAGGCGCAGGCAGGGTCCCCTGGCTCCAGTGCTGGGCCCACATGCCCTAGGCTTCAAGGCTCACCGCGGCGTAGCGTCCACAGGGCCAGATGCTGCAGGGGTGAGATGCCAGGATCGAGCAGCCCCGGTCCCAATGGCAGCCCGCAGCCGCTGCGGCCGAAGCCGCCCCTAGCTGCTTGGCAGTGGTTCAAGGAGGGGGGGGCGGATAGAGACTAGCCGAGGGCACTCTCCAGCTCCATTGTGCTCAGAGCACTCACTGCTCCCACGCCAAGTCTTGACCGTAGTGCACTTCCCACGGTACCTGCTGCCGTAGAGTGGGTCTCCTCGAGAGCCCAAATGTCACAGCCCCTTAGACAAAGTTCTCCGATGCCAAAATAGTTTTCCATCTTTATTCGTTCTGGATGGCGGGCAGCGCTCACGGGGCAGGCAGGTGGAGAAGGAGGGGAGAGAGAGAGACCTACTCAGGTCAATGTGTTCTATTTATATTGTTCTGGGAGGAGACAGGGGTTTGGTAGCCGATACTTTCCATTGGCCCAGCTTGGGGACCTTTTTGGTGCCTCATTTGCTTTGCCCGGGACTCAGGGTTGCTTTCTATGTGACACAAGTCTCACACGCCAGGCCTCTCTCTATATAGGGGTCATGAGAGCTATGGCAGTCTTCCGGGAGCGTTGGCCAGAAGCATGAATTCTGGTCCCTTGTAGAGGTTCCACTGTTGGTGGATTTTCCACCGGGTCTCCCAGGACTTCCAGCCTATGCTCAACCGGGCATTAGATTGCCTGTCATAGATCACTGCCCCACATTCCAGGTTGTGGAACAAGCCTTAAATGCAATCAGAAAGTCATTGGTTACTCCAATAACATTTATGACACTGTATGCACTGTACTTCCTTGCCAGGCCAATCATTGTAACTTACAGAGATCACAGCTGGGTAAGTCTGTTGGCTCCTTTTTTTCTCCCAGTACTATGCACAGCACCTTCCAGCACTATGAACACTAAATAGGGATGAGGCTTCCACCTTGGTACCAGCTTGACTTCTTCATGTCCTATGACTCAAGTATGTGGTATCATCACCAATAGGATCTTATATCAGGTATGCAAGAGCAATGGCAACAGGCTGTAATTAGGAGAGGGGTGTCTACGGAACCTCAAAGACCAAACAACACAAAGAGAGGCAACCCATACATGGCACTGAGTTTTTCACTCATTAATGTCTGGTGCTTGGGAAAGGTATTGTTTCTCCATTATAGGGTATTCAATTTAATTCCTTTTCTATGTCTTTGGAAGCTTCTACAGTAGTAGGATTTCATGTGGTAACTTTTACGTTTTGTGGTCTTGAATGTTAGCATTTCCCAGACTCCCCCCTCTACCCTGCCCCTCCCCATTTAAGCCTTCCTATTCCATTATTCCTGCTTTGTTATCCTTAGCAATGTCATCCTATCCCTTCCCCCTGAAATCACCCCTCCGTGGCTCCTTGCTAGTTTCCTGACTTCAAACCTAAGGATTCAAAGCTACAATCTGTACATGAGAGACAGTGTGAAGAATTTCTTTCTGAGTCAGGGTTACATCAGCAGACTGATAATTTCTAGCTCCAATAACTTACTTGCAATTTTTATCATTCATTTTTTCTTTGCATTTGAATAATATGTAAGAACCACATTTTCATCTATTTATCAGTTGGCGGTCATCTAGGCTCTTTTCATTTTTTTAAGCTGTTGTGAGTAACACAACTATGAACGTGGATGAGAAACTATCTCCATAGTAAGATATAGAGTCTTCTGGAGATATGCCCAAAAGTGGTAGAGTGTGAGCCCATGGTAGATCGTATGGAGATCAATCTCTAACTTTTTGAGGAACCCCCACACTGGTTTCCATGGTGGATGTACCAAATTTTACTCCTACTAACAGTAAATAAATGTTCCCCCCTCCCTACATCCAAAGCAGTATCTGTTGCCATTTTCTTTTAAAAATCTTACTCATTCTCACTAGAATAAGATTTAATTTACATTTCTTAATGGGTAAAGATGTTTAACATTTTAAAAAAATATTTCTTAGGCATTTCTCTTTCTTCTTTTGAGAACTCCCTGTTTAGTTATAATTTTTAAATGGAGTGGGGGTTTTGGTATTTAATTTATTGAGTTCTTTGTATAATTTAAACACTAACCCTCTGTCAGATGTATAGCTAGTAAAAAAGAAATATTTGCATTTTGTAGTCTACCTCTTCACTCAAATGATGGTCCCATTTGTCAATTGCTAGTCTTAATGCCTATGTTACCAGGCTTCTATTCAGAAAACCCTTTCCTACATCTAGAAGTTGAAGCATTTCCTCTACTTCTCCTCTATTAGATTCAGAGTATCATATCTTATGTTGAGGTTCTTGATCCATTCAGAGTTGAGTTTTGTGCAGACTGAGAGAGAAAGATCTAGAAGCTATCTACTCTTACCAGAACCCTTCATGAAAGCTACTGTCTTTTTTCTACTAAATATGTTTGGACTTTGTCAAACATCAGGTGCTAAAGGAGTATGGGCTTATGCAAGGATCCTCAGTTCTATTATCTTTATCAGTGTATCTGTTTTTATACCAGTACTGTAAGGTTTTATTCTTTGGCTCTGTAGTATTACTTCAAATCAGGGTCTACTACACTACTAGTGCTTTTATTGTTCAGGACTGCTTTGACTATCCTGGTGTGTGTGTGTGTGTGTGTGTGTGTGTGTGCGCATATAAATTTTAAAAAATAGTTTTTCCAATGTCTATGAAGAATTTCATAACATTTTGATGAGAATTGCATTGACTCTATAGATTGCTTTTAATAAGATGACCATTTTCACAATATTAATCCTACTGGTAGATCCATGGTCATGGAAGGTCTTGCCATCTTCTAGTAACTTCTATTTATTTTGTATAATTCTTTGTATAATTTAAACACTAACCCTCTGTCAGATGTCTTAAGCTTTCACTATAGTCTTCCATTTTCTTGGTAAGATTTATTGCAAGATTTTTTAGACTATTATAATGAGATCGTTTCCTTGATTTCTTTCTTTGTATGTTCTTGGTTTTTAGAAAGGCTCCTGATCTTTGTATGCAAACTTTATAGTCTGCTACCTTGCTGAATATGTTTACTAGCTGTAGGAATCTTCTGGTAGAGGTTTTAGAGTCTTTAGTATAGAATCATATCATCTGTAAAGAAGGATATTTTGACTTCTTACTGCACATCTTGAACCATAAGCAAGAAGCAAAGAAATTGCTGTGGGAATGGAATGGGGCTTTTGAAACTTCAAAGCCCACCCCCAGTGATATACTTCCTCCAATAAGCCCACACATATTAACCCTACGCAAACAGCCCCACCAACCAGGGACCAAGGATTCAAACATCTGCTCCATTGGAAGCATTCCTATTCAAAGTACCACAATGACCTTACTTCTGGGGAATAGTAATGAGACAGTCATGAATTCCCTAAAACAAGAGGAGACAGTAGAGCCAACTTCCCAGAGAAGACCTCTCCTTTGAGGAAGTCTTGAAAAGCAATAACCCTGGAGGCCCAGCAGTGATATTAATTTGCTCTACCTTCCCTGCTTCCTCCTAATCTCCTACGAGTCATCTGTTTCCATCCTTAATGTCTAAACATGCAAATATTGCTGCACTTACTGCTCATTAGTTTAGCTAAAGGAAGTGCCCTTTAATTATGCCTCTAAATAATGAACCTCCTCCATCACCTTGACAATCAGTGCATATTTAGAAAGAAACAAGGCCTCATTATGAAGCAGCAACTGCATCCCTTGGCTTCTTAGAAGATGGTAGCTTTCTCAAGGCAACAGAAATGGGAATCACTAGACAAGCAAACCTTATGATTGCCTTAGCTCTTTGTGGCCTTAGAGGCAAGAATGGTAAACAATTGCTTAGTAACACATTACATTTAAGAAACAGAAAACTAGCATTTACCAAAACACTCTTGTATCCTACTCCATAAACTCCTGATCTCTAAGTATTAGGTCTAAGCTCACAGCTACTTTTACAGTCCAATCTTGACTATTTGTTCTGCAGCTAAGTCTGTGGAAATGAAAGTAATTTGACTAAAGTGTTAGACCAAGCCCACCATTCTGCAGAGCTCCATGGTGCTTACCATTATTTTATTGAGATTTATGTAGCTTGGCAGAACTAAACCTTGACCATATTTCTCCATTTGTTGATCTAAGCAGAAAGCCACAGAAATTGTTTGTTGACATTCCATTGGCAATAGCAAAGGCAGACTGAACAGCTCTATTGTGAACCTGTCTGCCTTGCCTGGATGAATGAAGCTCATGTCATCCCTACTATCTGGCATGCCACATTCCTCCTTCATCTGTCAATCCTGGATTCATGGGCTGCATCCCTGGTGGACCTCTAAGTCCCACAGCAATAGAGAACTGACTTTACATCCATTATGGGGAGAGATTACAAAGATTCATTCCAACTTTTCCTGCACTTTGTTGCATTGACTTTTTCACTGGTTCAGTTCCTTCACTACCCTAGGATAGATGACCCTCAAATCAGCTTCTAATCTAAATATGTGTTCGGTAAATGTATATTATCCTCCAACTTATCTTCATGACCTAACCTGATCCACACTGTCGATCCTGAAGACATACAAGTCCAGTTTGACTACATACGTATCATCCAAGGGACACTGAAAAGAGCTTCCACTGCGTCCCAAGCACATCCAGCTTTTTAAATATATTTATTCTCTGAATGGTATTTAGAATATTTTTTAAATGGATGACTGAAAGGACTAAAACACAAGGCAGGCATCCTTCATGACTTTGTGTACAGGAAACGTCCATAAAGGCAAGTCTATAGATGCAGAACACAGTCCTGTTCTGCCTAGGGCTTGGGCTCAGGGTAAAACCAGACAATTTCATTATAGGGTGCTGATGCCCTAAAACTGGATTCTGTGATTGCCCAACAAAATGAATTGTTAAAAACCTTTGACTTGTATGCTTACAATGAGTGAATATGAGGAAGTATAATCATACTTCAATAACGCTGTTATATATTAATAAGAATTGAATTTTTTTATAAAGGAAGGAGAGACAGATGGCCACACTCTCTCAGCTTGAAGTGCTGAGACATTGAGAAATGCCAGGGTTGTTAGAAACTGAAAGGGCAAATACCAGAAATGATAGGGAGGCAGGAAAGGAACTGAAAATCTGAACACAGGGTCTCCTAGAATCCTTCAAATTGTCAACCACCCTGTGAACTGTGTCCACAGGGGAAACCCCAAGAGCCTGGGAAACAGCAACAGCAAGAAATAGGAAAAGCAGCAGCACAGATATCAGAGCCACTGTGCACTGAGAAGGAGATACATTTTGGAGTTCTTCTAAGTAAGAAAAGCTGAGAACACATCTAGATTTCCAGTGCAATTCCAGAAGAGAAACTACTGGAGATGAATGAGAATGTATCAGAGTTTAAAGGGCTGGCCTACAGCTAAGGATAAACAAAAACAATAAACAAACAATCCTCAATAAAACAGAAAGCCAAACCTCGGCGAGTGCCAAGTGCCAGGGGGTCATCTGCTCATTCAGGTAAAGTCACCAATCTCAAAGAAGGACAGAAGCCAGAGCACCAACCTCAGGGTTCAGTGGAACAAAATTGTCAGAAACATGAAGTAACAACAGAATGCAAATGATATCCAGAGTAACATTGCGAAGTAGAGTTTGTTGTGGCCAATGGATTGAACAAATGAATGGGGAAATATCAGCTACAAGCAAACTTAAAAAGCCTAGGTGGGGAATTTAGCATCTTTATTAAATGGGTGGGTTCACAAGTGTCATCAAAGAGGTATGACAGGCAGGGATGGTGCAACTCACTTTTAAACTTGTTAAAAGCATCATTTTAAAGGTTGGAGGAGATCAGCAAGCTTCAAGCTTAATGATACAAAGGAAACGAATCTGATCATATTGTCTACAACCCGTTGAATAATAAATATGAAGCAGACATCTTGAAAAAAGTGTCATGCACGGGGAAAAAGCATTATTAAGTAACAAGCAATGTTTTATGAAAATTTGAAATAGCAAAAGACAAAAGGAATGACCAGGAAAATCCTTCTAGTAAAAAGGGACCAGAATCACTCATTGGGAAGGAAGGACAAGCTCTGGAAACGATGGCTGTGTGTAAGGACCAAGTCGTCTTTCTCAGCCTCTAAATACTTAGATGTCAGTGCAGTGGCTTTGGCAGAGAACTGCACAGCATATAATACAGGAAGGTGTAGTGAACGGAACCATGGAGGTGTTAAATAAGTTATAATGATCCAAGGTTCACACATTTTCTGTGAGGTTTTATAATGTTAATCATAAATACACTTTGATATGATAAAGATTCATATTAAAGAAAGCCTGCTTGAGGTTAGACATGAGAAGATGAAAGGACTGTGCAAGCAAAATCATCCACGCTCAGAGGATTGTAGGTTTCTTAAAGCAGATAGACAGAAAGGCCAAGTGCTGGCTGTTTAAAAGGCACTGTTCATGGGTGTGGGCCACTATACAGAAGGGAGAAGCAAACTCAGACTTTCCTGACAACGCTCTCAACCCCTGGCCTGTACATCATATACAATACTTAAGAATACAGAGTTGTTTAGTTACCATGAAGCAGAGTTCAAGAGCACCTAGACAGAAAATCCTGAGGATTGCACTTGAGAGAATAGACAAGAACACTAATTGGATGAGTGAGGGACATGGAGAGTGCCCAAGAGGGCAGAGTGTGCTGCTCTTGGGGCTGCAGGCATCGACACTGGCTTTGTCTGGATGTGGACCATGCTAATGCTCTAAAAGGGCTAAGACACTGACAAGGGCGGACTAGGCATCATTTATCCCTCTACACAGAATGACTGCTTACTCATAGTATGTGCAGGTCACGGGTGTCAATCAGTGATAAGGTCTACAATCGTGGAGGTTCTAGACATAAACTGACTCACGAGGGGGAAACTATAAGAAGAGCTGAGGGTGTCCACAAAGCCTCGGCAGTTTCATGTATTTATTTGAGAATAAACAGCTGGGAGTCCCCAGCTGTTACCTCCAGGTGTTTGGGCCATTCCTACTCCCCACACTGGTTTCTGAGACAGCCCAGTGGGGCTTTCCTCCCGTGATTTCCTCTGACTAGTGTAAGTTAAAGATAGAGCCACATCTGACCTCTGTACCTCTCCATTAGTGAGGATGAAGTGGCCCTTCTTCCATTTCTGTCCTGACTCCAGTATCCAAAGAGAAAGACAGAGGACAGCGCTAGAAGCAGCTCTGTATTTGACTCCATGCACCCATATGTACAAGCCTCTTTCTCCAGGAGATCTCAGCCTCTGCCTCCTTGGTAGTGCATGCACTGTTGGTTGTCGAGCACCCCATGTCCTCCTATAGGTTGTCCTGGAAACTGAGGCCTTCCCAGCAGCCTCTGTTCTTTCCTTATTTAAAAAAAAAAAAAAAAAAAAAAAAGCAACAAGGATTCCCACGAACTGCTACCTTGTCAAAGGTTTTATTACTGTCATAAATACAGGGGGGCAATGAAGTGATAGCTATTTGGACACAAAGCTAAAATAAACTCATATCTATTATCTAGACTCCAAAAGTGACCCTGCAGTTGGAACATAAATGTGATTTGGGACTTGAATTGCTTGGAGAATCTTCTGATAACCAACCACGGTGCTTTTCTGTCTGTAAGCATATGAATAAAATGAGTCTCATAAGCCACCAGTGAAAATATGCCTTCGGGTTTATTCTAGAATACTAAAACTATTTCTTTCCCATGTCTAGCAAAAATAGAAATATTTTTTGTGCTGGGAATCCAAAAGAAGTGGGAGCCAAATGCTGTGATGTATTTACACACTGCCCATTGAGTCACATACTTACTCAGTCGCTCACTCGTCAACTTCAAAGAAAAAAACCCTGGAATTTAGGACTGATAGTCATTAAGGCCCACATGGTCTCTAATCTCTCAGATTAGCTCATTTCTGCCCCATATCACCAGTGCGGCCTTGGTGAGACATCTCGCTTCTGTGAACCTGTTTCTTACTGGCGTGATGTATGCATGCATGTATACTAGGTGTGTATATATGTATACATGTGTGTATGTGTGTATGTATATTTGTGTGTATGTATGCATGTGTGTATGTGTGTATGTGTATGTGTGTATGTATATATATATGTATGTGTGTATGTATGTATGTGTGTATACATGCATGTATGTATGTAGGCATGCATGCATGTGTAAATGTGTGTATGTGTGTATGTATACATAGATAAATGGCTGAACACATAGATGATAGATAGATAGATAGATAGATAGATAGATAGATAGATAGATAGATAGATAGATAGATATTCGATGGGTAATAGATGGAAGATGAATGGCAATGATATTGCAGATGGCATAAGCAGTCTCAGAGCTGAATTCATGGAGCCTCCTGGTCTGCAGTTTATACATGTGAGGCACTGCTCTAGTGAGAACGAAGTGTGTGGTGGTCCCTAGAATAACAACGTTCTCTTCTCTGTATATAGATGTGGTCTTAAAATACAGTTTCCATCAGAAGAAATTCAAATGAAAGTGGCTGGCTCTGGATTTGGTACCAATTATGACCAGAGTGCACTTGGATCCCCTTGCCTAATTACAGGAAAGAGAGGGACAGGAGAACATTTTAAGAACATTTAAGAACGGGAGTGTGCACATAACAAAATCAAAACTCTAAAATTTTGTTTTTCACATGCCCAGGACTCTTCTACAGATGAATTGTTGGAAAAATAGAGTGGAAGGATCTTTAGATTTCAAAGGATTTGGGAAATGTCATTTTTTTTAATGGTCAAATCTATTATACAAATATAGACATAAGGCTAAGACTAGAGAAACCAAGATTGTGGGTGCCAAAGAAGTATGTCCTATGGGGAGGAGAGAGTGACAGAGTCTGGGTGCTGTTGAAGGAAGGGCTTTGGGGTAGGTGGTAGAATGCCAGTTGTTGCTGTAGGTGTGGTTACATGGAAGCCCACTCTCTGATACTCCATTAAACACTGTGTGGTTTGGCATCTTTATATCTCAGCAGGAAATGCCTTAAATGGCGGAAGCAGTATGCACTGAGGGCCACTGTGTGAAGGCCTTTGTCCTATGACAATGAATGAAGCTCAACCTTGGCCCTGAAGCTAAAAGTTGAATAGGAGAGAAAAAGAATTACAGTACCATGATTGGAACTAGAATGGAGAAAGGGGCAGAAACCTAGCTGGCGAGGGTCACCTCATCTGCACTAGGAGCTGCGCATTAGGACAGGACCTGACAAGTTTGAAATACCTACTGCAAGCTGGCCTACTCTGAGGATACAGGATGTAACTGACCCTCTCTGGGCTCTGAGGAGCACAATACAGACTGACTACTTGGAGATGAACTTCATAGGCAGGGCTCACTTGACCTTCGCCTCACTGTCCTGGCTTACTCTGCCAGGCACCATTATCCAGAATTCACATTTTGACTATGGCTTGGAGAGATTGACTAGAACTGGCTAGAAAATATAAAATTGATATGTGAATCAAGATTATACTTTTGCCAGGGAGGTAGTAAGTATGGGGTTCCTGAGAGATATAGATAGCCAGAGTAGAAGAACTCAGGTCAGCAGTGGAAGACAGTTACAACAGAAAAAGCATAAATCACAAAATGTTCTTTAAAAATCATTTGGGAGAGTTGGGGGGATGGCTTAGGTGATTGAGTATTTGCTGTGTGTGTAGGGAGACCCAGCTCCAATCCCCAGCACCTGCAGAAAAATTCAGACTTGGTAACACACACC
Organism: Uromys caudimaculatus; assembly: GCA_028551405.1. Taxonomy (NCBI): domain Eukaryota; kingdom Metazoa; phylum Chordata; class Mammalia; order Rodentia; family Muridae; genus Uromys; species Uromys caudimaculatus. Next base: position 24,506,970 of record CM052706.1, read on the forward strand.
TGTATCCCAACCATGGAGAAGGAGAAACAGGAGAGTAACTGGGACTTGCCAACCAGCCAGCCCAGTCTAGCCTAATTGTTGAGCTCCAAGCTCAGTGAGGCTGTGTGTGGTGGTGCCTTTGATACCAGCACTCAGGAGGCAGAGGTATGCAGAGCTCTGTGAGTTCAGGCCAGCCTGATCTACATGGTGAGCTCCATGCCAACCAAGGCAATGCAGACAGACCCTGTCTGAAAGACAAACAACCAAACAAAATACAGAAACTATAGTAAGAAAAAGAGTGACTAAGGAAGGTGCTTATCAGCGACCTCTGCCTTCCATATGGATATGTGCACACACATGTGCATACATACATACACACACACACACATGAAAGAAGAATCATTTTTCCCCAAATAAAGCACAAAGTTGTTTTGTTTTAATGAAAACACCCAAGTATCAGCAAAGACGAGTTACAGATATGCTGCAATGGGCAAATGTGCATTAGAATAGGTTTGCTAAAAGTTTTCTGAGGCCTGAAGTCCCCTTTCTAGGGGGCAAATGAGGCTCCATATCCACAGGACCCTGGAAAGAAGGGCAGTTGCACATGTAGTGCTCTTGAAGAAAATAAAAGACCCTGTGAGGGCAGAAACAAATATGTAAAAGCAACCAGTGGTTGGCGGCATGGCACAATGTGTCTAAGTCACTTGCCACCAAGGCTGGTGCCCTGAACTTAACCCCCAAGATCCACATGGAGGAAAGAAAGAATCAACTTCTGCAAATGTTTTCTGATATCCGCATATGCGCCATGGCATGGTCCCGCTCTCCATAATAAATGTTAAAACATGAAAAGAATATAGATTTTGAGCAGAAAGCTCTTGGTCTGCATGTCTCTGGGCCTACACTCTGGTAGTAGGAAATTTGGAATATTATTTAGCCACTCCAGCCCCTGCATCCTTACCTACAAACCAAGCTATACGATCACTACATACAAACATAAAGCATTTAATTCATGCTAGACGGTCACTAAATAGAGACAGTCACTGTTTTAATATGACCACCATTTTTACCTTGTTTTGCCCCAGATCAGATGAGAATTCTGGCTGAATCAGATGAGCCCTAGGGGAGTCTAGCATTCAGGGCTTCTGGGAAACAAGAGCTTATTCCCTTCAATGAACTTAGTTATAAATGGCACCCTGGTTCAGTGAAGGGTTTCATTTCCAGAACCTGGTTTCATGGGTTTGAGCCCTAGCTTTGACACTACAGGGTTCATGGCCTGAGGGCTGGATACCTTGGTTTCTCAGCCTGTTGAACTTCAGTTTCCCCATAGTGCTGTTTGTATAACATGGTACCAAGTGTAACTTTCTGACTTGGGGCCCCTGCATTAAGGGGCTGGTGATGACCCTTCCCCGTGTGCCAAGCAGAGAGATCCTTGCCAGTCTGGCTAGGTATCACCAGTTATTCCCACCTCTGTGGCCTCTGAGTTTCTGCCTTGGGATCCTCTTTATGGGTTCTGGCCCTTGCTTAGTCCAAAGGTATCAAGTGTTAAGTCTTTCCCCAAGCACTGCTTCTGCCTACTGCTCAGCTGTACACTGGAAGCATGGCAGCCTGTGCTCTGACAGGTTGCTCCGTGATGCACTCCACACCCATCACTGCATCTCCACACTTCCCTCACCTCATGCAGACAGGAAGGAGCTTTCAATTCTTAAGGAGAAAGGACCCCTTACTACTAAAACAAGGCTGATCATAAAGACCCTGAGTCTATGCAGGAAAGCAAGTGTGCTGGATACTCATCTGCTGACCACATGAGGGCATCCCACTTACTCTTGCATCATAAAAGTGAGGCTGAGCCACAGACAGGCTCTCAGGCTTTGCTGGAGGATGCCCAGGTCCAGTTAGGATGTGGTACCCCCATGAGAACTATGTTCCAGCAATCACTGTAACTTCCCACCTTTCAGTAATGGGCAGTCTGTTCACCAAGCTGCCGTGCATCTGGGCATTGACACCATCTTCTGCTGTCTGACCTGAGAGGGACCACATATCTCACAAAGGTCACACGGCCTACTCTGCCCAGCTGTGATGCCCTATATAGGCTCTTGTGGAGCCAGGGAGCATTCATGTTAATGGCCAAGCCAGCTAAACCCCTCATTACCGTTTATTACTCTGGGCTGAGCATTTCTGCATTTCATCTCCCAGAGCTTAGCCAAGGAGAGGCAGGACAAGAAAAGACGCTCATTCAATATGACTTTACACAGTCTTAAACCCTGTGAGTCATTTATCCCTAATATGCCTAAAGCCTTTTATCTGTAAAAGCAAAGTACAATTGGTCACTTAAAATCTTGAAACGAAGATTGTATATTATTGTATATTGTAATATATAATAGTATATTACAACCTAAGTCAAATGCTATTTGCCTTCTCCATGTCTCCGTAGGTCCCTCTCCCCTGACCCTGCCCCCCCCCCCCGCCCTTTGCCCACTCTACTGCCTGGTCTCAGTGATCTTCTCAGTCACATGACCTGGTTGAGTACACTGCTACTTTCCTAGATGTGTTTCATGAATCTTCAGGCCACTCTTGCCTTGGGCTTGCTTACAGAAGGGCTCATCAGAGCCAGCATGTCACGAACACTTAAACATTTCAAGGGAAACAAGTCACTTAATTTAGGAGATATTAATATATCACCAATGACATTAAGGGAGAGATATTAGAAATACATGAATGGACTTTTTAAAAATGTTTAATAGCCACCCATTTATTTTAATGAGTATAAGAAAAGTATAACTTGCACATTACAACATGATTTCACAGCTATGAAATGATATAAAATTATTTTGTCAGTTTAAGTGAGTTAATTTAGAGAAAAATGTTAAGAAAATGGGAGCAGAAGAGCCATATTGAGTCACTCATTTATAAAGCAGACAAAACACCCCACCACCAGCCCCCGAAGACTCAAACAAGTAATTTTATAAGGAATATTATCCAAATGGTCAGAACACACATGAAAAGGTCTTCAACTTCATTAAACTCTGGGAAATGTCCATTTAAAATCCATAACGATCCACCCTACATCTATCAGAATTTCCAAAAAATAAATTTAAGATGGATAATACAGATAGCTGGCAGAGATGCGGAGCAAACAGAAACCTTGAATATTGCCTGTGGTAGTAGAAGCTGATGTAGTTGCTGTGGAAAACTCTTTGGCAATACCTAAAATGGATGTGTCAGGTCCCGCTTAGTCATCTACCCGGGGGAAGCATACACATGTTCACTCAGAGACATGAATGATGTTCAGGAAATGAATAAGGTTGGAAAATGCTGTCTGGGAGGATTAAAAACCTGTTCTGGGGTGCTCTGTAAAGAGGTATAGAAGTCACTGTTCCCATCCTGGAGAGGGAGCACTCTTCCGGAGTGTTGTGGAGCACTCTTCCGGAGTGTCATGGAGCACTCTTCCGGAGTGCTCACTGCATTCTGGATTTCAAGCTGAATACCTGGAGTACAATACCAAATCTAAAATGGCCCCTTACCTCAGCAACAGGGAGCATGGTTATTTGACACTTAAGGAAATTTGATTGAATGAATATCCATATGGACAACAATGCTTTTTACTCTGGATCTGTTTCTCTATGTAAGTCACCATTGTCTCTCTGTGAGAGGAAGACTCTTGTCTGTCTTCCTAATTTACTGTTCAGTAGCAGTAAACGACTTATTGTAACACCTGTTTCATTCACACACCCTGTGCATATGTGCTGGATGGCTGGGGAGGTGGGTGGATTGACAGGGACATGGGACAGAAATAAACAGATGGGGAAGGCTGGGGTCTGTAGTTAAACCATCCCTCTCCCCACGAAAGGCAGAGCCCCCCACCATTTTCCATATGAGCATATTCCATAAAGAGTCTAACAAACCTTAGCTATCTCTGCCAAGGATATTCTCTGGCAGTTTGAATTATTACTATCAGCCATAGACAAGAAGAAGAAGAAGAAGAAGAAGAAGAAGAAGAAGAAGAAGAAGAAGAAGAAGAAGAAGAAGAAGAAGA
>CM052706.1:24511481-24577612 GCA_028551405.1 Uromys caudimaculatus
GTGTCTCGCGGGTTCGGGGCAGTACCTGGTGAGCTGTGGGGCGTGTCTTTGGCCCTCTGCTGGGTCTTGCGATGTCCTGAGAGGGATCTTTGTCCCGGCGCTGATTAGCTGTGGGGCCCTGTGGCCCAAGCTGAGGTTTCCGCCCCTGACACTGTTAGTGATACTCTGTTATGCTCTGTTATGCTTGCAGACAGGAGTCTAGCATGGCTGTCCTCTGAGAGCTCCACCCACCAACTGACTCAGACAGATAAAGGGTACTTCTTGATGTTAACCTTTTGACCACGTCAAAGAACATTAGGAAACCTAGCCCACAAGACTCAGTAGATGGACTAGAGTGAGAACAATGGTTTCCATATCATAGGGACCCCTTTGTATGACACATAGACAGATTTCTGTCTAGACTCTATAGAAGAAAGGGCTGTCGTCATTTTTAACAATAGATGTCTGTTCCTTTTCTGGGCCTAAGGTGTGTGGTGCATCAGGTTTCCTCTCTGGGCTGGCTGCTGGAAAGATTCTATCTAATTGTATGTTCCCTCTGTGAAAGCGTGTCAATACTTTCAGTCTACATGTAGGGCAGAAGCCATGTACACTTCTTCCAAAGGTTCTTCTCAGCTCTGTGCCTTGTCCAAAGTCCTCTTAAGGCACAGAACTTAAGAGAGTGAAAGGAGATGCAATGGGTGCTATGCAGCTGCATTTGAATGAGATTAGTGTTCTTCCAAAACAGGCTGTAAGCAGCAATAATTAACAGTCATGTCCTATGTGAGGGGAGAAAGGAGAAAATCAGGACTATTACACACTGTACAGACCATGGATACAAGTTCTATCATGCCCGAAACCTACCTTGGTGAAAGGTTCTGCTGGGTTATGCCTCTGAGGTGCCTATTCCTGACATCTGGTAAACCTTGCAGGACTTTTTCCCATAAAAACTGGAGGCATCAAGAAGCAGCCATGTCCCAACCCTTTCTTGCTCCAGATGGTGCCAAAACCTAAGGGGTCTCAGATAACAAGATTTTCTAATCCACTTTTTTTTTTTCATAGCTTCTATTTTCCAACTTAAAAAAATACATGTATCTTATATTGATAATTCAATATATTTCAGGTGGGTCAACATATAAATAAATGCCACAATTCATTTCTTATTGCTCATCTGCTCTCTCTGGTAAGAATGGCATCACAAAGCCCCCTTTCTGTCTTCTCTCACTGAGTGCTCCCAGGAGTGGTGAAATGGGCTCTTGAAAACCAGTGCTCACACCCACTGCCTCAAAGCAAGGAAGCCTGGAGCTCAGCATTGCAGTCCAGGTATAAGTTTTTCCTTTTGAGGATATTTCCTTTTAGCTTTGGTTACATTTGTCACAGAGAGAGAGAGAGAGAGAGAGAGAGAGAGAGAGAGAGAGAGAGAGAGAGAGAGAGAGAGAAACACAACAACAAAACCCTCAAGATTGTTCAAAGATAGCAAGTATTTACAATTCCCAATACCAACCTTTTTTCCTGAATTATGAACAAAGAATCAATTTTCATACTAACCTACATAATTAACAATGGTTTTGTCAAAATAAAAACTGTTCAGTATGACTGAATTACCTGGTTTCCTTTGCTTCATCTTCATGTAACTCAACTCTCACCAGCTGGGCTCTGTTATATAATTGGCTGAGGAAATCTGATTTATGTGATTATGAAGTTTTGCTAAAAAACTAAACAAACAATAAAACATATGCACATGTATGTGTGTGTGCACGCGCACACACACACACACACACACACATACACACACACACACATACACCTGACTCTGATAATACTTGCCACCCCTTTCATCCCAACACAGAGCTTTAACAACCTACTGTCCTTGGGGGCTTCTTCTCCTGATCCCCTGGCATCCATGTGTGCTTTTTCAACTGTATAACTCACAGCCCCACCTACTGATGGCAGCAAAAGTAATATACCTTTCTGGAACTCAGTGTACAAGTGGCCTTTAATTTCCTAATGTCTTCAAGGTCCCTGGTGTGCAATTACTTTAATTGGACCTTGTAATTAGATGGTCAGCCAAGGGCATGGGAGGATATATTGGAGTTGGGCATTTTTTTTTTCTTTTCTCTTTTTCTTTTTCTGGACCAAGAACTGTAACCCTAGCAACAAAGACCCAGCAGATTCCAGTCATGGCACCAGATGCCTGGAGAACAGTCGAAGCTGATCTTAATGCCAGGCAGCTCAACTCACTGGCAGAGTCATCCTTGGTCTGGGAATGGATAATAGAGTCTAATATTTCTCTGAGTGTCTCTCATTGACAAAAAGTCTACAGAATCAAGTTCTCACTGAGGGCTAGGCAAGGTTTGAAGTTGAGGTGCTTCATGGGAGGTCAGGGAAGCTCATGCCAGGGCTTCCCAAGCCTGAGTGCAAAGTCATTAGTCAGCGTCGGGGATGCTGAACCCAAAATGTCTGCTTAGTCACCCACAAGAGCTAATATGGGCAATTCATCTAACTGAACAGAAGCTGTCCAAACAGAAGCTTTGCTGGGCAACCAAGGAAGCAAGCAGTAGATACAATGTACATATATATATGACCACTGAAGAAATACACTCAGAATGTCTGTGTGAGAGAGAGACACTTTCCAATCACTAACTAGGACTATCCTGCCACTGAGTCAAAGAAAATTATTCAAGCCAGTCCCAAAATCATTCAAGTTGTGACCCCAAAACAAGGTTCATCACGATGAATGGCCGTGTCCCCCTCCATGCCTTTGGTGATTCCTGTTGTGTTGTTACTGGTCTCCATTTGATTTCTATGGTTACTGCATCACTTTGCAAAGTCAGCCAAGGAGAAACAGCATTAGGATTCAGGAGAGCTGGGCTCTGGTTGTAGCATCTCTTCCCTGTAAGCTACTTCTTCTGATAGAATCATTGAACTTTTAACATTCTTGATGTTTTCTTTGGTGGGTGGGTGGGTTGGTGGGTTGGTTGGTTGGTTGGTTGGTTGGTTGGTTGGGTTTTGTTGTTGTTGTTGTTGTTGTTGTTTTGGTTTTTGTTTGTTTTGCATTGTAGAATACATGCAACACTCATGCATCCTTCTGGGGAGAAGAGGATAGTATTGTGGAACACTTTGAAATTACTAAAGCATTCTTCACTAATGGAAAAACGATTAGTTCTGTGGCCATTAATGATGGTTGTTAAGGATCTATTATTAACACAAATTAATGTTAAATCTGATGAGGAATGGAGTGAATGTAAATACATAAATAACATCTAAATGGATGGGTTCAGAGGTAGTCATTATAATAATTGAATACCGAGCTTGCTGCTCTTGCTCTGGGTCCCCAGTGAAGAGGAACCCCGACACTGGATGATGGATGATGCCGCTTTCTCTTTCACATTTTGACTCCGGACACCCCAGCTCAGTCAAACCATCCCTCACCCCAGCTCAGTCAAACCATCCCTCTCCATCTTCAGCCTGGCTCCTGTCCCCTCTCATGCTCCCTGTGTGCCTGGTGGCTTGCACTAATGCAGTGCCTTCTGTCCACAGCTCAGGCTGAGGGGTCAGGGGCAATCAGTGACCATTGCAGGAGCAGGCCCAGTCACTCTGATATTCTTTGGAGACTGCTGGTTCCTATGGCCACCACCTAAGGATTCAAACTCAGTGTCAGTCCTCTAGCAAACTTATGGAAGCTATTCCCCCTGCCTGGACTGAGCTTTGACGTAGGAGGAGAAAAAAACAATAAACTACGTCCCTAAGGCTTAAGTAAAACAGGGACTTCTTCTCCTGACCCAGAGCTTCCTCACAGGCCACAGCATCTAATTCCTCCTAAATTGCAAGAATCTTACACAGACACACTTCAAATTCATACCCAATAAACGGTTGTTGGTGGTGGTGGTTGTTTGGTTTTAAGGGCATGCACCAACCACCATGTAAAAGTAGAGGTCCTCAAATGTGCAGTGCATACACATCATCTGAAAATCTAGAAGGCAGGAAGATAGATTCAGAAGGTCAGGGTCTAGGCTGAGCTGCATCCCCAACAAGCTCTCAGGTGACACGTGCTCTACTCTGCTCTGGAATGGTGGTGCCTCTGGTTGATGACAATTAGTGCTGCAAAAGAGGGTGGTAAGGCTAGAAGCCCAAACTCACCGTGTGACCTTGGATAAGTCATTTAACTTCTACGAGCTTTAGTTTATCTGTAAAATAGAGACTAGAGTAGCTCAGTCCCCATGCATTGTTGGGTGTATAGAAACACACAAGAGAAAGCTATGGAGAACGTAGCCCACAGCCTGCTGCACTCCTTCATCTGCCCTCCATATTTCAGCATGTTCCGGTGAATCTTAAGTCTGATCAGTCCCCCCATTTATGCCAGATCACTAGAAAGGGAGCCTAGGAAATTATGAGGTTGGTGCTGGAGTCCCTGGTCCCTCATCTTTCTTTGTATGGAAGCTCCAAGAATATTTAGCTCCATAAATGAATGAGTGAATGAGTAAATGTCTAAATTAATATAGTTTTCAAACCATTTAATGGATGACTTTATTACTATACCTATTTAATATGGGGTCCTCCTTGTATACAAAACAACACTTCCTAAGCATATAGAACAGGTCATCATTATTACCGTAAGGAGTTTTCTTTACTTTTCTGTCATAGTGGGTAATGGGTTTGAGTGTAGTTTATCTCCTTGGGCTTCTCTACCCAAACCCCTACATGTGAGGATCATGAGGAACACACACACACACACACACAAAGAGCCATGACAACAAAGTCAGAGAACTGGAGACCTTCCCAGTCTTGTACACAAAGTTCATAAAAATCTGTTTTCTGAACAGTGTGACTTAGCTGTGAGCCAAGATACATGAGCCACTTAATTCTGTGGAAGCAGAGATACATTTACTTCTGCATGTCTTGACATCCACCACCAGCCTGAAGCTTGGAACTGGCCTGTACTTTGCCTATAATAGGCACTGATAGTCTATGCTAGGTGGTCTAAGGGAGGCAGAGCACAGAAGTGAATGGACCATCTTACCCTTCCAAAGCCAGAAAGTTCGGTCTGGCCATGCTGTAATTTGTTCCACTTTCCATTTTCTTCTGTTTTTGTTTAGGTGGTAAAGATGGCTAGATTTTAAGCAGTTTTTCAGAGCTTTTCAGAGCTCAAAACCCAGGTGTGAAAATTCCACTTGGTAAATATTCCGAATATTGGAAGGAGCCCTTGCTCAACATTTTGAATGTTCTGGATTTTAAACTACAACTGTTCCCCAAAGAGTCCTACTGATTCCCCCAAAGATAATGGCCTAATTTGTTCTTTGGAGTAAATACCCAGTTTCTTTGCTGTGGAATGCCAGCAGAGGCATCCTGTTGGCAAGCCTTCATTGGAAAACCAGAAGAGCAGGCGATCCAGCTGTGGCAGCATGAGGCTGCTTGTCTGGAGTGTTGATGTGAGGATCACAGTATAGCCTGCTGACAACCCCAAGCCCTACCAGAGCAAGATCAGTTTAGGGGTGCTCTGTGCTGGAGACCCACAGTGCTACTGTGTATGTGTTCTATTTTCTGCTGCTCCCCACAGACCCCTGTGACCATCCAGGAAGCCCCCTGTGAGCTGTGACATGCAGAATACACTCTGCCAACAGATACCATGTCTTTAAAAGTATAAACAGTTCTAGATCACTCCTCTTTCTCTGGGCACAGGATTTATTATTTGAATTATTCAGTGGGTTCTTTCCCCACTGAATATGAGATATGAGATATGGCAACAAAATTACAATTATGCTTCTCTAAAGATATCCACTGAGATTTCCCTTTATTTTTAACTTGCGAGGATTCTACCCTACATCACTTACAGATAGACTATATTAATGGAGAGCCAATCTCAGTACTTAGAGGATTCCACCCTACATCACTTACAGATAGGCTATATTAATGGAGATCCAACCTCAGTACTTAGAGTAGCAGAATGAAAATGTAGGGTTTGTTGTGTTTTCAAATGCATGACCAAGCTTTGTGCTTGTTTAATGTGAGAGGGTTCTTACAGACTTATTCTTTTTGCTGAGAAATACCTGAAGACAAGAGAGAGGAGCTCTGGGGTCTTCACACCATGAACAATATGAGCCAGTTGTGTCACACTCAGAAGGTCCCTGTCCACCTCTGGGCTACAGACCGGCTGAAATTGTACTCTCAAAGATTTCCACCCATTCTTCTCTGGCTTCCCACAACCACCCTCACTAGTGGTGAGGGAAGTTACTTGTGAGAACTCTGATGTTTATCTGGGTAAGAAGGAACAAAAGGAAATAAACATTTTTATACCAAAGTATTTTCCTTACCTCCTCGGCTGACCCTTTACTTCCCCTGTCAAGTCCCTAAGACGCTAAGGGATGCATTAGAGATGTTACCAACCCCGGCTCCCATCTTTCCTCCTGAGAGGATTCTCCTTTGCAGACCCTGTGTCTACACAGATGAACCCTCACCCCACATTTCTTTACAATTCCCCCTTCGTGAGGCTGCCTTGGACTCCTGAGGCCCTAAGCCTTACCATAGCTTCTCTTTGGAAAGAGCACAACAGAATTGTTTCTTTGGTTTCTTAAAGGCCATGTGCCCAGTGTCAGAGGGAGACCCTTGTGAAGGACACGGGGGTGTTATAGGACATGCACACTCTCAGCCACCCTCTCATCTCTGCCTCCCTTTGTACAGTCAGTCCTCGCAGAGAGCCCACCTGATACCTGGCTGAGGTTCAAGGTGCCACAGGAGTCCATAAGAGATATGGAATAGACAAGGTCCTTGTCCTTGTGGACCTCAGGACACAGGGAAGGACTCACCAACAGGATACAGGTGACTCTCAAGCATTCCACTGGTGGCTAGTTTGAGATAAGATGTACTGTAAGAACAAAATACACACTGAGTTAGAAAGATTTACCAGAAAAAAAGGTGTAAAATATCTTAATTTTTAATATTGATTACATGCTGAAGTGAATGGATAGGTTATATTATTTAAACATGGATATAAAAAGATGTAAATGTCCATGTGTACCTTGGATGTGGAGCAGAGACAGGGACAGCAGGGATTGACACAGGCTGGTGCAGTAGAAGTGCCCCATATAGTGCAGCGAGGAAGGGTGAGCAGGGGTGGGGCTTCTTCAGTTGAGCTGTAGTCAACAGCAAAGAGCTCATGGCAGAACAACTTAAGTAGACCCATGAGTGGGGCAGGAACCAGCAGCCATGACGAGACTGGCCTTGATTAGCATGGGCTAGGTAGTCTGTGTTTGTAGGAGGGTATGTTTATCACAACTCCATAGGCAACTACTTCTGTTCTTGGCTCCACACTCCGTGAATGCCCAGCAAGGGAATGCAACTCACCTGAGATCACACAGCTGGGCAGAATGGCATCGGAATCTGACCCTGAGAGGTCTAGGTCCATGGCTTCAGTGTAGACTGCACTGCTGCCCCGTCTTGGCTCAGAACAGGAATGGGAGAAGCAGAGATCAGGAAAGCTTGGGGTGGACCCCAGCTGGTGCTGATGCTGGTAGGATTAAGAGAGGGAAGTAGCTGGCATTCCCAGGCCCTGCCCTCCCAGGCCTCCTGTTTCTATGAGATGTGAGTCTATTAAACCCTCTTTATATAATAAATTCATACCACAACACGACTTTATATCATTAAAACCAATAAATGTTTGTTGAATAAATCACAACTTCTTACAGGATTGGTGTATGGCTTGAGTCCTGGAACCCTAACTAGGGGCAACTAGAAAATGAAAAAAAAAAAAAAAGAGAGAGAGAGAGAGAGACACACAAATAGAAAAGATGGAACTCAACTGGTCTGGTCTCTCTGACAGAGAAGTTTCAGTGAGCAGAAGCCCAGTGTGCTTATTATATCTAGTTGAACAGAGGGGTTGGTATATAAAGCTGGTCGAGGAAGCTTAGATTTTAGCTACTCTCCATAGGAGCAGTCTTTACAGGAGAAGCATCTTCAGGCCATAAACACCCAGGAGAGACAGCTAGTGGACATTTTTTGCACACACTATCAGCATCCAAGCATGAACCAGAAGGCTTTGCCATCTCTCTGGGCCTCATGCAGAGGAGCCTCTGGCATCTCTCTGAGACTCACCCAGGGGAAGCTTTGCCATCTCTCTGGGCCTCACACAAGGGAGGCTTTGCCATCTCTCTGGGCCTCATGCAGAGGAGCCTCTGACATCTCTCTGAGACTCACCCAGGGGAAGCTTTGCCACTCCCATGGGTCTGGGGCATTAGAATCCTCAACAATGGCTCTGCACAGCCAACATCACACACTCACTGAGGACTTCACTCACCCCCTACAGTGCTCAACTCATTTTATTTATTTATTTATTAAACTAATAAATTTTATTTTAAAATATACAACTCAGTATTGACTTTTTTAAATCATTAAAATACTTTATAATAGTTAAATGCCTCTTAAATATACATGATATCTTCTAAAGCTAAAAGTAATATGCACTCAACCACTTTTTAAAATCTATTTGGAACATATCATGAGAGAAGTAGAAAACAATCTCTTATGAAGTCCTCTATGAAAGGAAATTTTGACAAGTTCCTGATTAGACAGAAACCGTTCCATCTCCAAGGGAGAATATGAAGTGTAACTGTGGCTTCATAGAATGAATTGGGTAGTGTTCCTTCTGTTTCTATTTTGTGGAATAGTTTGAAGGGTATTGGTATTAAGTCTTCTTTGAAGGTCTGATAGAATTCTGCACTAAACCCATCTGGTACTGGGCTTTTTTTTTTTTTGGTTGGGAGACTTTTAATGACTGATTCTATTTCTTTAGGGATTATAGGACTGTTTAGATGGTTCATCTGATCCTGGTTTAACTTTGGCATTTGGTATCTGTCTATAAAATTGTCCATTTAATCCAGATTTTCGAGTTTTCTTGAATATAGGCGTTTGTAGTAGCATCTGATGATTTTTTTTAATTTCCTCAGTTTCTGTTGTTATATCTCCCCTTTCATTTCTGATTTTGTTAATTTGGATACTGTAGCTGTGCCTTCTGCTTAGTCTGGCTAAGGGTTTATCTATCTTGTTGATTTTCTCAAAGAACCAGCTCCTGGTTTTGTTGATTCTTTGTGTAGTTCTTTTTGTTTCTACTTGGTTGATTTCATCCCTGAGTTTGATTATTTCCTGGCCCTGTCATCTACTCCTCTTGGGTGTACTTGCTTCTTTTTGTTCTAGAGTTTTCAGGTGTGCTGTTAAGCTGCTAGTGTATGCTCTCTCCAGTTTTTTGTTGTTGTTTTTGTTTTTTGCTTTTATTTATTTATTTTTTTTTTGAGGCACTCAAAACTGAGTTTTCCTCTTAGCACTGCTTTTATTGTGTCCCATAAGTTTGGGTATGTTGTGCCTTCATTTTCATTAAATTCTTTTCTTTTCTTTTTTGATACTTTATTTACATTTCAAATGTTTTCCCCTTTCCAGGTCTCCCCTTTGGAAACCCCCTATCCCATTCCCCCCTCCTCCTGCCTCTATGAGGGTATTGCCTCACCTACCCTCTCACTCCCATCTTTCCTTCCTGGCATTCCCCTATACTGGCGCATCTAACACCCTCAGGCCCAAGGGCCTCTCCTCCCCCTGATGGCCAACAAGGCCCTCCTCTGCCACATATGTGACCACCACCATGAGTCCCTCCATGTGTATTCTTTGGTTGGTGGCCCAGTCGCCGGGAGCACCGAGGGGTCTGGCCAGTTGACACTGTTGCTCCCTCCATGGGGCTGCAAACTCCCTCAGTTCCTTCAGTCCCTTCTCCAACTCTTCCATCTGGGACCCCACACTCAGTCCAACAGTTGCTGTGAATTGAATCTTGGGTATTCCGAACTTTTGGGCCAATATCTGCTTATCAGTGAGTACATACCGTGTTTGTTCTTTTGTGACTGAGTTACCTCACTCAGGATAGTATTTTCAAGTTCCATCCATTTGCCTGCGAATTTCATGAAGTCATTGTTTTTAATAGCTGAGTAGTATTCCATTGTGTAAATGTACCACATTTTCTGTATCCATTCCTCTGTTGAGGGACTTCTGAGCTGTCTCCAGCTTCTGGATATTATAAATATGGCTGCTATGAACATAGTGGAGCATGTGTCCTTATTACATGTTGGAGCATCTTCTGGGTATATGCCCAGGAGTGGTATAGCTTGGTCCTCAGGAAGTATTATATCCAATTTTCTGACGGTCTGCCAAACTGATTTCCAGAGTGGTTGTACCAGCTTGCAATCCCACCAGCAATGGAAAAGTGTTCCTCTTTCTCCACATCCTCACCAGCATCTGCTGTCACCTGAGTTTTTGATCTTAGCCATTCTGACTGGTGTGAGGTGGAATTTCAGACTTGTTTTGATTTGCATTTCCCTGATGACTAAAGATGTTGAACATTTCTTTAGGTGCTTCTCAGCCCTTCGAGTTTCCTCAGTTGAGAATTCTCTGTTTAGCTCTGTTCCCCATTTTTGATAGGGTTATTTGGTTCTCTGGAATCTAACTTCTTGAATTCTTTGTATATATTGGATATTAGCCCTCTATTGGATGTAGGATTGGTATAGATCTTTTCCCAATCTGTTGGTGGCTGTTTTGTCCTATTGACAGTGTCCTTTGTCTTACAGAAGCTTTGCAATTTTATGAGGCCCCATTTGTCAATTCTTGATCTTAGAGCATAAGCCATTAGTGTTCTGTTCAATTTCATTCTTCATTTCTTCCTTGTATTCCATAACAAAAACAAATTTACACAATATCTTTCCACAAATCCAGTCCTACAAAGGATAATAGATGGAAAACCAACACAAGGAAGGAAACTACACCCTAGAAAAAGCAAGAAAGTAATCTTTCAACAAACCCAAAAGAAGATCACCACACAAACATAAAAATAACATCAAAAATAAAAGGAAGCAACAATCACTATTCCTTAATTTCTCTTAACATCAATGGACTCAATTCCCCAATAAAAGACATAAAATAACAGACTGTAAAATAAACTGGACCCAGCATTTTGCTGCATACAGGAAATGCACCTCAGTGTCAAAGACAGAAACTACCTCAGAGAAAAGGGCTAGAAAACAATTTTCCAAGCAAATGGTCCCAAGAAACAAGCTGGAGTAGCCATTCTAATCAAATAAAATCAACTCTCAACCAAAAGTTATCAAAAAGGATAAGGAAGGAGACTTCATACTCAGCACAGGAAAAATCTACCAAGAAGAACTCTCAATTCTGAACATCTATGCTCCAAATGCTAGGGCACCCACATTCATAAAACAAACTTTACAAAAGCTCGAAGCACACATTGCACCACACACAATAATAGTGGGAGACTTCAACACCCCACTCTTCAATGGACAAATCTTGGAAACACAAACTAAACAGAGACACAGTGAAACTAACAGAAGTTATGGACCAATTGGATTTAACAGATATCTATAGAACATTTCATCCTAAATCAAAAGAATATACCTTCTTCTCAGCACCTCATGGTACCTGCTCCAAAATTGACCATATAATCAATCTCAAGACAGGCCTCAACAGATACAAGAATATTGAAATAATCCCATGCATCCTATCAGATCACCATGGACTAAGGCTGGTCTTCAATGGCAACAAAAACAACGGAAAGCCCACACACACATGGAAGCTGAACAACACCCTACTCAACTCATTTTAGACACACACAACCTGGTACTCAGTAAACTTTAGATCCCATTTCTGAGATGACTTGCCCATAGCCTCTGGATTTCGATAGGAATGTAGAGATGCCAGACTCGGAGATAAACACAGATTTATGAGAAGATCCAATCTATCTTTCCTAGCCAGGGTCTCCCAGGGCCTCCATGCCTGTATCTAACGATGTAAACCCCTACATACAAAGCCACTGAGGATGTGGTCTGTTGTACTGAAACCCCTGTGTCTGCTGGGGCCTCCTCAACCCTCTGCTTGGACAAACAGGACTAGTCAATGTTAACTGTTCATTCTTGTATGTGGAAGACTCCATAGTCTATACTTTACAGGATCCTAACATGACTCTCTCTCTCTCTCTCTCTCTCTCTCTCTCTCTCTCTCTCTCTCTCTCTCTCTCTCTCTGTGTGTCTCTCTCTCTCTCTCTCTCTCTCTCTCTCTGTCTCTCTCTCTCTCTCAACACTGATCCTGTTTGAAGGCAAAGGCTGCTTTGACTTTGTGCAGTTGATACTGCTAAGTATAAGAACACTCCTGGAAAAGGGGCCCCTTTCCTAAATCTCAAATTTAAAACATATGCTTCCTGACCAGGTAAAATATGGAATTTGCTTGGTATATTTAAGCTTACAAGCTCCAGCAGGCATACAGCCCCCCTGCGGCTCTGAATCTGTGCCTCAGGGCCCTGACAGATGTCACCTGGCTCTGGAAATTCATGAAGAAACATCCTGGGGGAGTCAGTGGCTCATGCTAGAAGCAAAGTCTGAAAGAGGAAGAAAGTTGTGACCCGCCAAGGACGGACATTTGTCTTGGGGTAATTGTCTTAGAGTTCCAGAAAAGCAGCAGGAAGAACATGTGAGCCCCAGCTTCTGGTGATGGGGGAAGGGACAATGACATGTAATTCACTTCCACATCCCGGGACCAGGAAGTGTTGAGAGGTAGTGAAAATACAATAAACATGTGCTAGGAAAATTGAATGAATTTTGCAGCAATCTTCTGGGAATTTTTATTACAAGTGCCTAGTAAGAAAGAAAACAAGTAAGCATCTGAAATTATGTTACTTACTTTTTCGTTGTTATGAAGAAAAACAAATCCAGACAAGAGCAACTTAAGGAGGCAAGGTTTAATTTTGCCTTTGGGTTCAAGAGTTGAGCTCATCCCCGCAGGAAGGTTGCTGGCAGCTCTAGCTTTGGTGGCTGTGGCATGAGATAGCTGAGCACAGGATCTCTGCAGTCAGGAAGAAGGGAGAGACGAAAGTTCAACTCTCCCCTATAATTAAGTCTGGAACCCTGGGACAATGGGATGGTCTTGCCCACATCCAGAGTGGATCTTCCTTCAGTTAAATCTCTCTTAGAAAGAGCCACACAGACAGGCCCAGAGGCACAGCTCTTAAGGTTTTAAATGTAGTCAACCTGACAGAGATTAACCTACCTAGACTGCATATCTGAGTGGAGGTTCTCAAACATAACAGTTTGCTGCCTGTAGGCTTGCTGAAACCAGCCTGTCCAGCACAGCCTGCCGAGCACCACCCTGCAGCTTCTGGTTTGTTGGAAGTAGGGACTAGGGTTGGGGCCCTAGCAAAGTCTGCCTTCTTAGCAAGTTCCCAAGAGGTGCTGTTGCCTGTGAGCTTAGTACCACGGGAATCCTGCTGAAGCTAACCTGTTGAGCTGAATTAAGTGATGTTTTCCAAAGAGCATCTGTCTGGTAGGTACATCTTGCAAGGCAGCATTTTATAGGCTCCCAGTTGGAAACCAAAACCTTAAAGGTTCACAGAAGAACATTTTCCTGAGTGGTAACAAATGGGAACCTTGTGACTCCTGGTTGTCCTCTCCTGAGCTGGGGACTAACCTGAGCATTGGGAAGGCACTATCTGGGCTTCACTGGCTCCGACCTTTGGCTCCTATCCTACTCCACTAACCCTTCCTTCATGGGATTCTGAAGACTTTGTAGGCAAGCTCCAAGGTGGGTGAGGAAAAAATCTTTTAATTAAAGGAGTGACTAATTGAGCTGGGCTCTTTAATGCGCGCGCGCGCGCACACACACACAAATGGTAACTGGAAACACAAAGGGAGCCAAAGCGGGCATCATCCAGGGTTGGGGGAGGGAGATCTAATTAGAATTCTTTGAAAGCACTGGATTAAAAACAATGAATGAATGTGTGAATGGACAAGCAAATGAACCAGCTAACTATGGAGAGAGAGAGAGATGGAGGGAGGGAGAGAGGGAGGGAGGGAGAGAAGGAGGGAGGGAGGGAGGGAGGGAGGGAGAAGAGTGTCATGCCACAGTTCCAGGGTGTCAGGGTGCCTGGCACACCACCAGTGTCTAAGAATGGATTAGTGTGCTTTTTGTACTTTGTGGAGTAACTGAAATCCTGCCTATTGAGCGATTATTTATGAGCTCCAAATACAAGTTGCAAGGGCAGTTTTCAGGATTGTTTTGGCAATTTGCCCAAATGTTGCTCAAACACAGATAGTCTCTTGGACACAGGCCATCCACTATATCCTTGTCCCTGAGCTCCTGTGGCCCTGAGTCAGCTTCCTGACAGACGGCCCAGTGGATACTACTTGACCTGTCATAGTCATCTCCACAGGAAGCACACTGGCAGAAGTGCAGGTGACTCCCTGGGAATAGCTGAAATGGCTTAGCAACAAGAGAGGCAGGGTGGAGAGAGGCACAGTCATCTCTTGGCTCCAGCCCACCAGTCCTGTTATCTTCAATCCCACCCGTGCTTAATGTATTTGAATTTGCCTTTCCAGGGGCTCTATGGACTTTACAGATGCATTTTAAGTTAGTTTCTGAGCTCAGGGCTTCCATCCTGTGTCAGCTTTCTGCACCTGGACCTGATGTCCAGGCTTAGAGCAAGCCTAGGAGACAAAGCACTTGGCTGCCTTCCACCCTTCAGCCCTAGGTCAGTGGCAGGATTTGTCCTGGGATCCAGGCCTCAAGCTGCCCCCTCACAACACAAACTTCATGCAAGTATCGGAGCACAAGTCTTCTTTCTGCCAAGGTCCAAGGACCTAAATGTCCGTTCTCTTCAAGGGTCTTTGAGACTCCTACAGATGGGTTAGGGCACAGCCCTCAGCAGTCATCAGTTTCAATTCTCATCTCTAATGTCTTTGTGTTTGATGTCTGAAGAGCTCTCTTCCCAGATATCTTAGTCTTGTTTCTTTATTTTACTATTGGCATTTTATTTTACCCAACATCTCAGTGTATTTTAGACTAGGAAAGATGCCACGGTTTGATCTTCTTCTAGGTCTGTCCCTGCTCATGAAAGAGGACACAGAGACTTATTTATATATTCATGCTTAGGCCTTAATCTAGGCTTGTTCTCCAAATAAGCCATAACTCAATGATCCCATTTATACTAGTCTAGGTCCTGCCACATGGCTGTGTACTTCGCCTCAGTTTTGTATGTCTGACTTCCTCCATAGCAAATCTCCAGTGCCTGACTCCTTCCTAGAATCTCTCTCTCTCTGCTGGATGTCCCGCCTTCTAATCCACTGCAATTTATTGGCCATCAGCCTTTTATTGACATGTGATGCTTTACATAGTGCATAAGAAATTCTCTCTACAGAAAGACTAGAAATATGTGCTAAACAATGTAGGTGCCTTCACTGAACTCAAACAGCCCCATGAGTGATGCTATTATCTTCAGTCCTACTTAAATATTGTTTCAGCAAAGAATTGAAAAGATTTTTTTCTCCCAAAGTTCAGAACAGAAATCCTAAAAAATTAATAATAATAAAAAGAAAGCTGTCCTCCTCTAACCAGTTACCCCAGAATCCCAGACTCAGTCCACATGGATTCTCTCCTGCTCCTTTGTCTTGTTTCCTTTGTCCATCTCATTTTGTGGCTCCCACAAGCCTCAGGGAAAACTGATTACTCTGACCAACCCAAATTTATATCGTCCCATTGCTACAGAACCCTCCAAAGCTCAAGCATCTCCACCTTGCTGTCTGTACCAGGTCTGCCTCCTCAGTTCTCTTTCTTCCCTCTCTCTGCCTCTTTGCCCTCTCAAGCGAGGATGGCAGATGCTGAGTAGGAGTCGGATGCTGAGTGACAGACAGGAGAGAGGACAAGATAGAAGCATCAGAGCAAGGCAATAAAGTAACCAGAGAGGGCAGAGTGTATGAAGACTAAAGCTGTGCGGTGTGGTGACTTAGATGACAGATCACATGAGACAGGGACACAGAGAGCATGTTTAGGCTGGCGTGGGAGGGGAGCACTGCGAGCCCAGTTTGGGACACAGTACATATGAAGTGTCTGTAGAATCTCCAGGTGCAGCTGTTTAGGGATAATCTGACATGTGAGCTCACTGTCCAGCAGCCAAGTCTCTCTGCTCAAGGTCCTCGTGTGACAGAATGTGGTGCCGCTGTGTGAAATGAAAGGACAGGAAGCTAAGCATCAAAGCCCACAGTGGCCTGAGTGTCACCTCCAACTCCCAATAAGTTTACAAGCTCCTTGTGATAGGAAGCCATGCCGTTCCTTTCACTCTCTTTTCAGAAGATCCCTGGAGTAGAATTGATCCTCCTGCCCTAGCAGGGAGTTGAGCAGCCTAAGCAAGGGTATGGAAAGCTGCTTACAAATGGAAAGCATGTTCCAAGATTGATGGTTGCTATGACTGCCATCCCCTCCCCAACCCAGAGACCTCCAGACTTCCTGTTGCCTACAGAATAAAGGCAACACGGGTCCTCGGTCCTCCAGCTCCAACGGAGTCTTGCAGCCTCAGCTCAAGCTCCTCAAATCTCTCAAACATTCTGTCCTACCCCAATCTGCATCTGTGTCTGTTACCTCCATCTCCCTAATACATCACACACACACACACACACACACACACATGCACACGCACACACACATTATACATACACATACATACATGCATTTATATATATATGTACATATACACACACCACATATACACACATATAGACATGCACACATACATATATATACATACACCACACACATGTACACAATATACACATGCGCATACATACATATACACATAAACACACACACACACACATGCATACACACACACACCACATACACATGCACACACACACACACACACACACACACACACACACACACACACACACCATGGGCTTACCTGGCTCCTTTCAGATCTAGGATGACTGTCCCAGGATATTACAAGCCTTTTTATCAATACCTCAGCTGGACTGGAAGCACCAGCTAGGTGTTCGGGTTGTTTTTCACAAAATATGCTTTTTGCAAGTCTCTACACAAATGACTGAAAGAATTGGACTCCATATGCTGCCAAGCTGGTGCCTCCAACAGTAGGAGGAAACAAAAGAGACCAATGAAAGGAATAAGAGATTTCTGCTTCGTTTGCTTGAAATTTATTCGTGCCTTCTATGCCCAATGAAATCCTAACATTGCTGTGGTATTCACCCGGAATTCTGCTCTCTCCCAGATGGAAAGATCTCTCCATTCTCTGGAACCTTGAAGTGCTCCTCACCTGATTAACAACACTTATTTCAATCCATATTATATTGGAATATTTTGGTATGTGGGCCTGTAGCTCCCACTCTCTCCTCCCTCCCCATTAGGTCGAAGCCCTGAAGGCAAAGAATCTAATCTGTTCCATAAACTCTTTCACAACCTCAATAGACATAGTCATTGACACAGAAGTTGCCAAAGCAGTGTGTCACGTACTGAATAGCTGCATTAAAAAATATACCTGATTTAATGGAGAAACTAAGCCAGAATTTCCAACCTGGCCCTAGATGGGGTATTTGAATCAGACTGTCATGAGCTCTGGAGACAGTCTTCCAGCATCATACTCTTCCTATGTGTGCGTCTCTGGATCTCTGGCCTCTTTTCCACTTACCATCTAAAGAGCAGCTGCAGCCACCTATTATAGAATCACATCTGCAGGGGTTCTGAAAAGGAAGTAACTTCATCTAGGTCATGCCTTGGGCATCCATTCTGCGGGGCATCATGGGACAGGCGTCAAGCCAATTCGGTGCACCAGTGATTCACACATACAGTTAAGAATTAAAATTCATCTCTCCCCTAAGGAAAGGTCACTTTGCCTAGTTTCCTTGTCTTGGTTGACCTATGTAGCAATACTTCTATTTCTTCTGCCTCCTGGCTCGATCATTTTTCAATTACAGTTTGTCCCTGCCGTTCTAGCTAAGGTCAATGTGGGTCTCTTCCTGATCATAGATCCACATTTATGAAACTGTAATTAGGCATTTTCTTCAGCTGCTGACATAGCTCATTGGGACAAGTCTGCAGCCATAAGCTTAGTATCAACTAAAAGACTATTTGGATGCCTAATTAGGAGCTCATGAGGGCAGTTCTGCTTGTTCTTGTTAGCTATAGCTGCTCCTCACCTAGGCAGTAGCCTCTGTTTTGATTTGGGAATACATAAGTTGCACCATCTTTTGTGACTCATTACAAAAATGAGACAAGATGTGTTCCTTCACAAATGTCTAGAATTTTGCCTTTTTGGTACTTAATATGGCAATGGTGCAATACAGGAGCCTTCTCACATTCTGTGGGTTGAGGGTGCTAGAGGCCCCAGTAAAGGGGAATGTCAAGGTGGGAATATGGGAATGGGTGGGTGGGTAGGTGGGAGGAGGAATTCCCTCACAGAGGCAGGGAGGGGTAGGGGATAGGGGGTTTCCAAAGAGGAGACCCAAAAAAGGGGAAACATTGGAAATGTAAATAAAGTATCAAAAATAAATAAAAAATAAATTAATTAATTAAAAAAAAAGAGTTACAATTTTTAGCTGGAATCACTATATGTATCAAGAACCTGAAAAATAACCATAATATTTGAGCCATCAAGTCCCCTTCCAGGAATCTCTCCTAAGGATATAATCAGAAATGGAGACAAATATTTATGCCTAAGAAATTGATTATAGCATCATGTGTAATTGCTGTTATAAAACTAATCTGATAATGAGAGAATAGTTAAGTGTGCTATAGGATATCCATATCCACATCACGTGGCCACTTACAGTGGGGTTTGTGAAGGTATTATTTCAATGCCAACATTAACTGATACATGCAAACTTTCAAATCGTTAAAACGGTGCGAACACTGTAATAGAAACGTTCCTGTCTTCAAGGTTGAAAGCATATTATAGGCATACGTGAGGCTGCTGGAAGTCTTGAATATGCTAATGAAGGTGGAAAAGCCCCTTCACCCCCACTAGGAGGCTCAGCTCAGGACACAAGCTCCTTGTATTATGAGAGGTGTCATGGAAGCTGTCTATCAATGAAGCACCATTCAGCAAAACTGCAGGAAATACATCTAGGACAAGCTACACTCTTGGGAAGGGCAGTCCTGCTCCTAAGATGTGAAATGCTCCTGACTTTTCCTTGGACATTTTTTCTGTTGTCTTATGAAAGGACCGAATGTTGAAGAACTAAGAGCAGAGGCCCATTCTCCTTTATCTTCTGCAACCCCAGGGTGTGATAGGATGGACTGAAGCACATGCGAATCAAACTGCCATGTGCACAGAGAGGATGGCTGCTGACTGTGAGGGACATGATGGGACCCACGACAGAGAGCACTCATAGGCTACCTACAAGACTATCCCTGATGGCTTACTTTCCATGTGTTCAAGAATAGTTCACTATCTCCCTGGACCTAGCCAGAAGCTTCCAGATACTTCTTGGACTATGCCCAAGATATAAACGATTTTCCAGGTTGCTTTTGATGCCTAACTATCTTTGACTCCAACTCTGAACGAGGGTGCATTGAGATCCCTTGGGTAGGGTGCGTCATTCAAATACTCCCTTGGTTCAGCACCAGTCTCTGTCTTTAGGTTCTCCTGTGTACCACCCCTATAACCTGGGAGCACCCACTCCAGTCACAGGCTCAACCCAAACTCTCAACCTCCAGATAGGGTTGGATCCAAGTCATCAACAAAGTGTGGAGTGTAAACCGAGTCGAGGACTCTCACTGAAGTCAACAAGACATTGGAGTGAACTGCCTGGCCCCTTCCTGCTTGCCTACTAAAGTTCCTAAATTATTCTTCAGGCTTTATCAGACTAACAGGCTTCAAAAGGAGTAATTTTCTGAGACATGAGATGGGACAATATAAAAAGAACATTAAGGGGAAATTTCTTATTCCAAAATGAAAGGGAAAAGATCATTTAGCACCCCTGTTGGTGTTATCTATTCATGAGAAACAGCACATTTAATCCAGTGCAGGGTGGAGGGGCCTTTGATGCCCTCCCTTAGGGGTCACCTTCATGTAGAACTCATAAGCCTCCCCTGCCATCTGTGGCAGAGGTGATGGAGAGCGGATGGTACAGATGAGACACTTCAGAGGGTCCCATGGAATGCAGAGGGAATGGAGGAGACTAAACCCAAAGGAAAGAGCCCGGGCCTGCACAGAGGGAGGAGAGTGCTGGTCACTAGTTCTGCTGCCTCTTCTGGTTCCTGCCTCCCTTCCCACCTTTGTTATGAAGCATACAGTGTGAGTCTGGTCTCTTTGGGTCAGAAACTGTAACTCCTCCTGGTTCAGTTACTTTTGCACCACTGTAACCAAATACCTACAAAGAGGAGAGAGCTGCTTTTGCTCATTGTTTCGGAGATGTCAGCCCATCATAAGAGAGTGGGAATGGCAAAGCAGAGCCATCCTTAGTAGTCAGGAAACGTGGAAAGAGCACAGAAAATGTCCAGAGTGAGATACAGTCCCAAAGACCCCTCCTAGTAACCTCTTCTTCCAACGAGGCCCCACAACCCGAGCTTTTACCCCTCCTAATAATATGGCCACATAATAAATCCATTAAGGAATTCATTCATTCATTAGGTCAGAGTCATATGGAGCCATATGGCAATGATCCCTAGAAATGACCTCATTCATTACACCAAAGGTGTGCTTCATTGCTTCCCCATGTGCTTCTCAACCAAGTGGAGGTGACCGCCAAAATCAGTCGTCAAACCACCCTCTTCCCTGCAAATTTACCAGTCCTTTAATGCTGGTTCCCAAACCTGGAAAAAGACAGGATTTCTGAGTATGGCCGGCTGTAAAAGGCATATCTTAAGAGTTCTCAGTACAGGCCAGAAAGTTCCATTTGTGGCCTGTCTCTGCCTCCCTAGGTATACCAAGTGGAGGAAGACAGAGTCCTGCTAGAAATTTTACTTTCCTTGATTTGGAAGAGCTGGGCTACACTGGCTTCTTAAATGCTAAACCTAGAAACATCAGGATTCAGGGCTCTGGTTCCTCGCGTTCCTGCTTCTTCCTTTTTCCGAGTCTGCCTTTACTTTAGGCCCTGAATTAGAACTGTTGTGCTGCTCTTCTTTCAGTGTCCCCATCTATCTTAGTCTTAGCTTTACTCTCTCTGGACCACTACAGCTCCATCTAACCCAAGACGTAGAAAAAGAATGTTTTTAATTGCACTTTTTTCTATATTGAAGAAGTAAGAAAAATTTTATTCCAAGAAATGTAAGCAGACACTCTAACCTATCCATCAAAAATTTGTAAGCCTAACTAAGTAGGTGGTAATTATGTGAACGAAATGTTCTTTCTGCCCATTTTCAAATGTAGTCCACCCTCAGTGCCTGAAGGTTCTGCATCCATGAATCCACCCAACTGAGGAATTGCTTCCATATTGAATATGAGTAGCCTTTTCCTTTTCTTGTTGTTAGTTACTAAGCAATACAACTAAGCAATTATTTAAAGAATTTACATTGCATTGAGTATTATATGTAAGCTGGAGTTGATTTAAAGTACATAGGAGGATATGCATATGGTATGTGCAAATGAAACGCCATTTTATAGAAGAAACTTAAGCATCTGCAGATTTTAGTTCAGCCAGATTTTAAACTCAGATTGGTTCCTGGAGCCAGTCCTGTAAACACTGACAGATAGCTGTATTCAGCCGATGACTATTTGGATTCTTCTCATTGTGTCTGATAACCTCCATGTGTAATATATGTCAAAACCATGTTCTTTGAGTCTTTGGACTAATAATTGTTAGCCCCAAAACACCTTTCTCTCCTTTCAGAATGAGACTTTAAAAGGCTATTTAGTGATGCATTGCAGATTTAATTTTAAGTATTGCTTCTCTCTGTGTGTTCTTTTTCTCCCATTAGATTTGTGACAAAGAGTGGCATTACTATGTCGTCAATGTGGAGTTCCCTGTGGTCACCCTGTACATGGATGGAGCAACATATGAACCATACCTGGTGACCAATGACTGGCCCATTCATCCGTCTCACATAGCCATGCAACTTACTGTCGGCGCCTGTTGGCAAGGTAACCCTGAGTGGAGCCCTCTTTCGACTCTGTGTGCTGTCCGTGGGAGAGATTGCATAAGTCAAAAGGAAGGCTGAAGAACAGTTTATCAGGAAATTTTTGGAAGACAGGGATAGAAAAGCATTTGGGAGCATGATCACGAAGTTTGGGGGGACGTGGAGAAAACTTGAGTACTTTCCCTACCAGAAATGACAGCACAATAGTACATCTCCCCCCAGTCTCCATCTTTAGAATACAGAATGGATTAGACCACACAAAGAAGGGAAAGGGGAATGAGAGTAGGAGGTGTGAGCATGCTCAGATCTCCCCTTGCACTGCAAATGTACACGGCCCAGGAAGGATAGAGGAAGGATGAAGAAAGAAGTTGAAATTAAGTCTCAGGACACTCTACTGCCGTGTTAAGGAATTGGGATTTCTATGAATTTCTACATCCTTCTGGGAGCCGTATTCTGTCTGCATAGGACATATCAAAAGATCTTCCAATGAGATGCAGTGCTGTGAAATTAATGGCCTGTGGAGCAGGCCTCATCTCCATAGTTCTCATCCTCTACTGTCTGCTTACATACATAGCACAAAGCCCTGCGGATGCCCCTCTAATTGCCTTGGGCTTGCACACCTGGGAAGCTTTTCTGGTGCTTCTGAGGTTGGCTAGGAACTTGTTCTCATTTGTGAGATTTCTGGTTGGGGTTGGACAAAGTGAATAGAAAAGGCCTGGATAGACTCTGCGTGTCGGGTTCTCCTGGGGGCTGGCAACAGCACCATCACTGGTCTGTGTTCTGCAGAGCCAATTAGCCTAGGTGTCCTGTTGGCGAATTTGAAAGCCATGCAATCAGTGGGACTTCATTTTCGCTGGGATTTTTAAAAGTAATTAAAAAAAAATGAGACTTCATTTACACTTAAGAAACACTGCCAGTGAGGCCTAGTACACACAGCATCGTATAATTGAAAGGAAAGCCTTTGAGTCCTCCATTTGCATTAACAAATTCCAAAACGCATGGCCCTAGCTTTGGCAAGGGCCTCCTGGCTGTGTCACCTTAGGACAAATGGCATTGCAAGGGTAAAAGAGTATCCAAGCAGAAAAGGTGCCAGGGTAAACCTCCAACCCAACGCACTGGAAGAGGCCAGTCATAGGGTTACCTACTGTGTCTCAGATTTTACATGTCTAGCTACCTCTCAGCATTGCCACTCTGGTAACCAAGCTTCTAACCTATGAACGAAAAATCCAAAGGACAGCAGGGAACAACACAGTAGATCATTTAAAGATTAAGTTAACTCGTTTCCCTTGGTTTTTACTTGTAAGAATAAAACTTTGAGCCAAGTGAGGTCAAGTCCAAATACTATGAAAAATCAGATAGCCACATCCTGGACATCTACATCTGCTGACTATCCAGGTCCTTTAGGCTACTTGTGTAGGGAGGTAACTCAGATGGCTGCCAATTCATGACAGTGTCTTAAAGAGTCTTGAGGTTTCTAGAAGATTCCACAGAATGCAGCAGGGCAGGTCTTCTATCCTGTACTAAACTAGACTGTCTCTGACTTCCCTTTTGTGTGTGTGGAGGGGGAGGGGTGATCATTTTTTATCAGGTGGTTGCATGTGTGAAGTGCTGTAAAGGCACCCTGCTCCATATCTGATCCCCATTCTCCTGATGTGTTTCAGCACAGGGGCCCCCACTTGTGGCTCTCTTCTTTCTGACCACTAACCCAGTCTCTGCCAAGATGTTCTCCTCCAGTGCAGGAAATCCTGACTTTTCTAGAATATACAGCCCCGATCCCCCATTCCTAAGGGTGCAACTGATCTTGGATAAGGAAGACTCCTCCTATTTCATCCTGGGCCCTATCCTTGTTGAGACCTATCCTCCACTTAACAAAACCATGAGAAACAAAGGAGAATTTTTTTCTAAAAATAGAGGCTGAATGGGGACAGACACAAGACACTCATTGGAGCTTTGAAGTAAAGACAAAGAGAAGAATGACCTCCAGAGGATCAAAAGGCAGACATAGCCAAAGGGCTGTAAGCAATGGCTTATGAGCTGGAGCCATGTGCAGCCCTGAGATTTGTTATACATTTTCAGGTCTTTTTTTTCTTTTCCTGCTAGAGTCTAGAATCAGCGCAGACAATTGGACTATATCCCTTCACTTAATGAGCTTGGTCTAATTTAATACAAATTTCTCTTAATAAAGTCTGTGTTCAACTTATTTGGCATCCCTCGGGTCTCCAATTCTGAAAAAGAAGAGAAGGCACACACTAGCATGGACTGCTTTCTATCCAGGCAGCGTTCCTTCCCTAAGGAGTCTGCATGGACCTTCATTCTCACAGACACCCCTTCTACAAGGTGGCCAAGGTCAAATTTAGGAAACCGCAAACAATCCCCACACCCAGCCCCCATGTATGCATTGTTGGCATGCACTAGGCACTGTGCTGAGCCCTTTCGGTGATCTAGGCTATAGACAGCTGAACAACATGTAACCTGGGCATAATCCAAATGCCACCACTCTGTATCTGGCTAGGGGCAACATGGCACCTGGACCTGAATAGAGAGCTACCACAAGAGCTAGACCACCACCGTCAAAGAAGACTCTAGAGGCTGCTAGAATCTGGGGCAAATCAGTTGCCAGATATGCCTGACATTATCTCAGAGTTCTGATGAGGTCCAACTGAGACCTAAAGATGACTTAAGAGCCATCGAGCATCAGGCTGTCGTAGGAAAAGGCTGGGCTCAAGTGAGTAGAAGGGAACTCTAGACCCTTGCCACCACTGACAGGTCTGCCACTCAAGACTCTCAATTTCTTTGTCTGGAGAGTATTGTGGATGACACATGAGCAACCTTGTGACTCCATCAATTTAGGCCCTCGGTTTCAGGGATCTGACTTTTGGGGTCAATCCTAAATCATATTTTATTCTCTGTGTATCATTTAAATGTTTTCTGTGAAAGCAAGCAAACAGTACACTTCAGTTTTTTTGTTTTTTGTTTTTTGTTTTTGTTTTTTTTCCTTTTAGAAAAAGAGGGTTAAGAAAGCTTGATGAGACTGTGTCATGGCCAGCCCTGATGACAGATCATTTTTCTTTGCAAGTCACCTGCAACTTATAGCTATGTGAGCCCCCTTTGGGGTTATAGGCACATAGTTTGAAAGCTGCAGCTTGTGAGGGCCTATTACACACTTCACTTGGTCTTTGCATTCCGTGGGTGTCTCCATCACCGAAATGAGGAAGAAAAAAAAAGAGAGAAAGCAAGATTTCAGACAGTCTGGCCATTTGCATTGCTCAAAATTGATAGCTGCCCATCCGTGAAATTGCGTTCCTTGAGGGGTGTCCCCATCCCCAAGCCTTGCAAAGAGCAGTGTTCGACTCAAGCAAAAGAAAGCACAGCCTCCTCTCTTCCCCATGTATTTCTTAGACTGAACAGCAGAGGGAAAGATGGCAGGACAGGCAGTAGCCTCCTGAATACCTTTGTATAAGATGGAGACTTGGTGCCTTCACCTTACATAGGTCTTCTACATAGGTCTTGAATTTCTCTTACAGCTGTAGTTACAGTGAATAGATCCCACCTCTCAGAAGACAGAAAGTTGGGACAATGGGTGGTGGATATTCAGCTCTTCATTTACATTAAATTAAATGCTCTGGTTCAGAATAGCACTGGCTGCATCAGATCATCCATGCCAAATAACACAGTCCTTCAGTATCTGTGGGTGCTTGGTGCCCAGTTGCCATACAGGCCTGAAGCATCAGACACTCAACTTCCTTATATAAAATGGTAGAGTATTTTGTATAAACAAGACAAATGCCTCCCCATATACTTCAAATTAACTCTAGATTATTTATAAGACCAAATGTGGTATAAATGCTCAGTGATGACTCTTACTGCTTACAGAATAATGATACGGAAAAGACTTGTCTGTGTTAAGTTTTACTTAGATGTTTTCAGTCAGTGGCTGGTTAAGTCAGTGCAAGGAAAACCACAGATTTGGAGGGGCCAACTGCTTGGCTGGCTTTCAAAACAACTGGCTTTCTTAGCATTTTTTATCCCAGCCCTGGGAATTGCTCCTGAAACCAGTTAGTGTCTGCAGAAGCCAGCACAACTGGATACTCACTGCCAGCACCGTATCAGTCTCAACCCGCGCTCCTCCAGTAAGTCTTCCTTGGACTTTTTCAGCCACATCTGATTAGAAGATGTGCAGGGAGAAGGCTAGGTCAAGGATGAATCTTAGCTTGACTTGGTCCTGGCCACGTGACCTTGGAAAAGTTATCAAACCCTGTCTGTAAACTTGTAGAACCTATAGAAAGAGTTGCCCATGTATCAGGACTCACTCTCAACTCACAAAGATGAAATGTTTTCTTTTTCCCATACCCACCTTTGTTTCATTTCAAGCTTCATTCCATGTGAGTGAGAGAGCTTTAACCTCCCCAGATTTGGTATTTTTTCCATTTCCTTGGGAAATGGCTGGTTGATTCTGGAAGTGAGGAGATAGAGTTGTAGGGCAGTGTGGACTGGTCACCTCTCCGTGTGGTTATTCATTGAAATGATGCTCCTCTCCACCCTTGGGTCCTCAGTCGCTAATGGTCCTTTGGGACTGATAGCTGTCTTGGTATCTCCTTGCCTTCCATGGGGCCTCAATACTGGTGGTGCTTCTCTTGTTCTCTGTGTGTCCCGCTGTGGACAGTCTACTGAGCACAATACGGATATCACATATCCCCCTGGAGCTCAGCTCACAAAACAGCTGTATGTGATTCTATTCTGTAATTTATTGACTTCATTTCCCCAACCTACCTCACCTGGAAGAAACTAGAGTCTCTTCCTCTAAGCCTCCCAAAGGTGGACCACTGTCAGGTCTTCCTTGACCTTTGAAGGGTCGATGCGTCTGAAACCCACACTTGGATAGCTACTCAGCTTAGGGTTCTTCTGTGGCCATTCCTGTGAAAAGGCTAGACACATGCATAAATGAAAATGAGATGGAAGAAATATCCAACAAAATATAAGGAACAGAGTGTAAGATCTCCAAGATTGTTCATCCTTAAAAATTAATGAAATTATTTATGAAAGAACCTGCTTGATTTCAGGGACCTATTGGTAGCTATTTGGCTATTTTTCCCTCTGTCCTAGTAGTCATGTTGTTTAGAAATTGATCATATGCTGCCTTAAAATTCCTGATTATCTTAGAACATCTAATTCTTATATTTTAATTTAAATTAGTCTTTCTACTCAATATAAACTCTAAGGATCCCTGCCTCCAACCTACAATTATATAAACCTAACATAAGACTAGACACACAGGAAATGTTTTTGAAATGCTGATCTAGTCTAAGGAATCCAAAATCATGTCTGGAAACAAAGTTTTGAGATTTGTTTGTTCTCTTAAAATGATTCATGACCATATTTATTCTAAATTTTGACAGAAGAGCTGTGTGGTCCATGTGGACATCTTCAATATTAAAAAGAGAAACTTTTCAATGTATCTGTTATTTTTAATATCTTATAGCACATCTAGTACTGGGTAAAATGTATTTCAAGTTTTATGCATGTCTCCCATTGCTAACTAAATCTATTTCCTAAAAACTTCTGACTCATAAACAGGGTATATCACAGATCTTTGATTCTTAGGTTAAAGTCACAGAACATGATACCTTGGTAGCCAAGCCTGTCACAATCATTATCCTTTGAGATGGAGACTCCAAGAGAGAAGATAATGAAGGCTAGATGACAGATGATGTACCTGGAGCATAGGGACATACACTTTACAACTTCAGGCCCAAGTTTTATTAATATGGGTGCTATGGGTTTTATTGCTGTGGAGACATACCATGACTACAGCAACTCTTATAAAAGAAAATATTTAATTGGGGCAAGTTTATGTTTCTGAGGTTTAGTCTATTATCATGGCAGGAAGCATGGTGGCATGCAGACAGACATGGTGCTGGAGAGGTAGCTGAGAGTTCTACATCTGGATGGGCAGGCAGCAGGAAGAGAACTATGAGCCCGCTGGTCTTGCTTGAGTAGCTGAGACCCCAAAGCCTACCCCCAGTAACAGACTTCCTCCAACAAACCCACACCTACTCTGGCAAAGCTACACTTACTCTGACAAGGCCATACCTCCTAATAGTGTAAGCCCCTGTGAGCATGTGGGGGCATTTTCTTTCAAACTACCACAGGTGCCTATATGTATGTCAGTCTCCCAGGGGGTTCAGAAAGACTCCAGGAGATGCTGTATGTTGACACTTCTCATGGTGTTGGGACCCAGGTAACACCTAGGCAGTGATGCTCACTGACTTTGCTGCTCAAGTGTAGGCAGGAAATAGATGAGCATCTGGATAGCACCTCCATCGTTCATGCTCAGGCCTTTATCCTCTTTTCTATAGGTAAATAAAAGATACCCAGGTATCCAGTCACTGGATTAAATGTCAGGCATTTTGTTGCTATGACAAATACTCAAAAAATAAAAATATTTACATGGGGACAGCTTTATCTTGACTCATGCTTCATAGCCTTCAGACCCTGACCAGCCTGCCCCATTGATTCCAGGCCATGGTGAAGCAGAAAATCCTGACAGAAGGGTGTGAAGGAGCGGAGTTGTCCCTAAGACATCCAGGGAGCATATAAGAGTGACCTGCATCTTCCAAGGAGGCCTCACCCTTCACAGTTCTGCCAACTCCCAACAGTCTAATCATATTTTGAATCTCTCAGTGGGTTAAGTCGGGGATTTCATTAGAACTCTCATGACCCAATCACTTTCTAAAGCTCACTGTCTAAACCCAAGGGACCAACCACTCAATATGGGAGCCCCTTTGTGGGGGCACTTGGCATCCAAGCCATAGTACCAGGGCGTGAACATGTAAAATGTTAAGGAGGAGCACTTTATCCACAAGGAAGCGTCTAGATCAGACAACCCCAAATTGTCCTCCCATAGCCATGGCGATTTCAGGCCATTCCTCAAAGCCACAGTTATTTTGGAATTCCCTGTGAAGCAAGCCCTAAACAAAAGACTTGTCTTAGATTCAAAGCAAAGCATCCTTATGTGGCAAGAAAACAACCCATGGAGCAAAATGGTTTAACACATAAAGACAGATTGTTCCTGAAGCAGAGGATATCCCCAAGCACAGCAGTGGGGATACATCTGGGACCTACTTAGTCCCATGTGCCTCTTCTAGCTCTGCCCTACATTTTGAATTGTCCTTATCACTCCCAGTCTAATGGCAAGATGGCTTCTGCAGCTGTAGCTTCTCTATAGAAAGACAACAAGAGTTCATTGAAAGCCTTCTGAGAGAAAAAAATAGAAGCTTTTATGTGTAAGCCACCAGTCATCGTCTCTCAAGATGGTAGCCTAAATTTGGTCCCATGTATATTCTAGATCCATAATTACAGCTTTATGAATGCCAGATACTGACTGGCTTCATTTTGGTACTTGGCCCCAGACCCACCCCTGAATCCATCACTGGAGCAATGATAGTGTAATAAAATTTGCTTAGACTCTATCCCTGTAGTCGATCTATGTCCAAGGCCTCGGGGCTGCCTTAGGGAGAAGGAAAGGGTGAGCCAGAGCCGCGGTGCCCATGATGACTCTGATGGGATTCAGTGCATCGTCTCCTTCAATTCAACAGGCAATTATAAGGTGTCTGCTGTGTGCCAGGCAGAGTATAGCATGCCAAGAGGACACGAGAGGCCAAGTGTTCTTGAGAAGAATAAATGAGTCAACTTATGCACAGTGTCTGGTGCACCCTCAGCCTCTAATACTTACTTGCTCAGTATTGTCTTCATTAAAATGAATAATGCATGAGTGATCCTTGCTATCCAGGAAAGAGAGGCTTAAACTAATAAATTATAGCAGCTTGCAAAGAGCAAGCCTGCGGGTAGCATCAAGGAGAGAGATCACATAAGGAGTGCAAAAGGACCAACGTGGAGAAGCTCACTGCTCAGTGCTGCCCAGTGCTTCTTAACCTTGGCTTCCCATCTGCTTTGCCCAACAAGCTTTTAAAGTTCCCCATACCAATTAAGAATCTCAAAGAGTGCCAGACCAAGTACTAGGCACCACTTTATCTTTTTTAAAGATTTGCAGATGGTTAAAATGATAACCATGTAAGCTACTGAGGACAGTGCATACATGTAAACAATTCGCGGGCAATGCTAGGTAGAAAGGGCTGCAATAACACCAACTACCAGTGAGCCAAGCCCTAAGCCTGGAGCACAGTGGGACTCAGGCCTGGGACAGGGCATAGGAAGCAGGGACTCAATAAAGTTTGAGGAAATAGCATTGACAGGGAATCTAAGAGACCTTGAAAAATGGTGAACTTTGCCTAATCTGAGGAACAAAGGAGGATGGGAGGGTGAACAAGTGTAAAACCAACGGGTGTGAGGGTGAGCCCAGGCAAGCCCATATCTAGGCAGTAGAAAGAGCCACGCGGTAAGTTGGCAAGGGTGACTGAATAGAGAGCATTCAGTAATTTCAATAGGAAATCAGAAAGAAATGGGGTCTCAAGGAATTACAAAGACTTTCTGAACACACTAAGGAATGTAAGAACTGTGTGCCGCCGGGCGGTGGTGGCGCATGCCTTTAATCCCAGCACTTGGGAGGCAGAGGCAGGCGGATTTCTGAGTTCGAGGCCAGCCTGGTCTACAGAGTGAGTTCCAGGACAGCCAGGGCTACACAGAGAAACCCTGTCTTGAAAAACCAAAAAAAAAAAAAAAAAAAAAGGAACTGTGGCCAAAGGAGTATCCACTACCCAGAGGGCTTTGTTGGCACACCTCAGCTCCCTAAAAGGCAGCAAGGGTACCATAGTGCCGCTTGCTGGAAAGCTGCCCTTTGGGGAGCTGGGAAAGCCATTTACAAGCCGGCATAGTCTGTTCTCAAGCCTCAGGCAACATCAACCACAGAAGCAGCAGGAGCTGCTGTGCGGAGCAAGACAACCTACCAGAGTTAGGAGGCCCAAAGATGTCCTGTGAGCCATGGGGGCTCAATGAGTTTTCAAAACCTTTCCTGGGAACTATCAAGATGGGGACCTGGTCCTTCTTCCCTCCACATCCTGTTTCCTTTCTAAACAAAAAATCAAACAAGAACCAGACTAGATCTGTCCATGCAATCCTCCCAAAGATGGGGGAGGGAGGCTGTAATTAGTAAAGATACTAGAAAGGGCTATCTGGATGAGGTGGGCTATAAGCAGATTTCAAGAAAAGCCTGGCCTGGAGACCAGAGAGGAGATGGGAGTGGCTCCTAATGAGGCTATAATGTGACCATTTAGAACCGTACACAGGCACGGTAGCAGACCCAAGTGCTCAGCACGCACGCGCATGCGCATGCGCACAGGCTTGTTTCTAGCCCTTAGACTTAAAGCACACACAGGCAGTGTGAGTGATCTTGGCTCCATGGGCAGATGGTACCTTGGGTTGGTCCTTCCTACCTAGGATCCTCAAGGCAGATAACAATATTTCTTGTTCTTACAGGAGGCGAAGTGGCCAAACCACGGTTTGCACAATTTTTCCATGGCAGCCTTGCTAGTCTCACAATCCGTCCTGGCAAAATGGAAAGCCAGAAGGTGATTTCTTGTTTGCAGGCTTGCAAAGAAGGGCTGGATATCAATTCCTTGGAAAGTCTGGGGCGAGGGATAAAGGTAAGGCAGACGCCAGTGCTGTCTCTCACCGCTGATTTATGAGTTGAAGGCTACCGACCCCTGAGCATGCCAGGAAAGTTATTCCCAGAGAAGCCTCACAGAAATGGTGCCTCAGTTAAGGTGTGGCCACACTCTAACAGGGAACAGGTAGTGACCAGGACTTCCAGAATGGACTTCAGATGCCAGCTCCTGAAACTTCTAGATCAGGTGCTTTGGAGTAGACAGTTGAAGCCATTCCTTGTCTGCCTGGAGGGAGGTAAGAACTTCCTTTGTCTGTAGATTGGTTGGTTGCCTAAAGGCACTAAAGCAGCGTGCAAGAATACATTTCAGAAACATGAAAAGTAAACAAAAAAAATGACGACTCCAAAACACATGAGGAAAGAAAGAGAAGACAGACATGAGGTAGAATTGGAAAACAGATATGACAGCCACTAGGTCTTACATTGTTAAAGTGAAACCAGTTCCCCTCCAAGCAATATCTGGAAGTCAGGGGAACATGAAAAGAGTCATGATTTTTATTGCTTATGTGAAACAAAAATATTCAGGTGATTTGGAAAATCAGAGCTGCGTCCTTAGAAAAGCATCTCCTGGGAGGCGGGGAGAGGCAGTTATGGCCCCAGCAAGCATCTCTTCCACAGGTAGGGTTACCTTCTGGCCTCACCCAGCTAGAAGCAGCTCACACTGGTTGTGGACCCATGAGTTCTGAGAAAAGAGCAGGGTCAGTCCCATCTAAGGCCCTGGGGAAGTATCCCAGGCCCCAGTGTGAGAAGGGGAGTCCCAAACCACTTTCTGGAAGTCAGGATGTCCCAGGAGTCCTGACTGGGACTGAGTCCTGGAGACCAGGACAGCTCCTCGGGTACCCAGAATCCATAGTTATTTCCCTGTTGGCCATTTCCCAAGGGACAATGACAACATCGGAGGACTGCCACCTGCTGTACCCAGTCTGCCATGGCCCTGCCTTGCCATCCATCCTACCATGGGGCTGCATTTCCTAGCCAGCGGCTTGCTTTCCAGCAGAACCTGCTCCTAACAGGGTCCTGACGTGCTTGAAGATTCTAGTCCTGGGTATCCAAGCAGTGCCTGCTGGTCTGAGCACCTGTTATGTTCATTAAAATGTGATTACCTCAGCAACCATATCATATTTTAGGTGTAGGAAGGGTACTAGTAGTGTCCTGGAGACAAGGACAGCTCCTCGGGTCCCCAGAGGTGGATGCTCTAGGCTTGTTGTCACAGATAACTCAGTGGTCCTAGTGGTGAACAAACCTCCTTGGGTACCCGCTTCTTGACAGTGAGCACTGGCATTTCCTGAAAGCCTCTGAAAGGCAGGCACTGCTTGTCCTAAAGGTTTTATGACCATTATTCTTCTCAAGATCTCTTCCCATTGACAAAAGTGCCATGAGGTTCTCAACCAGGTACTGAGAACTGAAGGATAAAGGATGCTCAAGAAACCCTTATGTTAGTGATGGGCTGAGCCAGACTTGGAATCTAGGCAGTCCACTTCGGAGGCTCCAATTCAGGGTGAATGACCTCCAGGGAAGGCTCCCCAGAAGAGCAAATGTGTAAGAACAGATAAGGCTGTACCCGGGGAAAGAAGGGGATTGGAAAGGCCAGCCATCCCAAGTAGATTTGGGAATCTGAACAGTAGCAAAGAAGCAATGCAGAAAGGCACAGGAACCTCAATGACAGGGTTGTGGGCACCCAAACAGTGGCACAAAAGTGGGACCAAAGAGCTCGATGGAGACCACACCATGGATACATCTAGATGCATTTAGAAGTATACTTATCTATCAGCCACAAAGAGCCATTGAAAGCTCAAGCAAGAGAGAATAATCTTGTATTACATATGGCTGGATGGATGGAGGATGGATGGATGGATGGATGGATGGATGGATGGATGGATGATGTATGTATGTACGTATGTACGTATGTACGTATGTACGTATGTACGTATGTATGTATGTATGTAGAGTTTAAGGTGCCTACACTGGACATTGGGTCAGAATGGGGACATAGAAGGGACACAGAAGGCATGGTTAGGCAGTATTAACTGTCCAGATGTTGTTTAGCATGACATACATGCATGTTAATCACATGTCATTGGAGGAAGCATGCAGACCACTTTATACTGGAAAAGCTGGTCTAATCATCATGTGTTATTTCCTTGGGCTATTATCTACCCAGTACTATAGAGATCCAATCTCCAAGCCTCTCTTTCTCATTCCAGCTCACTGCCTGCCTCGGAAGGCATGCTCTGCTTTGAACCATCCCGAGGGGCCACTGTTGCAGAGTTCCAGGCTTGACAGAGTAAATAAAACAGAGATGCTAGACTTAACAGCTAGGCAATTTGTGAATTATAAATTAAGAACCAAAGTGATTTCTACAGAGTAGTCCTAGCCTGTGGAAAGGCAAGGTGCTAAGATAAGTGTCACACAAATGAGAGGGGTCCACAGGGATGCTTCTCAGCAACCCACCTGCTCTTACCCAAGTCACCACAAATGTTCCTTTCCCATCCCTGAGGCATGGCTTGTGAGAGCCCCAGGTCTGTGAGAGAAGTTAATAAGACACACAGTTTACACAGCACTCACTGGGGGCTATTTTATGTTCATTATCTCTGCTCCTCAAAACAAATTAAATATTATGACCTCATTTCAAAAGCAAGGGGACTGGGGCTTGGGGACTTGTCCAAAATAAGTCCATGTTCTTTCCTTCACACTATAGCAACTCTGATTAAAAGATGGCTTTGACCATTATTAGAACTTCCTTCTGTCCCTGTGTGTCTCCCACACATCATTTCTGAGTGACTCTCATTTGATTTGCTAGTGACTAGCCTCCTTTTGTGTGACTGACTTACAAAGAATCGAGGTGTGGCTTGCTGAAGGAATTTCTCCATTTACAAGGCTTAGTACCAGCTCTTTGCTCCACTTGTCTTCCTGTGGATCATGCACATTTCTGGATTACTTACTGAGAACATACTTCAGTCTCTACAGCAACTGGTCTCAACCTTCCTAACATATGTGACCCTCATATTGTGTTGACCCAACCATAAGTTTTTTTCATTGCTACTTCATAACTGTAATCTTCTTACTGTTATGAATTATAATGAAAATATCTGTGTTTTCTGATAGTCTTGTGTGACCCCTCCCAAAGGGTCATTGAACTCCCCAAGGGGGTGATGACCCACAAGTTAACGACCTCTGCTGTACAGGGCTGTGGTGGCTGTTGTCTTGCTCCCATGCAAGATGCTGTGTGACAGCTACATCTTGGAAGAGTATCTTGTTCTGATTTTCATGGCACCACCCTTGCCATCATCAGTGTGGGAGAGCAAGAAAGAATAGAAACCTTAGAGTCAGACACTCCTAGGTTCTCAGCACAAATATTTATTTATTATTGTACTGGCTAGTTTTGTGTGTCAACTTGACACAAGCTGAAGTTATCACAGAGAAAGGAGTTTCAGTTGAGAAAATGCCTCCATGAGATCCAGCGCTAAGGCATTTTCTCAATTAGTGATCAAGGGGGGAGGGCCCCTTGTGGGTGGTACCATCTGTTGGCTGGTAGTCTTGGGCTCTATAAGAAAGGAGGCTGAGCAAGCCAGGAGAAGCAGGCCAGTAAGTTACATCCCTCCATGGCCTCTGCATCAGCTCCTGCTCCTTGACCTGCTTGAGTTCCAGTCCTGACTTCCTTTCGTGATGAACAGCAGCATGGAAGTGTAAGCCAAATAAACCCTTTCCTCCCCAACTTGCTTCTTGGTCATGATGTTTGTGCAGGAATAGAAACCCTGACTAAGACAATTATTTACTGCCTTGGTGCTTCTGGGCAAGGTATTTGAACCCCTAAAGCCCCACCACCAAGTATAAAATGGAATTAATACTATGTATCTTTTAGCAGTGTATTCATTTGCTAAGCATATAAATATACATCCCTGTAGCAAACCTACTGGGTTCTCAACAAATCACAGGTCCTTTTGGCACAGGAGATCTTTCTGTCAATTTATTGCTGAAGTCTCTTATGTATTTGGAGGCAAGTGCTTGCCATGATACTCCTGTGGAGATCAGGGGACAACCCGAGTTCAGTTCTCCCCTTATACCATGTGGTTCACAGGGATGGAATTCAGATGGTCGGGCTTGATGGCAAAGGCCTTTACTCTCTGAGCCATTTGGTACAGATCAAAGAGGCAGGCAGGTGGCCAGGGAATGGCAAGGTGCCAAGCATGCTATGGCCAGCCTGTTGCTGAAGCACAGGGAGCCCAGGCTGTGGATAGGAATTTCACTGGTGGCCCAGCCCCTAAGGAAACCTAAGGAAACCCTAACCCTAACCCTAACCCCCAACCCTAACCCTAACCCTAACCCCCTAACCCTAACCCCCTAACCCTAACCCTAACCCTCACCCTATCCCTATCCCTAACCCTAACCCTAACCATCTGAGTATCTGGGAGAAGTGGCCATTCTGGAAGGCTGGCATCTTCCTGGCTCTCCATGGCCACAACACAGATTCCTAAGGACCTGTGGGCACTATGTGTCCCTATGGTTATGCCGGTACAAACATGTCTGCCACATAGCCACAGACATATCCTCAGAGCATGGAATACTGCAGCTAGAAAAATACAAGAACCCATGTAGGCTTTTATCGATCCTGCAAGAATTATATGGACAGCTGGGCTTAGTATTATCTTCATCCCCTTTGGTCAGAAGGATGTTCCTGGGTCCAGTCTAGGGTGTTAACTAGAAATCCAACACATTAGCTAACATGTGCTTTTGCTAAGAGGATTCAGTAAAGACATGTGCTCTGCTCATTGCTTAGGATTGCTACCAGCTCATCTTTCTAGAACAGTAGTTCAGAGGGCTCACCTAAGACCATCAGAAAACACAGACATTTATATTATGATTCATAACAGGAGCAAATTTACAGTTATGTAGTAGCAACAAAAATAATTTTATGGCTGGTGGCCACCACAACGTAAGGAGGTGTATTAAAGGGCTGTAGCATTAGGAAGGTTGAGGACCACTGCTGTAGAGGAACCTGCTGATCTTCCTGTCTACCCATCATGCCAGACTCAAACCTTAGCCTACTCTGCAGTTCTCACCATCTTCGTACTACTGCTGCCCTAGACCCCGTGGGAAAGCTGATGGAAACTAGTAACTAGGCCCTTGAGGTTCTCACACACACCACAGCAGCAGCACCACAAGCCTGAGTTCTGAGTAGTATTTTTGGTAGGATGACCTTAAATCTTCTCGGATCTAGAATGGATGGCTTGTAAAATGTCTCCAATCTGATTGTGACCCACTGGTGTGTGGTGGCTTCAGAGCTGAGCATCCTGAGTAGAAGCATCTGTGTCAGAGACATAGCCAATGGCTGGCTGTGAAACATGAATCTGGGACCTCTTAAATGTAGAGCATGGGAACTCCTCTCATGGACAGAGGTCACAGCTCAGAGAGATCTTACTCAGGTGTGTGAGGGACAGGACATATTAGACCATGAGGAAGGCAACAAAGGCACGGTAGCCTCACCAGCAAAGACTCAACAAAAATGGGCTTACTACAGCACCGGGGATTGTAACCCAAGTTTTCACATTGTAAAGACAGGAACTTTCTATCAGGAAGGCATCCTTATATCTAACGTTCAGAAATACAAAACTTCATAAGCACTGATAAGCTAACACAAATGGAAAGTTACACTTAGTCTCCTTTGACAGGCCCCAGTCAAATCACAGGCACACTAACTCATATTATATATAATATTCAGACTTTCAGACTGTGTATATAAGATTTGCATGGACCATAAATGAATTTCATATGTAGAATTAAGTTCTAGCCCTACAACATCTCATTACATATATGTGCAGATATTTCAAATCTAAAAGAAAATATATAAAATCTCAAATGCTTCTGGCCCCAAATGTTTCATTTGTATTCTATTCATCCTGTATGTTATCTCATTTAAACTTCAGACAGATAGATATTCATTTCTTCATGTTTTAAAGTCCAGAAAGAGGAAGTAACTGTCCAAAGCTCTACTTTGTAAAATGCGGTGGATCTGAAATGACAACCCCAAATGTCCTGATCCCTCAGACATGCTCCATAGCCTCAGAGAAGAAACATAGCTGGGAAGGGCTGACTTCATCCTCCAGACACGTTGATCTGTTGTGGTAATAACTCCCCAGACTCAGTAGATTGACACACAGAAGTATTTTTCTCTTAAACTCAGTAGGGGAGGGGAGATAGGGCTCCTGTGTAGAGGCTGAAGGTCACTGAAGTGGAGGAAAAAGATGAGAGAACCCCATAGGGTATTTCCCTGCCTTGACCCAGCTCGTCAGACTGCACTTCTACTCATGTCTCATTGGTCAGCTATGGTCATGTGGCCTTGGAACACATGGCACAAGGAAGGCAGGAAGTATCACTTCTACAGTACCCAGGAAGGGGAGAGAAGCAGGATTTGGAACTGTGTTGATGAGTAAGAAGGAAGTCCTGGGTAGACTGAGAGAGATGGTGCTGAGTAAGATGGAGGTTTGGAGGACCATTCATTTATCCATCTAAATGGACTTCCTCAGATGGGGCTAGTTTCTGGGATCAAGGGATTAGTGGGGGTCCCTGTGTTCAGTGACAAAACCCTTATCAGTGTGCTAGGAAATCATGCTACTATTTGGTAAGTGCCACCAGTAAGTACACAATCCCAGTGGGACCTACATGAGGAAAGCTGGGTGCTTCAAGGAACAGACAACAATAAAATACTTATATAGTAGCTAAGACCCATCAGTTGACTAAGACCACCATGCAAGTGACTTACATGGTTCAGTGTCACCAACAATGAATGGCACATCCGTCTCCAAACACAGAACATGAGTATCACTAAGACATTGAGTCAGGTCAGGGAAAAGTAAATGGATAGTTTTTCTTTAACCCTATTAAAGCATATATTCAGCATCCTGTGCAGTAAGAGAAATATGAATTAAAACTAGAGTAAGGTGGCCTTTATTATCTATCAGTCTGGCCAAGTTCGAAAAGATTGATAACATACAGATGGCTGTGGTCAGAGAAGAGGTACTTGCACTCTGCTGGAAGGTATGTGTGTGTGTGTGTGTGTGTGTGTGTGTGTGTGTGTGTGTGTGTGTGTGTGTGTGTGTGTTTGTGTGTGTGTGCGCGCGCGCGCGCACATGTGTATGAGCGTGGGTGCACACACTTTTGACAATTTCAATGATCAGAAATTTGCCAGCATGGACAAAAAACATATACTACTATTTGACCTAGAACTTTCCCTTGCCAAGGTTTGTCGTCTAGATACATCCATGTGCCTATATATACAAGATTATTGATTGTGATGATAATAATAAAAAATTGAAATTAACACAAAAACTCTATCACAGGGCACGGCGGCTCACCCCTTTCATCCCAGAATTCAAGAGGTACAGGCAGGCTAATAAGCTATGATTTTGAGGCTAGCCTGGTCTACATAGTGAATTCCAGGCCAGTCGGGGCTACATAATGAGATTCTGTCTGTAAATCAAAACAAAAATACTTCTTACTAGGAGCAGTGTGCCTGAGTTTTCAGAATTCCATCCTGTGGTTCAGACTGATATCTCCAGGAATGTCTGTCCCTGGGGTAGAACTCCTAGGGAAGGCCCTGAAGTTCTTCAGAAGTTATGGGAACAATTTTGGTGGCATTAGTGGCCACTTTGTGGAGTTTTGCAGTTTTCAGAGGGCCACGCCTACCATTGACCAGATTTTCCATGATACCCACTTCTGTCTTCCAGTATCACTTCAACCCTTCACAGTCCATCCTCGTGATGGAAGGCGATGACATTGGGAATATCAACCAAGCCCTCCAGAAAGTCTCCTACATCAACTCCAGGCAGTTCCCAACAGCAGGGGTCCGGCGCCTCAGACTGTCTTCCAAAGTCCAGTGAGTAAAAGCTACTCAGCCTAGGCC
Organism: Uromys caudimaculatus; assembly: GCA_028551405.1. Taxonomy (NCBI): domain Eukaryota; kingdom Metazoa; phylum Chordata; class Mammalia; order Rodentia; family Muridae; genus Uromys; species Uromys caudimaculatus. The sequence continues at coordinate 24,550,871 of CM052706.1, forward strand.
CAGCTGAGGAGGCAACAGTGGTCCCTTTAAAATGTTGCTTTGCCCGAAGAGCTTCTCTTATTCGACATTCCTCAACTTTGCTGTCCACTAGAGGATGCTTCCGGGACCTATGCTTTTGCTTTCTTAAGGGAAATGTTATCTTATGACACCAATTCAAACCCAGCTTTTTGTGTTTTATCTAATCTGGTGCCTAGATAGCCCTGTTTTCTATAAATTCTCCAGCAGCTAGATCTAAAATGGTCGGACATAAAGGCATAGTATCTGATACATGATAGATGCTTGACAAGTATTTATTAAATTCAATCAAATTAACCAACTTGACTTGTAGAACTCCTTAATATTCCAGAATGCCAGGAGAAAACAAGGTGTTCTTGTCCCCGGAGAGTAGAGTTCAACTGATGAAATGAGATTACTGAAGGTTTTGGATAGCTCCCTGACAGTCTTCACGAATCACTTCCCAGACATGGCAGCTACTGGAGATGACTGTTAGGCAGGGAACCTCAGAGAGACTCCCAAGAGATGGAAATGGGATCAATGACCACCTGGGATAGAAGAACTCAGGAGAAAGTAACAGGGTGGGGAGGATGAGTCTGCTGACTGCTATATCTCTGGGTCTAGCAGAGATGCCCCCTGTGTGTAGCAACACTCAATAGAGTGATTCAAAGAGCATTCCCACTCCAGAGGCCTAAGGTTAGATGTTGACACCTCTGAGTCAGCTCTAAATTAGAGCAAAGAAGAGGGAAGAGACTGCCCAGTGCCCATCTCTGAGACCTGCCTTCCAGGTCTGCAAGGAAAATGCAAGGACAGAGGAACCCACTGGGTAGACATGGCAAAGGCCACAGGAAGGTGATGGCAAGGGAGACAGGAAGCTGGGCTGGGAACCCTCAATGGCAAACATCTCAGCATCTCACCTAGAACATGAAGAGAAAAAAAGGCCATCGCTACAGGGACTTACACAAAGGACCCTTTCTTCTAACATTGGGGATCTTCCCACAGCATGCATGGTGATGGCCGCCTCTTTGGGGTTCTAGCACCAATCTCTAGAGCACACAATTGGTCAGGCAAGGCTCACTATTTTTGCCCAGGTCTTTGGATTCAATGATAACAGAAAGTATCAATGACATGTAGGCTTCAGTGAGCCTAATGAGAAAGGCTGGCCTCAAACCATGGTGCAGGCTCTGGACAGCAGTGTTTTGAGGGTCTTTATAACTATTACACATGTAGGGTAAACATTGCTCTCCCTATCGTATAGATAAGAAGTTAAAGTGCAGAGCAATGATACACCCAGCCAGAAGTAGCCTAACAGGGCATGGATGCTCATCTATCCCACTTCCCGGCCTTGGTTCTTGTAATATCATTTCTGCCTCCCAGACCATGTGGCAGTGCACTAGGGTGAAGTAATAGAGCGGCCACTGCCTTCTGCTCTCACCCATAGAAGAGCTGCCCTCCTGTGCTGCCCCCACAGAGACAGAGCACATATGTATGCTACAGTAGGAGAATTTAGCCCTGGGGTCTCATTTAGTAAGATGACTACAGCCAACCAGACAGCAATTCCCTTACCAAATACTAATTCACAAAAGCAAGCAGTTGCTTCCTAATTAATGCTGCCATTGATTACTTTGCTAAAAGATAATGAAAGCTTTAATGGTTACTCGTTGCTAGTATAGAAAAGCGTCATCCCTCTCAGGAGCCAATCTTTTAAGTCTCTGCATTATTAGTGGTTAGAATGGTAATGTGAAGGTCTGCTGACATCCTCGGAGAATCCTAACTGTTGGGATACCTGGCAAGGAGTGGAGGTGGCAGTCCCCTACCGGTGGCTCTGGAGCGAATGGTTTAAATCATCAGCTGATCACAGCCATGACTGCAGATGTCTTCCCAGGTGCTTTGGGGAAGATGTGTGCATCAGCATCCCAGATGTGGATGCCTACATCATGGTTCTGCAGGCCATCGAGCCCCAGATCACCCTCCAGGGGACAGAGCGTTTCTGGAGACCTGCCGCCCAGTTTGAAAGTGCCAGAGGAGTGACTCTCTTCCCTGACATCAAGATTGTGAGCACCTTTGCCAAGACTGAGGCCTCTGGGGACATGAGAGCCACAGGCACAGGTACGTACAGGGCCATAGAGAGTGTGGATACTGACCCCTTACAAACAAGTAAAATGATACTTCAGGACAATCACACTGCTCACCCGTGGCAGAGCAATACATAATAGGAAAAACAAAACAAAGCTAGAAACATTCAGATGATCGGGTGGAGGAGGGACAGACAGCTTAACCGAGTGTAGTCCGATCATGTTAGTGGCAGAAAGTAGGAAGGAAGACACTGCGCTATATGATAAGTGAAACAAACTGACATGCAGACTTTGAGGTATCCATATAGCCGTGTAAGAGATACCCAGAAGAAAAGGTACTTGATACTAACAGCAGTGTCCTCTGAGAAGCATGGAGAGAGATGATTTATTTCTGCTTGCCTTCCCTTTTTTGTGACTGCAAAAATGTCCTGTAGTGGGCGTGTATTATTCTGATCATTAGAAGAAAAGCCAAAGGTCTTCAAAGGATAGAATCCAGCTTTCCGATACCACTTACAGAGCAGAAGGCTGGGTCTCATGTGCCAGTATGACTAAGCTCTGGGTGATGGGAGGGGAGAGCTTCCAGGTTGTTATTCCTACCAGTTTCATTATTAGGACCATTGCTGAGGGAAGGATTAGTTTCTATTCTCTGCTGGGGAGAAAGGCACGGTTACACAGAAAGCAAGAGCATATGCTGTGGGCAGTAAAGAAGCTAACAGAGAGGGAAGTCCGCAGACAAGAAGGGGGGAATCCTTCCTTCAGCAACTCAGAGGGACTAGGCATTACTGGGCAACGCTTGTGTGAGAGCCATCCTTCGATGCCTCTTCCACAAGCACAATTCCAGCTCCCTTCCCCCATTCAAAGCCACTGCTAATGATGTGCGGGTACCAGTAGACCTGAGTCCCCGAAGAGCTGCTTCTATAATAATCCCAATTACCCGCCACCTTAAACCACACTGGTCCCTAGTGTTTAGGTTCTCAAGGGGCAGACCTCCTGAGCACCTAAAAATAGTTGGTATTTCACACCTGGCCAGCCAAGGTGGTTTCTGAGTTACATGCCAAGGTGCATTAAGTCATGTGACCTTCTCTCCTCTGTTGTCCTCATTTGTGGCTAAAATCGGACCAAAAAAGGAAAGCCTGCTGATTTCACTAGTCATAGCACAGGAGCAGGGAACTTTGCTGCAACTGACACCCGCACACAGGCAATGCAAGAGAAAGCAGTTAACTGGTTCCACATTTTACCTTCTATTTATGAGAAGTGCATGTAGAACACATAGCCCAGTGCCCGAGAGCTATTATTAGTAGTTTTAAATTTCTACACTTACTGTTGAAATAGTCATTTTTACGAGAGTCTTAAGTGAGGAGGCTAACTGTGTTTGCTACCAAGCCACAGTGACAAGCTCTAGGGTCATCTTCTGCCCCCATGGACACATATACACACATTCACACTTATCTATATTTATGCAGAAGCACACACGTACACACTCAACACCCCCACACATGCACGCTTTCATGCTTCTGCGCCACTTAACTCTTTTGTCTCCATCTCCTTTCTGACCCCCATTATTGATATTTGCAAGTATGTTTCATTCACCACTACCTCTGACCCCCAGGCTGAGGTCATCCATCTCCTGTAGATGACCAGTTGCTGGCCGAGAAGCTCACAATAGTTTTTAGCTCTTAGTGGTGACTACCTGTCTGAGAAAGCAGAGCAGGGGCTCCTAGATGGCTTAGCCTTGGGTGACCCCCCCCCAGAGCCTCTAATGCAGAGTCTCTTCAACCCAGAGGATCCAGGAAAGTCGGGGTGGAAGGAAATGGCACAGGGAAAGAGGCATGTGATGGCAGCCATGCTCCTGCCCAGTGTGGCTCTGTCAGCCATATCCTGAGGAAGGTGACCTAATGTCACCTGACAGGAAGCTAGAAAATACCTGGAGGAGATTTGAAATTGCACATTCACTACCATTAATGGTTGGCCTCAGTATTCATGTATATTATTTTTATACACTGCTAGTGGCACATAAAACCATTGAGGAAGGCCAAAAGAAAAAATATTAGGCACATGAAAACTCTAATAATATGTAGTTAATGAAAACAAAACAATTCCAGGTACCACTGAATTTTTTAAATTAAAATAAGTATCTTATCCTTTGAATGTCTTTTTAAACATTTTTATTTTTATAAATACTAATAATATTTGAAGACATGGTCTTGGAGATTGCACATTTCCAAGTTATAGGGTCAGAACAGCATGCTCTATCCTATGTCTCCCAGGTCTCTCTGTGTGACTTTGAGCAACTCTGCACACCTCGGTGATCAACTGTTTCCCCAGTGATGGGGTATGGATAATACTAGTGTCTGTCATGTTTCCACTGCTCCTAGCACACAGCACACATTCCACAAATAACAATCACCTTTGTCTTAAACTGGGGTTTTCATTTAGGACTGTCAAATTGTCTTGACATTCCAATATGTTGATAATTTCCCTGAGAAATTTGGAGTCATAAAATCAGGCAAAGACCACTAGACTGAGCAGCTTGCTAGTGTGCTCTTCTGGGAGCCTATGAACTAATTAATTTACTTGAATTTGCCAATTATGAATTATCTTTTGCTTATATCTTGTTGATTCCACTGCTGGTTTCTCTCTTTATTTGGGAAAAGCATAATGATCACTGCTCGTGGCAGTTCCTGTGTCAGACTCTAAAGTTCCTTCCGTTGAGAACCTCATAGCCTGCTGGACACACACACACATACACACACACACACACACACACACACACACGCACACACACACTCATGTGCATGCACATGCATACACGCACACTATTTGCACACGTACATGCACATGCTTGCACACACACGCATATGCACATATGTACACGCATGCACACACACACACTATCCACATTGGAGAAACTATAAGAAGCTGATAAAGAGCCACTTAGCTCTCCCCAAATGCAAGTTGTGGCTATGGCCTGTAATGTCCCCACAGATGAGGAAACTGAGTAGCATGTGACTCCTCAGTGGCAGAGTGGGCTTGAGTCGCACACTCTTCCCCCTACTAATCCATGCCACCTTCTTGAAGATGGCCTGGTGAGCAGTGGGCATGGCTGGTGGGTTGCACAGCCCCTTCTCCTGACCCACCTGGATTTGTGAGCAGTAACAGAGGAGGTGTTGTGACGAGCTAGACCTATATTGATGCTAGTGTTTTTCCTGTATCCTTTTCTACTACAGCTCCCAAATCAGCAGTCTTGGAAGAAATGCTACACAACTTGGATTTCTGTGACATTTTGGTGCTTGGAGGGGACTTGGATCCAAGACAAGAGTGCTTGGAGCTCAACCACAGTGAGCTCCACCAACGACACCTTGATGCCACCAACTCGACTGCTGGCTACTCCATCTATGGTAAGACCCCACAAGGCCACTCTGCTCAGTGATGTTCTCTCGGAACAGCCTTGTCCAGGGGCTACTGAGTATGGCAGCAGCTGGGGGTGAGGTGTATTATGCAGTCCTGGGGGTCAAGTGGAAATTTTTTTGTTCCTAGACTTTACTTTCTCGAGTGACTCCAGCCTGTGGGTAAATTGCCCCCATATCCTTGCTCATGGGGAATCTGTAGATAGACTAATCTACATGAAAATTCTTTGAATTGGTTTCGTTTTTAGAACTTCCACTTCCATTCATTCTATACCCATAAGCATTCCGACTTTTACCTTGGATTCAGAAGCCCTGAGGCACAAGTCTGTCCCCTGTGTCTTCAGTTCTCTTTTCTTCCTGGCAATAGTTGTGGTCTCTTGGTACAGGCGTGGGGTCCATGAGCCGCTATGAGCAGGTGCTGCACCACCTCCGTTACCGCAACTGGCACCCGACTTCCCTTGAGACCCGGAGGTTCCGGATCAAGTGTTCAGAACTCAACGGGCGTTACACTAGCAATGAGTTCAACTTGGAAGTGAGTGTATCCTGCCATCATTAGGGAAGGCCTGACCCACCTGCCCATTCCCTCATTCGTTCAGAGAATTATCACAAATGCCTACTCGAATCCCTCCTTGCTCTTCCCAGGTCAGCGTCCTCCATGAAGTGAGAGTCTCTGACAAGGAACATGTCAACCACCTTATTGTGCAGCCACCCTTCCTCCAGTCTGTCCATCACCCTGAGACCCGGAGTAGTATCCAGCGCAGTTCAGGTGGGATATCTCAATGGCAGTTCAGACACTGAACCCAATAATAGCCACCAACCAGACAGTTATATTACAGCATCCAAAGGTGTTCAGAGGAAGGGAATCCTAGCATGGAGAAGCTACAAGCACTTTCTCTGGACACTCTTGGTTTCAATAGGGAGTCAATCAATTAAGCAAGAAATTTCATACAATCAACAATGACAGAGATTACTACAAAGGGCTAGGACAAAATTATGCTAGTCATTTAAGGCCCAACTCAGTAGCTTCCCACAACCCCTCACATATTCACCAGATTCAAAGTCCTCTGCCCATGGTTTTGTTTGAGCACTTGCCATATTGTGTCACCATCTGGTGGCACTTGTGTTCCTACTAGACTTTATAGTGCCTGAGTTTCATTGGAGAACTTCCATATAATTTGAGGAGGAAAGCCATGGGTAAATCTACATTTATTGAATGCCTACTCTGCACCTATGTAGAAACTCACGGCGATTATCTCCCTTACTCTCCACAATTACCATAGCAGAGTGAGCAGAGCACAGAGAGAGTGAGACACATTGGATGACAGTATTATCCCAGACTTAAGGACCTGGAACCCTACGACTGGGAATTGGGGGGGAAGGTTGTGTTGTGAACATGGATGTTTTGTTTCGGAAGAATGAACTGTATCTTTAATTGTCACGTTGTTTGGGTTCCTTTCTTGTTTCAGTGGTCCCGAGCATCGCCACTGTGGTCATCATTATCTCCGTGTGCATGCTAGTGTTTGTTGTGGCCATGGGTGTGTACCGAGTCCGAATTGCCCACCAGCATTTTATCCAAGAGACTGAGTCTGCCAAGGAGGCTGAAATGGACTGGGATGACTCTGCACTGACTATCACAGTCAACCCTATGGAGGTGATCCTCTCTGGGACGGGAGCTCTGAGTGGGGTGCTTCTCTTGCTAACGACTTAGTTCTTCCTCTGCCTCAGTCCAGGATCCAGACTTCTCCTAGTCTAATGAGTCCGTTTCCAGTGATTCTCCCATCTTACTTCTCTGTGAACTGTCTTCTCTCATTTAAATGTGTGAATCACACTTACCCCAGGAACAGAACTAGAATTTTCTTATAGCAAGCAGTCATTCAGTATCTGTACCTCACCCCTACTGTAGTTCGGAGCTGACTAACACTCAGGAATTCAATATTGAACTCTTGATTAGCTAACAGTGCAAATTAGATGGCCTATGGAGTTCACTTAAAGGCTCAGAATAAGTTAAAACAAATAAACAACAACACCTGCTATCTAATAAGCTCCCTGCAAGCCAGACCCTGTGCCAGATGCTCTGTATACACCCACCCCCTGTGAAATGGGAAGTATCACCCTCATTTACCAAGGCGGGAACTGAGAGAGTTGTAACATGTTCAAATACATGCAAGCAGCCTTCAAACTCAAGGCAGTACGACTCTGAAGTCTGATTTCAGTTGTCCAATAACTCCTAGAAACTACCTACCTCCATGCGAGGGCCCTGATCTATATATCTGCCTATCCTTCCTTTTGCCCATGGGTGCTTAGTCTAGAAGATACAAGCCCAGAAAAAAACCAGGAAAAGTCATAGGCAAATAATAGAGATGAGCATTGCTGTCTGGTTCCAGTTTCTCAGCTCCTGCTCTGGTTTCACAGCCAGCATGCCAGCATGGCTCAATTTCTCTAAGGATGCTGGCAGTGGGCATTCCTATCCCCAAAGAGCTGAGCTTAAAGTGTGAGAAGCACAAGTGGTCTGAGGAGCAGACAGTAGTGAACCTCAAAAAGACTGACCTTTTGCTAAGGCTTCAGTGGGTGGAGTCTTGGGGGCTGGCCATTCAAAGAAAGAATAATCACTACAGCAAGCGAGAGTAAGGGAGGCCTTGTAGAAAGGGCACAGTTTGGAGATAACAGAATTGGATAGAAGGCCATCTAAAGAGGCATGTAGCCTCACAAGGCCACATATCACTCATGACCTGATTTTCCAGCTTAAGCATAAATCCAGAAAAGGGATGTTGCTGGAATCACTGCAAAGCTGGAAGAAAGGAGAGTGGAACCGAAAGGGTGGGGTGCGGTTTGAACTCACAAATCTTGGCAAAAGCGGGCAGTAGGGAACATTAGGGCATAAACATTGGCTTTTGCAAAACAATAGTTTTGAATGAGAGCACTTTGGCTTAGAAGACCTTCAATTTCCAGTGACACAATGTTCCCACCTGGAAAGGTGACCAAGGTTAAGCATGATTCTGCCCCTGGGAAGCAAATAGTTAAGAACTTGACATTTCCATTTGAAGGGTCTGGAGGATTCAGTAAATGACGCTGCCGGTTTAAATCCCCATCTATCATTGACACTAATATGTTTCCCTGACTATGTTCTGCTATTTGAGACCCTTATCTGACTTTCTGAGTTTCCTCTTTTACAGAGATCCTATCTCTGGGCAGAGTGAGGGAATTAGCTCTAAGTGAAATGAATCCCAAGACTCCTCAGTGTTTGCTGCTCTTAGCTCCCACGTGGCCTCTGCTGAGTCCTTGAGGCATATTTCTTTTCTCTCCTTGGTGTCCAGAAACATGAAGGACCAGGGCATGGAGAAGATGAGACTGAAGGAGAGGAAGAAGAGGAAGCAGAGGAAGGCGCGAGCTCCAGCAGCAGTGGCTCTGATGACAGCGAAGAGGAAGAAGAGGAAGGGATGGGCAGAGTCAGACATGGGCACAGTGGCACCAGGCAAGCCCAGCTGGAGTGGGATGACTCCACCCTCCCCTACTAGTGCCCATGGGTGTGCTGACCAGCCCATGTGCCCCTTTTGTAAAACCCAACCCAATGTATGCCCAAACCTGTCACATTTGCCTCTGGTTTCTATGACAGGTCTGGGAAGGCCATCAGCTTCCTCCAATCTGCCCTCTATGCTTTGGGCACTGTCTATGTCCCAACCAGGGGGCAGTTCTAAGATCCCAGTGTCACCATCAGTGGGGACTGCAGGGTGGTTACATTGTCCTGTAGCCCTCACTTCTTTCTGCTCTGGGCTCACCCAAAATCCTGTCACCCAACCTGCAGAGTTCTGAACACCTTGCTCTTTTCTGCAGGGGAGGAGCTCCCCCTTTGTGTCACTCGCTGCCCCTAGACTCAGTGTTTTCAAACTCCTTGGGTTATAACTCACTGTGTATGTATTTGACTAAATAGCCTTTCACCACCTACACCAGCAGGTCCTCCCTATGCTGGGACTCCAGGTTGCTTTATACAGAGAAAGCAGTAGAATCTCACTCATATACCTGAGATCTTAGGGCTTAAGAATTAAGGAGAAAGCCTTTGTTGAGGCAGAATTGAGTTTCCATGGAAAGGCCCATAGCGTGCACGTATATGCACACATGGGTGTGCAAGTGCACACACACAGACACACAGACACACACACACACACACACACACACACACACACACTTCCAAGCTTGGAGAGCCTTTCTTTTTACTTCTTCTGAGACTAAATAAGCTGTCTAGCAAGTTGAAAACCAAGAGTTAATTGGTCTTTGACCGTAAGTAGAGTGTGTCCTCATCATAGGGCTTGCCAACAGCTTTCCAACCTGCCTAAGCAATGTCTACACCCATGTGGCTGCCCTGCCCAGGGCTATAACCATGGCAGAACCACAGGGCCCAGGAAGCACTTCATATAGGCACTCTTCAAGTGACAGCTTGGGCATGGATGTCACTAGGAGCCAAAAAAAGGATTGATAGGATGACCCAGCAAGGCTTCCTGGGCAATAAAGATCTGCTCTGGGTTTGGTATGGCTGGACTCTCCCATAGAAGAATAGCCTAAAGGTTGACAAGGCTGTCCCCACCCAGCCTGTGGTCCCTTATCTCCTATGTTGCTGTTTGCTCTTTAGGACATAACATCATTTCAGATGTAGTCGAACAAATATAGACTCTACCAGTCTGAGATGTTAGTTGGGAAATTTAACTGCTGGGGATTCAAAGTATATGTGTAGTAATAACAGCTGCTTCTTTCTTCTTCCCATAAAGGGAGGGATGCTTTGAATAGAGGGCAAATATATCCAAACCCTAATTTCTTGTTCTTTCTTCTTATTTTAATAAGAAAGACTTTTCCATCTCCATTCTAACGTGGGCACTTCGTGAGGAGAATTGTTGCTATAGTAACTGGTGGACAATCTTTTGTGACCTAGAGAATAGCAGGCAAGAATTAAGGCCATTATAAGAGTTCCACAAGGCTTTGAGGACATGTTTGTTTCAAACACCTTGAGCTCCTCTCTGTTCTTGATCTGTAGAGGTCATCCCAGCCATCCCACTCTGCCCCACGCCCATCCTGAATTGGCTTGGCCCAGGTCCACACTTGGTCTCTCATCACATAGCATTCAGATTCAACTGAATGTTGAATCTTTCCGGTGTCACCTAAACAGAGCATTCAGGGAGGAATTATAGCCGATGTCCTCTAGTCCTCTGCTCACCCGCCAGGCATTGAGGATCCACACCAGGTCTTGGCAGCCTTCTGACTGGGGAGATCTACCTTCTGTTGTTTTTCCACCTCCCGGGGTGTTTTGTGCATGTATTTCCTTTCTTGAGCCTTTGGATAACCCTGTGAAGTATTTAAGAAATTGGTTATTAGGGACTTTTGAGGGAAAGGGTAAACAGGTTCAAAATCAGTGCCCTGTTCAGAGTCATTCCAAAGTACAGACTAGCCTCTGCTCCTGGTCCATGGTTCTACTTACGTTCATGTTAACATGTATTTCTGAGCACCTACTATGTGCTAAGCAATCTATCAGCAGCAATAGAAATGGGATGAAGCAGAATGAGACAGACCTTCCTCCACAGGGACTCAGGAGTTATAGAAGGGACACAAACAGGCATGGAAATTACACAGGAGAAAGAAGGGTGATGTGGCAGATGCCACTGGGAGAAGAGGAACACACTTACCAACCCAACCAATGCCCTCATTTTTCGCTCTTAGAAGAAACTCGAGATTTTATATTCATTGAAAGGAAATAGGCACATCTTCCATGAACTACCACAATCAAATCCCCCTTTTCTGTCAGCCATTTCTGCACATTTACAAGGGGGAAAATCTATAGAAATGGTTAGGCTCTACAATCCTATTATTTAAGTAATAAGACATTCTTCAGTCAAGCATTTAGGAGCTACTGAATTCTCCCAAAATTATGTCAGTAAAGGGAGCCGTTTGCATGTTTAAAGCCAATCCTTTTTGAATGAGATTTTGATTGCAAATATTTAAGCCTAGAGTTTGAGAGCACTTTTCTCTGCTCTGCCTTTTCAGTGCCGATTGGTGGTGGATGGCTGTTCCCATGCCCTCCTGGGCTACCCCTTGTGGCTGCATTGCTCATTCATGGTTGGGCTAGCTGTTTGGAGTATTAGAATACCTTTATGTTTGGGGGTGGAGGTAGAGGGGAGGCAGATGAAAGCTGGGAAGCTTTGGGGTAAGACTGCCAAGATGTAGCAGTTCAGGAGGCATTTGGTGACTAGACTCATTTGCAGGGAAATAGTGGTGACACAAACTGAAGCCTTTCCCTCCTCTGTCACTGCACAAGGTCACTCTGCACGCCAGATCTGAAGCCGAGGCATCTCAGTGATGCTACTGGGACAATAGGCCTTTCTCCTGTACCCAGCCCTCACTTAACCTTGGATAAGATCAAGGAGGGAGTGGTTATAAAATACCAAGCTTCAACACGTATCCAGGCGAGTGGTAGGTCACGGCCTGGGCCTCCCACCAGCTCCTCTGACCAGGAATGCAAGATGCTAATCACACTGGCATTTTCCAGGGTCTGGAGTATGGTATTTTGAAACCAAAGTTCCCAGATGACCTGGATGCCATGTGACCTCTGGGAAAAGGTGCGCAGCCAAGCAAAGGCAGACTCAACCCCCAAGAGAATAAGCTGACTTGTGTGGTCATAGACTAGTCCATTGCTTTTCTTGCCAAATGGACAGCCTGGGTCTGCTCTTCAGAGCTTGAAAGTAGGTGGGCTGCCAGTCTCAGGTAACTCAGGAGGAGAAGCAGGAGGATGGTAGTGGGTATCCCTGGTGGAGAAAAGCCATTAAACCCATTGGAGAAGTGTCTCAAGGAATCCTGAGTGCATTTAAACAGATTAAAACAAATTCTGTAAGTCTGACCAAGGCCCCAAGTCACACAGGTACAAAGGAATGTGATTGCGGTGGCAGAACTTTCTGTGAGAACTTTATTGAATTCACCATTCATGCCGACCACCATTTAGACCAAATTCTCAGACATTGACAAGAGAGTATGTCTCAAGGGACACCCACCAAGTCTCCATGGAGATAGCCACTGCTAGAAAAACAACACCCCCTTCCCATGTATCAGAGGTCAGGAAACTTTATCTGGAAAGATCCAGAGAGGAAAGCCGTAGGGTTTTGCAGACCATTTGTTCTCAGTGTTACTCTTCAAAACCCCGCCTCATGCCGTGGAAGCGGCTGCAGACGATACCCAAGCAAAGTAACATTCCAATTAGTCTCTCCGTCTACTTCCCAGGAAAACTGATCTATGAGACTGAAGGGGAAAAAGAAGCTGTTTGAATGCATTGAATTTTCATGTCATAAACTTTTTACTCTCTTATTTCTCATTTTCTACTCAAAACTTGGCCTGCTAGACATCTAGAAAACTAGCCACCAGGCAGATCCACATGAGGCCAACTCTCACTCTCAATACATAGAAAGCAGCCACCCTGTCCCCCATTTCCCAGAAGAAAACACACAACAGCTCCCTAGTGGTCAATGCCTTGAATTAAACAGCTGGAAAACTCTGGGCTCTTTCATTAAAGCTCTCTTAGAAGTTCACAGGAGACTGGAGAAAATGCAAAAGAAACAAGAAAATGAGCAAACAAAATACCACTTGTTATTTCTGAATTGAAGAAATCAGACAAATATTCCTAAGGGTTAGATGCCTGGACCCGGGGAACTGGCTAATCACTGAGCACAGGGGCTCCCTCCTCTGTGGAGGCACGGGCCAACTCCCCAGGCTTAGCGCCTTCCCAGCAGGGCTCAGTCCATAATGATTTCTAAGCAGGAGTGTTCATTATCTGGGACTGATTTCCATTTCAGCCCCGTTCATGTCTTCACTCTAAAAATGATCCTAAAGACTTGTGGCTGTTCGAATCAATAGCAACACAATCAGCAGAAAGCCCTACCCAGCAACACTTCAAAATTAACAACCTCCTTGCCTCTATGACTCAATATTAGCTGCAAAGAAAAGAGTGCCTTTTCTTAATCATCTCCCTGTTTAAATTAATCAGATAGGCTTTGGGGAAATGTGAGGGAAGAAGTCTAATTCTTTAGAAAAGTGGGTGATGCTCACATAGCATATGGCCTCTGGAGGATTCCAGAAGCCTCCTGCAATGTGCTTGGGCAGGTTGTGATGTTGCAGGCTTCTCTATCTGTGCCAGACATTTATCGAGGCTGACAAGCCAAAGCCCTTGGCACAGTTTAATTTTCATGTCACCACGTTCCGTTGTCCAGCTGGAGGCAAAGGAAATGAGCAGTGTAAGTCTCGAAGTCAACTCCAGGACCTTCACTTGCCTGTCTTTATTTGTTTTACTTTATACATTTATCCTGCATTAGCTTCTTTCGAACACTGGTTGGAAAGGGGAAGTTGGTTTTCCGGGAGCTACAAATTAGGAGTTAAGCTTGACTTTGTCCCATGGTAACAAAGAGAGACAGAAGTTACCTCCACGAGCATGTCGGAGAGCGAGTCCGTTGAGTCATGGGCAGATGGGAGTCTCTGTTTGCACTTATGTTCCACAAATTCAGCAAGTCCTCACTGAGCACCCATGTGTGCTTGATTCTAAGCCAAGGAACAGGGGAGAGAGGATGAAGTAGAGCCTTGCCCGTGAGAATCCCCTGCTCCTGTAGTGTCACAGGGCATCCACAAGCAGTTAGGACTGCGAGGGGGAGAAGTTTAAGGGTAGAAGAATTGTTTTGTTGTCACCTAGTTTAAGTCAAATGTAGAGATGATCCTAGGGTTGCTGAAGGGCCTCCATGAACAGAGAGAAAACTTCAGGGAAGTGAGCAACGTGCTCCTAAATGGTTATCATGGCTCAGGTCATGTATAGAGGAGACTTTTGTGGAGAAATAATATGGCTGATGGCTGCGAGTTGGTGAAGCTAAGACAGAGGTAATCCTTAAATTGGAGCAGTAGGCAGGCAGACCAGGAAGGTTATAAACAGTGGTTTAAGTGTGTTCAGGGGGCTTCCAGCCAATGCCCACCATCTGGCCAACCTGATGCAAGGTTCACACATGAAGGACTGAGCTCTGGGGGCTCTGCAGAGATTTGGTCACTAAGTCTCACAGCTCCAGTTCTCTGGCTGGGTGATCTACAGGACAGAAACAGCAACAGCAGCAGCACCATGAAACTAGTGAGGGAAACTCTAGAAGTGAGGCTTTAGCAAGCTGTGCTCTGAGAGCAACGCTCAGGAAGACCAGGGTTTCAAGGTTTCAGAGCTGTCTCTGTGGAGGATGAGGCCAACCTCTGCTGGCACTTGGAGGAGCTGATACTAACAAGAGAAAAGAACCAGTTCCTACTGGAGTAGGGAGACAGAAGCAGAAGGGGCCCCCAGGTCACACCCCTGAAAGCAATAACTTCAAAACACCTGGTCTCAATCCCTCCCTCATGCCCTTTCTACAAAGAGACACTGCCTAGGAGGGTTGTATTAAAGTCACCCAGCCCTAGGGAGGACACCTGTCCCATACCAGTCACTGTACAGGCTCCTTCAAAGCCAGGTTTTATGTGAGAGCTGTGAAGCTGCAGTAATGAACCCTGACCACTAGGAGGCTGCTTTGCTCACTGCATACATCCTGGAGAACAGGATCATTCAAGGACATTCCCAGGTTACTGCAGTTCTGTTCATTTGTAGTGAGAAACAGTTCAGACACTAAATTGGATAGAGAATGGATTGCTTCTCTTGGAAGGACAGTAACCGGTGTTGCTAAAAGTAGTAGAAAACCGGGGGGGGGGGGGGGGATGTCAAAGCTGCAGTTTCATCTACAGGGAGAATATCATTCCTATGGTCCATGAAGGTACCAGGTTCCAACCATTTTCCCTTCCTGATTTATGGCATAAGATCGACGGCGTAAGCACCATAAACCTTCAGCTGGAGCTCCTTATGTTTCGTCAATCATTGTGCCTGTGACCTAAGTCTAGCCTCATATTGGGATCTCAAGGTCAAGGTCAGAGGTAAGGGTGTAGAAGAGGAACAAGATAGCCATTCTACAAATCCAGCCTCCGTTCTGCTCAGAAACATGTCACCCCTGACAGACTCTTCACTGAGCCCCCTAAGTTCTCCAAAGGGAGCCTCAGATCAGCTCCGAGACCATGTTGAGAATACATATCTCCATGAAGTTAGAATCTGCCTTCTTATAGTAGAAGAAAAGGGGAAGAAGAACAGAAAAGACATGCCAATTATTTGCCTGTGAGAAGCACAAGGAAAGCAAATAGAGGGGTTTTTCTTTTACAGCCTGGCCTCTGAGTAAAGTCCCTGCTGATATTTCTTTTCCAAGACTTAAGGCAATTTTCTGTCTCCCTTACACAAACCAGCCATTTATTATAAAAGCCTCTGATAGGACAACACAGAAAGTGATGGAGAGTAATCTGGAAGCAGGACTGTCCTTGGCAGGTTTGTTCATTAGGACAAGGAGACAGTTTGCTCTGGGGCTGGAGATCAGGTCCAGTCGAGAATATCAAGGTGGGGGATGGAGGGCTGAGTGAGTCATAGAAAGTCATCCCTGAAGAGACCAGACCGTCACGGAATGAGACGGGGTGGAGTCACCAAACAGGATATGTAAACTGGTACTTCTAGGCCATTGACAGGCATACCCTAAGATGGAACCACACTCCAAGAACATACCTTCCCAAGGTACCCTAAAAAACATGACTGGATGCAAGCAGTACATACCCCAATATTCCCTACCTCCACCTGCCACCTCCCTAAGGCAAGGAGAGTATCTGATGTGTCCCAGGATGCTGGTCCTTCTCTAACGATGTAACCAATGTATCCAAAGCACTTCATCTGGTCCACAGCATGGGCTCAGCAAATGTTGAATTGAATCCCAGAGATCACCTGGCCTCATAGAATGAGTGTGCTTTGAAAAGTTAAGATGCTGTGATGGAGAAAGGCTCCTCAAGCCCAGTCTTTGTCTATACTTGTCCTTTGCAAACTCACTAGGAATGGAGGGAGAGTGGAAGGGGGAGGGGAAGGTGACAATATTTTGTGCTTCCTCATGGAAGCTGACAGGAAGGGACTTTTTTTTTCAAAGTAATCTTTTCCAGGTAGGACCAGTAAAAGGACCTCTCCCCACCACACCAGGAGCAAGGGTAGCTAGGCCATAGTGAGCCCCACTTTTTCTACCCTCACAGGACTGAGGAAATAGAGCTTTAATTTGTTAATGGGCTCAGCTCTTTGCCACTGACCCAGCCCTTTTATCAGAAATACTGTGGAAAGATTCATCGCTATGAAGCTCAGTCCCCAATAGTACAATGAGACAAGGGCAGCAGACACGAGAGGCTTCAGAATGCAGGCGGTGTATATTAATCACAGGAACAAAATCTTGTTGGCTTCAATGTTTGCTTTCTTTTATCTGGGAGTGAAAATGCACCTCTGTTACCTGGACTCTTTATATTGAGCATTTCAGAGCAGAAGTGAGACACAAACACATATAAATATTGAGGGCTCTTTTCCTCAGTAGAATGAGCTGTCATTAAAAAAAGAAGAAGAAGAAGCTAAGAGGTTATTTCTATTTGCAAAGGCAGAAAATCAACCCACAGGTTTTAGGTCTAGACTCCAGGCTCCCTGTGGAAAAGGACAAGGAGGTAGCCTCTACTCTCTGAAGTGAGAGTAAGGGTTCAATTGGATCCATGGTTCACATTACTGAGTGAAATGCATGCATGCATCTTTGGAGGCAAAAGTGCACTCATCCAGGCCATGAGGGAAGGTCGGACTATGGCTCTCACCACTGCCCGCTCTCCATGATGCAAAGGAGCCCTGGAGCTCTGGAGGGAGTACTGATGGCCCTTTCTCAGACACACTCCAGAGGGTTGGAAATGTGGCAAAGTTTTAGGCAAAGGAAGTTAGACTTGGCACCCAGGTAAATCGCTGAACAGGAGAGAAAGAGATATTGAATGGAAAGGTAGTAGAAGTGGAGAATAAACTGGAAGCTGATTAGGAGTAACAGCATTAGAAGCAACCAGGAAGCTAGGGTACTGCTCTATACGTAAACATTCTTGTGTCAAAGGAATCATGGGTAAATAATGCCATGTGACCACAGGCAGTTGCTGCAGTTGCTTTACAAGTCAGAGCCACTGGAAGCAGATGACAGATCAATCTACCTACCAGGTTTCCAACCTTATCTGCTTCCAAGAAAGAGCTGTTGATGCCCTAAGATGAAAGGTGTGGCGGGTGACTGGAGAAAAACAGACGGAAAATAGAAAGAAGAAAGCTTATATAGAAGCCAGTTGTTCCCAAGGAAACCTGTAGTTACTAGAGTGGGCTTTGTTAGGTTACTGCATGTGCATTGTAATGTCTGTAAGAAGGGGTCAGAATGATGTGACGGGGCATTAGTTTAGGGAATTGGAGTACTAAGTATAAGATATCAGACATAACTATGTGAAGAGCAGCTGATAATATATATGTATGTACACATATACATATCTATAATATGGAAGTAAGACACAAAACAGAAGAGTCATTAGTCTCAACAAACTTTAATTCTCCAGATGCCTTAGGTTATTCTTATTTGCTTTTAGCTCTCAAAACCCTGAAAGAAGTACCTGGAACACAGCAGGAGTCATAAACATTTGGAAGTGAAGCACCTAGCTTGTCCTTACTTCGTGAAGACCCAGTATATCACTAAACTCCATATTGACTGAGCCATATAGAAGCAGGTCAACCACGCAGCTCTCCTGGCTTAGAGAAGCCTTGGTGAATTCTCATATTCCATGCAGTAGTCAGACGGTGGCAGACACTGGGTCTGGATCTCAGGCAGTGAACAGTGACAGTGTTGCACATAGTTGCTTGCACACATTTAGAACATATCTGTTTCTACAAAGTAGTCTGCCCAACCTACCATGTCTCTGCCTTTCCCTAAGTACCTGCTAACTAATGTTCACTCTATCATCCTCTGTCATTGATGCTAGACTAAATATAAAGGTTCTGGGTTCAGCCAATCTCAGACCCTTCCCTCCTCCCATCTCTGGTGATGATGTAACCATTTTAAAGCCTTGTGTGAGAAACCTGTTTGTTCCCAGCTCCTCAACCTGAGTGCATGGGAAAGGCCTGAGATGGGCAGGCTCCTTGTTCTACTGGAGCCTCTCTGGGGTTCACTCTGAGAGAGAAAGAGCAGTCTCGTTGTATGCAATCAACCTTCCACCTGCTCCTGACTGGGGAGTGGCCTAATGGTCAGCGCAGCTGGCGTGTCCCCAGCTGCACTTGGGGAGTGTGTGTTCTTGGCACACAGCAGACTTCTGAGCCTCTTGAGCTGCCTCCAAGAATGAATCTGCTTGGTCTACAAAATGTATTTATTTGGTAACTATGCTACAGTGTGTGTATGAGTCTGATACAATGCAAACTTTGAAATGTCTTACTAAAAGGACTTATGAATTCGTAGAAAATTGAATCCAACTTCAGAACAGTGCATTATGTTGTTGGTCAATAAGATTGCCCAGAAACAGGGGACCAGAGAAAAACCTTCCCTCCCATCCCTTCCCTCGGTACCTGCTCCCTGCCTAACTGCCCTACTAGATGCTCACTGATGCAGAGTGAAGGGGGCTGAGAAGAGTACATGTACATAAAGATTTAAGGGGGACATAACCTCTGGGGGAATCAGTTGAGTTTCTTCCCATGGCTGTGATCTTATGATGCCTGAATCCCAAACTTTAAATTTCTAACAATTTTGATTCTTGGAGTTTTCTGAGTAATTTGTTAAATGCCTATTCAACACAGACAGATATTTATTTTCAGCCTTGGCTTGTAAATGCCTACAAACTGATTCATGTTGGTGGTCATTATGACACTTCTGTGAATTGGTTGAATAAATATGATTTTAGAATTTCACAGTAACGGTGACTTCTGAGAGTTTTTATTGTTCAGACATGTGGTGGAATGAGAGGCTGCAAACTGCTTTGTCTGGGTCAGCATCTCTGGCGCTCTATCCTAGATCCACATGGGTGAAAGAGGCATGCTGGATGTGACAGTGGTCACACAAGAAATTGACCCTTGTGAGGCTTCCTTCAGGACACACGAGTCAAGCCTGGAAGTATTGCCCTTGGAGACAGCTAGAAAGATGGCCGACGTGAGGTGAAGCATTTATTGAGTACCTACAAGGTGCTGGAGCTGTGAACCCTAAGATAGATTATTCCTCCTGGTAACCATGAGAAAAGCATGAGACCCACCCAGAGGAATCAGAATGCTTCCTGGGGAAAGTGACTATGAACACGGCCCTTCCCCTCTTTTGATCCATGCTGACCTGCCTTTAGACACAGATGCCACTCAGGGCCACCTTGGCATGGGAACTCATAGAGATAGGCTCCCTCTCACCAACCAAAGCCAGTGGAGGCACAGAGCACTTCCCTGGGATTCTAGATGCTGTTGTTACAGACTCTCCCTCCTGGTTTCTATTGCGACAACACAAGGCTAAGCCCCACCCTTCAGTTGAGTATCAGGGGGAAGGGGAAAAGTTCAAACAAAAGATCCTTGGGCAGCTGCTGGGATAGGTCAGTGATTAAGAGCATTGGCTGCTCATCTAGATGGTTCTGTTCTACATAAAGATGCTTACAACCATTTGTAACAACAGTTCCAGGATATTTGATGCCCTTTTCTGGCCACCACAGGGACCAGGGATACATGTGGTACACATGCATACATGCAAGCAAAACAACCATACACACAGAACAAAAATAAATACGTGTTTGGTGTCCTCAGAAGTTCTACTAGCTTGTTAATACTGATGGCCAAACAGTGGTAGCACATGCCTTTAATTCCAGCACTCAGGAGGCAGAGACAGGTGGATCTCTGAGTTCAAGGCCAGCCTAGTCTTCAGTGCTAGTTCTAGGACAGTCAGGGCTACAGGGCTACATGCCTTGAAACACACACACACACACACACACACACACACACACACACACACACACGACAGGGAAAACTTAAACCCAAAGGACAGGTTACTTTGGCTCCCAATCTTAGAAGGTTCAGTTTATAGACTCCTGGGCAGGACATTGGGACAGAAGAAGTCCCTGGTGGAAAGATGTGTGCTTTATGACCCAGAGATCCGAACAATAGGTATCCAAGGACCCACCCTACATCGACCCACTTCCTCCAGTTCAGCCTCTAAATCCCCAGAACATCAACCAAATAGTGCAAGCATCTGGGGTTCCAAACATTCAAATAATAAGCCTATGGGGATATTACAAATTCAAATCATTACAGAACCACTGGTGACATAGAGAAGACACTGAACATGACAAGCACACTGCTGGATGTCACAAGAGGCATTCTTCCTTTCCTAACCCCTTGTGAGCATCCTCACAGACCCCGTCTGCCTTCCATCAGTCCCCTGCCAGCTAGCCTCCTCTCCTCTTCCTTCTCAGATGGGAAGAGAAACTTTACCACCCTCCTTTCCTTTCCTGATACCCAACCCAAACCCACCTCCACCATCCTACCCCAAGGTGTAGACTCTTGTACATAACCACCATGCATGCCGTCAGCATTATTCCCACCTGATGTCAAGCTAACATATTTGTCACACTGAATTATATTTTCTCTTTTGCATCACAGAGTCAATAAAGAGACAAAGGCCTTGATCTGATAAGTGGAGCCTTATTGGTTCACCTTGATAACTTGTGCATATGCCCCATCCGTGCCCTTCTGTTCCAGGGTACCTTAGAAAAACCACTTCTTCCTTAGACACCATTATACCTTGACAGTCTCACTGACCCTTCACTTCGTTTGTACAGTGTTAATAATGGAACCTTACTTAAAGCATCCTCGTGATAATTAAATGGGATAACACCTTTCAAATGTCTGCCACAGTGTCCAGACCTTTGGGTATTCCCTAAGTAAGTTTCACCAAGTCCATTCAACACTCCAAAATAATACGTAGTGTGGGGCACACCTCATCCACTCAGATCTTCCTACATTCTCTCACTGAGTGAACTCATTCACCCATTGACTGATAGATCTCTCCTCCCCTTCTCAATGGAGACTGAAGAAAGAGAGGAAGGGAGAAGGCCAGGAATGATGTTCACATGTTTTCTAAGGGTTTATTTTGGTCCAAGACTTTACCAATATTTTCCAATTTAATTCTTCCAATGACTTCAGGAGAAAGTACATTTCATCCCCGTTTCATAAATGAAAGAGCTGAGCCCAGAGTCATCAACTCTCCTGTCCGAGGCCACACAGCTGATGACACACAGATATGATGTTCTGAGTCCTATGCTTGTCCCACTAAGCCAAATGCCTGCCCATGCTGAGGACGCCAGCTTTTGAGAATCAAATGTTGCCTTTGCAAAAGTCAAACCTGCAGGTGCCATAGCTGGTGACAAGAACTTGTTTCCCTTTCGAGCACCTTGAACTAACCCCCCCCCCAACACACAAGATACAAGCTAAATCCCCCTCCCCGGTTAAATATCTAGTTTCAAAAATTAAAAAACTGAGTTAAAAAATGTAAGTCAAGGAGTGACTAAGAGCCAGCAGGAGAGCACATTGTGTGAAAATATACACTTAGAAACTAGGTCAAACATGTCTCCTCTCCCAGAACAGTGACACCAGAAAATGGTCTCAGGACCTTTGTAGACCCCTATGTTCTGAGACCTCAAAATGTCCTGAAGACATTGGGACATGGGGACTCAGAGCAATGTGGAACCTTCGGTCACTTATCTAGTTACTGCCCAAAGATGCCCGCAGATCCTTACAGGGTGTCTGGATTCACAAACTAGTGGAGGAGAGAGAGAAAATTAAATGGGCTCATAAATAAGTGCCTGGCTGCACTTGCCATGAGATCTACAAGGAGGCATATCTGGAGCCATGAGCAACATCCGTCTGGAGCCATGAGCAACATGGAATACAAGATATTCACAGACTCTTGAGATACTAGCAGGTCTAAGCCATTAGAGACCTCCAGCAGCCTACATAAACTAGGTCACGATGACCAGGGAGGATCTTCACCTCCCTTTCTTCTCAGCATTTCTTCCCTGCAGGTGCTCACTCCACACTGTCCTGTATTTCCTCCAGGGCAGTCTGTCAAGTTGCCAGCTGAAGGCACAACATTGAATATACGGTGCAGGTGTGGGGACCTTCCACCTGGGCATGGATTGCATCACTCCAGGCTTTGTTGATCACCTGCTGAAACGGGCTGCAAGACCTTAAGCCCATGTGAAACTGATGTGCATGGCTCTTGACACTTCCCAGGAGCTGCACAGAGCTCCTGCCACCAATTCTTACCTTGTAGAATTTCGCAGTCCCTGGCTTATGCATGCATTCATAAGACTTAGCTAGACACGGGGCTATGGATAGTGAAACTCATCACAGAGAAGCAGTCTGCTTTCTGGAAAATGTGGCTATTTATCTACAATACAGGTGATGGACAGCCATGAGCTGCCTCTGACAAGACTTTAGATGCTGGAAAGACTGCATTGTGCATTTTCCTTTTGTGAATAAATGATAAAGTAATGCTCCATTTTATACAAATACATCACTCTGTCACTTGGTAGGAGAGCACTTTGGTTCTAAAATGCTCTCCATGCACACTCCTTCCCAACAGCTGCCAGAAGCCAACCATCAAAGCCCACTTCTAACACATTTTGACCCAAACACAACTTGAAGCAGATTCTCTCGCTCGCAGGAGCCTCCCACTCAGGAAATGTGTTCGGTGTGGAGCAGGAACAGAATTCTCAGTAGCAAGACCTCTGGTGAGGGATTTCACAGATGGATGGTCTGTGTGTGTGTCCAGCATGTGTGGACCAGTTTTTGCTGCCAGATTTTCTCAGCTCGTTTAGTAAATATTGTGTCTGGTCTGATGAAGGAGCGAGTATTCCCAAGTGTGTCTCTCTGGGTGCGATAAAGAAGAGACACCTCTGGCAAGAAAAATAAATGTAAGGTAACAGTTTCCAAACTCTGTGCTGCCTGGGGTGAGGGAGCAGGCTGAGCCTGCACCATCAGCCCACTGGGAATGCAATCTGGGCTTCTGCAATGAGGACCTCTGGAGGATTTGGCTCTGTATACAGAAAGTCTTAACCCAAGACAGATGGCTGGGAATGTATTCTCTTGACATAAATGTTCCCTGGGGAGAAATAACAGACTAGCCTGGGGGTGTTTGCCTCCTGAGTGAGAGACATAGAATGAGGAGACAGCCCAAGGATGTACCCCCTCAGAACTGTGCCATTTAGACATATATGGTGTGGCTACAGAATTTACATTCCTGTATGAGAAATATTTCTCAAATGACATCTGTTTTAGGTAAAATCAAGGCCTTCAGAAACAACCATAAAGTTGTTCAACTCTGTTAAGTCTTATTTTGACTAATACCTAAGTCTTATTTTGACTAAGACAGCAGAGCGATAAGACTTGGGGAGGAAATGAAGGAGAGGGATGGATGAGTGGAAAGAGACAAGGATGCAGCAAAACCAGCTCCCCAGCCCTCTCCGGTTCCTTTATAGAGTCAACTGACTACCTGCCCCAGAGACATTGCAGGTGTGGCTGCTGTGTCACATGCGTGTCAGTAGATGGCAGAGGGGAGAGAGGCTATGTCTACACTCGGGGTTCTGACCTGTGAACATCCGAAGGATTAGTAGCCTAACATCCCCTGAAAAAAATCAAGCCTGAGTCAACCACCAGTTCAGCACCAGAGGCAAAGGACAGAGAGCTAGCCTGAGGCGACCACCAGTCCAGCTGAGGCAGGCCCCTATGGCTCCCAAGATGCGGAGCAAGCAAGAGACTAGAAGAAACTCCCTTCCCTGTGCCCACTGCCTGGCACTGAGGGCCCCCAAGTGGAAGTGAGCCTGAGACAGATGAGCCTTGCTTGCATGGGGCCACTTGGGCAGCCAGGCCAGTCAAGGAGCAAGCCTAAGACAACTACCAGTCAGGTGCCATGCAAGCCTGCATTACTCTATAATGCACGAGCAGGCCATAGAACTCCTGAAACCACTCCTGAGATGACCCCAGACACCCAGAGACCCCAGCAGCCACTAAGAGGACCAAGTAAGTGGTGGAGAGATGGAAGAGAGAGGGAGGATGTGGGCTAAGAAGAGAGGCAGAACCAGAGACTCAAGGGTAGTGAGGAACAGCCTGATTTGAGTAGCTAGTGATGCCATGTGGGACCATGGTAGGATCCCGGTCTATGCTACCACCAGGGGCCACATTTAGTCCCTAGGCCTGAAGTGGCAGGAATCTGTTACCGCTAAAGGCCAGACAGATATTCCTTGTCTCTGTTGCCCCCGAGGACATGCTAATGTCTGAGGGCAGTGAAGAACCGGACCAACTCCTCACCTGGGCATCACAGGAGAGCTAGCCCTGGGGGCATAAGAGCAGGAGAGATGACCCTGAGCCCTAACCAGCTGCAGTGCTCAGGGCACATTGCAGGAGTTATGGGTGAGGCCCCTCCCCAGGATAGAAGCCTGGGGGACTTGGCCCTACCACTTGTCTTCTATGCTGTGTCATGGACAAGGGAGAGATACCCTCCCCCCTCACCACCTGCAACAGGCTGGAGACCTGGCTCTGGGGTCTTGAGAGCAGGAGAGCTGCTCCTGCCCCTCACCTGAGCAGCACAGAAGAGCTGACCCTGGTGGGGGGATGGAGGAGCATGGACAAAGCGTTCTCAAAGGTGTGAGCATGAAAAAGCTGGCCCCACAACTTGTCTGCAGCGTGGTGACAAGAGTGAGGGAGAGATCCCCTCCCTTTTGCCCTCACCAAGGTGTTAGGCAGGAGAGTTGGCCCCAGTGGAGTCATGAGAGCGGGAGATCTTGTCTCTTTCCTCACCTGCTGCAGCATTTGAGAGATCAGTCCCTGCACCTCATCTGGGTAGCACAGTAGAACTGATCATGATGGCAGAGTGCGGTGAGCTGGCTCTGAGGGCGTGAGTATGGGAGAGCCAGCCCTGTCTCTTGTCTGCAATGTGGTGGCATGAAATCCCTCCTCTTCTCCCTCATCCCTTGCCATCTATGGTTAGGGAAGAGAGCTGCTCCTGGGATTATGAGAGTAGAACTAGCTATGTCCTTCATGGGCTGCAGCACTCAGAAGAGCTGGTCCTGCATCTCATGCTGGCAGCAGGGTAGAGCTAGCCTTGGTAGAGCAGGGGTTGCTGGGGAGCCAGCCCTGAGGGCATGAAAGGAGAGCCAGCTGGTTGAGTAGCTCAGATACCTCTCAGGCCCTGATCCAGGGCACTGAATTGGCCCACCCCAACGTCTACCCCATTCATGAACTGCTAGAGAAGGGGCCCGCCCTACAGATCCGAAACTCCAGGATCTCCATGACAGGGCAACAACAGGCTATCCAAAGGAATCCCAGTGAGATTCCAGGATCAACAGAGTAGCAGAAGCCAAAGGCCTCACACCAGACCAACAAGTCATTGAAATTAATATTTGCAAGCAAAGAAGTGTGGACAAAAGGGTACACTGTGGGACACACTGTGACACTACAGCTTCTACAACAAGATTTTTTTCTCTGTTAGCAGGTAGTTACAAAGCGGGGAGATGAGTGAGATTGGGGTGCATGGTGTAAAATTAATAAATAACCAATAAAAGTTTAAAAAAATAAATTTGATTGGCTGTAACACAGAAGTTGCAACTTAGAAATGGCAGAAAACACTCTACGGCTTCATCAAAGAATGATAATACAGAGAGAGAGAGAGAGAGAGAGAGAGAGAGAGAGACACAGACACAGACACAGAAAGAGAAGGTTTTAGAAAAAATTAGCCACTCTCAAAAATCCACAGTTAAAAACTACAGGATTATTCTATAACTGAAGTAATCATTCAAAATTATCACAAACAGCTATGCATGTATGACAGCAAGACAGAAGCAGAGAGGCAGACAGACAGCAAGAATGACTGATTAAAATTTACATGTTTAAACAGGAACCCACACACCTAAAAGTGTTGTTTAAATTCTTTAGATATCATTATCAAAATCTATGAGACATTGTTCACCAGCTAAAAAGAGACCACAATGATTCTTCAGAACTCAAAAGAACATTTGACAAAGAAAACGAATAGATTATTCACAGAAGGAACTTGAGAGACTAAAAAGCATATAAAATGTTCTCAAAGTCATTGATAATTTTACAAATGCAAATTTAGCATCACAGGTCCATCAGATTGGGACAACCCAGAGAGAGAGAGTAGAGACAATGTTAGCAAGGCCCAGAGACTTTCATGCACTTCTGATGAGAACAAAGTCAAAGACAATGGCTCCAAACCCAGGAATTCCTTCTTGACAATCCCTAAAGAAATTTTTTTTCTTTTTTTTTATTTAATCTTTTGGGTTTTTTTTTGTTTTTTTTTTTTTTT
>CM052706.1:24578112-24606159 GCA_028551405.1 Uromys caudimaculatus
TTTCTCCAACCCCTCCATCTGGGACCTCACTCTCAGTCCAGCGGTTACTGTAAAGTGAAACTTGAGTATTCTGAACTTTTGGGCTAATATCCACTTATCAGTGAGTACATACCATGTTCATTCTTTTATGACTGAGTTACCTCGCTCAGGATGATATTTTCTTTTTTTATTTTTTTTATCATTGCCTTTTTCTATTTCTTTTTTTTTTTTTTCATTTTTTGATACTTTATTTACATTTCCAATGTTTCCCCCTTTCTAGGTCTCCTCTTTGGAAGCCACCTATCTTCTCCGCCTCCCCCACCTCTATGAGGGAATTCCACCTCCCACCACCTGCCCACCCACTCCCATATTCCCACCTTGACATTCCCCTTTACTGGGGCCTCTGCTCCCCCTGATGGCCAACAAGGCCCTCCTCTGCCACATATGTAGTCCAAACCATGGGTCCTTCCATGTGTATTCTTTGGTTGGTGGTCCAGCCTCCAAAATGTTGTCTTTTTAATTAGCATGCTGGGGGCCAGTGACCTTGCTTAGTGACCTTGCTTAGTTTGTTGGAGCTGCCAGAGCACAAGCTTTCATCCCAAAAGCTCCAATACCACGCCCAGATCTGCCTTCAGAAGCTTCGTGTGAGCCTTACAGCACGGAGCCTGAGAACTATCAGTAAGCAAGAGATGGAGGCTCTTGTAGGAGAGCCACCTGGCTGTGGATTTCACACAAGCAAGACTCAAAAGAATCAAGGCATAATTCTTCAGGACTAACCAGAGAGAGGCAACAAATTATAGTCTGGGTAGCATGTCACATGTTTCCTTGCATTGGTTTGTTTGCATCTGCCTACTTTCCCCTGCCAAATTACCCAAGAGTCCTTCTCATTTTATGAAAAATATAATCATGTGTCACCTATGGAAGATGATCACACTGAGCCTGAGAAGAGTCCAGCATATTCTTTTTATAGGGAAAAAAAAAACAGAACAGAAGATCAACTAGAAATCACTTTAATATTCAAATGGAATGAAATGACTTTAATATTTGAATGGAATATTTTAATAACTCTTTCAGAATTTCAGACAATATATTTGGTCACATTCACCCCACCCCTTCTCAGAACTCCTCCCAGATTTACCTCCATATCCCTAGCCCCTACCCCAGCTTCATATAGTCTTTATTTTTTAACAAAAAACAAAGTCCAGTTTGTGTTGCTCATATACTCCCGGGTATAGGGCCAAATGGAACAAAGTCGACCTATCAGGGACCATATCCTTAAAAAAGAAAATGACTCTTCCTTCCCCAGAAACCATCAGCTATGTGTAGGTCCTCAGTTAGGGATCAGGGATCATGACCATCTCCTGTTCTACTCTAGAATATTGACTGGCTTGAGCTCCTATGCAGGCAACCACAACTGCTGTGAGTTCATGAGTACAGAGTCTTGTCATGTCTAGAAGATACTGTTATCTTCTACACACACACACTCACACACACACACACACACACACACACATACCAACCTCTAGCTTAACAATCTTTTTTCCTCCTCTTTCATCATCGTGCCTGAGCCTTGGTCATGGAGGACGCTAGAGATATCCCATATGTGACTGATCACTCCACTGGCATTTATCCCTTGCACTATGCCAGTGAGTTTCTACCTTAACCACTGTCCACTACAAAGAAACTTATCTGATGAGGTCTGACAGCGCTACTTATCTATGGATATAGAGACACAAATTTAAAAGGCAATTTGATACTATGTCAATTTAGCAAAATATAGTAGTAGGTTCATCCCTGGGGCTTGTAAACTCCCCCAAGCATGGATTCTTAGCCAGATTAACAGTACCAGGCAAGTGTGGAGTGGGTTTTGAATATAATTTTTAAAAGTTGTTGGTTACCCCCATAACATGCATGCCACTATTGCAGCGATGGGCTATCTTGCCATAATGGTCAGTATTGTAGTTCACAGAGTTCATAGCTAGGTAAAATGGTGACCTCTTCCCACCCCATGTTGCCTACCACCACCTTCTAATTCTATGAGAACAACCCAGCATGGGAAAAGCTTCATGGTAAGTATAAATTTGATTTCTTCATGTCTTGTGACCAAAGTAAAATTACTGTAAATATTACTTATATACATGTGTGTGTGTGTGTGTGTGTGTGTGTGTGTGTGTGTAAGTTTTTAACTATATAAGAAAGTTTATTCTGCTAACTCCCTGTTCATCGTATGCTCTACTTTCTATCCCCACAGCTACCTTTGCTGCCGTCTGCTTAACTCAGCTTTGCCCAGGAGAAAACCTGTGGGAAAAGGCACTCCTGAGTTAGAGAGCAAAGCTCTGTTTAAAGGTAGCTGTTGCCATCTCTTTCTTCTCCATTCTGGTAGGAAGCATGAATGACATTTCAAGACCATCAGCCACTTTGGAGCCACAACCTGAAGCACAAAGTCAGCCTGTGTTGAGGGCAAAAACCTAGACAGGTATGAACTGGTATTATGCTGCTTTCTGGATCTCCACTGCCTGCGCGTGCTCCCCCACCTCCTACTGCTCAGCAGGTATTAGTTGGTTGTCACCGGCAGACAGATGGATTCTTGAGACATTTATTTTTCTGTAGAGGCCTAGATTTTTCTCACATTTTAATAATCCTGTAAACTAGTGCTGCATATATATATATATATATATATATATATATATCCTATAGAACAACTACATTTTTATTTTAAAATGATGCTCACAGATTATAAATGGAGAGAGAAATAGATTATAGGTTGTTTCTCCTGAATTTCCAATATAAAATAACTATAAAATAACTAAACCTCAAACCCTACTTTAAAGACATATTTCTCAAAAATGTTTTTTTAAAAGTGTGCTTGAGACATGATCAGGGGAGAAATAACACAACACATGTTTCTTAAAAAATGTAAGTGATGATTCTTACCAATTCTAGCATCTAGTCAGTCCCAAGAAACTAGATGCTGCTAGGATTAAGCTGTGCTTTAATTATTCATCTTATTTTTAAACATGATCTCTTCATAACGGAATAACTGATGTGCTACAAAAACTGCCAACACTTTAAAATTATACTAAGGGAAAATAATAGGAACCTAAGAAAATTGGAACAATATTAAAATTTCTTTTGTGGATAAGAAATTTATTTTGAGTTGAAGAAAAAATATTTCTTTCTATCCATCCTGTGAAATGTGACCTGGAGAGAGAGAGAGAGCGCGCGCGCGTACAGAATTATCCCAAAGGAAAAAATCTTATATATGAGCTTTATTTTCTCTAAATCAGTAATTCCAAATTATGAAAAGTTTTGTTGAATGCTTTTAACTCAAAAGAAATAAAAATTGTATCATATAGTAAAAGTAGGAAATTTAACGATTTATAGTCTAATAATCTCATTATAAAATTTAATGAGAAAAATGATAAATTTTGTTGAAATTCAGTCCTTTATGAGTGACCATGTTTTCTCTTTGTGTACTGTTAGTAAAGAAAGAAAGGCTAGAAGTATATTATGGCATATTTTAATTATTCCAAGATGGGGATTTATAGCAAATGCAAAGCAGCTCTTTATGGCTATGGTTTTTCTTATTTTCATATAAAAACAACAATAGAAATGGTCTAGTTATTCTTAATTGCACTGATATTGGAAAATACATAACATCTCAAATAACTAGTTCAAAAAAAGAATTGCTTCTGATAAAACCAGACATTGGAAAAATAATAGGTGCGTCTCCATTTCACTTTGTTCAGACAATTTTAAGGAAACCATTTTACTAATACTTGTTAATATGAATTGTAAGGCATCTTCTTATTAATTTGCTGATGTTTTCTCACCTGCTAAATTAGCTTTCAGGAATCTGGATTCATATAATATGGTGTGTGACAGAGGCATGTGGTGTTTGCCATATACAGACTCGTAAATTCCATGCAGTTAGATATGACTGCATAGCTAGTCCTAGTTCAAGAATGTGGATCAAAATGGTTCTTGTTCTAGCCCTCAACCCTGAGATGGTCTTTGGGGTAGGAGGTAAGAAAGTGTGGAATTAATGACACAGACTCCAGGAGCCAGGAGAGAAGCAGAAGCAGACTCATTTATTGTGAATATAGGGAGTGCTTTCATACCCTCCACCCATGTCCTGTTTGTCTGTAACTGCTGGTCCTACAAAGTTGGCACCAGCTGATTGACTGCCCTGGTCACATGCTTTGTCTTCTCAGGGTGTCAGGCAGGATTCTGGATTAGTAAATGCAGATGTGCTTGCTGCTCGCTGCACATGCATGGGCCATTGCAGACTACTAGTCAGAACACGCTGGCTCACTCCTCCTACAAATAATGACTATGTGTCTCTTCCGAAGTGAAGCATTTTAGGACTTCAGAGCCAGGATGTGACCGAGAATCAACCCCACTCTTTTTCCTGGAAAGGGAAGCCAAGGCAAGTGTTTGGAAGACAAAGATTCAAGAAGGTAGACTTCAGTCAGCCTGGGTCCCTAACTAAATCTGTAAGACACAATCCTTGGCAGCAACCGATGGTAGATGCAAACAGTGATAAGAAACTTTTCTTGTATTGAGTTATGCAATTGTAGTCTGGTTAATTAATCAAGATGATTGTATGTCTTTATATAAATAGAGTTCAACATAAACTAACTAAAATAAGAGTTGATATTGTAAATACACAGATATACGCTAAAGCTAGTTCTCGATTATAGGTCATAGAGACACAGTTATCAGAAAACACCAGTAAAATCTGGAGTTTATATTTAAATGTGTTCTATATTTATTGCATAGAATGCCTGCATGCATCCAGTACTCAGCCCTGGGCTTTTGCATTTCTTTAGGTCACTCGGAGGGGGAAAAATGAAAGGAAATAGAAGTAATTTTTCCTTCTAAATTATCAGTACAATAGTCACATAATGCCAACATGGAAAATTGTCTTTAACTATAAAACTTAAAGCACGTTTGGACCATTTGGACCACATCAACTAGGAAGCATTCCCTGAAAACCCTCTGATCATATCCTGCTGCAAAAGCGTGCTCATATTCAGGAGAGAGAGAGAGAGAGAGAGAGAGAGACAGAGAGAGAGAGAGAGAGAGAGAGAGAGAGAGAGAGAGAGAGAGAGAGAATGAATTGGAGAGGAATTTTTCTCCAGCACTCTGTCCAAGAGCCTCTTCCTCAACCCTCTGGCGTACCCCTCCTCTTCTGTGCCTTTGGAGTGGTGTGTGACAGCATTTTGTGTCCTGGTCCCAGATCTTGCATGCCACACTCTTCCTTTGGAGAGTTCATTCTTCTCTCTGGCAGATTCCTCACTGTGGGAGCAGCTGATGTGAGCATTTTCACTTAGATGATCTGTAAGAACCTCAAACTCCCAAGCTGTTAATGATTTTCCTCCAATCCCCCCTTCTTGCTGCCCCATACACAGCTACTCTTAGCTGACACAGGTGTGGGAGCTGCTGCCAGCTGTCTAGAGGCCTCTGCAGGGTATAGCCAGAAAGCTGACTTACATTGCAGAAAAGAATTTCAGGATGAATGTGTATCAATCAAAATTGATGTTTATGAAGGAAGGCACATTACAGAGCTGGGGTGAGAGAAAGACTTGCCCTGAGCTAACTTAACAAAGGCTACAAATGGGGCTTTATGTCTTTTGATGTTGTACTGGTCTCAGGATAAAATTATTAACTACGTTTAAGGATTAAGGCCTACAATTTAAAGAGAATAATGAGTTGGTTTATGTATTTCTCTTAGATAAAGAATTTCCTCCACAAGCTTGAAAGGTGCACAGTGTGCATGGGAATTAAACACTGATAAGGTCAGAGGGGCGGAAGACATGGTTCCCATTTAACAAGAGTGACCATTGTCACCTTGCTGTCATCGCCCTCTGTCTATCTGAGCCCCCTCACCCCTCTATGGACAAGGACAAAAGTGTATTCTCCATGAAGCTGAGGATGCTGGGACTTCCTCCATTTCCCAGACTTTTCCAAGGCCCTGTCGGGGGCTTCAACCATATCCTTACTTGGCGTCCTTCAAGAACACAGTGCCCCCAACGCTTAATCATGACTGCTCCAAACTGTCATTTTTCCCATGCGAGTTCGCTCAGTGTCACTTCCCTCTGTGCACATAACACTGGAGAGGCTCTGCAGCAGCTTTCGGGTGGGCTCAGTGGTGGGCGCTAATGGTAATGCTGTGGAAGACACTCAACATCTTCCTGACTTCTAGAAGCTTGCAGAAAAGTGAAAGCCTTAAGAGGCTCTGCAGAAAGAGTGTCCTGAAGTCCCTGGAGGCAGGGGAGAGCCAACGGAAAACATGGAGCAGAAGCTAGTCTGCTCTTCCTATACCCTAGAACTGCTGAGAATGAAAGCAAAAGCCGAGGTTTCAGTGCTCAGCTACACCTGCATAGAAACGCCTCTCTTCCTGTGGATAGTTTTAATTATCATGGTTATGCAGTAATAGAGTTGGCAAGCAATTTTTTAAAAACTGTATGAGAATGCCACAAAATAAATTACATCGTAATTCTTATGCTACAGGGTACAAACCTGTACCAACACTGCAGACAGAGATCCCTGTGAAGAGAAGCGTGCTTCACTATCCTTGTGAGTCCCTAGGTCTGATATAGTTTTCCTTCCCAAAATATATTAGCTCCTTTTACATCCCTGTAACCAAAATATCTGAGAAATCTTTACCAGTAGTAAAATCTGTGAACCACAATAATGGCCAGCCTGGAAGATATCTCCTATGGTACAATAGTGGCTCTTCTATCTGAAAGGTAACCAACAGCTGTCTGACTGGAAGATGGCTTATGTTTGGTACTGTAAACCTAGCCAGCTTCCCATGTCTGGAAAGGTCATAGATTCTAGAGGAGAGCCTACTACTGGTATTTCTCCAAATCGATGTAGTTTCTAACTGTATTCTAAATACTTATACTTATACCTACAGAGAAATTTAAATCTCACACTTCATTAAAGAAGGTTCTTTTTGGAGCAGATGGAGACTATTTCAGAGATCCACAAACTGATCAAAATGCAAAGGAAGAAAAGAACCATGGGATGCCTGCACCAACTGGTATATCTAAAACACGACTCCCACATCTAAGACTTAGGAACACTGTAGAAGAGGAAACAGAACGATCGAAAGAGCCAGAGGACCAGAATGTCATCTTGAGACAGTGTCTTCTAGATGTGACAAAACAATACACTATGAAACCTCAATCGTATGGTTGTCTAAATAAAACTTGCTTAATGACTGCACCATTTGACATCCCAAGGTTGATAGGGAAAATGGAAAATTTCACAAGCCCCACCCCTAAGTGATGAACTGCAGGCTCTTTCTCTCTCTCTCTCTCTCTCTCTCTCTCTCTCTCTCTCTCTCTCCCTCCCTCTGTGTGTGTGTGTGTGTGTGTGTGTGTGTGTGTGTGTGTGTGTGTGTGTGTGTAACAATAATTACAAAAGAGATCATGAAATAAAGAGGAGTTTGAGAGCATGGGGGAGCTGGAGGGGGAGGGGGAATATAAATCATACCAATATTGTACTCATATATGAGATACTCAAAATTACAAATTTTCATACCATTGAGTCAGATCTGGTGGGTAAGGAAAGAGGAGGTGTCCGGAAAGAGTTGGGGAGGGGGCTGGGGGATGAAAATCAACAAACCACACCACATTATGTGAATTTCTTGAAGAACTAATCAAATCATTAAAATAAAGAAATAATGAAAGAAACCAGCCAGGTGCTGGAGAGAATCCTCAGGGGTTAAGAGCATTTGTTGCTTTATACAGAGGGTCAAGTTCAGTTCCTAGCACTCGCTGGCAGCTCGTAGCCACCTGTAACTCCAGACCCGGGGATCTGATGCTCTCTCTGCCCTCCGCCAGCACCGGGCACACATGATGCACAGGTATACATGCAGGAACTCACATCTATACATAAAATAAAAATAAAATTAATCTTAAAATAACATCCAAAAGCCCTACATTGTCAGTTACATACAGCAAAAGTCAGGTGACTTCTCAATAATGTGGTTAAATGCCAAGGGTTAATTTTAGAAACATTTAAAATATTTTGTGTGTGCTTAACTTCAGATCAACTCAGTACACGTTTTCATAATTAATGATTGATCTGGAGTGTAATATGGCTGACAGATGGCATCCTGGCAGGGGACGAAACACCCATGGGGAGAGGAACAAGCAGAAGCTTCAATATCAAAACCTTACATTGAAAGAAAGCTAGGGGTCCAGGGGATTGTATGGGAAAAATCATGATATTCACAAAAGTACAGATAAAATATACATATGTATACATATATATATACACATACACATACACATATATATAAATATTTTAATGATTGATCTGGAGTATCATATACACATATGTGTGTATATATGTGTGTATACATATATGCACACATACATATCACACACACACACATACATATATACATACATATATGGTAGTACGAGTGCCATTGTGAGACTATGCACTCACACTACCAAGCAAGGCACAGCATGCAAAGAAAGACAGAGTGGAATCCACAGGCTCAACACAGAAAGTTCTCCAGGCTCACAGTCATGCTCACGTGCAACACATTTCTATAAAAGTACGTGATGAGTAAAACTTTTCTCAACTACCAACAATGTGAAGCATCTTTATGGGTTCTACAAAAGTCCTGATCACCTTTCTGAACTCCTCAGAAAACAGAAACCTTGTCATGATCAGAATAAGCACGTGATGGAAGAAATGTACTTGTGTCTGGAGCTCAAATAAGGTCCTATTTCTCTAATTCGTCAGCTGCTAAGCAGGTCCAGGATGAGGGAGTTTCTCCCTTATTCTAAAATCTCGCTTTTGTTAATATTTATGTTCGTGATCTTGTATTGTTGTGAGTGAAGGGGATGAAGCATCCAGATCCACTGGCGGAGATGCGAGAAGTCTGGGTTTCACGTAGCTGTCTCATCTCAGCCCTGTGGCTGCCGGAATGATCTTGCTCCATGAAGGAAAGAGCATGGGAAGCAGTCTGTGGTCATTGTGCTTCTGCCGTGCCATAATCCAGAGGCCTTTCTTGTTCCAAAAGCTGTGCCTCCTCACACTGACAGATCTGCCTCAAAGTTCTGCCAACTCAGCCACCAGACTTGAAATCAACCTGAACTCCACAGTGAGGTGTCCTGGGAACTTGGGTTTCCATTTTCCACTGTTCCTGCTTATTTTGTTTCAGTTTTAGAGCTTGGGTTTGTTGTTGTTTAGTTGGTTGGTTTGGTTTGTTAAGAGGCTTTAGGTTCACACAAAATTAAGTAGACGTTATAAATTTCAGTATTCCTCAGCATAGAGGTACATGTTTACAACTGATGAGCCTGTGTTGACCCCATGTCATCATTTGGCATCTCTGGTTTACCTTAAGGTTCACATTTTTATAAGTATTAATTGTTCATATTAACACAGTTTAGTGAGCTTCATCCATACATGGACCAGCATACACTGCTCAAACCCAAGCTCCCTTTATCTATAACACCCAAACATCCTTCCCAATCTACTTATTTATTTATTTATTTATTTATTCATTCATTTATTACTACTTTATTTCAGATTAACTTAGTTTCTATGAGTAGAGTATGCAGTGTGTTATCTTTGCATGCTTGGCTTATTTCACTTAGCACCATGGTTTCCAGTTTATCTACTTGGCTACAAATGGCAGGGTTTCACAGTCTTGGTGTGCCACAGTTTACCCACTAGCCTACTGAGAAACATTTTGGTTTCTTTCTACCCTGGTTAATTACGAATAAAACTGCTCCAAGCATCTATGTGTAGGTTTTTCCAGGGACAGTTACTAATTCCTTTGGGCAAATATCAACAGACACAATGATTGAGTCATTTGATAAGACTGCTTAGTTTCATAAGAAGCTACCAATACTTTCAGCATAACCAGCCCAGCAGAGAGAATGCCTCAAGGAGACACAAACATGCTTGGGGAAAAGGAGTCTCAAATGAAGGGTGCTTGGAAAACACTAGCTCCATGGCGATAACTAAAACTGAATCCTTGTCTTTTGCCTTCTACAAAAGTTAACTCACCAAGAATCAAAACAAATTCAAGATATGAAACTACTAGAAGAAAATACTTCAACCTTGGGACAAGTGATGATTTTCTAGATTAAACAAGAACACTATAGACAAATGACATTTCAACAAACTAGAAAGATCCATGTAACCAAAGAAACGAGGCACAGAACAACCAAAAAGAAAAAAAATCAAGGGATCAGTGCTGGGGGGATGGCTCAGCAGTTAACAGCGCCTCCTTGCAGAGAACCCCGAGTTCTGTTCCCAGAATCCACATCAGTCAGTTCAAACCTTCTGTAACCCCAGTTACATGGAGGCCAAAGCTATCTTCTGGAGTTTGCAGTAAAATCTGCACTCACGTGTGCACGTACCCACACCTACACACATACATATTAATGTAATCAAATAAATAAATAAGGAATGATCAATAAAAATGTAATATACATGTTTATGTTCATATACCTATGAGTATAATTTAACTTATAAAAAGGAATGTCCTTCCCTTAGCTATGGAATTTCTTTCCACAGTGTTAGTTACCCATGGTCAGCTATAATCTGAAATTATTAAATGGGGTTCGTAAGTTATAAAATGAAGATGTCACCACTGTGATTGGAAGGGACACTTTAGCCAGGATCACAGAAATAAGCAGTCACAGGAATAGGAGTCCTATGCTACCTGTGTCCCCTCTGAGGTCCTAGGACAGGTAATGCTTCCTAACAGGGATGGACAACACTGCTTCAATATGATCTTAACTCTCCTGCTTCAGAACTTTCATAATTGTTAAAGCAGTTTTTCTCCTAGGCACATACAGTGGAATTGAATTTGTCTCAGAAGCTGACTTCCAACGGCACCCTGCCTAACTCCATAACGGCTCTGAAACTTCAATTCTGAAGCAGTCTGTCCCTACCCAAGTGCTGAGGTGCCATGTCTAGAAGCAGACCTGAACTGTATGAATCAGACTCATAGCTCAGGGCAGTAAAGGATGTCTGTGTCCAGTGTGCAGTTTCGGGGATATGTGGCGGGCTACAGGCTGAAGCACTTCTGCAGAGGTTTCTTGCTCTGAAGAGCAGCTAGGGTGTAGCACTGCCTGGGGGCCTTATTTCCTGGTTACCGTCTCAACAACCTATCAGAGTCCTTCAAGGGCAACTCTGTTTTACAGAAGTACATATTCAGACCCAAATGGACTAAATGATTTGCTCAAGGCAGAACAGCCGGTAATGTTCAGATAGACAGGCAGGAAGAACTTGCGTTGGACACTGTTCTCTTAATTATGAAATGACAGCGATAATGACAACCATGATTGATCACTCAGTTATTTGGGGGCCAAAGCGCCTGCTAGACGATGGGACACATTTCTCCCACTTTCTTCAAAGAGCTCTTGCAAGGGTGGGCATGTGTTGGAGCCCGAGATCTGAAGGAGGGAATTTATAACACATCAAAAAGCAAACATAATGCGTACTAATGGTTGGGGACCGAGGACATGGACAGATTGCAGAAATGAAGGTCAATTAGGAGTAAAAACAGGTATTTTTGCTTCTTCAAATAATTTCTTGCTGAAATCCTTCATGGTCCATGCAAAATAGGACTGGGTCTTCAGAAAAGGCAAATAAGCAGGGGGAGGTCCAGTCTTCATATTTCCAGGGCATTGCTGCTCCAAGACTGAAGAGTCTTTGAGCAAGAAATTGGAAGTTCAGAGATGTACAGAGACTGAAGCCAGCTCACAGATTAGAAGATGAATTTGAACACAGTTATGTACAAGCAAGTCAATGGCCTCTTCAGTACCCAACTCTGTCTTTTCTTTAAGTCTGTCATCACCTGACTGAGGGACCACCTTGTGACCTGAAAGCAGAGAGAACCCCATGATGCTTACATTTTGAGCTCTGCCTGCCTGCCCCCGCCCTCCTTCTTCTTCCTACCCAACTACAACTGGTTCATTGTACCAGACCCATGATTCATTGCTGCTGGGTTCAAGCCACAGCTCAGCTCTCTGGGGACCATGTTTGAGGAGCTCGGTAACTCAGGGCCTCCACTCTAAATTCCTATTAAGCACTCTAGATTTAATAGCTGCTATTAATACAAATTATGCTTCATTAAGCATGAAGCTAAGGAGAGCAGCGCTCGAAGGCTCCAGTTCAATACCAGGCTGAAGGACAAACAGAACAGCTATTTTTAATCCTGGCAATGTCAGTGGGGAGAGAGCAGCCTGCCACTGTGTGTGCCTGTCACTGCTGTTGCAAATTGAGTTTTTCACAACCTCAAGTAAACATCCCTTGTTTTCAGCTCACTGCATGTGATGGAGATAAACATTTCACGCCCTTGAGGGGATGGTGGCTTCCACAACTTTTCCTTCATGATTTTTTTTTTCCTATAGAAAGTGAGGAGGTACAGGGAGGAAGGGCTACCAGCAGGTGTCCTTCCAGAGCTTGCTGTTGGAATCTCCCTGAAGCTTGTGGCCCATCTTAATGGATGCTCTAGCTCTTTCTGGCTTGGGGGATCTTAGCCATCTGTGGTGGTTTGAATGAGACTATCCCCCTAAGCTGATTTGTTTGAATACCTGGTCCCCAGCTGGTGGGACTGGGTGGGGAGGATTGGGAGGTGTGACATGATTGGGGAGATAGTTCTAAGAGCCAACTTTGAAGTTTCAAACCACTTGGGCCATTCCCAGAGTGTTTGCTCTCCACTTCTTCGTGGCTATATCTGGATCTGAGCTCTCTACTGCAGCTTCTGCGCCATGTCTGCTGGCCTACTGCCCTGCTCTACCCCATAATGGTCATGGATTCTAACCTTCTGATTCCATAAACCCCAAATAAACTCTTTCTTCTCTACGTTGCCTTAGTCATGATGTCTCATCACAGCAGTAGAAAACCGACTAAGACGTTGCCACAACGCCTTCTATGTTACCTATAGGCCGTGTTATGTCCAAAGCCATCTCAAGAGGAGGCAAAAATCACTGGAGTGGCACTCTCCCAGAACAGAAGTCAGAAATCGTCTCCTTGGAAAAAGCCAGGTAGTACGTATTGTGGGCTTTGTGGTCTCTGCAATGACTCTTTGGCTCTGTCACTGATACACAAAACTAGCCATCGCCTGCAGATAAAAGAATGTGTCTGGTTACATTTTAATAAAATTTTATTTACCAAAAGTGAATATGGGCCACATCTGTCCTATAAGTCACACTTCTCGCTTCTGATTCAGATTTTCTGAGTCAATTCAGACATTTTTATAGTGAATATGCCAGTCTTGGCTGAGCATCCTTAAGATATATCTGCCCTCTTGCATTCTGCTACATGTTAAATATGATGGGATCAATCATTTTTATCTGTTCTAATATCTTAGAATGCCTGCATTGCAAAGAGTTCTGCTGCTGTGTGTCTCAGCCTGTGTTGGTTTATACATTTGTTGATCTTTACCCCCACCCCATCTTGAGAAGCCCCTTTAGCTGTGAGTACAACTGAGGGAGAAGAAGCTTAAAATGACATGGTTGGCATGCTTTCTTCCCTGAGTACAAGATGGCAGAGTGCATTTCACGAGCGTGTGGGAAGCAGGATTTGTATGTCCACCAACAAAAGGCATTTCAAAAACAGAACACTTGAATAAGAAGCCAGAGTGGGACAGGAGCTTTCTGGGCCAGATGCAGATCTAGTTAAGAGTCTACAAGGCAATAAAATAATAGCTGGAGAAGAAGGAGTTATTTGCTGTTAAACAGAACTGCAAATTAGCATGTAACTTTACAGTATCTGGGCTCTACTTTCTCATAAACAGCAAGGTCAGACACAGGTCATCCTCACAGATAATTAATCCTCCATCAATGCCATTCACAATTAATAGGTCAGCTGCATATGTATCTACCATAAGTAATTTTTCTTCACAGTCCTCTAAGGGCCACAGAATGATCATAGAGAATGATCTGGGAGATGCAGAGGGAAGTGAGTTCTTGGGAACGTCTTTGAAACTGCAGGCCTGTTAACTAGACCGCTGATGAGGCCACTCGGTATGAACGAACCAATGCTTGCTGCACCCTACTACCTCGGTTAATCTGCCGTCCTAGAAGGCTCTGCTCACTCTTCCAGTGGGGTGGCTTTTACGCATGGCTTAGGCGAAGAGCAATTGTAACATCCACAGCTCTGTTGGCCTCCCTGGCCTTCAGACCACCAGAGATTTGAGCAGGTTCAACTGGGCGAAGGCAGGCAGTGATGAGATTGCACTAGCCTTACTCAGCCTAACAAGAAGACACAAAAGCAAAACACAAAATCAGGAAAACCAAAAACCTTCACACACACACACACACACACACACACACACACACACACCTCAAAATCACAAATACTTTTATGGATCCTGATGTGTTTATAATATATATATATATATATATATATATGTTATATGGGTATAGGGGAGGTAGGTGTGGAGGAAGGGTGTGCCTCAGGAGGCCCATGCCGAGACATCCCTTCCCCCAGAGGGACCAGACACACTCGAAGGTATAGTATAGAAATAGAGTTTATTTAGGGCATGGGGAGGGGAGTTAAGAGGGTAGTAGAGGCAGAGAAAGGCAGAGAGAGGGAGAGAGTAGAGAAGTAGAGGAGTGGAGGCTGGTCATGACCACGTGGAGAGAGGGGGGAAGGGAATGGGGAGAGGTAAGAGATAAGAGATGCGAGAGAGAAGCAAGAGAAAGATATAAGAGGGAGAGGAGGGGCAAGCAGCCCTATTATAGTGGAGCAGGTCAACCTGGCTGTTGCCAGGTAACTGTGGGGTGGAGTTTAGACAGAATGCTAACATTTACCCATTTTGGTTTAATTAAAAAGAAAAATTAGAAAGAGGCAATGGCAAAGCAGGAATAGGGTGGTCATAATATCTGACTGCTTCATGCTGGCATTGGGGGCTACATGTCTCTGGGGAACCTAGAAGAATAGGGGTGGGGGATGCTTGTCCAGTTGTAGGAGAGTTGGCAGTTTCCTTGCTGTCCAGGGTCTGTGGAGCTGTCTGAGGGTAGGTCAGAAGGAACAGGTCCAGTAGAAGTGTCTGTGTCTAAGAGGAGATTGAAGCATCTGATGGTTGCTTCTCTGGAGCTGTCCTGGGTGTAGTAAATGCCTGGACTTGACAAGATATTGAAACACATTATTATAGGTAGAGAAATAGATTAAGTACGTTTGGGAGAAAGAAAATTTGTTTTTAAATGTACATTTTAAACCCAAAGGAATCCCACCTTTTGGAATAAGTAGTAAGCGGGAACTTTGTGCAGATGTACTTATCTGGATGGAGTATTTTGGGTCCATGAGAGGCAGATCTGAGTGGATTTTCTGTAGCTTATAAGTTTATAAAAGAGTTAACAACATGAGTTAACAACATGAACAATCTTTAAGATGAACCTTTTGTGGAGCAGAAGGGACAAGATTAAAAAGTTGAAAAAGCTGGATCGTGTAGTAGAATGTTTTATTAGAGTTAGGCAAATTTATAGGAACTCAGATAACATTAGGGTAGTGGCATAGCAAGAGGAAATATGAAGCATTTAATTGATGGAAACCGAGTTTAGGTAAGGAGATAGTATATTACATCTGTGAAAACTTAGCTGTCAATGTTGTCAGAAGTCTGAGAAATAGTAAACAATAATCTAGCAGTTGTATTATTTAAAAAATGACAGAGTCCACTAGTCAGCAGTTCCCTGGCCTCTGTGGCAACTCGGGCAGAGTCAGTCTGGCTTTCAAGCACAGAAGACGCAGGGCTTTTTCTCTGTGGAATGGATACACATGAAATGGGAAGTAAGCTTACCTTGGTTTAGTAGTCAAGCCCCTTGACCCAAAGTATCCAGTTTTGTCCACTGTGTTTTCAGTGATTGTCATATCACAATCTAGGCAGTATCCCGCAGCTGTGTCCATATCTTTGAGACCATCGACCATCCTGAGCCAACTGTTAAGACTTTGGGAATTCTGTCTGCTATAAACTTAATAATTAACAAACTTCTGACAGGATTGAGAACTGTATACATTAGTTATAACTGAATAGAATTTAATAGCAGTAGCAAAGAGACATATGGCTAGGACCAGAATAAGGAAGCAAGCAGCAGTGGCATGGAAAGAAAGGGAGAGAGAGAGAAAGTCCCTGTGTGTGCTGGAAGGTGGAAACTCGATCAGGGATCAGGGACTGGCAGAGCAGGAGCCAGCTGAGGGAGCTGGGCAAGATAGATGTAGAGCAGAGAGTGAGGGTGGGGGAGGCAGCAGAGTCCCTGGCAGAGAGGGGGCGGAGACAGAACTGGCTTGAGGCAAGGCCAAAGCTGAGTTTCCCCACAGCTGTGAGCTTTGGAGGGTGACAGGTAGTCAAACACTCACGGTAAAGCGAGTCTAAGGGAGGGGACCTCCAGCAGGATGCAAGGGGCAGAGCCAGACCCACCTTTCCTGCTAAGAACCGAGCAGAGCCAAGGAGTAGAGGGGGGAAGGGCAGCAAGTGGGATGCCCAGCAGGGAGCACCAATCAGACTTGCTTTTCTGGCTAACTAGCTGAACCAGTGGTTTCAGGGAACCACAAATGAGACGGGGAGAGGGAATTCTGTACTACAGGTCCTCAGTGAGAAAGTGCCAGTTTAGCGAGTTGGAGAGAGAAATTGTTTTAGACCAAGACATCCCATTAAATAGGGACAAAGGTGGCGAAGACTGACCCCTGGGTGAGAG
This sequence comes from Uromys caudimaculatus, assembly GCA_028551405.1. Classification (NCBI taxonomy): domain Eukaryota; kingdom Metazoa; phylum Chordata; class Mammalia; order Rodentia; family Muridae; genus Uromys; species Uromys caudimaculatus. Next base: position 24,594,780 of record CM052706.1, read on the forward strand.
AATAGGTTTATTGACTGCCCATAGCAGCGTCCAGAGGGCATCAATAACCCGAGAGAGATTCTAGCACAGGCCAGACTGCCAGGTTGTCACGTGGGAGCCTGGGGCCTAACACTCAGAGCCAGTGCTCTTGAGCCAGAGACCAGTTCACCCAGGCCCGGGATTCTCAGTGGCAGCGAAAAAGAAACTGTCTCGAGGGAGAAGAAATCTCACCCAAGGGAAAAAGTCCTAAAACGAGGGTCAGTGAAAAAGACTGAATGTCGTCTCCCATCCTCAAGAACTATACAGGATAGCTCCGAGCTCAAGAACTCTCCCCAGAGTCCATGCAGACAGTTACTCTGACCAGTGGGAGCTGGGGGCTACCGGTTCTTTTGAGCTAGCAAGCATGGATCTCTCATGGTGGCTGAGGTGGGATGCAAACCTGCAGAGTTTCTAATCTGAGTCTCACAGCACCAATGATGTGTTTATAAAAATATAATAAGGTATATGTTATATGGGGTTATGGGGAGGTAGGTGTGGGGGAAGGGTGTGCCTCAGCAGGCCCATGCTGAGACATCCCTTCCTCCAGAGGGACCAGACACATGCGAAGGTATAGTATAGAAATAGAGTTTATTTAGGGCATGGGGAGAGGAGTTAAGAGGGTAGTAGAGGCAGAGAAAGGCAGAGAGAGGAAGAGAGTAGAGAAGTAGAGAGGTGGAGGCCGGCCATGACCATATGGAGAGAAGGGGGAAGGGAATGGGGAGAGGTAAGAGATAACAGATGTAAGAGAGAGGCAAGAGAAAGAAATAAGGGGGGGGGGGGCAAGCAGCCCCTTTTATAGTGGGCCAGGCCCACTTGGCTGTTGCCAGGCAACTGTGGGGAGGAGCATACCTGGCTGTTGCCAGGTAACTGTGGGGTGCAGTTTAGACAGAATGCTAACATATCCTAATAGTACCTCATCTTCATGATACCTTCCAGAAAGAATTCACACCTCAACTTGGCTGGTAACACAGTCCAAGTTAAAGGCAGTTACAGACTCCTGGTACATGGATATAGGAGCCAGACACAAATAATCTTGGTTGGGGGGAGTTGTAGGGAGGGGGGTCTGGGGGGAACATACAGAATCTGAGAAGGCTATCTTAACCTCTCAGGGGTTAGTGTTAGCAGGAAGTCTTAAGTTTCTTTTACTCAATAGACTAGAGAAAAGAGTTTATCAATTTCATTTCAAAGGACCAGAGTGAAGCATTCTGGGCCATAGGTCACAGGATTGCTACTGTAACTCCCAGGATTAGCAAGAAAGTTGCAATAGAAAATACACGCGCGCGCACACACACACACACACACACACACACTCAAGTATGGCTGGGTGGACAGGAACAGGTATCATGCTGTATTAAACCTACCAGCAACATTTTACCCATCCTTACTGTAGGCTATAACAGTCTCCCTAAACCAACATAACTAAGACCTCACTCCCTATTGCTGATTTAGCTCCTAAAGACTCTGCCTACACCCCCATGGTACTTACAGCCTTAAAGCTAAGTAAACTGTTGGTTTACTTTTGCCAACATCTGCTGTGAGCTTCATCATTTACAGGCAATTAGCACAACAGCCTCCTCCATTTGGCAGCGACTGAGAAGCTACACATGATAATAGCTCCTTCAAGTGGGCAAGGGACATGTGGAGGCTTAGAGACAATGTGTTGCTTCAGCAGATGACAGTGCCTTGGTGGCTCTGAGCATAAGTTGCTGAAAGCAGAGAAATATCCATAGCTGAAGGATGCGGGCCACGCATAGTATGGGGAGGGGTAGGATGAGGCATGCTCCAGACCTGTGGTACCCGAGAGAGGAGCTTGGGGTCTGAGGTAGTCCTTGACCAGACCCAAACCTCACTGACAGTCTGACATGAATATAAAGGTGGAAGTGGGCAGAGGCTGAGATGGGGATAAGCAGCCAGAAGCAGCAGAGCTGTATAAACTGAACCAGCACCCATGGGATGGTGGACATGACATGGGATGGAGGACATGACATGGGATGGTGGACATGACATGGGATGGAGGACATGACATGGGATGGAGGACATGACATGGGATGGTGGACATGACATGGGATGGTGGACATGACATGGGATGGAGGACATGACATGGGATGGTGGACATGACATGGGATGGTGGACATGACATGGGATGGAGGACATGACATGGGATGGTGGACATGACATGGATGGAGGACATGACAGGGGATAGAGGACATGACAGAGGATGGTGGACATAATCTGGCAGCTGCAGCTGTCAGAGCCCCAAACTTTTGACTTGAACAGTAACTAACAAAAGCTGGGGAGACAAAAACCAGGCCATGCCAGCTGAGGCAACTGCATCTGAAGCCACCCTCTAATATCCTTAAGGAAGACAACCTCAGTAAATGCATAGAATGTTTTCTTTTTGGAAAAAAAAAGAGCAGAAAAGAAAAGATTATGAAATACAGCATTTGAGATGTTGAGTTAAGTCCTTGGAAAAACTACTAGTGAATAAACAGCATAAGTGTTTTTTCCTTAAGAGGGTAGGAAAATGGACTAAATACAATGGCTTTGAAAGAAGGCTTTGAAACGCCACCATTTCTACTCCAAACTTGACCTGGCCAACTGAGGACAGCTAATAATGAGCATAGAGTTGCAATTACAGCTAAATGTATTATGTACTTGCTGTCATGACTTTTTGTAAAATATGCCACCCATGGGAGAGGAATAGGAAAGATTTCCCAGTCTGCCCCCACTGCCTGTACCCCACTGCATACCTATGGATGTTTACATATTTCCACTTGTCAATCAGAAAGGCCTTATGGGAACAAGGTGTGACCAACCATTCCATACCCACCTCTATCAAGTATTAAGCCACATTTCAGTCAACTAATACAACAATGACCCAGACTAAATATGGGCGTGGTCCTCAGCTGCTATAGATGGCTGATGCAAAGCTTAAGAAACAAGTTTTGGCTCTGGAGGTTGGTTTTGAAATGCATATGGCAGGTCTAGCTGGACTTCCAAATCTGCCAAAGCAATCACCCAAGCATTAATGACCTGAGTGTGCAGGTGTCCCGCTCTGAGGTGAATGAGGCTGAGAGTGTTTATCAGCATCTTGTCCTGAGCTCCACCTGTGCTTCCCATGGCTGTGCAGGCTGGGGAAGATGGCTGTTCTCTTAGCACTTGGGAGACACTCTCTAAGTCATGTAACTCTCTTCATCTCCTTGAGTTGTCAGAATTAGCTCATTACTGACTTGCATCCATAATTTATACCAGGAATGGAATTTCGATCAAGATCACATTGTAAGCGCATCATTTGAAGTTCCATTTGACTCCGATCTGAGCACAGAACAATAATATTTTCTATATAGATGAACTGTTAGGAAAATGGCCACTGTAGCAGAGTCAAGCTCAAGATGGCTGTATTTGTGGAGCAGAAGTGATGGAGAGATGCAGATTAGTGAACAGCTAAAACCCCTGTCCTGACATGCTCTGTTAGCATGGGACTTCTGTGGATTTTATTCTAGCGTCATGGGTAGGGGGTAGTTAAAAACCTATTGAGGGACTCCTGTCTCATGCTCTAGGAAAGAATGTCTTTTTAAATTGTATTTATTACTATTGGGAGTGGGGTGTGCACACCATAGCATAGGGGTAAAGGTCAGAGGGAAATCAGTGAACTTGGTTCTCTCTGTTCACCTGGGTTCTGGGGATCACGCTCAGGCCATCAAGTATGCAAGGCAAGCACTTCCATTCACTGAAGCAACTCACCTGCCCAAAAGATTTTCTTCTGGAATATGAATTATTTGGGGGGAGTTTCCATTTTCTGCTTATGTCTCTCTTCTTCCCTGGGATGTTTCCAGTCACTGACAAGTTTTGCAGCTATACAGGAAGAAGACAGATGCTGACATTGTATCTGTCATTCACTGACTCCTCCGTGAGGTCTGGGACAGCAGCCTTTTTGTTCTAAATAAAGAGACACCAGGCCAGTGAGATAACTCAACATTATCCAATAAGCACTTGCCACCAGGACTAAAAACCTGAGTTCAGTCCCTAGAACCCATATAGTAGAAGGAGAGAACTGACTCCTACAGGTTGGGCCCTGACCACCACATGCATATTATCACACATGCACACGCACATGCATGCAGAAATGCACATATAAATGAATAAATATAATAAACTTTGAAATAAAGACATGCCATTATGGGTTCTCTGTTATTTGTTGGATTTCCTCTTACATAAAATCAAATGTTTCTTAACTGCAGCTGTGTGTGACCCTGCTTTCAAATTCATGCAATGGTCAAGTGCAGCAGCTCATTCCTCATAAAATGAGCCTGTGAGCCAACACATGAGGAACGTGTTACAGTGAAAGACAGAAAACACAATAAGGCAACAAATAACCAAACATGAATGCATCCCAGATCAAACTAAAATTACAAACAAGTTGAGAGAAATTTGAAAGAAACATGGCTAGGATCCTCAGAGAGAATATCAACCAAAATAACAGTAGACCATGAAAACCCAAATAGAAATATTAAAAATGAAATATGTGGATAGTTAAATAAATAAGCTCAATGGGGAAAGTTTACTCCACTAGACACAGGATAGAATTGACTCAAAAGAAATAACCCAGAAAATGACTATAAAATTATAGTGATAAAAATAAGAGGAAGAGCGGGAAGAGATGTGGAAAGGAAGGAGTGATGTCTGAAGAGATGAACGGAGAACGCTTTCCAGGATTTAAGACTTGAACTTTTGTATTAAAGCTTGCTCTGGGCACAGGACTCAATAAACACCAATCTAAATTCAACATGTCAAAGGGAGAAGATAAAGAGGAAAACCTTAGAAATCTCCGGACAGCAACAAAAAGCTCCACTAACAAAATAAGACATGACAATGAGAGTGCCCTCCTGAGCTGGCCCTAGGATGCAGCTGAGCATCTCTCTCTTCCCTGAGCTCAGGATGCAGCTGAGCACCTCTCATCCCTAAGCTGGCCCCAGGATACAGTGGAGCACTTCTCATCCCTGAGCTGGCCCCAGGATGCAGCTGAGCACCTCTCCCACCCCTGAGCTGGCCCCAGGATGCAGCTGAGCTCCTCTCTCTTCCCTGAGCTCAGGATGCAGATGAGCACCTCTCCCACCCCTGAGCTGGCCTTAGGATACAGCCAAGTGTTGTAGATAGTCCTGGGGTTGCTTGTATTTTTATGTTAATTCCACTCTCCAAGGAGGGGTTGTCTGGAATGAGAAATGAGTCTTGTACTCAGGTGGCTTCTTGTGAACCTTCCCCAAATGAATAAACAGACTAATCACTGGGCGAGTAGGCAGGACTTCCGAGTTGGACAGAGGAAGAGAGGAAGCAGGAGAAAGTTAGGTCCTTTTGGACTGGGACTGCGTGAGGACAAGACGTAGCTACTAGTGTCTCCCGGTTTCAATGGCAGATCCATCAGGATTCACCTCCAGAGGATTTAGATTTAATAAGGCTCACAAGATTAGAATTTTAGTTGTTACACTCAGTGATTGAGTTACCGTTGTTTCTGAACTAAGTTTGGAGAGAAAGGTATGGCAGCAAAGTGTGGGTTTGCCAGATGTGCACCACAGAGGCCGTGGGGTTATTGAAGCATGGGGCTGGTGTGGTAGCGACCCACCAGTGGGAATCTAGCGAGCTGAGTGAAGAGATCATGGAGCTCTGAGTCAGAGTCTCTGAGAGATAAAACAGGTCAGTCATTGCCCACCAGTGCATGGCCAGCCCGGCCGCCAGAGCAGAGAGTTGCCAGCACAAGTGGGGGAACATGCCAGTTTGGTTTCTAATTTTTATTATTTCCCTCAACAGCTGAGCACCTCTCCCATCCCAGCCTCTTCCTTCCTCTGACTTCTGCACGCTGTCTCTTCTAGCTAGAATCTTCTCAAATACTGATTCCATCTGCAGTGTTCCATGGCTGTCCTCACCCTACTCTACATTTTCTTCAATATTCAAGAATTCATTCTTTTCATCTCGAAGTTTATATTCACAGCCTCTGTTGCTCATTTCCATCTCAGCCATCCACTCTCCAAAAACAGCCAACTTCCATTTGTACTTTTATTATTTTCCCAGAAAGGGTTAGTGTTACCTTTCAAATCTGCATTCCATAGACAAGTGGAGTTGGAGATGTTGATTAGCAACCATTAGCATATAGAAACAATGCCAGAATTCCTAAAATTCCACGCTGCACAGTCTCACTTAACTAAAGTCAGATGGCTTATAAGAGATTCCAAGTGGCAAAAACAAAAATAGAAATACATTCAGTATTATTTGTGGTTCACATAAGGTAGAACCACACTACTGGTGTTTGGAGGCATCACTTCCCCACATGGTGTCGAGGGGAGCAGGATCCTGGTACAGGCTCTCTCTTGCTCCTACACTTGGTGCCATTTCTAGAACATTAAAGCAGGATGGTGGATAGAGAAACCCATTTCCCTGGGGCACTGCTGCAGGATTTAAAGGCTGAGTGTGGCTCTACTGTGTACTTTTTCCTACCTGGCAAGCAGCTGCTCACCAACATTGACAATTACCTAAATTTGTATCTTTTACAGGTATTTAATCACACATACTATACTCCACAGCCAATGTGGTCCAGGTAGATCCCTAAAAGCATTCTTTTTATCTCTATTATTTTCTTGTCTATTTTCAGCATTTTAAAAGATGTCTCTGCCAATTCCTCTAAGGACATATCTATTTGATTTGACTAAAAAAAATAAAAATTCTTGGAAATATTTAAGAAAATAAGACAGAAAAGTGATACCTCAAATGTAGAAATTGCAGAGGACCAGAGGTGTCTTATTTAGTAATTTTATATACAAATATTTAAGCATATGTGTCATTAGATGAGACGTGTACAAAGAACATTTGATTAAACATTCTATAAATGTGACAGCAGCTTTAAAATTTGCTTGGCTTTTCTATGAATATCAATTCTAAGAAGCAGATTTGAATCAACCACGTTATCAGAAGGACTAAATTACCTCCTAATTCTCTCTGTAAACAGTGTCGTTACAGAATTGTTGACATGGAAAGGGAATCAGAAGTGTGAAGTATAAAGTTTAGTGGGGAAAGCTTGTCCAGGAAGCTCTCCTGTCTCTTAGATGAGGTTGCTGAAAGCAGGAATAGCTGTTCCATATTTTAACACTTAAGAAACTGGCTGGAGCTGGAAGCTTCATTTCCAGTTCCCCAACTGATCTCACAAAGTCACCTACAGCTACACTCAGGGACACAGCTTGAACTCTGAGCACTGGAGGAAGAGCACAGATGGAGTACTTCTCTGAGTAACATAGCCCTGTGCCTTCTTTGGCGTTCACTTTACCCAGTATGGACTCCACAGTGAGATTTTATTTGTTTTCTAGGAAGTGAGCAAAGTCTTTGTGCCCTTGTCTCAAGCATCCCCAACAATTCTGCAGCCAACTGAGTCTTCACTCACTGGATCTCAAATTTCAGCTTTGATTTCTTCAACATTTTTTATTTAAACCCTGAAGGCAGGACTGATTATGAAAATTGTTCCAAGTCTCATTAAGGATGCAGTCTCTGAAAACAAGATATTGCCCCCTCTCATTTGCTCCCTTGTAGGTATTACTGGGTTGAATTTCAGATACAGCATCTATAGGATAAAACTCCCAAATGTCAGACAGCAGATCACAAACCCAGATAATCACTGATGCAGATCCCCAACTAAGCTCACCCCATCCTGGAAAAGACCCCACACCCCAGTGTTGGTGGCCATGGGACTGCAAACTTTATCTTCACCTCAACGCTAAGCAACATAACAGAGAGAAACACTGTCTTTCTGGAGGAAGAAAAAAGATGTAGGTGACAAGTTATTGCCTAAGAAAGTCAAGATTGACTCAGAATGCTAAGGATTAAAAACATGCCAGTGAATTCAAGCAAAGAACCTGGGATTGTCTCAGCCCCATATGAAGGCTCTCTCCCAGCCCACATGAGAACCCACTCTTAGGTGATGTCTTAGTTTGGGTTTTACTGCTGTGAACAGACACTGTGACCAAGGCAGCACTTATAAAGGACAACATTTAATTGGGGCTGTCTTACAGGATCAGAGATCCATTAACACCAAAGCCGTGAAAGCATGGCAGCATCCAAGCAGACATTGAAAGACCCCCGAGCTCGGGAGACCCTCACTCAAGTCTTGGGATGGCGCTACCCCCCAAGAACTCACAAAAGACCATCCTTGCTGCAATCACACGGGGTTTATTCAGGGGACCAGTGCACTGGGGTCGAGCTCGTAACCTACTCAGAGGCAGAGGAGTTTGACCCCGAGCAGTTAAAGTCAGGGGTGTTTAAAGGAAAAAAAAAACCACAAAGCAAGGGGTGGGGAACAGAAAGAATTTGCATTATGGGGAAGTACAGAATGTTCTAAGTTAGCCACAAGGCAATTGCACAAACATTTTTGTGGTTAGCTAGTTCCTGGAACATTGTGCCTCTGGCCCTGGGGTCAGGCCAAGGTCAGCCGTTTCTTAGGGGAAAGAATGCAGCCAGGTGGAGTTTGGCCAAACATGCAATTTCAGTCCTATTTCTGTTTCTGCTCCAAGTGTGCTAGGGGTCTAATTTTTCTCATAAGGGGTCAGGTCTTTCATTCCCCACTTCTTCTAGTGCCTAGTTCTAATCTTAGAACTATATTTCTGTATCGTCGTAGACCTGTTTGTTGGGTTCCCCCAAAGCCTGGTATTGCTGTCTTAACATTAGAATCTGTACAGCACTTACTTATTCCCTGACAAAAGCTATTAATCTATTAACTAAACAGGGTCCAATAGTGAGCAAAAGGAATAAAATCGGCAGGGGTCCTGCTAAGGCAGAAAACAGAGTCATCATCCAAGGCGACTTGCTGAACCATCCTTTGAACCACCCCTGTCCAGCCTCCCGTTCTCTCTTGTGTCTTTCTAGCCTTTCTCTAAGCTTGCTCATGGAGTCCTTGATGGCTCCTGAATGATCAACATAAAAGCAACATTCTTCCTTTAAGGCTGCACATAATCCTCCTTTTTTTAGGAATAGCAAATCTAACCCTCTTCTGTTTTATAGAACTACTTCTGACAGGGAGGTCAAGGATTCTTCTAAGTTACTGACAGACTTTTCTAAAGCTTGAAGGTCCTCATTCATGGTGGCCTGAAGTTCGCTCAATCCTTTTTCTAACTGCAGTGGTCCAGTGACCAGGGCTGCAGTCCCTGTTCCTACTCCGGCCATTACCCCCAGCCCCAGCATGACTGCTAGGGTTAGAGATACAGGTTCTCTTTTAAACCGAGTGGGTCGAGAGTCATATTCATCAACGACCTCTTCTTCAGGATGGTAATAGACTCAGGGAACAAGCTGAACCATAATACAGAAATCTTTAGACTGGTTGAAAACTGAAGTAGAGACACAAGGGATTAATCCAGTTTTGCATGTCCACCATCTGTTATATCCTGGCACCAGATATTTGTTTGACTCCGTCTGGGTGAGGGCCACAGAGGAACTACAAAGGTGCTGATGGGTCGCGGGCACCCTGCCTATACAGAGTCCTTTTCCAAAAACTTCAGTCAGGGTGAGTTTATTTTGAGATCCCCAAGGGCACTGCCCTTCAGAATGGTCTGTGATATTAAAAGACCCTGTTACAGCCAGGCCCTCATAATAAGGGGGTCCGGAAGACAGACAGAGCCAAAGGATGAGGTGGCCTCTGGATTGGTGGTGTTAAGGGTCTGGAAGGCTCCCTGTATAAGATTGAACATCCTTTGTCCTGTCGCTACTGGGGGCTGGTAAGGTGTTTCATTAGGGGCCCTAGTGGGGATAATTGGAGATCTCATGGCTAGGCTGATGGTGGTTCAAATATAGGTTTTGGGGGTAGCGGGGCTGGGAGGCCCTGCTCAGCCAGCACTCTGTTAGGTGCGACCGACAGCGACGGGGGCTTTCTATCTTTAGTCTTATGGTGAAAATAATGCCATCATCATCACCTCCCTTATAAAGCCTTAAACCCCATGAAACACCCCTAGTCCATAGCTTGGATTTTTTTTCCTGGATCTGTGAACTGGATACACAATGGGTGGCACCAGCCTGAACATTCTGGCACACTCCTCCAGTCATAAATTACTTTACCAAGACCAGGGTGCGTATAGTTAGCAGTAACCTTAATATAGTCCCAGGAAGAGAAAAGATTCCAGTAGTTGTCACCTGTGGTCTCACAGCCCCAGCTATGGCAGTAGTAGCGGTCTCTGCCTTCGCACTGTGAGCTTAAGGCACATCTCTATGGAAACCAGGGCAAACATAGAAGGTAAGAATGCTCAGCATGGCTCTTTTGTCTGGTGTACCACAGCCTCCCCACGGTTCAAGGCCAGATCTCCTGGGAGGGAAAGGCGAGGAGGGTACCCTCCATTGTTAATCAAAATATTCTTCTAAGTCCCAGTTACCTGAGGCACCCACAGTTAATTTGCAAAGGTCTGGATAAAGAGTAGGCCACCAAGTCCAGGGCGGTGCTGTGTGGCTTACTGACCATATCATTTCCCCTGTGGCTGATGACACTTGCCAGGTTAATTTCTGGGGGGGCATGAGGATTTTTACACGGTACCTGAATCATGTACACGGCACAGCCGTAGCTTAAGAGGATCGGCAGTCTTTTCCAATTTCCATTCATCTTGGACTGGCTCTGGGGCCCTCTTGACGTGGGAAGCGTGGATCCAGGCTGGGATGCCTTCAACCTTAACCGCTGTGGGGGTGATTAAGAGCACTAAATATGGTCCCTTCCAGCAAGGCTCGAGGTTGCCCACTCAATGGCACTGGACCAGGACAGCGTCTCCGATCTGAAACTGATGGGGCACGTCAGTACTCCCAGTCTTATAGGCTCCCTTTATCTGTTCCCAGGCTTGACGTCTGACCAACTCAAGGGCCTTCAATAGGGCAAACAGGGGTTGAGAAAGAGAAGCATCAGGGTCAAAAACTCCACCTGCCTCAGTAAGTGGTGGCTGTCCCCCACATAAGATCTCATAAGGAGTGAGTTTAAACCTTCCAGGAGTGTTCCAAACTTGGAACAGGGCAAAGGGAAGGAGGGCTGTCCAGTCTTTCCCATTGGTCTCTAAGGCTAATTTTCTCAAGGTCTCTTTTAGAGTTCTGTTTATCCTCTCTACCTGACCTGAACTCTGGGGTCTATAAGCACAATGTAATTTCCAATTAATCCCCAGTTGTGTGGTCAGTCCCTGACTTACCTGGGCAATGAAGGCTGGTCCATTATCAGACCCAATTACCTTGGGAATTCCAAACCTTGGAAAGATTTCTTCAAGGATCTTCTTAGCCACCACTTTGGCAGTTTCAGTCCTGGTAGGGAAGGCTTCCACCCATCCTGAAAAAGTATCTATAAAGACTAGCAAAAACTTGTTGCCAT
>CM052706.1:24606259-24644207 GCA_028551405.1 Uromys caudimaculatus
ATGCTCCGGGGCGGTCGCCCCTAAGTCTCTTGCCATGACTATTGATGGAATGTCCTGCATTGGTCAGGGTACATGCCTCACACCTCCTGACCACGTCTTGTGCCAAATCTGCAAGTCCAATAACATGGTAATCAGAGGATCTCACAATGTCTATAAGTTTCTTTGTTCCTAGATGGGTTAGGCGATGAAGGTTGGCAACATACTTATGCCCTTCCTCCTGAGGGAGAACCTGCTTGCCTTCCTCAGTTTCAGCCACCCCATAGGGGGTGTATCCCTGAACTATGCCTAGTTTGTCCATAACTTGATAATCTTCAGGAGTATATCTAAAGCTGGTCCCTCTGACATCATAATAATCCTTCAATTTTTGGGCAGCCAGAATCATGGCTCCTTGCGCTGCTTGCTTAGTGGTCAAGTCTGCCATCTGATTTCCTCAAGCCACAGCGTCCTGACCTTTCTGGTGTCCTGAACAATGTATAATGGCTACCTTCCTTGGTAAGTGTATGACCTCAAGGAGGCTCAAATTTTCTTCTTTGTTTTTGATGTCTTTTCCTGCAGATGTCAGCAGCCCTCTCTGTCTATAGATGGCTCCATGTATATGGGCAGTTGCAAAAGCATACCTGCTATCAGTGTAAATATTGACAGACTTCCCCTCTGCCATCCGTAGAGCTTGTACCAGAGCCATAAGTTCAGCTTTCTGGGCTGAGGTCCCTTCGGGAAGGCTGATGGCCCAGATTACTTGTTTTCCATCCACCACTGCAGCCCCCACCTTCTGCTTACCTTCAACCACAAAGCAGCTGCCATCGGTATACCAGTTGTGGCTTCCAGGCTAGGGCTGATCCTTGAGGTCATTTTGGGTGCCAGTTTCTTCTGCCAGAATGTCAGTACATTGATGAGTAGGCTGGGATTCATCAGCCTCTGGCAGCAAGGTAGCAGGGTTGAGGACAGCAGGGGGAGCAAAGGTCACTCGCTCAGTCAACAGGAGGCTCTGGTAATGTGTCATCTGGACGTTGGTCATCCAGCAGTCAGGGGCTGTCTGATGATGCTTTCGAGAGCGTGGGGCGTTGTCACAGTGGTCTGTTGCCCTAGAGTGAGCTTGTCAGCATCTTTGAGGAGTAGGGCTACTGCAGTGATGGTTTTTAGACAGGTAGGCCACCCGCACGCCACCGGGTACAGTTTTTTTTGACAGATAAGCCACGGGTCTCTTCCAAGGTCCCAGGGTCTGGGTCAGGACTCCTCTCGAAACTCCAGCCCTTTCATCCACATATAGGGTGAAGGGTTTGGTCAAGTCAGACAGGGCTAGGGCAGGTGCAGTCAAAAGGGCCTTTTTGATTGTTTCAAAGGCCTTCTGATGGTCTGGAGTCCACATGAACGCTCCTCCTCTTTAGTCAGGGGGTACAATGGGGCAGCTAGGGTTGCAAACCCTGGTATCCACAGTCTACAGAAACCAGAAGTGCCTAGGAATTCCCTTACCTGTCTGGGTGTAGTTGGGGTGGGGATCTGGGTCACAGTCTTCTTCCTGGCCTCCGTGGGCCATCATTTCCCATCTCTGAGAACATATCCCAGATAGATGACCTCCGTCTGGCACAATTGAGCTTTCTTTGCCAACGCCCTGTATCCCAACTCACCCAGTTCAGTCATAAGTTTTTCGGTTCCATGCTGGCATTCGAGCTCAGTGGTGGCAGCTAGAAGCAAATCATCAACATATTGAAGCAGTGTAATTTGGGGGTTCTTAGCTCTGAAGGTGACCCGGTCTCGGTGGAGGGCCTCATCGAAAAGGGTGGGTGAATTTTTGAACTCCTGAGGTAGCCTGGTCCAAGTCAGCTGCCCTGCCCGTCCAGTGTCTGGATCTCTCCATTCGAAGGCAAAAATGGGCTGACTTGAATGATGAAACTTGAGGCAGAAAAAGGCATCTTTTAAGTCCAAAACAGTATACCATTTTCGGTCGAGGGGAAGGGAGTTGGAGGTTGTAAGGGTTAGGAACTGTTGGGTGTATGTCCTATACTCTTTTATTGACTTCCCTCAAATCCTGCACTGGCCGGTAGTCACTAGTGCCAGGTTTCTTGACTGGTAACAAAGGTGTATTCCAGGGTGACTGACAGGGGATCAAAATGCCTTGCTGTAGAAGCCTCTGGATATGAGGTCTAATTGGGGGTGGCATTTGTCTTTAGCCCCACAACTACTGGGGGGACTCGTACTGCCATCCCCCTGCCCCCAGTCTCTGCCCATGCCTTGGGAAATGCTGTCAGTCATCCTCTTAAATCAGGTGTCTTTGCCTTACCAGGAGGCTCATGCAGCCGATATTCTTCGTCTAGCTTCAGAGTCAATATCATGGAAGTGGGGTTTTGCCGTGTCACTTCTGGTCCCTCCTGGGAGAATCTGATCTGGGTCTTTAATTTTGTCAGCAGGTCCCTTCCCAACAAGGGCATAGGGCACTCGGGGATGACCAAGAAAGAGTGGGTCACTTGCCCCTTTCCTAGATCTATTTGTCTGGGAGTGGTCCATTGGTATTGTTTCTGTCCAGTGGCTCCAACGTCCACAGTCTTTTTGTTTTTTAGCTTTCCTAAGGGCTGTTTCAAGACCGAAAATTCAGCTCCAGTATCTACCAGAAAGCTCATAGGGGTCTCCTCCACAGTTAGGGTTACTCTAGGCTCAGGGAGGGGGTCCGAGCCCCGTCCCCTCTAATCATCTTCTAGAGTTAAGACCTTGGAGGCCTTAGTCTTCCTCCTTGGACATTCTTTTGCCCAATTCCTTTCTCTCTACAGTAGGCACATTGGTCCCTCTCTAGTGGGGGCCTCTGCCCTCCTTCTCTCATTCGTAGTCTTCTGTTGCCCAGGTCCCTTGTCTGTCTAAGTCCTATCTTTTCTCTCTCTCCTACCACTGCGGCCAAAATCCTAGTCAGATTCCTTTCCTGTCTACGATCCCTCTGGTTCTCTCTTTCCTCTCCTTCCCGCTTCTCCCTCTCTTTCCTTTCTTCTTCCATCTCCCTTTTATGAAACACTTTCTCTGCCTCCTTGACTAAATCCTGCAAAGACAGGGTCTGCAGTCCTTCTAAACATTGTAGCTTTTTCTTAATATCTGATGCTGATTGCCCTATAAAGGCCATAGCTACTGCCGCCTGCTGACCCTCAGAGGTTGGGTCAAAAGGGGTATTAGCCTATAGGCGTCCATCAAACATTCTAGGAACACAAATGGGGTTCGGCTGGTCCTTGGAGGACCTCTGTTACCTTAGCCAAATTGGTGGGGCGTCTGGCCGCCCCTTTGAGGCCTGCCACAAGAGACCGAAGATAGACTGTCAGCCGCTCCCTACCTTCTGCCATGTTGAAGTCCCAATTAGGGCGGTTCAGGGGAAATCCGGCATCTATCAAATTCTGAAGGTTGGTGGGAGTCCCATCCGGCCCTGGAACATTTTTACGAGCTTCCAGGAGAATCTTCTCTTTCTCCTCAGTAGTAAAGAGAACCTGCAGTAGTTGCTGGCAGACATCCCAAGTAGGCTGGTGGGAAAACATTAGGGACTCCACCAGTCCTGTTAGGCTGGCAGGGTTTTCTGAAAAAGAAGGGTAGTTAGTCTTCCAATTGTAAAGATCAGCAGAGGAGAATGGCCAGTATTGGAGGGGTTGGAGTTGAGGGGGGTCAACCGGGGGCCTGTAGACACAAAGTGGCAATGCTGTGGTGGAGTCCGGCCCTCCAGGGCCCTGCACAGGACTCTGGGCGTGCCGACTTCGGGTTCTGGCGGCTGGCCCGCCCTCCGCACCACCGCTGGCCCTGTGATCTGGCACCTGAGGTAGAGGGTAAGGGGGCGGGAGAGGCCATTCGGGTGGCTCCTCAATCTCGGGACAGACCATAGGAGGAACCAAAGGCTGACTCTCAGGCTGACTCTCAGGCTGACTCTCAGGCTTTGGAGTTTTTGCTTTCGGTTTGAGTTCCAATTCTCTGAGGGCCAGGACTTGGGAGCCTGACTTTTGTTTCTGCGTCCAAGGCTTAAGCCATGGAGGGGGGTCTTGTGCAAGATCCTCCCAGACAAGGATGTAAGGTGCCTGGTCAGGATGGGATCCTGTTCCCTTTTGAAGAACAATGGCTTTCACTGCTGAATTAATAGATAGGTTAAGGGTGCCCTCCGGGGCCAGCCAACATCAAAAGTCGGCCACTCCAAAGAACAAAAAGCCTGCCATGGCCCTTTCTTTACCTCAACTGACAAATTGTGTGCCCTAACCTTAATCTCAGTCCAATGTCCTAAAGTCAAACCTAGAGGAGTCGTTATCATCTGTCCCATCATCAAAGTCACAAACAAGACAAAACAGATACTGAAAATACACAGACAAAGACTGACAAGCACCGGCTTCCACCGAGGTAGGCGAGCCCAATTCAGAAAACCAGACGGCCGGGAGGACCGCATCCTCTCTGGCACCCCGACAGGAATCTTCCAGGTATCCCTGGGGTCCCTCCAGACCTCCTGGAATGCCTCCCAGGGCGACAGTCAGTGATCTCCTAGCACATCTGCTGATCACGCCCTCGGCCTCTACCCGAGACCAAGAGATCGTTGTCTCCTCACGAAGACGCGAGCGACTGCATAAACTGAAAGTACAGAATCAGACTTCAGCTGGCACAGATGGACAAAAACAAACAGACTGAAAATACACAGACAAAGACTGACAAGGGCCCGTTTCCACCAAGACAAGCAAAACCAATTCAGAAAACCAGACGGCCAGTAGGACCGAGTCCTCTCCGGCACCCTGATGGGAATCTCCCAGGCGTCCCCGAGGTCCCTCCAGACCTCCTGGGACGTCTCCCAGGGCAACAGTCGGTGATCCCCTAGCCTGTCAGCCGATCACGACCCCACCCTCTACCCGAGACTGGGAGATCGTCATCCCCCTACAGAGGTGCGAGTGACTGCAAACCAGACTGCGCACAAACCGAAAATACAGATTCAGACTTCAGCCAGCACAGACGAACAAGAATACAAACAGAATCTCACCTCCAAGTAGGTTTTCGGAGACAAGGGTGGTCGCAAATCCCGGACAAGCCCCCAAATGAAAGACCCCCGAGCTCGGGAGACCCTCACTCAAGTCTTGGGACGGCGCTACCCCCCAAGAACTCATGAAAGACTGTCCTTGTTGCAATCACACGAGGTTTATTCAGGGGACCAGTGCACTGGGGTCGAGCTCGTAACCTACTCAGAGGCAGAGGAGTTCGACCCCTAGCAGTTAAAGTCAGGGGTGTTTAAAGGAAAAAACCACAAAGCAAGGGGTGGGGAACGGAAAGAATTTGCATTATGGGGATGTATAGAATGTTCTAAGTTAGTCACAAGGCAGTTGCACAAACATTTTTGTGGTTAACTAGTTCCTAGAACATTGTGCCTCTGGCCCTGGGGCCAGGCCAAGGTCAGCCGTTTCTTAGGGAAAAGAATGCAGCCAGGTGGGGTTTGGCCAAGCATGCAATTTCAGTCCTATTTCTGTTTCTGGGTCCAAGTGTGCAAATGGTCTAATTTTTCTTATAAGGGGGTCAGGTCTTTAATATAATGCAGGAGGAGCTGAGAGTTCTACATCTTCATCAGAAGGCTTCTAGGAGAAGACTAGCTCCCACATGGTTAAGAGGAGGATCTCATTGCCCACCCCCACAGTGGCACACAACAAGGCCACACCTCCTTCAAAAAGGCCACACCTCCTAGTAGTGCCACTCCCAGGGTCAAGCATATACAAACAGATGAGGAGCTATTACTGACAGTTCATTGTCTGTTAGAAAGAGTCAGTTTTTGTTAGGAATGTGGTTCCTGGTTGGTGAACCATACTCTGGTGAGTGTTCCCATACCCATGGATACAATTGGACTCAAATGTGTCATAAAGAAAAGAACAAGAAGTTGGTAGGTGGATGTGAAGAGGGAAATTCCAGAAGAATTGAAGTAGGGATGTATATGACCAAAATGCATTGTATGCACGTATGAATTCTCAAGAATAAATTTAAAGTATGATGAAAACTGAAAAGTAGAATTACCATACACTTCAGCTATACTGCTCCTAGGAAAACAACCCCAAAGTCTAAATCAGCACAATATAAGGCTATTTGCTTATCATGTTAACAGCAACCAATTTATAGATTCAAACTAGGTGTCTGCCAACAGAAAATGTGTACACATGCAATGGAGTTTTATTCAGCCACAAAGAAGAACAAAATTATTCATTTTATAAGATGTATGAAACTGCAGATTATTATATTAAATGAAATAAGCAAAACCCAAAAAGATAAATATTACATGTTTTATCTCATATGTGCATGTTAGATTTCATGCATATGGTTTTATATAGAAAGTGCAGGAAGCACTGTCTCAGAATCTAGGCTAGCACAAATGAGGAAGGGGAGGCATGCTGGGATATACTGGAGCTAATATTCAAGTACATATCATATTAGGGTGGCTTCATGAAACATACTGTGATGTACATTAAATGCATGCCAATAAAATTTCTTGAAAATTAAAATGGAAGCAACAACCTACCAAAAATCAGTGGAAACTACAAAATGCAGAACATCAAATAACAAAGAGTTTTTCCAAAAGATAAAATTTACAAACCTTTACAGAAACTTAAATTTTAAAAAAATCAAATAAATAAGAACGATGAACATGGATGACTTCCTGGTGAGATGATGGAGTAGAAGCTGCCTCTGTGTGGACCAGTGAAGGAAAAGAAACCACAGACTCTGTGGGAAGGAAGTGGGGGGAGGGGCATGTAGAGCATTAGGGTTTCCATTGCTGTGAAGAGACACCATGACCAAAGCAACTCTTATAAAGGAAAACATTTAATCAGGGCTGGCTTACAGAGGTTTAGTCTATTATCATCATAGCAGGAAGCATGGCAATGTCCAGGCAGACATGGTCCTGGAGGAGCTGAGAGTTCTACATCTTCATGCAAAGGCAAAAAAGGAGAAGACTGGCTTCCAGGCAGCTAGGAGGAGGGTCTCAAAGCCCACCCCCACAATGACACACTTCCTCCAACAAGGCCACACCAACTCTAACAAAGCCATACTTTCTAATAGTGTCACTCCCTGGGCCAAGCATATTCAAAACACCACAGGGTAAAGAGGTGCCTATGGGGGTGACTCTAGCTAAAACTCCTAGCAGTGGGGAATATGGATCTTGAAGTGGCCACTTCCTGTATCTGGGAAGGACTCCCAGTGGAAGGATAAGGATAGCAACCCATCTACAAAACCTTTGACCCAAAGTCTGTCCTGCCTATAAGATGTGCAGAGACAAAGATGGAGCAGAGGCAGAGGGAGTGGCCAACCAATGACTGCCCCAAATTGAGATGCATCCCATTGACAAAAAACCAATCCCTGACAACTATTAATGATACTCTGTTATGTCTGCAGACAGGAACCTAGCATAACTGTCCTCTGAGAGGCTCTACCCAGAAGCAGATGAAAACAGATGCAGAGCCCCACAGCCAAACATTAGACGGAGTGCAGAGAGTCTTGTAGAAGAGTTGGGGAAAAGATTGAGAGACCCAAAGAAGACAGGGACTCCACAGGAAGACCAACAGAGTCAACTAACCTGGACCCTTAGGGGCTCCCAGAGACTGGATCACCAGTCAAAGAGCAAGCACAGACTGAACCTAGGCCCCCTGCACCTATGGAGCAGATGTGCAGTTTGGTCTTCAAGTGAGTCCCCAACAACTGGAGCAGGGGCTGTCCCTGACTCTGTTGTCTGCCTGTGGATCCTGTTCCCCTAACTGAGCTGCATTGTCTGGCCTCAGT
Source organism: Uromys caudimaculatus (assembly GCA_028551405.1). Lineage (NCBI taxonomy): Eukaryota > Metazoa > Chordata > Mammalia > Rodentia > Muridae > Uromys > Uromys caudimaculatus. Next base: position 24,614,003 of record CM052706.1, read on the forward strand.
AGAGAGGATGCACCTAGTCCTGCAGTGACTTGATTGTGTGTGGGGGGTGGTGTGAATAGGGGGTTTCCCCTTCTAAGAGGAGAAGGGGTGGGAATGGGGGAACAAGCTGTGAGAGGGGAGACTGGGAGAAGACAGGGGCTAATATTGAGATTTAAAGTGAATAAATTAGCTAATTAATGAAAAAATGTAAAAAAAAAAATTAATTCACAAAAGTGGTGTCAGGATGCCTGGAAAGAACAGAAGGAAAGCAGTTAAGCCAAAGAAAAGCCAAGTCAGCCACAGCTCCACTTGTAAGGCTTCCTCCAGTTCAGGGAGGAGCAAAACATCTCCTTGATGCTGTCACAGTAGCTTTGAACTGTATCAGTGTGTACTCCATAAAAGGTTCTTATTTCTTCGTCAGTTTAAAAGGACAGCTTTGCTGGGTGTTCAATGTTAGCAGGGTTATTTTTTCTACGCCTTGAAATATATCATTTTGTGGTTTCTGGGCTTTCAGGTTGCTGAGGTCTGATGTGTGGGCCTTTATAGGTAAGCTGTTCTTTTTTCTCTACACCTTTTAGCATCGTGTGTGTTTTTGACATCTTGACTCTCACATGTCCTGGAGAGGTTATTGTCGGGTTGATTGTATTTGTGGTTGTAAATGCCACTTAGGCTTCGATGTCCATTTCTTTCTCTCAAAATGGACAATTTTGAGTTGTTTGTAAATGGAGTCCCATATGCCCCAAAGCATTCCAGGCTACTTCTAATGCTATTTGGGTGCCCTGGAGAACTTGACAGTAAGACCCTATTGCTGAAAACACTATGTACATCAGTCATAGATGGAGGTAAAAATCAAACTGGTACTTACCTGAAGCTCCAGTCTTACTGGCTAGCTTTCCTAGTGCTGGAAAGTGCTACGCACACTGTTTGAGGAGAAAATTGGGCACCATTCTCACTCAGATGTGAATCCCATAAGCTCTAATAATTCCTGGCCTGACAAAACATGCCCACTTTCACAGTAGTGGAACAAATGTTACAGGAGTGAACAATAACACTCTGGTGGGATCTAAGGCCTGCTCCATAAGCTGGAACCCATACTTTGCACTATTAACAGGACCAAGAACTTATGGCTGCATAGGCCCTGTAGCAGAGAGCCTACTCTGTAGAAAGAGAGAGCTAGCCTGTTAAATATATTACAAACACCTAAAGGCTGATCACTATACCCAGAGATCAATGCATCGCTCAACTCTCTTCAGAGAAGCTTCTTTTGGGAATAGATGTCACTTAAATGCCGCCGAGATCTACAGCTTCTGGGTGTACAGAGATTAGAGACTTTGAAATATTTAAATCTAAATAGGATATACATATACACATGCACCCAAGCTCAAGAATCTTAGAGGAAGAAGAAGAAGAAAGATTGTCAAAGCCAGAAATGGTGGAAATATTTTTTTTTAATCGGGGGGTTTCTGTTATTCTTTGTTTTGGGGTTTGGATTGTTTTGTTGTTTTGTTTTGTTTTGGATGGCACAGGATAGTTGAACATATAAACTCAGAGAGACTGTGACAGCATGCACAAGACCTGTGCAAGCTCAAGGCGGACAAATCCCCAGCTTGGAGTGGGAATCATGAAATCCCACTAGCTAAGAATCTATTGGCATTTTCTAGCTGTTGGGAGGGGGAGAGTTGGTGTTCTTTAATGGTGTGACTACTGGTAGGTCTAACATACCTCGGTCAGGCTCCAGGCCCAGAAGTAGCTGGGTAAAGCAAATTGAATTCATTGTGTTATAATGCGGGGGGGGGGGGGGTGAACTTGGGTAGGTAGTGAGGTGAGATATGGGAGGAGTAGGTAGGGGTGGCGACTACAACAGCACAGATTCCCTGCCACTCTGCTCCCCACAGGACTGCGCTCTAAATATTTCCCTCTTTTACATTATCTGTCAGCTCCTAGAGGAACATGGATCCACAATCCTTCATAGCCAAGCCTGCATAAATCTAACAAAGAAGAAACAAAATGAATGCAGCCCTACCTTTTAAATGACTTCCACTAAAGCCCATGCTCACAGGCTGGTGGCTTTTGACACATTCTATAACCTTGAGAACCCTCAACTATTCTCCTGGGGAAACATGGGGCCGACAGTGTGAACCCTGCACGATGTTTGTAAGGATTAAACTGTATGCTGTTTACACGGCACCTGAAAGCTATAATTATGATTAGTGATGAGTTTATTTAGACACAAGCCACTCTCCATTTGGTAAAGATAAGGACGAGCAAGAATCAAAAACAAGCCACAAATGCCTGCTTCGTTTGCAACATATGCCATATGTAGTCTGAGAATGTGCTTTTAGATATGCTGTTAATTCTTCACAGCAACCTTGGGAGGTTGCCATTGTTATCGCTCTAATTTAATAAGTGAAGTTGTTGGGGCCCAGGAGAGCCCCAGCCCTCTGCCGTCTACACACATCTTACATCACAGCACCTGCCAAGAACATTATAGTAATTGCCTGTCAGCTTGTATTTCTGGGATGTGGTGTTCTTGAAATTAGAAACAAGTGGAAGTTTCTAGCATCATGCTGAAGGATCACAAAGTCCTGATAGATCATAGAGATGAACAGCCAGCCTCCACAACCAGCAAGTGTGCCTGAGTCAGGTACACCCTGACCCACCATCCAGAACACTCTTCTTGTCTCTCCATAGGCACAATAACATTTTCCTTTTGCCTCCTTAAATTTTCTTGGGGTAGGACATGCTGCCTCCTCACCTGATAAGAGTTGAACTTTACCTGTGCACTCAAGCATGATCCCCAAGTCCCCAAAGTCACTGATGGGGGCTCCAGTAAGAAGAACCATGACATCACCCCCAGGGGCCAGGAGCCTCTATAGACCTGTGGATTGCTCTGCAGGATGCTTCCCTTTCCTCGAAGCACTCCATCCAGGCCCCAAAGCATTCTTAGCCCTCACCCACTGTGCAGTGACATGGAAACATTTAAACCGGCGTAACAAACACTGCATTATTTTAGATGGGGTTTATCGAAGTCTAGCCAACCCGCAAAAGTTTACCCATCTTAAAACACATATTCTGATGAGTCTGAGGAAATGATATGCAAACTTTACCCACCACACAGAAGATACCGAATGTCTTCGTCAGCCCAGGTAGCTCCCTTTGGTTCCCTCCTTGACTTCTTCCTTTACCTAACACCACGCCTTATCCATTACTATAGTTTGGCTTTCTCTAGACTGTCCCAAGATGAAAGCTCAGAGTGCATTTCTTGTCCTTGGGCTCTGGCTAGTTTCACTTAACATGATGATTTTAATATCCATCTACAGTTGCATTATTAGGTCCCTTATTACTCCTAAGTAGTACTCCAACATCTGGATAGATCACAATCTACTTACCCATTCACCTGTTAGTGAACATGTGGATTATTTTCAGATTTTATGTGTATTAAATAAATAGCCATTATCTTTCATGGACACATCTTCCTATGGAATAAACTTTTCATTTTGTAGGATAAATATAATTAGACTAGGCGACATATTGGTATATATAGCAGATCATCCTATCTCCCACCAGCAAGTCATGAGTTCAAGTTGTTTCATTGTCCCACCTTCTCCTTGACAGTGACATTGTTAGTCTTTAGAAGCTAGCAATGCTACTGCCATATCTCACTATTTTAATCCATCTTTTCATTGAATTTTTTTCAGAATTTCATATATGAATACTGCACTTCCATCATTTCCTTCCCTCCCTGTACCAACTCCTCCTGTGTCTCCTTCACCCCCTCAAATTCATGACCTCTCTTAATTGTTATTATTTATAAATACATATGCATACAAACATACAATACATATACATATGCATGCACACATACAATGCACACATACAATACACACACACACACACACACTATATATATATATATTGCTGAGTCCATCTACTTCTGTTCATATGTTCATATGGATATGTGTTTAGGGACAGACACTTTGAATTGGACAATTCAGAGTCTCATCCCTGGAGAAGACTGATTCTCCCTCTCTAAGCAGCCATTAATTGCTAGTAGCTCTTCATGTAGAGTGGGGCCTTGTGAGAATTCCCACAGTCACTTTGTCATGTCAACACTAGAAGGGAAAACCTACTACTACTGACACTTTCACAAACCAATATAATTTCTAACTTCATTCTAAATGCTTTTCTTTCTACCCACAGAAAAGAAGTATCTCCTTTTTTTTTTTTAAATCAGAGAGAACTTTTACAGAAATCATCAACTTGTCACCTGATCAAAATGCAGAGAATAGCTGACTATGGGTTTCTAACTGATAACATTTGCAATACAACCCCTATACCTAAGGTCCAAGGAACATCAGGACAGAGGGAACAGAAAGATGGTAAGAGCCAGAGAGCCAGGACTTCAGCTATGAGATAGTATCTTCTACATACGACAGAGAAGTTGCACCTACAACATCTCAAGAATACGGTCACCTAAACAATACCAACACAGCAGCAAGCCAGTAGAATTACTTTTAGGATAAATGGTTGTACTGGCTAATTTTGTGTGTCAACTTGACACAAGCTGGAGTTGCCACAAAGAAAGGAATTTCAGTTGAGAAAATGTCTCCATGAGATCCAGCTGTAAGGCATTTTCTCAATTAGTGATCAAGGACGGAGGGTCCCTCATGGGTGGTATGTACCATCTGTGGGCTTCTAGTCTTGGGTTCTATAAGAAAGCCAGCTGAGCAAGTTAGGAGAGGCAAGCAAGCCAGTAAGCAGCATCCCTCCATGACCTCTGCATCAGCTCCTGCTCCTTGACTTGCTTGAGTTCCAGTCCTGACTTCCTTTCATGATGAACAGCAGCATGGAAGTGTAAGCCGAATAAGCCCTTTCCTCCCCAACTTGCTTCTTGGTCATGATGTTTGTGCAGGAATAGAAACCCTGACTAAGACAATGATGTTAATCATTTTCAACATGGTTATTTCCCTTGTCTCCCCCCTTTGATAGGCAGTCAAGAAATCTTATTAAATCTTTTGCCCATGTTTTAATTGGGCTATTTAGATTCTCAATACAGAGTTGGGAAAGTTTTACAAATGCTGGTTGTAAATCGTGTCACCAATATATGGTTGACAACCTCCTTGTCCTTGCCAGAGGTTCGTACACTCATTCCCTCAAAGGAGCCTTCCAAGAGACAAAACGAATTGGCTTTCATTAAGTAAAATTTATTACAAATTTTTACTTTATAAAGTTTATGCCTTTTTTGTCTTGGCTAGGAAGCCCTTACCTAATCCAAGATCATAAAGATCCTGTATTTATTTGTACAAGGTTTATAGGCTTGTCCTTTATGAAGGCATAATCCATTGAGTGCTAATATTTTGTCAGTACCATGATCTTGAGATAAAGCTAACTTCCCTGTGACTACCCAGTCAATCAAGCTCCATTTATTGCAAGGCCCAGGCATGGCCTTGAAACATATTTCTTGAAAATCAGTTGACATGCACAGGTTAATTTTTGGATTCTTTATTCCATTGAGTTACACATCTACCTTTATTTCCTCATAAGTCTGCCAATCAGGTAGTGAGGTTCTCAGTTGCTCTTATTCACTGTAAAATAGTCATTTATTCTATACTCTTTACATTTCTGCGTTAATTGTGAAATAACCTTCTGAATTTTAACCAAAAACCATAGTAGGATTTTGGTGGGGATTGCGTTGGATCTATAGAAACATTTCAAGAGAATTGACATCTTAATAAGAGAGAATTGACATCTTGATAATGTTGCCTCCATTTACTCATTATACACAACGTTGTTCCACTTCTTAAGCCTTTTCAATTTCCTCCAGCAATAATTTTCAATATATTGAAAAAATATAAGCATATGCTTATTGTATATTTTTATTTTCCCCTACTCCTTAATTTCCATATAAATAACTTTACACTCTTGATAAAACTTCAGATGGCATTTTTTAAACTTCAGTTGTAAAGCTTCTGATGCTACTGAAATGCTAGTTAATTTTAGCTGTTGACCTTGTGTTCTTTAAGCCAAGGAAATCAGCTCCCAGGTCTTACAGCATTTTTGTAGACCCATGAGCATTTTCTATAGAGATAGATAGAGCATCTATAAGTACAATTTTGCATCTTTCTAAGTCTATAGGTCTCGCTTCTTTTTCCTGCCTTATTACACCAGTGATAATGGAAGTAGCTGAGGAACTGGGTGTGGTTGTGGACAATTCTAATCCCCGCAACTGTGATGCTGAGGCAGGAAGACCAGGTGCTTAAGGCTAGCCTGTCATGTACAGCAAAATCCTATCACAAAGAATAAGAAGGAGGGAGAAAGGAAGATAGAGGTCAGGGCAGGGAAGGCATAAAAGAAAGAGGGAGGGAAGAATGTGTGGAGAAAGGGGAAAAGTAGTGTCTGGGTTATCGCATCTTTTCTCTCTCATTTGAAGCTGGAGAGAAGTGATGTATTCTTTCACCACGGAATATGGCATTATCTGTAAGCTTTTATTTTCTTCTTGTCTCTTTTCTTCTTCATTTTACTTTTTGGGGAATATCTCCCCCTCTCAGGTTCTGGCTTCTCTGGAGTTAACTACACAGTCAAGGCTGGCCTCAAACTTGTGACCCTCCTAGCATGGTTTCCAGAGTGCTAGGATTGCCAGCAGAAGCCACCACACCTGGCGTGTTTGTTGTTGTTTAGGGTTTAATAAATGTTCTATCATACTGAGGAAATGCTATTTTGCTCCAAGTTTGCTGAGAGTTTTCATCCAAAAGTACTTTTGAATTTTGCCAAATGTTTCTTCTTCCCTATTAAGATGAATCATTTCTTTTATGTCGGTCAGTTACTATGGCAGATTGTATTGCTAGATTTTCAAATAAGAAATCAATCTTCTGCATTGTCCCAAACCAGAAATAACCTATGTGCCAACAATACAACTAAATACATTGTGGTTTCCAACAAAACTCTCCTTTATTTCCTCTTAAATATCAGTGAGCAAAGAGTGGGGTAGGGGAGAAAAAGACAAATGAATTTGGGAAAAATCACACAAAAGAAATCCAAAATATGAAGAAATGCCCAACTGCACTTTTAATCAGAGAACTCAACAAGAGAATTTTAAAACACCTTGTTTTATCTTGTGGTCTCAACAGCTCAGCTACTGGTCGCCTGCCTTTCAGTGAAACACAAAAGAAGTTGATACCATCAGAAAACATCCATTTATTGGCGAAAACTAATCAACTACAATCTAGTTCAGTCTCGAGGGAGAATAAGCAGCGCCATCATGTCTGAAGTCACCATGGCAGGAGGGAGTGGCCAGAAGTAGCCAGCATACTTTGACATTTATCTGGAAGAAACTCTGACACAAGCCCAAAGACACCGAGAAAGCAGCAAGACTGCTGCTCACCACTGCGTTGGCTGAGATAACTGGGAAAGAAAACAACCTAGACTTCCTTCTGTCTGGAAAAATAATTGCGGCATTTACCCATAATGGAATGATATCCTGGAGGAGTATGGGTCTCGGTAAAAATGGATTGGATTGTCTGTCCTGTAACATGGATAAATCTATAAAACAGACTGAGCAGGGAAAATAAACAACAAAATGGGGTCGTTAGCACAGAGACATTGGTGTAAATTAAAACATGCACCGCAGTCTATATTTTTAAGAGTGACTTATCTGAATAAACATGTGGATGGTGGAGTGAGAGGGCGCATGTAAAACACACTAGAGTGAGCTTCCATGGGATGAGTTCTATGGGGCAGGCTTAGAAAATATGGATAAAAATTAAAATGAAATAAATAACAGAGTCCTCACACCAAGGATAACTATGAGCTCTAAGAGGAAGCATGCAATCAGATAAATGTAGGCCCTTATGCCTGAAAAAATAATTTTCAACTTGATGTTTCACCCAAAGACAGACCACTGGGGGAGACAGAAAGGAGCACTCCTGGAGGACAAGCCCGGCTATGCACTGTCACGGTCTACCCTCTGGCTGCTTTCTTAAATGCCTCTGACCACAGGACACACATGATCCTGTTTCTTCAAATGTGCTGTTTGCTGCCATGGTAATGTTTCAACATCCTGAACACAGAACCAGACTTTAACCATACACCTGTCTCAGAATTCTCTCAGGCTTGGTCCCTGACACAAAGACTCTCTGCCCCTGAGAGGGGAAAGGTCTTCCCCACAGGAGTAAGTAAAGAGGACATTCTCTTCTGTGTCTGCTGGCTATGGTAAGGAGGTGCTCTACATAACTCAAAACACCATCAAGACAGAAAGAGAACGAGGCAAACATGCTATTTTCCCGAATTAACTTCGAATAGTGAGAAGAGGTGCTCTGTTTGGGTGGTAATGCTAGCACCAACTACTTGTGCCTCAACAAGAAGCAACCAGAAGCCTGTCTGTCAAGATCATAGGAGAAAGGATGATAAGACATAGAAAACACTCATGAGACTCTCTGTGTGTATGTACGTGGGTGGGTGGGTGTGTGTGCATGTATGAGTGTGTGTGTGTGAGTGTGTGAGAGAGTATGTGCTTGTGATTGTGTGTGTGAGTGTGTATGTAATCGTGTGTGGATGTGTGAGAGTGTGCGTGAGTATATGTGTGTGAGAGAGTATATGTTCGTGATCGTGCGTGTGTGTATGTGTGTGAGTGTGTATGTGATCATGTGTTGTGTGTGTATGTGTGAGAGTGTGTGTGAGTATATGTGTGTGAGAGATTATGTGTTTGTGATTGTGTGTGTGTGATCACATCACATGTATCAATATAGCCTTCCAAGGCTTTGATGACACTATGGAGCAGATGGTACAGTAATGGTTGCCACTCCATGGAGGATGAAAGGTCGCAGACAAGCCAAGCAGGAGGAAAGAGGGAAGAAGGATAAAGAGGGAGAGGAAATGATGTGCGTCTAGATATTTCATTTCCATGCACTCACGTCTAGTAATCTGCTGAACACCACTGCATGCTCAAATATCTTGCCTTCAACTAGTATTAAACCCATTGTGAACAATACAATATAGCATATATGGGTCAGTTATTGTTTAAGATAAATTACTGGTTCTATGAGGGAATATATTGATTTCAAAAAGGATAATTGGTTGGGCATCACAGGGCAGATGGAGTCAGTGGCTCTGGGTCACTGTGGCTGAAGTCAGCCTGTAGGTTTCTGTTTCCTCTCATGCTGCCTCCACACGGGCCACTTGCTCCTTGCTCCGGTCTATCGGTTCTCTTTCTATTGCTGTGATAAAATGCCACGATCAGAAGCAATTTGGACAGGAAAGAGTTTATTTGACTATCAGGTTGCAGTCCCTCACTGAGGGAAGCCTAGGCAGGAACTCAGGCAACGCAGGAACCCAGAGACAGGAAACGAAGCCGAGGCCACTGCTGCTTATCAGCTAGCTCCTCATGGCTGGCTCTGCCTGATTTCTTACTAGTAAGAAAGTGATCCAACCTAGAGAGGACATTATTGACTGCCTTCTCTCCAACATCCATCTATGACCACCCACAGTGTAGAGGGAACAAAGAAGCAAGCAAGACTGATCAACCTATCGTTCCTAAGTGTGGTCACCAAACTACTTCAAGATAATCTACTTCCCTTCACAAAAGGAATTGGCCAGACTCAGATACAACACAGAATTTCCCATTGTTTGAAAAAGAGCTCTCCTGCTCAGAATGGAGCAGTTTTATGGGTATAAAACTCCCCAAGTATAGACAGCCAGTCTTTGAATACACACATCCCACAGCACAGCTGCATAGAGAGAAAGACCTAGAACAAGGGCAGCAGCCCTGGGTGGCTTGTGTCCGAAGGCCTGCCTCCTCTCACTCTGGACAAATAGGTCGCTATTCCCTTTCACCAGTTTGCTTTTCCTTCCCATGATTTAGAAGGCAAGTGCACTATTAGCATTCTGTCTCCAAAGTGCTAAAGATAATTGGACAATGGGAGGTGGAGGCAGCTTATTACATTCTTCATTGTTTATACAGCAGGTCACCTCATCTCAAATCCATGCACCTTCTGTGCTTTTATTCCGAAATGGAGCAGCAAATAAGGAGCCACTGTTTCTTTCTAAACTCATTGACCTTGGGACTCTCCCTAGTACTTCGGACTGAATGCAAAAGCTTTGATCTGGCCATGATTTGCCAGAGACATCTGAGAGATCCTTCACTAGCCTTTATACGTTCATATTCCTCCAGCTGACTCTGTTGAAGGAGGGGTCTGAGGTTTGCACCTCCTCTGTCACTGGCCCGCAAGTCCCTAAGACAGGTAGAGCCAAAAGCATGTCTTCCTCAGTGGCAGAAGTGGATGCTCTGGCTGAGTCTGCCAGGGCAAAGCCCATTGAGACTGGCTGATCTGCTGACCACAGCTGCCACCAGACTCTTGCTGGCACTGCGTGCCCCCACATCCCTCAACAGAGCCCCACTATGGTTGTTATTTCTCTACTGTGGCTTTTGTAAGAAGGCCAAGAACCTAAGCCCATCACCAGAGGCTTCAATGACTCTGCCAGCTCCCATCTTTAATGCACTCATTGCCATCACAACCTTTGCCATGCCCTCTGCCTGCCCTCCATGTTCTACTCTTGAGTGGCAAGGCTTAGGTGATGTCGCCTGACCTGAGTCTATAGTCTCCTGACGCAGTCATGATAATGGAAGGGAGCTGAATTTTTCTGTAGTGAGGACACCAAAACATCTGAAGCCACCTCTGCGATCCCCATTCCTGTCCCCTTTCTCTCTTTATGGAGGCTCCAGTTCCACTCTAGTCCCCAAGCAGCTAGGCTGAACCAAGTATGGGTAGCACCTGAAGCAAAGGTTTCTGGGAGACTTCTTTGCTAGTGCTTCCAGAGTGGACAGACAGTAATCCCAAGAGAATGGACCAAAAATAGAAGGGTAGGGATTTTGAACATCAGGAACAGTTCTCCTTTATAGCCTGCCACCCAGGCCTTTTCTTAGAGAAACAATGTCCAGATAGAACAATTCTTGACCTTTCCATCCAAGCACACCGGACATGAGAAAGAAGGAGAGAGGAATTAAACTGGAGACCTCACAGCTCTGAATCAGCTAACATACCAGAATCCTTGGCTTCTTACTTCATTCTTTATCACTGAAGTTTGCAAGTAGGTCCCCTAGAAGACATTGGCGTCTTTGGGAACGACCACTGACCTTTTGGCACACAAACCTTCCAAAAAGTATTGTGCTATGTGAAATTAATTTGAAAGAATAACATAAAAGACAAATAATTTAAGCCCTCAACATCCCAAAAATAAATTGTCCTAAAAGCCCGAGTCCAGTTCACCCAGTGTTTACTGTGGCTCTCTGTCCAATGACTGCCTAAACACTTGCTCTAGCTGGCAGTGAGACTCTGGTTTCCTGGAAACTCCTGTATTTAATGGCTTCATCTCGCCTCTGTTCATTCCTCTGCTGCCTTGCTATGTAGTCTATGACCCAGTCCTCCCTGCACCCATCACTACCAGATCACTGCCCTGGCACAACATTGCTATTACATATTTGCCCTAAAATATAGGCCAAATTCATGATGAATATTTTATGACTAATAATTTTATTTGCCTTCTTGGAAATTTGAAAATCTTTTGAAGAATCACTTCGTTGGCCCAAGTCTGTTAATAAAAGATGCCCAAAGAAATTTGTGCTGAGGTCTCTTTTCTCACTGTAAGTTTTGCTACACAAGCAAAGGCATGCTGATATCTTTGAGGCTATGGGTGTTCCCCTTAGAATTACAATGATGAAGGTGGCATCTTCCCCACAGAAACCATTAGCAAGAAGCTTGTTCAGCACTTCATCCTTTCGCCCTCTCTTTGTTCAGGTTAGCCAATCAGATTCAGATGGGACGGAAGTCACCATGAAACAGTAATGCCTTTTCTCTGTCTCTCGGCCAACTTGACATTTTGCTGGCAGCCTTCAGAACACTTCACACTTCTCTGAAAAAAAAAAAATGGTGAAAGCAATTTATAGTTTCTCAACACATATAATAAATAGGTTTTCAAAACAATATCCCTCAAAATTGCCAGCAGTATCCAGACTGAGTGAGACACCGTTTCTCTGCTGTTGGTTTCCCTGAAAAGATATTACTAAATAATTATAAAGATTGTAAAGATGGATGTCGCACTTGAATTACAATAAATCTGATTTTTCTGTGACTAACGTGTCATTGCCTCCCGAAATATGTTCCAGAAATGGCAGTACCCTGGTATACTATTATTTCTTTAAGTCTGGTTTTATATCCAGAAGTTCAAAACTGCTTTTGTAGACGAGGCATGTTGTCTGAAGTTTTTGGCTCCCCCTCTCCACTTGCTATTGGGGTGGTGATGTACCCCCATTTCTCTCTAGATCTATCCCTGCTCTGAGGTCCATGTACCCTGAGATGAGCCAATGCCCATTTGTAAAGGTGACCATATAACTGGAGTATATTCTGTATATGTCATATGTCATACTCCTGTCTACAGTGATTGGCTTAGGGATGGTCACATAAGAAAAAAACAGAGCCAACAGGATGCAGACACGGGCTAAAGCTCCCAGAGAGAGAAACAATGCTTCATTTAGATTTTTGCATTTGATCCTGAAGGAAGACCATGGACCTTTATTGCCGCTCTCGTGTTACCATGTGCAGCCTGAGATGGTAGCCAAATGTCAATGGATGAAAAGCTGCTTTGCAAATACCAGCTGAGCCTTAGATGCAGCTATGCCAGAACCCTGGGGCTGAGTGAACTGTGATAGTCAGATTTCTCTAGAGGCAAACTCGTTTAAGAATCTGTAGTTTCTGGGAGCAGCTCTGTCCACCCAAGCCCTTTTTCGTTACCTTATTTTTTAGTAGCTTATCCATCATCGGTTTTCTTTACTTTTCATGCATCCTTAGTTTTCCTTAATCGCTCCCTGCATCTCTTACTCTGCACCATGCCCTCACTCCATCTCTTCATTTAACCCTTGACTCCATAATATCCTGTCTTCCATTTTTATTTCAAAGATGTTCCATAGACGTAGACCATGAGTCCTACACCATAGAATGGCTGTGGAAGACAGGACCACTGATGATAGTGTCAAGTCAGTAGTGGGAGTTCTGTTCTCTGATCAGATATGAGGCCTGTTCCGTGAGGCTGGGGAAGTCACTGGCCCTAGTGATGAAGCTGTTAATTTGCCAAGTGGCCAGGGTGTGCCCAACACGCTGTTTCCTAAACAATTATGTGGCTGCTCATAGATTAGTACTATTCGTGCTATCAGCTTTGGTCCAAGAACTTTCTTCTAGCAGTGGCCAGGACTAACTGCAGAGAGGCATAAGCGGTCACAGTGCTGAGAGTAAAAAACTGCTGAATGCTCCACTATCAATGGACTTCTATATCACTTCCTCCAAGGCTAGAGAACATCACTGAAGATTGAGAAGAAAGAATGGTAGTCAGTGGAAGGAGAGGCATGAGGTGGCATGATGCCCATTCAACAGCATCAGTCGCCAGCTTGATCAGACAGCAACTGAGACTACCCACGTGAGACCCATGCAAGATTGGACCCGTCAACATGACTGTTACAAGGGCAATGGTGGAGAAGAACCTTTCCTTTTACAAATGTGAGATATATATATATATATACACACACACACACACACACACACATACATACATACACATATATATGTGTGTGTGTATGTATATATATATATATGTGTGTGTGTGTGTGTGTGTGTGTGTATATATATATATATATATATATATATATATATATATATATATGCATGCATGCTGTGAACGCACACCAGAAGAGGGTGATTCCCATTACAGATGATTATGAGCCACCATGTGGTTGCTGGGAATTGAACTCAGGACCTCTGGAAGAGCAGTCAGTGCTCTTAACCACATAGCCATCTCTCCAGCCCCAAGAAGAAGACTTCCTCATGAGGATTTGTTTGCAGATAATGAGCCCCACCTCTCCCTGAGCATCTATACGTGCTTAGTGGTCAGTGGGAGAGAAAGATATTCTCTTTAGTGCTGTAGCCACTGCTAAGGGGCCCAAGCTATGAGAAATGATGCCCTACACAGGACCCTATGAACAAATCTTATGACACTCATTGGGGCATCAACATAAAGAAAGAAATAAAGGTGTGAAAGTAGGAGTAGGTAAGAAAAGGACCAGGCTCAGTGGGAGCATCAGGAGAACAGGAGAAGGTGACTGGGGGGGAAAGTGATAAAATGAATTATCTGTATGTATGAAGGTGCCATAATGAAAGCCATTAGCATGTGTAATAAACAGGGACTAATAAATGCTTATATTACTAGCAATCTATGCTCAAGAAATTTTTATCCAGTTTCGTGTATGTATTCATATATTCTTTTTGTATATATTTGTTTCTTCTGGTTTTGTGTGCATTATAATAGACCTATTTATTCAGGGCAAAGTGGGGTTTTAGATTTGTGTCTTATTCACGGGTTCATTCTTAAAGTTTATAAAATGTACAAAGAAGAAGGGAGTGGATGAAGAAAAAAGAAGGAAGAAAAAGAGGAGAAAGAGGAAGAGGAGAAAGAAAACGAGGGGGAGAGAGAAGAAGAGGAGGAAGAAGAGGAGGAGGAGGAGGATATCTCAAGGGTTTCACCTGGGATAGATAGAAACACTGGGCTCTGCTGGACTGTGGAGAACTCAAGGGTGCAGGACATTCTTCCTCCACTATAGAGACAAACAATACAGGAAGACCTAGGGCAGATAAATTACCACCCCACTTCTACTTCCTCCAAACAAAAGGTCTAACTTGGGACAGATGTTTGGGTGGAGGAAGACAGCAAGTGTGATGTTGCTAGTAGACAGAACTGAAATCTGGGTCAAAAGCATCTCATGGAGCGTAGAAACAGTCACTTGATAGCGATGATGGCTGCAAGCCACAGAGCTAATACAATCACACACCATTAGGAATCAAATAGCAATGTGTCAACATTTGTAAAGTAAAATCACAGGAAACACAAGGAGACCCTGACAAAAAGTAAAAGGTGACAAAGGGCTTTAATGTACCTTTTTAGCTCTCTGACAAAGGAAGCATAAGAAAATAAGGAAGCAAAACATGGGAACAATATCATGAAAATTGTGTCTTTCTAGGTTGCTATGGTGCATTTACAAAATTGCCATCTTTTAAACATAAATCCCAAGAAGCTGTTATAATACAATCCTCATTCCAGCTGCAGTATAATAAAGCAATAAATAAGTAACAAATACAGAAATGTAGAAAAGCCTAGCCTTTAGAAATTGGGGGGGATGGTAAATCTCCCCTAATTAACTATTGAATCAGAAATAAAAGATACATTATGATTGTTAACCATCTTAAAAAAAAAAAAAAGCAAAAACATTATAAATTAGCACCAGGCCAGGGCGCATTCAAAATTGCAAAATTTTACTGAACATATGACCATGCAACATAGAAACCTAAAAGGGAAAGAAAATAATTTAAAGAATTTAGGGAAAATAAAAACTGGGGAAAAAGACCCAATAACTTGGTAATCCACAAATAATAGAACTAAATATTTTAATTTTTAAAATCTAAATAATGGAGTTAAATATGTTATCTCCATTCTTTGGATTATTTGGATAAAAGAACATAATAATTCTTATATAACATTAGTTAACCTAATCAAGGGTAAAATAGTAGACCTATAGAATTAGAAAATTAGTAATTAATAAAGAAAAAATCCAAAGTACTAATGAAATCTAAATACACATAGAGCATTTGCCCAGAAATATGTTAGGCACTTTGAAAACATTAATGAAATTTATGGGTTCTTTTTTCAAATAAAAATATAAAATACAAAATTAATGAGAGAGAGAGAGAAGCCAGGGAAGGAACTAAGAATTTGTCTAAAGGCTCCCTTATCACTGATCACATCTCAAAATACTAGAACCCAGTGAGTTTAGATAATACTATATTTTAGATAATATTATAGCTAATATCTGGGGTAAAGATAACTCTAATATTATCTTTTAATTTTTCCCAAAGAAGACACAAAGGAGCTGGGCAGTGGTGGCGCACGCCTTTAATCCCAGCACTTGGGAGGCAGAGGCAGGTGGATTTCTGAGTTCGAGGCCAGCCTGGTCTACAGAGTGAGTTCCAGGACAGCCAGGGCTACACAAAGAAACCCTGTCTCCAAAAACCAAAAAAAAGAAGACACAAAGGATGATATCCTTACCACTAGATGAAGGAAGTCCTGACCATAGTTGAACAGCAGGTGAGATGGAAGAAATCATTGCAGTCATTACTGGAGAACACAATCTGCCTTTGTCTCATGCTCACATTTGTATTCTCCAACAACGTTGGGTTGAATGACAGCTTTGTCAACTTTACACAACCCAAAACCACCTGGAAGGAGACACTCAGCTGAGGAACTGTCTAGATCAGGCCCACCTGTAAGCATGTCTGTGCATGGAGACCAAAACTCCAAACTAGCAATGATCAGGAAACTCCCTGCTTCAAAGATTCGCACAGAAGTGAAGACAGTTACAAAGTGAGTAGACTAGGTTTGCAACATAAGAAATTAGAGAATGATAAACAAATTCAGTCAGAATAATTAGGTGACAAAGGAAGTAGAAGCAAGAATACAATAAAAGTAAGGATAGAAATCAATAAAACAGAAAACACAACACAGAAAGCAAACAAAACCAAGTTACTTCTCTTTTTTGAGTCAGGTCTCACCATATAGCCCTGGCTAGCCTGAAACTTGCTGTGTAGATCAGGCTAGCCTCAAATTCACAAAGATAACATGCCTCTACTTCTCAAGTGCTTGGATTGAAGGACTGAACTATCATGCTCGACATCCAAGTTGTTTTGTGAAAACATTAATAAATTGAAAATATTCTACTGACAACGCAGAATAAGAAAAAAGTAAGTATGCTTTCAGTGTTAGAGATCAAAGGAGGACTATCCTTACAGATCTTATAAATACTCAAAAATAAGAAATTATGAATAATATTCATGAAAACAGATAATTTTCTTTGAAAACACAACCTATCACAAGAAAAGATTTCATATGAAATATGAATACCTCCATGACTATTAGATATGTAATTTATATTTTTTTGCCCTTCAAAGAAAATTCAAAGAATGGACGATCTCACTGGCAAATTAAGAAAATGAAAACATATCATTTGAATAGCTCAATGGGAACAAGAATTTTTCCAGACAAGATGTAACATCTATTTTAATTTTTGAAGTAGGAATGGGAGAAAATTATAATAATGCACAGTCAGCATGGCAAAGTTGTCCACTCCCACCATCTCCACCCAACACTGTACTGGAAGCCCGGACGCAGAATAAGCCTATACATTCACAAAACTTACAGTGTAAGAAGCAAAATGTTCATACATAGATTACATGTGTACAAATCCTAAGAAGTCTGCAATTAAATTACCATAATCAATAAATGTATTTAACAAGATCATAGTATATAGACCCAATGTATAAAAAACAAGTATAGCAGTAAATCATTGGAAATTTTAAAATATCACAATACTGTTTATATATTTTAGTAATATTTTAATAAATAATATTAAGTAATATTGCCATTTTAATGACTCTGTGTTTTAATGGAAATACTGAAATCCAGGAATAACAGAATCTAAATGGTAGTAAATCATGAGATACAAGCTTAGTTAAAACACTAAAACATAGGGGTGAAATGGCAACCAGAAAGTTTTGGCTTTATTGAACTTTTAGTACTGCCTAATAGATTACAGCATCCATATGGATAAAGTAGGCTGCAGGCCTACAGAAGAATTAACTGTATAGCTGTACATGCTTATAGCAGGCAGGAGGGAGTTTGGTGAGCCTTTGTGGAAAGACACAGCCTCTTGCCTGTTCCTAAGGCTCCTTGGAATACATCCATAGTGTAAACCTCTCCACAAACCTTATCCATAAAGACTTGTAGTCATTTATGAGAGCTGCTTTTCACCTGGAGGAAGAAATGTGGAACTTCGAGGCTATTAGATATTAGCTGTAAATAGAGGCTGAGAACTCAATCACTGCACTTCACACTTAATACTTAAGCTCAGAGAGACAGTGATGATTTGGGTTTGACAATATCTCACCATATGGCCAGTGAGCCTACAAATGCACTTTGTGGTTAGTCCCAATTCTTTAACGAATAACCCGTACAAACATGCTCAGAACCTAGGAACATTCATATTCCAAGTCCCTGACCTGTAGAGTGGGAAATATTATGCTGTATGGAACAGATGGAGCCCCTGGGACCTCCTCTCTCTACTAAAATAGTCAATCCAAAATAAACATTTCAACTCATCAAGAATGATAGAAATTGGAGATTTCAAGAATAACACAAATACATAAATAATGATCCCTGTTATAATTTTATTAGTTCTTTGAGAATTTCACACTTTATGAGAATTTTTGTATTTTGAAGTATTTACCCCTAATAAATACATTTTCCACCCCTTCCCAGTTTCATGTCCCTTTTGTTTAATACCCTATGGAGTCAGGTTTGTACCTCCAATAAATGAAAAGGTATGGAGCCATACACTGGATCATGGTTGACATACCAAGATACATACTCTTTTTAAAAATTGACTCTCCTTCCCCTAGAAGCCAAGAACTGTCAACAGCTCCTCAGCTAGGAGTGGGTTCTTATTAGCCTCTGACCTTCCACAATGATGCTGTAGTTGGCTTGATCTTATGTGGATCTAGTGCAGGCAACCACCACTGTTGTGAATTATGGAGGGCAGTGATCCTCTCATGTATGGAAAACTCGGTTTCTCCAAGATCCTCTCTGACTTCTGGCCCTTACAGTCTTTCCACCCACTCTTCTTTGATGTTCCTAGAACTTTGGAGGGAGAGATTGGTGATATAGAGGTCCCACTTATGGTTGAGCAAGGAGTAATAATTTTTTTCACACCACACGCTTAATACATTTTTCTTGCCTACAAAAAAAAAAAAAACCACAAATAAATAGGTCTTAAAAAATAAAGTATAACTACTTATTGTTGAAATACGAGGACCCAACTATGGTACACTTGTAATGGAAAAAAATTATCATTGCCTTTGGCACTTGATAGATGGTTGTTAATTTGCAAGTCTTCCTCCCTCCTGCTTGCTTGCCTTCCTTTCTTCTTCCCTCTCTACCTCACCTCCTTTCCGAAGTCATTTGTTTTCATGTTAAGGACAGCAATATGCCTTCACTCTCTTGACTCTAAGTAATGATAACCCTTTTGCTTGTCATAATCTAGCAACTGGGGTTTAAGTGTCTTGACATTTTGCAAAGCATTATAGTGATGCATTATGCAAATGTCATTCATGCCAGTCGAATATGCTAAGAAAGAAATAGAAAATGCTTACTGCTGCATATACTGGCAAATAGAAAGTAAATACCACAAAGACTCAGAAACCAACTAAAACTGTGCATTTTCGGAGGACCTAAGGGGCTAAGGATTTATAAGGATATACCCTTCAAAACAAAAGTTCTGTCTGCCCCTTGCATTGCCTATAGCAAAGAAAGAGGTCCCAGGCATAAGAAGACCTTGGGAATCCAAAGGCAATACCAATTATATTTGATCTGCTCTTCTAAATGATCTACCAAGTTTTTTACATATGACCCCCATTTTCATGTGGCAGAAGAAATCAAATATGGCTCTTTTTAAATATCAAATTTAATAACATGAAAGTTGCTATGCCACAGTCTCTGAGGTACATGAGGCAAACTAGAGACATTACATGAAGCCTTTGACAGTCTCCCAAGAGAAGGGTCAAAGAATGAAATGTTAGGAATTTGAACAAGGCCATGTGTATTCTATACAGTTAACTGTTAAGATGTTTAAGAAAATTTTGGCGTGTATTTTGGAAGAGACTGAATCCCTATGAAATGCCAAGTAACCACACCACACATGAGCAATTCCTCATGGACTTGGCCATATCTGATCTTCAAAACCATGAGGCTAGGGATATAGAGCAGCCCAATCAAAGAGAAGTAGTTATTGATACAGAAGACCTATCTCAGGGTCAGTGGCACACACAATGGGTGAGCAAGTAGCTCTAACCTTCCTACATCACCTTCTTCCACCCCATTTTCAATAGTCTGAAAAGGTCTCTCCCCTGGGTGCAATTTGCAGACGATTCTATGCAACATACCGGCACAAGGCCAAGTGGAATGCTGCACAGTTCCAACTCTAACCAGGAGAATTGCAAAAGACAGTATGAGGAGAGACCCCATAGTAGTATGCAGAACGTTTGAACAGCACATTTTCCATCTAATTTATCTGGGTAAGACCACCAGAAAATCATGTCTACATTGATAGTCACTGGACAATTTCTTGGCTATGCAATTTGAAGGAAAAATAGTTGAGACCAGAACATTTGGAGGGAAATTATGTGAATGGTTCTCTTGATATGGGCACAGATTATAACTGTCTGTGTCCTGTGTGATTGTTTGCCCAAGGGAGACAATGATCAACATCAATCCTCCTCTTCCTCAAGCCACTGAGGCCATTGTAAAATGGTTTCTGACTATAATGACAGGGAGGAAGATGTGCATGAGCCTAAAATAGATCAACTTTCATTATGCTTAGGATGCCTACTACCAGTGCTCACCGGAAGCTGTCCACAGCAGAGATCAATGCTGAGAGCCAACTGGGGACCATCCCTGGAAGAACATCTAGTCACATGCTAACAGACTGATCACATGACCCCCTCCATCATAGAGGAGCAAGGATTTGCCCTCATTGAACTGGACACTCCTACTGAATATAAATTAGCCTATGTGCCCATGTCTATCTGTGACTTTAGAGAATGACTTGTTTACTGGCCTGTTACTTCACCTATTGCTTCTGACCAAATAACTCATTTCATCATCAAAGAAATATATGACTTGTCCTCATGGAATCCCAATTTGCTTTATAATTCCCAAACCCTAGAAGCTACTAGACAGATAAGATCACAGAATGATGTGCTGAAGACTCATTAAAGAACTGGTTGGTACAGTATCGAGCAAAAGAGGCTCTTATAAACTCATTCAGTGTGTGCTATTTCTTTCCTCACAGCAACTATATGTGAGTCTGGGAATCAAAAAACAATCAGCTGCCTTCTTATTAACAATATTAAGTATTGTCAGTACCCTCAAGAATCAGTGAAGAGTTTGTATTTCTGTCCCTGTACTTCCAGGCCCTACTAGTTGAGAAAGTCTGAGACACGGTCATACCAATCTCTGCACGCTAGTGACCCAACAAGCAAAGCAGTGAATGACTTGCCTGGGATGATCAACTCCAGATACCAGGAGAAAACTGGATCACTGCAGAGAGTCTCCATGTCTGGTGTGGAACATTTTCTATTCAGTAAAGTCAGGCCTGAAAGCCGGAAGGGGCACAGATTATTTAAACTAGCAACATTGACCAGCTATTGTCAGGCAAGCTCTGAACTATTATACATATGACTGGATAACAAGGCTGATGCTCCCGTTCATATAATTAGCACAAGAGAACCCTGTGATTTTGAGAGCAGCTTAAGGCTAATCCAAAACAAATAGGTTGTTTACTTGATTCTACGAGAAAGTACTAATTTTCCCATGTGATTCAAAAAGCTTTTTATTGCAAATAAAAGGTTGAGTATGTCATGGGGGAAAATGTAGTTCACCAATTGGGAGTATTAACATCCCCCAAATTGGTTGGTCAATCGAAATCAATTAAAAGTGTTTCATAGGAAGAAAACAATATTTCCAAGTGTCTGAGTGACTGTTTCTTTGGGCGTTGCCACATATTATCTCAAGAGCTTCCCACAAGTTAGAGCCTCTCCAGACCTGAACTGAAATGGGTCTCTCTGGGCAGATAAAGAAGCTCTCCCATTGCCAGGGAAATGCAACAAGGTCTGGAAAAGCATGGGTAGGGGCTATTGGAAGCCTATGACCAATGTCCTTTTCCAGTCATGGGGGTATAGTCTCTCTTGGGGGTGTCTTTCTGTCACTTCTTCAACTATTCACAAGTGCATTAACCATCCACAAGATCCAACAATGTGATAAACAACTGGTCTGCTGTCATCTGGAAACATGAGCTCCATCCAACACTTTGATTATAGGGACTGTCAAATCATTTGCTTCCTTTACCACAGGCTTATTGTATCTGAATGGTAGTTTCTGGAAATTCATAATCATTATTTTAGGCAAATGCAAGACATTGTTTGAGTCATCACTGGCAACTCATTTATGTGTAAAAATGGCCCCTAAAGTAGATACTCTTATCATCATGCTCCCTATTTCACAGGTGAGCTAACAGCAACTTTAAAAAATTAAGCGACCCATGCAATGCTGCATAACTACTTAATAACCACACTGCAGCAGTAGAATCCAAAACCATAGCAAGGTGCCCCAAACTTGCAGTATATTGCTGCCATTAGTCCAAGCTTGGCACTTAAAGTCAGTGTTCTCTGTACTAGCGTAGTTCACTATTAATCAGCCCTGAATAAGTTGCTGTACAGCTATTTTCCATTTAACTCCCACACCTCTACAATGAGGTACACACTATTACAATTCTTTCTTGCTCTCATTTTACTAGGGCAGGGTAAGGGGAGTGAGGCATCATGAAATTACAGTCTTGCTCAAGGTAAAAACACATCTAGGAAAGGAGCAGTGTTCTCTAGATTCAATACCAATCCTACAGGTGATTTCTTCAACCTTTACCAAATTGCTCTGTTCTGCATGCCCCCATAAGGACCTCGAAACTCTACTTAAAGTACAACATATCATGGATCAAAAAGATGCAGTATCTAAACAAAAAAGGAAGGAAGGAAGGAAGGAAGGAAGGAAGGAAGGAAGGAAGGAAGGAAGGAAGGAAGGAAGGAAGGAAGGAAAAACTGGGGTGCAGTCAATGGTGACCACAAAAAAAAAAAAAAAAAAAAAAAAAAAAAACCTTCTACAAGCCACCCAGTGCGATAATATGCTTTGGGTAATTCTCTTAAAAGAACGCATATTGTGTTAGTTTATCATTTTGAATACCTCTTCATCAAGTTATTTACCTGTCAGTCTGTATCTGTGGGGACTGATTTTTATAACACCCGATAAGTGAGCAATTAGAGAGTTTAATGTGAGGAAGCTTGTAAACCTGAATTCTCAGGGATGGTAAATGTCACATGCAATGTCTTCAGAACTCACTTCCTCTCACCCTTCATTTCCACAGCTGTAGAGAGACACTCCTTCATCTTGCCCCTAGGACACCTGGGAAAGGCAAGCACCTGGAACACCAGCCGCCTGGATTCTACACCCAGCTATGCTGGGCTGACCTTGCTGAAGTCAACACTTAGTTTATTCTGCTAAGACACAAGAAAGTCATCTTTTTTGATACTTTATTTGCATTTCAAATGTTTTCCCCTTTCCAGGTCTCCCTTTTGGAAACCCCCTATCCCCTCCCCCCCTCCCCTCCCCCTATGAGGGTGCTCCCCCACCTACCCAGCCACTCCCATCTTCCCTCCCTGGCATTCTCTTATACTGGGGCATCTAAAACTCTCAGGCCCAAGGGCCTCTCCTCCCCTGATGGCCAACAAGGCCCTCCTCTGCCACATATGTGGCCAGCACCGTGAGTCCCTCCATGTGTATTCTTTGGTTGGTGGTCCAGTCTCCAGGAGCACCCGCGGGTCAGGCCCGTTGACACTGTTGCTCCCTCCATGGGGCTGCAGACTCCCTCAGCTCCTTAAGCCTCTAACATTCTGTGGCCGCATGGAGCTGTTTTGGTTTCCTGGTCAGGATCTTTAAGCCAGGGTAAGTCTAAGTCAATAAACTAGAAATGATGTCATGCTACATGTGATGGGGCGTGGAAGGCAGCGTGGTCAATGACGTCTCTAGAAATAGTTCTGAAACTGCTGGGATCTACAGCGGCAAACACCCCACCTGCTGAGAGCAGAACTGGGTGACTTGGTTGTTCCACACGCTCTGATACATCGTGAGTATTGTGGCATCTGCAGGGAAGGGCGCACGAACTAGAAAGAACTATCTCCATTCCAAGCGTCTTATCCATAGGAACTTTTGGTCCATTTTTCTTACTGTTTTCTTCTGCCTATTCTATACTTTATTGTTTATGTTTTATAATCAGTCTTCCTTTTACTTTTATTTTTTAAATTGTGTGCACATTGCTCATGTGGGCATACATGTGTGAATTTGCAAGTGCATCTGGGGTGTTATTCCATGTGGTTTTAACTTTTTAATTTATCATTTTGGGGGATACAGAGATGGTTTAGCAGCTAAGAGCATTTGCTAGTCTTTCAGAGGACCCAAGTTCAGTTCCTAGTACCCACCCAGTAGCTCAGAGCCTTCTGTAACTCTCATTCCAGAGGACCGATGCTCTATTCTGGCCTCTGCAGACACCAGGAATATAGCATACTTACATACATGCAAAGAAAAACACTCATACACATAAAATAAATCTCTTTTAATGTGTTATTTGTGTCTGTGTTAATTTTCATTGGTGCAATAAAACATCACGACCAAAAGTTACTTAGGGGGAAAAAAAGGTTATTTTTGGATTATGGCTCCAGAAGGAAAGTCCACAATGGAGAGGGAGGCATAGCAGCAGGTGGTAAGAACAGGAAGCTGAGAGATCACAGCTTTAACCTCACACAGAGCAGGGAAAGTGAGCAGGAAGTGAGGCAAAGCTATAAACCTTCAAAGCCCAGCCCCAGTGACATACTTCTTCCAGCCAGGCTTTATCTCCTAAAGGAACCACCACCTCCCCAAACAGTGACACCAACTAAAGGTCAAGTGTTCAAGTGCCTGAGCCTGTGGGGGGCATTCATCTTCTAACCACCATACCTTGAAAGCCTGGCAACCTAAATGTGATTCCTGGAACCCGCAAAAAAGCAGGAGAGAAAAGGCTCCAGAGTTGTCTTCCGACCTCCATGTGCATGTCCACACACATACACACACCAAACACATGTGTGCACACACACATGCACACACATGTTAATATTTGAATGAGCCATGCCCATCCAAGCTCAGAAAGAGAGTGTATGTTTTCCACCATACACAAAATGTATAAGTAAATGTATACCTAGGGAACCTGAGAGAGGAGGAAGAGGATGGCGAGGGGTGGGGGAGGGGGAGAGAAAGTGTGATACACGTATGCAAAGTGAAAACAGAAGAGAGGACTGTTCAAAAGGAAATCAAAACCAGCCAGGTGGGGAGCACAGAACATTGGGAGGAGCAGCAAGGGAGGAGAAGAAACTAGAAGAACATATGATATTGGAACACGGTCAAAAGAGTGACCCTTGGTGAACAGTTCCTCAGGGAACCATGAGAGAAGCTCCCGAAGAAAAGGCAGAGGGTCTCTCATCTCAGGTGCATTTTCTTCCCTGGATTGTTCTTGGACAAACACATTCAATTTCTAAGATGTGTTTCTTCTTATCGGATGTCAGACCATAGCTATAGAACCCAGTGTGGCTAATGTACCCTGAATGTAGATATGGCCCTCTGCCCTTTTCCTGAGTCTCTCTCATAGTCCTCAAGGCATTGTTCACCATGGGTCATTCTTTTGACTATATTCTGATAGTATATATGTAGCATTATTTTAGATACTAGCTGAAAACTAATACATTAGAAAGCAAGGAGCTTGGACCAAATAGTTCCCTGGAGCCTCATAGAGAATATGGCCCTGCCACCACCTTGACCTGAGACCTCTGATCTATGTATCAATTCATGTCTTTTAGCTTATGCAACGTTATAAGGAACATATTTCTATTTAAGCCACCCAGTAGCCAACAAATAGTCATACAAAGACATAGCTTTCCTTAGCTTTCCAATCTCTATTGTCCATCTTCCCCTTGTGTATTATAGTAAGGTCTATTTTGTTCACAAATATACAATAGTGTGGTGGTTTGAATGAAAATGGCCCCCATAGGCTCACAGTGAGTGGCACTATTAGGAGATGTGGCCTTGTTAGAGTAGGTGTGGCCTTGTTAGAGTAGGTGTGGCCTTGTTAGAGTAGGTGTGGCCTTGTTTGACAAACTGTGTTACTGGGGTGGGCTTTGAAGTTTCAGAAGCTTAATCTAGGCTCAGTGGTTCATTCTTCCTTCCTGCTGCCACAGATCTAGATGTAGAACTCTTAGCCCCTCTCCAGCCCCATGTCTGCCTGCATGCCCCATGCTTCCTGCCTTGATGATAATGGACTAAACCTCTGAACTTTAAATGAGCCCACAATTAAATGTTTTCCTTTAAAAGAGTTATAGTGGTCATAGTGTCTCTTAACAGCAATAGAAACTTTACCTAATACAGATAGTAAGAACCTACAAATGCAGGTGATACCTCCGGATAGATTTTCTTGACTGACATTATTGTGCTTAAATGTAAATGTACATGTTCTTCTAGTCATTTCCAAAGGAATGTTCAAAGTTGTAACAGCAAAGAAAACAGAACGCTGAGCCAGGAAACCAATTCCCAGTTTCAGTGTTTATAAATGCATGGCTAATCCTACTTAATTCTACACCCACTTCCCCATAGTGTAGATTATTTTGGAGAAAAACAAATAGTTTTTCCATTTCATCTGTCTCTACCTCTAAAAGTTGAAAGCACCCTTAAGTTAACCACCATAGGAAGAACAGGCTGAGTGAGGGTTCCTAATCCAAAACCTCACAAGTCTGACGTGCTCTATAACTCAAAGTGTTTCCAAAACCAATGTGACACTACAAGTAGAAATGTATACACCATAAAATTTTGTTTTGTACACAAAATGTCAAAATACTGAATGAAATTACCATCAGGTGATGTGCAGAAGGTGTAGACAAAATAAGTCAGTTTAGGTTTTTGGCTTGGTTTCCACACAAGATGCATACATACATAAAAGCATACACACATACACATGTAAGCACATACACACATTATTGTTATTATCATTATTATTATTATTATTATTATTATATGATATGTTTATGTGTATAAGTAAATATTCCAAAATTTAAAAAAAATACTCGAGAACTCTTCTGATGCCAAGTATTCTGAGTAAGGAATATTCAAACCATATATGAGAGCTAAAGATCAATAATCTTTTGTAATGTATAGTCTTCAGTCAATTCCATGTTTTTCCTCAGCTGTGTTGGGTTAAAATAGTGCAAGTGTCCCGCGTCTGTCCCAGGGCTCCGGCCTCTGGGAGAGGCGAGATGAAGGAAATTTGACCATGCTCATCCCATGGCACCACCGGGTGGGTGTTGGGCTGTGAGAAGTGGCAGGACACCACCCAGGTGTGGGGGAGCGCAGCCTGGGGTCCTGGGGACTGCATGGAAGCCAGCTCTGTCTGGTTCTCAGGCTCGTGGGCATCCCAGGCGCTGATGGATGCTGCAGAAGAGCTGAGAACGGAGTGGCTGGAGCTAGCCCGGGGCTGAGGGGAAAAGGCGGGTAGGAGCCCAACTGGGTCCTGCCAGGACTGAGTCCTTGGCTTGTCAGCGGCTAGCTCGCTTGGTTTTGTGGAGAACGTGGCTGGGAGCAGCTGAGAGGCCTTCTGTGGGAGACTAGACAGGGCTCATTAGACAAAGGCCTGTTCCACTGTTCCCAATAAAGAGACAGTCCAAGGTTTCAGGGTGTTTATTGTCATGGCAGAGAGTGGCGATGAGTGAAAGCGTAGCCCACAATCTCAGGGCGAGCCTGAGATTAAAATACCTTTTGCAGGGAGGAGTGGCTGGGAAGGGGAGTTTATTGGCTAAACCTCTAAGTGCTTCATTAAAATGGGAATGTCTTGAGGCTACGTGACCACACCTCTACCTGTGGAGGGGCTTGAGCTACCTGACTGACGGTCACATTCCTAATGGAGAGCTGCGGCCTCCTGTCAGGAGCCTGGGACCCAGGAGCATGGCAAACCTCCTCCTGGGGCTCTGGGGTTTTAAATCTTAGCTCAACCAGAAACCAGGCTGCCTTTCACGGTCCCACACAGCTGAGACATCATTTTCACAGACTGTTCAGATCAGAGTCTAAACACAGTTCATAATTGCTTTTGATTGACATGAGTCCCTCACCTTTGAACTTTCTTAGTCATAAATCGTCATCTTTCCATGCATCTGTTTTTCATCGCCCTCTATTTTCTCTTCTCTCTCTCTCCCCTCCATCATTGTCTTCATTGAAGAAATTGGCTCATCTGTCTCATTGTTCCCATAGCCTGGATGTTGGAAATTGTATCACAGTATCATTTAGCATAATCCTTGATCCCTGACAGTTGGTATTAGGAACTAGAATTCTGATCATATTTAGGTTTAAATTTTTTGCAAGAATATTGCAAGTCATGCTGTGAGCTCCCATCAGAGGAACGGAGCATCAAGTTGTCTCCCTCTGGTGCTATTAGCAGTCGCAGATGATTAAGGCCTAGATTCATCTTTTCATTAGAAGCTGCAACAGGATGATATCTTAATTCTGTACTCCTTCCTTTATTAACTGGAATCATTCCATTTTTTTAAGTCTCCTTTAGCAGATTATTCATTATCCTAAGGCACAGTGCACATGAGAAAGTCTGCATAAACTAGTCATTCCCTTCATTTCCCAGGCTTTGAAATCATGAGTTTCCTCGTATCCTGTAAATAACGGTGTTTGGCAGTTTTGTTTACCTGAAGTTATCTTCATGAATTCATGGCTTCTAAAATGTGAATAAATAGTTAACAGAGCACATTCTCTTTCTCTGTGGAAAAATGACCTTGGGTTAACTATCCAGCTCCGTTCCCCTGGAAACTAATAAAGGTGGGCAGTCAGCAATGTTACCTGGCAACATTGCTCATGATGAAAATGACCTCAAATAATAAACTACACCTGGTCTGGGAGGACAGTGAATAAACTAGATACCTTGTGGGCGTCCATGGAGAGCTGTGAATATAGGCCATGTCCTGTGCTAAGACCAGAGGAAGCTATTCGCACAGAACAGAATGATGATGCTGAGTCTGATGGGCAGTGAGGCCCTAAACCAGGTTTTCTTCATTCAGGTTCCACAAGGAACAGAATGAGATGCAGACTTGCACAAAGTGATTTACTGGGGACTAGACTTGGGGACTATATTGGTAACTTCTGTTGCTGTAATAAAATACCATGACCAGAAGCAACTTGTGAAAGAAAGTTTATTTGGACTTATAATTGAGAAAATTGGGAGCGACAGAGAGGCAGAGAGAAAGAGAAAGAGACAGAGACAGAGAGAAAGACAGAGAGAGAGAAAGAGAGCATCCATAGTAGCAGGGGAAGCATAGAAACAGCTGAGAGGAGCAGAAAGCTGAAAGACCGCACCTTCAGCTGCAAACACAAAGCAAAGAGAGTGAACTAGATATCGGGCAAAATTATAATCCCATAAGACCTGTCCCCAGGGGTGTACTTCCTTCAGAAAGACTACTTCCTATAGGTCTCACACCCTCCCCACAGAGTGCAATCCACAGGGAACCAATTGTTCAAGTACCTGAGCTCTGAGAGGCATTTCTCATTCAAACCACCCTAGGATTGAGCAGGAATAAAAGACAAATTGTAATATAATCGAAGATGTAAACCTCAGCCAGTCCAACAGGACCTCCTTGGCAGCTGGGAAAACCCTTTAAGGTTGCTGCACTTTAAGCAGGGATGGTATGTAAATAGGGGCACAATTCTAGGTGAGATTCCTCCTCCCTGCAAGCAGTTTCTCTAAATATTCAGCTGAGCTGTAAGTAGCTGGCACTCCAGGCCACTGGAGAAACTGAGTCCTCCAGTGTCCTCCTCAGGTCCCTGGGCATCACACTTCAGCATCACTACCTAGTCATTTGGTCCTATTCCTTCCCTTCTGAGTTGTCACTTGCTCCCCTGCCATCTCAGCTTGCTGTCCCTCCTGCTGTCTGCCCTCTACCAAAATGACACTAAGTTCTGAGAGGATCTTTTAAGTGTTATAAATGTAGGTCTGTGTTCATTGTGTACTTGCCCAGCTCTGAAGTCACCCATTCCTCCATAAAGCCCAGCTTTCACTTAGTGATATCCAGGGGCCACAGTCTAGAGAACAAAAGTACTGCGTAAATCATGGTCTTTGGGCCTTTTCTGCAGCCAGAGTCAATATTTTTTAAGAGAATGTTCTCCACTTGTTTGTTAATTAATCACAACAGCTAAACAAAGACTTTGAAGATAACAAGACACAACTGGAGCCAGCTTACAAAAAGGCTAATTTTTATTTTCAAAAAATATAGCGGACGGCCGGAAACCTCAGCTTGGGCCACAGGGCTCCACAGCTAATCAGCGCCGGGATCCCAAGAGCCAGGAGTGGGCCAAAGACACGCCCCACAGCTCACCAGGCACGCAGAAAAGCCCCTAGCAGGGGCAACGCGTC
>CM052706.1:24644707-24684531 GCA_028551405.1 Uromys caudimaculatus
GAGGACTTTGGGCCTGAGGGTGCTAGTGGCCCCAGTAAAAGGGAATGTCAAGGTGGGAATATGGGAATGGGTGGGTGGGTAGGTGGGAGGAGGAATTCCCCCACAGAGGCGGGGAGGGGGAGGGGACACGGGGTTTCCAAAGAAAAGGGGAATCATCGGAAATGTAAATAAAGTATCAAAAATAAAGAAAAAAAAAAAAGAAAAAAGAAAATAGACTCTGATCCCCATAAAAAAAAAAAAAAAATAGCACTGGTCGCTATTGATATTTCCAATATAATTTAGTGTACTGGCTAGTTTTGTGTGCCAACTTGACACAAACTGGAGTGATCACAGAGAAAGGAGCCTCCCTTGAGAAAATGCCTCCATGAGATCCAGCTGTAAGGCATTTTCTCAATTAGTGATCAAGTTGGGGAGGGTAGTCTAGAGTTCTATAAGAAAGCAAGCTGAGCAAGCCAGGGGAAGCAATTCAGTAAGCAGCATCCCTCCGTGGCCTCTGCATCAGGCCTCAGCTCCTGCCTCCAAGTTCCTACCCTGTGTGAGTTCCTGTCCTGACTTCTTTTGGTGAAGAGCAGCAATGTAGAAGTATAAGCAGAATAAACTTTCCTCCCCAACTTGCTTCTTGGTCATGATGTTTGTGCAGGAATACGAATCCTGACTAAGACAACTAGGTTTTCTTGACTTCATCCATCACCTGTTTGTGTGTCCTTTCTTTATTAATAGCAGCATAAGTTCTTATTCGCACTATGACCGACATACATCCAACCACCTCTGTTTTGTGTTGACTGCATGCTAAAGGATAAGATTCACAGAGCGACTAGCCCAATGCTTGTGCGGATGTAGAATCCCTTCTGATTTGAAATAATTCCTCCTCTGCAGAACTCAACTTATAGTTAAATTTATTTGTTTCAATGTGTTCCTTGTAGTTTACTGTGGCTTATAATTATGTAAAAAATACATTTAAATAGCTTTAAAATCATTTTTATAAACTAAGATACATAGTCCCTTCCATTTTGCTTCTGCTCTCTCTGAAATCTAACTTAGTTTATCATTATATATCATACAAAATATAAATCAAAGAGTCAAGGCTTTTCCTGAAATGAATGGTGGCGTATTCCACATCATCTCTACGTTGCTCTTTTCACTGAATAGTATATGTCAGGATTCAGCGTGGAGCAGTAGATGAGGGTCTCACCCACTCTTCCAGCAGCGCAGTCAGACATTGTGTGTGCTTGGTTTTACTTGATCTGTCCCTGTCCACAGTGATTCATGTTTTCTGGAAACTAGGTATTCAAATGCAAAAGATTGAAGCTTTCCCTCTGCCTCACCTTATAAAAGGGAATTATGCTCAATATGATCAAATACATAAATACAAGACATGAAACTAAAAGAAAGCTTGGGGGAAATGCTTCAAGATAGGAGGTAAGACAATCTTTTCAGGGGTTTTAGGTTTTGTTTTGCCTAAGGCCTCCAAAGCATGAGAAACTAATGCAAAAATATGCAAAGAGGATTAAATCAAACTACAAAGATTCTACACAACAAGGGAAATGATCAAGATTGTAGAGAAAATCTACAAGTTGGTAATTTTTTTTGCAAAGCATTCAAATAACAAACGATTAATACCCAAGATATATAAGGAAAGCAAACTCAGTAGCAATGACAGATAATCCAATTTAAAATGGACAAAGGATATGACTAGACACATGTACACATATTAAGAGAAGAAATTCAAATGGCCAACAAATTTATGAAAAAATATTCATTATCAATAGCTATCAGGAGAACATAAACTTAAAAAAAAAAAAAAAAAAAAAAACACGCAATGAGCTGTTTCTCCCCTCAATTAAAACAACTGTTACCTAAAAGAAAAAGCTGACAAATGGTTAGGAAGAATATGGAGAAAAGAAAATTTATCAATTGATAGGAGAGTTAAATAAAAGTTATTAGGTGAGTAAATGGAGATTCTTTTCAAAAAAAAAAAAAAAGTAAAAAAAATCCATTACACGACTCACGATTTTTTTTCTTCTAGGTCAGTGGTTCTCACCCTTCCTAATGCTGTGACCCTGTGATACAGTTCCTCATGCTGTGGTGACCCCAACCATAAAATTATGTTTTGCTACTTCATACCTATAATTTTGCTACTGTTATGAATTGTAATATAAATATCTGATATGCAGAATATTTGATATGCAACCCCCAAGGGGACTGTCACCCACAGGCTCAGAACCACTGTGCTAGGTATATACTCAAATGATATAAAGTCATATCAAAGAAAACATGTCCTGTGTTTATTTTTAAACAATTCATGAGAGATAAGATATAAATCAACTTAGATGTCCATTAATAGGATACATAAATGTGTCATATATATATTTATATATATATATATATATATGCACAATATAATATTATTCAGCCATTAAAAGAATTGTATTCTATCATTTGCAGCATAATTAATGGAACAGAAGACTATTATGAAATAGTGTAGACATGGAAAACCCAATACTTCATAGTCTCCCTCAAATATGAATGATAAAAAAGTCGGTCTGAATGTGGGACCATGATTACTAGAAGATAGAACGGATGGTAGAAGAGAAGGTAGAGGGAGGGTGAATAATGAGTTAAAAGGAGAATGAAGCCTGGGAGATGGCTTGGAGACTGACCACCAAACAAAGAGCACAGGATGGACCTAGCACCCCTACCCTTCACACACACACATGCAGCAGATGTGCAATTTGGTCTTTATATGGATCCCCCAACAACTGGAGCAGAGGCTGTCCCTAAATCTGTTGTCTGCCTGTGGATCCTGTTCCCCTAACTGGGCTAACTTGACTAGCCTCAGCGGGAAAGGGTGCACCTAGTCCTGCAGAGACCTGATGTACCAGGATGGGAGATATCCAAGGAGGCCCTCCATCCCCAGAGAAGGGGGATGGGGGAGAAACTGTGTGAGGAGGACCTGAAGAAGGGGGCAACAATCCAGCAATTTGGATGGATGGATGGATGGATAGATAGATAGATAGATAGATAGATAGATAGATAGATAGATAGATAGGAAAAACAAAATAGAAAGGGCCCCTGTTCTTACAGAGGACTTGGGTTCAAATCCCAGCACCTACTGGTGGCTCACAGCCATCTGTAATTCCAGTTCCAAGGGATCTGGCACGCCCCTGGTGTTTTCTAATGCTGAGCTGGCTTTGAGACTGATATTTTAAGAAGTCAACTATAAATCAGGTAAGGTGGTACGTTTGTAACCCCACCCACCGGAAAACTGAGGCTAGTGGATTGTCATGAGTTCTATGTTAGCCTGGGCCACCTAGCAAGACTTAAAAAGTAACCACATATAAATCCCCATAGTGTTTGGTATTTTTAACATGAATACTCATATTTTGCCAAATGCTGCTTCTGCACACATATGGGTGACTCGACCAGTGGCAAGAGAGAAGATCCTATTAGAGAAAATGACAACAGCTAAGTTGTAGGACTTCTTAAATACGTTCCTGAAATCTGCTTAATACTTTATCAAAAGCTTCCATTTTTGCTGCATTACATTAGATGGGCTCTGGTTCGCCTTTTCTCAACTTTATTTTTTGTCAGTTTAGGTTTAATGAATTCATTTTGGTCACATAAAAAATAATTAGGGAGTCCCCTTCGTTTGATAGTCTCTATAATTGATCAGATCTCATGGGACTCTCTAATCTTATATTCGTCTTTAAAAGGTTTTATAACATATCAACACAGTGGATTTTGACCATAGCCACCCCCACTACCTCCCTCAAACTGTCACCAAGACTCCCTGTGGGTTCTCCCTTTCAACTACATATCCCCTTATTGTTTTTAATTAATAACCAATTAAGCCCAACTGGTGTTGTCCACAAACAGTGCGTGTAGGACCACCCACTAGGACATGGGCACATGCCAAACCCCAGGAAATGGGACGCTCCATTACTAGGCAGCCAACAACTGCCACTGCTCCTCAGCTAGAGGTGGGGCCTTAGAACCCCGCAATGCTGGGATTTGTGCTGGTTTGATCTGTGCAGGTAAGCACAACTCTTGTTCGTTCTTGTGTACAATGGCCTTCTTGTGCCAGAGATGGCACAGCTCTTTCCCTCATCATCCTGCTCTTCCCAACCTTATGCCTACTCTTCCTCAATGTTCCTGAGCCTTGAGTTAGGGGAAGTTGACATGGATGACCTCAGAGTCACATATTCTTAACATTTTGACCAGTTATGAATTTCTGCAAAACGATTAGTCTCTACAAAAAGAAGCTTCTCTGGCTACAGCTAGGAGCAATCTCTAAAGTCCATATGTGCACATACAGGCAAGCACATCTCCACATGTCTGCATGTGTGTATGCACATGTATGCACACATGCACATATACACAATGAAATCTCATATTTGGTACAACTTGAACCCTGGAAACATGCTAAGTTAAAGAAGACCCCAAAAGACTGTGTATTATTCCATTTGTAGAATAAGCAAATACATAAATCAGAAAGATTGTTCGAATGCTTTCTAATGGATGTCTTTTGGAGGTAACAGATGTTTTGGAATTAGATAATGGTCATACTTGCTCAATTTAATGAATACGCCAAACGGCATTGACCAGATCTCTCTAATGGTAAGTGAACTACACCTTGCTAATGTTTTTAAGAACAGAAAGGAAGGGATGCCTTCTATAGACCAATGTTGAAATGGCCCGTGAATGGAACTCAGATCTTAGTATTCCCAAAGGTAAGGAGGCTTATTGATAAAACTGAGTTTGGGCCAACACAAGAGGCGATGTCATACACCTATTCCTGGTGTTTTGGTGTGATCTGGAGCATGCTCTGCAGTGATAATTTAGTAATGTCTACCAAAAATAAAGTGCTCACCCTAGGATTCAGGATTTTCAATGGTAGAGATCTAAACTCATGTGAGACTGGTCCAGTTAGCACTCGGGGAATGTTCTTTCCTATTGCAAGGGTGATAGCCTGCAGCCAACTTCAGCTCTCACGTCTGCTGGGTTTTGGAAACACAAGGAGACAGTGTTCCTGTTCTAGGATGGCGTGGCTGTGACCCTCTGCTCCTTTCATCTTTGCAAGCTTCATGAGGAGGAAAGCAAGACTCCCCCTGATAGATAGGGCTCTGTTTCTAGGGCTCCTGAGTGCACACTGGCAGAGTAGCTAATAATTGTGCACCTCTTGATAAACGAATATGGTGGGGTGGGATGAGCTAGGGCAAGGGAGTAGAGAAGGAAACAAATCCTGAGTCCCAAACCTGTGGATGACTTAAGCATAAAGCCTCATGAACATGACCTCTGAAAGGAGTGAACCTGTGTTTCTGTCTCTTCAGTTCCTTTTCCATATAGTGATGTCACTTTAACTGTGATGGTGCCATTATTTGTAAACATTGTGCTTTGCTGGTCAGAGTTCTGCTGATGGAAGAGGAACATGATGTCAATCTGTATTTCTAGTTAATCATAGCCCAGTCTTTTAGTCAATAAAGATGAAAAAAAAAAAAAAATCCCTGAAGTCAACTTACCCAAATAGCAAGAATAGTACCAACTGAGGAAAAATAGCATCTAAAACCCACATGAGCACTTGAAATGTACCAAATGGCAGCTAAAGCCTCCAAGAGCTCCACGGTGCCACCACTCCTGCGGCATTAGTCTCATGAGAAATACCCAGTATGTATTTCCATTCCAGCTACCACCCCTGGGTGCCCTCCTCTTACTACTGAGCATGTTAAGACATGGTGAAAGTCAGGGATTATGACATAAGCAATGTCTACAGGCTGAAATAGGCAAAGCAAGCTCAGAAGGAGGAACATCACCTGTGAAGGCCTCATAAACTGGCCAACTTCCTGCCACAACTCCCAGACAGCCAGCCTCACCAGAGTGGGCAGAGGTCCCTTTGGGAGAGAAGTGACCTCAGGAATCTGGTAGAGGACGTTGCCAAAACTCTAGAGGCCTTCTACCAGGGATCCTAGAGCCATGGAGACGGCTATGTGTGTCTGCTCTCCATGCTGCACCTGGCAGAGATGCTGCCCCCGGCTGTTCTCCTGTCTGTGCTGCAAGTTCATCTTCACCTCCGAGCGGAACTGCACCTGCTTCCCCTGCCCCTACAAGGACGAGCGGAACTGCCAGTTCTGCCACTGTACCTGCGCGGAGAACCCCAATTGCCACTGGTGCTGTTGTTCCTGGGCCAATGACCCCAACTGTAAGTGCTGCTGCACAACCAGCACCACCCTGAAGTGCTACTACTACGAGAGCCGATGCTGCCGCAATGTCACCGTCACGTTCAGAAAGGGCCGCCTTCGAAGCATCCGCACCTCGTAAGTACTGCGTGAGTGCTGGCCATCCATTGTGTGGCTACGTTGGCTCAAAATAACGGGGACATGTGCCAGCTATGGGTACCCCAGAACAGGCCAGTACTTCATGGAAAAAAAAAAAAAAACAATGGTAATTTTATAGCAGTTAAAGGGCTGAGCTCCATTACCGATGTGAATGCATGCTGCCTGCACCCTTTGATCCCCGAGAGCTTTCACCTTGCAAACAAGTGATGGCTGGCAAGAAACTTTGCCAGCCACTGTTCATGCATCCATTCCTCTCCTCACCCTGTGCCCACTGGACAGGAAAATATTTATCTGGGAGATACTAAGTTGCCCAAAACCCCACAGCTAGGAAGGGGATAGAGTCTTGAATCCAGAGTTAGGCCAATGGTTCTAAGTTTAAAAAAAAAAAAAAAAAAACAGTAATTACAAAATGGAGACCATGATATGGTTTGTGCTCCATAACCTGTTAGATGCTCTGAAAAATACAAACTGTTCTTCATCCCCTTCCTGGGAACTGGAGCATTTACCCAATGTGTATGAACTTCCAGCAGCCTCTTTTGACCATAGTAACCTACTGAAGTGCCCTGAGCTGACAGCCACCCTTACTTTCCCCTCCAAAGTCATGGCTGCCAGGTTCTCAGTCACTCAGTAAAGTGCCTACCCCACAGGCTAGCAAGCTGTTCTTTTTATGTCACATGTCAGGGACATCAGGAACCAGGGGAGATTTCAGGTGGGAGGGAAGATCACAGCCAATGCTTTAGAGTCATAGGTATCAGTGGCTCCCAAATTCAGAAGTGCATTGAAATCCCCTGGAGATCTTTAAAAACAAATGCTCCCATTTGTTCTCCACACCTCCACATTCTATTTCTCATTGATCTTGGGGTACAACTTGGGCTTCAGAACTGTAAGAACTCTATCCCCATCCAGTGATTCTATTAGTGAGAACTGGAGTCGTCAACATGGGACCTGGAGGCTTGGGAGACAGATGTGAGAACAGGGCAGGACTTAGCAGGGAGTGGGCTGTGCAGGGGAGCAGAGGCAGGGCACTAGGTCAGGAAGGCAAAGCTGCGGGACTTGGGGGCTCCTTCAGCATAGAAATCTGGGGGCGGGCAAATGCCCTGTTTGGATTTCAGTGCCAGGGAGTCAGCTCTAAGGTACTGGTGCTTCCCTCTCCTGATCTCTGAACCCCTTCCCTCCCGATCCTGCTCAGCAGCCTCACTTCTTCCTCACTCTGGTCTAACCTAGCCTTCCCTCACTCTGGTCTAACCTTGCCTTCTTGGCTTCATTCTCTTCCTCAGCCCCTTTCTCACAACTACTCCAGTTCCTTGGGCCATTAACAGAGTTCTCTTAGCCCATTGTCTACACTGTATCTCCATTCTCCCTTCTTCCTTCTTTCTGATCTCTTATGCTGCCTCCATTTATTATACACTGATTCCAAGTCTTACCTTTTTTACTATATGTACTATGACTTGTGACTTCAGGTGACCTTTCCAGAACCAAGCAAGAGGCTGGGACACAGAAAAGAAATAGGGCAGAAAACAGTGAGGCTGCAAGCCTGGATCTCAGCACCTAAGTCCTCAGGGATAAGCTAGCTCTCTGGTTGCCTAAGGATGTACAGGGACACTGTATCTCAGGGCCACCCTAGGGCAATATACTTGGGACGCACCTTTGACTGTCAGTGCTCTGGGACATGGGTTCCTTGGCCAAGAAGGAGACAACGAGAAAGAGAAATCAAGAAGGGAAGGTCAGAAGAGAACACAGCCCAATGTCAAGGCCATTCTATGAACAGAGAGACATAGGAATAGCCACAGATTGCGCATCAGCTTGTATCCCCGTTCCCACAGCCGAGTCACTTATTTCCTAAACCACCTTTGCTCAGACTGCAGCTTCTCCCAACATTCACTTGAATTACACAAGCACAGTCTCATCATTTCTAGTTCTTGCAATTGAGTCCATGAAGGCGACCTCAGCCAGTAGACGAATAGAGACCCTTAACTCACAGCAGTGTAAGTATGCACGGGCTTCCTCGAGCTTGACTACTGTTCTCTTCTCTTGTGGTCTCCTCTACTGTGGACGTTAGCCGGTGAATAGCACAAAAGGGTGATTACAGAACCATATTTACACTGGTGATGGATGATTTCATTTATACTTGGTAAACCCCCATGAAAGAAGTGCTTTGATTTACAGCTGGAGAAACTGAGCACAAAAGAGACTGAGACTCTCTCAATGGGGAGCTAAACGTGCCATGCCCCCATCATATAGAGACTGCCCAGAGGACAGACCCTTGTGTATTGCTGTTAACCTGGAAGTCAGCTCCTGGGTTCTAGGTTCAGCGCAGAAATTGTCTCTTGCTGTCTTAGAAAGGCCGTTTACTGCCTTCCTCTAGTCCATCCCACATACAACAATGTAATGGTAATGTCGCTGCCTTCCAGGCGCAGCCTCCAGAAGGGTGCCTGTAACTGGGCAAGATTGGATTTACTGACTCGTTTGCAACAGGTGGGAACATGTCCCACTCCATGCCAGTGTGAGGTCCCTGATGGGCTGGGGCTCGTGCTCGTGAGAATAGAGTCAATCTGTTAGTTCTTACTCCTGTCTAGAAGGCACCTAGAACACATGGAGCCCGAATCTGCTACCAAAAAGAAAAAGAGCAGGCACAATCACTCACATTCCCCAGCAAAGGAGGATGGGAGGCCATTTATGTGATTTGGCCAATATTCTGGTCCAAGTTCCAGCATCCTGAAGTGGTATTGCTTCTGCTCTGATACATCCCAGCCCCTGTGGTCCCATCTGATGCTCTGGGGTGTGACTGATCTGCATCAGAACATGCAGGCCAACTCACCATGCCAGACCCCTCTGCTGTCTTTCTCTCAAAATTAAAATTAGCAAGAAGGCACTAAAGGGCTGGATCCAGAGAGCTCTACTCAGTCCATGCAGGCATTCAGTTCGATCTTAACCGTCTTTTAAAATGCTATGGCCTGGGTATCAGCTGCAGGTACCAAATGCCTTACCATTTACCACCTTTCCTATGTGCCACCTCTCTGGACAGGTCCTTGCGGAGCTCTTGTGTGTGTGTGTTTCTGAAGCCTGGGCTTGCTTTTTCTTTCAGATCTAAGACCGCCCTCCGCGTGGGGAGCAGCGATACTCAGCTGGATGAGCCCAAGACCATGCCCACCAGCAGCCACCTGGTGAGCCACCTCACCTGCCCCATGTGCAACCACCTGCGCCTGCACTCCTTCATGCTGCCCTGCAACCACAGCCTGTGCGAGAAGTGCCTGCGGCAGCTGCAAAAGCATGCCGAGGTCACTGAGAATTTCTTCATTCTCATCTGCCCCATGTGCAACCGCTCACACTGCATGCCCTACAGCCACCAGATGCACCTGCCAGAAAACTACCTACGCGGGCGCCTCACCAAACGCTACATGCAGCAGAACGGCTACCTCAAGTGGCGCTTCGACAGATCCTCGGGGCCCATCCTCTGCCAGGTGTGCCGTACCCGGCGCATTGCCTACAAGCGCTGTGTCACCTGTCGCCTCAACCTGTGTAACGACTGTCTCAAGGCCTTCCACTCGGATGTGGCCATGCAGGACCACGTCTTCGTGGACACCAGCGCGGAGGACCAGGACGAGAAGATTTGCATCCACCATCCATCTAGCCGCATCAATGAGTACTGCCGCAGCGACAACCAGCTACTCTGCGCCTTCTGCAAGATCGCTTTCCACAATGGCCATGACACGGTCAGCCTCATAGACGCCTGCTCTGAGAGGTCTGCTGCCCTCTTCAGCGCCATCGCCAAGTTCAAAGCAGGTCCTGGTCGGTTTCCCGCTCCCCTTCAGAGTAACTCCCAGCTGTGGAAAAGTCCAGAAGATGGTGTGGGGAACCTGGGCCTTGCTCAACCTGGTGGAGAAATCTAGACACTAGGAAAGCCTGAGATGGCCGGCAAGCTACTGTCACGGATATCCATGATAGCTATCACTGGCTAATTAGTGTCTCTGTGACTCAGTATTTTCATCTATAAAATGGGAAGGATAGTGGTAGCTTCCCTCATTGGGTTGTTGTGAGAATTAGATGGGTTATTTTATGAACCATTCTCTCACCTCGGGGGGGGGGGGGGAGCCTGGTGTATAATAAGCACATAAAGATCCTGTAATCTTTGTTACAATTTTACTGAACTTTGGCCCCATTTTCCAAAGGGGAAAAATAAGGAGTTTTCTCCAGTCATATCCTGAAGTTCTGTTTTTGTGTGGGGTGTTTGTTGTTTTTCAGAACATGACAGTTATTTTTAACTCTGCCTCCCTGTTTCCAGGGGGAATCATTAATCTAATGCTGAGAATCATCTCAATTGAAGTAATCTACCATGAACTTTCTGTCAAAGTTGTAGGCAACAATTTTAAAGAGATGCTAATGGACACATAGTTAACAGGAAAATTCCAAAATAGCCAGTAATAGTCTGGCCAGCTGCTTTTTTCCTTCTGTCATAATTGTTCATATTGGTTATATAGTACATTTTATATAAAATTAACCTTGTTTTTTATATTCGAGCGAAGTACAATAATATTTGTAAATCTCAGTACAAGGTTCATAATACTGAAATGTGTCTTTACTAGATCAGACATGTCTCTGTCCCCAGGTAGACCTAGAAATCCATTTAGGGAATGGCTCCGCCTATAGAGGACCACTTCACTTAGGCCTTTGTCTTAATTAAGTTCTCTATTGCTGTGATAAAACACCATGACCAAAAACCACTTGGGGAGGGAAGGGTTTATTTTATTTTACACTTCCACATCACAGTCTATCATTGAAGGAAATCATGACAAGAATGTAAGACAGGAACCTGGAAGCAAAATCTGACAGAAACCATGGGGAAATGCTGCTCATGGCTTCCCCACTCATGGGTAGCTCAGCCTACTGTTTTATAGCATCCAGGGACACCTGCCCAAAGCGAGCACTATCCACAGAGAGCTAAGGACTTCTCACATCAGTCCTCAATCAAGAAGATGTCTTCAGACTTGCCTACAAGCCAATCCTATGGAGTCATCTTCTCTATGAAGATTCTTTCTTTCCAGATGACCCTAGCCAGAATATTCTAGGAACATACCATGCCAGTCTTAATAAGCACACAGCACAGATGAGGAGCATGCTTATTCCCTCCATGCATGAGATAACTGTACTTAAATAAAGTGGTCCGCAAAAGGCAGCCATTAAGTCACACACTTGGACTCTCCAACACCAGTGCTAAACAGTGACAAGACTCTGCTCTTAATATAAAAAGCTGGACTGGGGTGGGGTGGAATTATTACTACTTATAGTCCATGTCTATGAGGAGTGGTCTACCATCAGTGGCTGAGGAACACTAGGTCAAGCTTGGTTGCTAAGGCACCATTTAGTAGACATCAGAAATTTAGTTGTTTCTCTGCTACAAGAGAGGCGTAGTCCAGGGGAAAGTTACATGTGCCAGGGCATGTGGAGGAAGAACAGAGGGGAATTTGTTTCAAAGACCTGTTCTAGCCTGTGTGTCAGCCCAGCTCCAGGGATCTCCCCTCCCCCTCTCTCTCCATTCATTTCCTTTGAGTCCACAGAGATTTGCTCCAGTTTGCTATGGCTTTGATATCTGTGGAGAGGAAAATATTCACGGTAGCCAACTTGGTTGTTTTTCAGTCCGATATGAAATCGATAACGACCTGATGGAATTCAACATTCTAAAGAGCAGCTTTAAAGCTGACAAGGAAGCGAAGAGGAAGGAGGTCCGGAACGGATTCCTCAAACTGCGAGCCATCCTTCAGGAGAAAGAGAAGATCATCATGGAACAGATAGAGAATCTCGAAGTGTCCAGGCAGAAAGAAATTGAGAAATATGTGTACATTACAACCATGAAGGTGAACGAAATGGATGGGCTGATTGCCTACTCGAAGGAAGCCCTGAAGGAAACAGGCCAGGTGGCCTTCCTGCAGTCTGCCAAGATCCTGGTGGACCAGATTGAGGAGGGCATCCAGAATACCTTCAGGCCCGACCCTCAGCTGCGGTTTCACTCCTTACACTGTATCCCCTTGGATTTTGCTGAACTCTCCAGTGCCATCCATGAGCTCTTTCCCACAGGACCCAAAAAGACTTGCTCCTCAGGGGATTCACTCCCTTCCCAGTATCCTGTCCACTCAGAAATGATGATCGCCAGGAAGGTCACATTCAGCACCCACAGCTTCGGCAACCAGCAGATATACCAGCGGAGCTCTTCCTTGATGTCCTTCAACACCGCCAATGAAAAGGGCAAGGTGGGTCTGGAGAACTATGGGAGAGCCCAATCTGCTGCTCCCGCCAAAACTACTGACGGCCTCTATACCTACTGGAGTGCCACAGGGGAAACCCAGCCTCCACAGAGCAGTAGCAGCTTCCACAACTGGTATTCCTTCAATGACACCTCTGTGAGGACCCCAGGCCCAATTGTCATCTACCAGACTCTGGTGTACCCAAGAGCCGCCAAGGTAAGACAAAGGGAAGGGTGCGTGGCACAGAGTGAAAGAGAGAAGTCAGAGAAGGTTGTCTATACCTCTTTGGCCTCTAGAATGTGGTCATTCAAGTCTACTCCTCTAGACTCTATGCAGTCAGCCTAGTCAGTAAGGTAGAGTCTTGAAATGTTTAATAATCTAGTCAGTGTATTCAAATCATAATGATAAGTGTATGTAAATCCCAACCCTACTTGACAGGCAACCTTTCTATTGAAAGAAAAACACAGGCTAGGAAGATGGCTCAGTGGGCAAGGGACTTACTGTGTAAGCATGAGGAACTGAGTTTGCATCCCTATCTCACATGTCAAAGCCTGGTGTATATCTGTGCTTCCAGTGCTGAGGAGGCAGAGGCAGGGAGATCCAGGGTCTTCCGGATTGGCTAGTCTAGTGGAAAGAGTGAGCTTCAGTAGATGATAGGCGTTGCCTCTGGGATGGATGGATGGATGGATAGATAGATAGATAGATAGATAGATAGATAGATAGATAGATAGATTTATAGATAGCAGAATATGGGGGAGAGAGAGATAGAAGACTGTGTCAACTCCTGGTCTTCACACGAACATAGTCAAGTGGGCACGCACACATGTGTGCTGCACACACACATATACATACACACCACGCCACACCAAAAGGAAGGAAGGAAGGAAGGAAGGAAGGAAGGAAGGAAGGAAGGAAGGAAGGAAGGAAGGAAAGAAGGGAAAAGAAGCCAAAGAAAGAATCATGTTGAAACTAAAGAAAGTTTCAAAATGGCTTGGGAGATCATGGAAGTAGGGGGTAGAGTCCAGGACTGAATTAGGCTGCACGGCTGCCAGCTGTGTGTTCCTTTAAACTGCTACCTCTCTTAGATCCAGACTCCCCAGGGTTTGAAAAGACTGGGATGACAATCCCCAGAAACATTCCAATTCACTGCTGAGATCCATCTTCTTTCTTAGGGGTGACAACACTGGCCACTGGCCTTCTTAGCCTAACAATGAACACACGCTGCTTCCCTTACCACCTCTCTGAAATCCAGCTGAGCCTGAATTGAGTTGCCTATGGAGAGCCTTCTTCTAATTCCAAGAGGAACCGGGTTGCTGGGCAACTGGAGTTTCTGGCCTCTTCTGAGGTTCCTACATGGACACACCTCCCAAATTACTCTGTGGCCTGCTTCCATATGGCACAGCATCTTTTGTCCCTATCTCAAAGATATTAGGCATCTTGAAATGTAAACCAGTGGTTTCCAAACACTACCATCTCCCGAAGACTTGTTAGAAGGTAGATTCTGTGTCATTGGATTCCAGGCAGTCACAAGCTGCCAGGTATTGCCAATGCTACTGTCTTCAGACTACACTTCAGTAGGAAGGGTCTAAACACAAGAAAATGAAGACCAGACAGAGACCAGGTTTTGCTTTCTCCCTCTGTGAGATATTGTAATGTTTGCTTCAGAGGCTAAACTAATACCACAAGAAATGCGCCAGGTAGGACAGCACCCTCCTGGAGACCATGAACACAGCATGGTGTCCCTCCCTGTCCTTCACACAGAGATGGGGTATAGATGACATCAGTGAACTCTGGTGACACTATCTCATCTCAGTGCCAA
Source organism: Uromys caudimaculatus (assembly GCA_028551405.1). Taxonomy (NCBI): domain Eukaryota; kingdom Metazoa; phylum Chordata; class Mammalia; order Rodentia; family Muridae; genus Uromys; species Uromys caudimaculatus. The sequence continues at coordinate 24,659,098 of CM052706.1, forward strand.
CTCCAGGCTCTCAGGGGGTCCACAGCTCCTGCTCTGAAGCAGAAGGGCTGGCAGGGTCTGCTCCATACTTGGACTTGGAGAAGTCACATGTGCTGCCTAAGAGTTATCTCTGGATAAGTCTGAGAGAGGAACACCTACCGAGACAACCAAGCAAGTCACTGCCACCTCACCTACAGCAGCCTGACAGTGATCTAATGTAAAATGATGATGATGATGATGATGATGATGATGATGATGATGATGATGATGATATAGAAAATCCCTGTTCTAGGGTCATGAAATGGGCCTTTCCCAGGATTCACTGTGCTCTACAATGAAAATAATTAAGTCTGTGTTGACCTGGCTCTCAAATCTTCAAGACTTCTGCATAGAAAATGTTCAAGTTGGTCTTAAAAGATATTAGTATGTATTCCAAAATTCTAGAGATCTTTTGATTCAATTTGAACTTTAAAAATAATTTCTTAAGAAAAATCAGATGAGGATTTATGCCCCAAAATATTCATTGCAGCATTTATCTGAGTATAAAGGCAGAAAAAAATCTGACTGTTCAACTATAGAAGGGGTCAGTTATTTCTGAAACAGTATTTTATAGGTCCATTACATTTATTCATTTTCTCTGTGTGTCTATGTCTGTGGGGGGGGGAGGAAGAGAGAGAGAGGGGAGAGAGAGACTTGTACCTGCCGGAGCATACATGTGGAGGTCAGAGGACAATTTGAGAGTATCAGTTCTCTCCTTCCACTGTGGGGCTCCTGGAAATCAAACTCCAGGTTGTCCAGCTTAGCAGCAAACACCTTTACTCTCTGAGCCATCTTGTCCACCTCTATGGGCAGTTTTTAAAGGTGGTGCTTTACCAGAATTGTGATGGTATAAGATATATGAACTGTAAATTAAGAGAATAAGCCAAAGCCATGCAATCCCAATTAAATGCATGAGTGTGTTTGCATCTCCCCCCACAGTAGGAAGACTTACAGGATTCAACGAGTGGATTAGGAGAGACGAGTTTATCTTCTCTTATACTTCTGCATCTCCAAAGCATGTTACCATAAATGTGCTTGTTTTGATCATCAGAAAGAATGTGAGCTAATTTTATAGAGCTGTGTGATTTCATTTATAAAATTTAGTACTCATGAAATTATACATTAACCTATCTTATGGCATTTGACTTTAGCAAAATATATAATAAGAGCATTAGAAATATGCTTTTAAAATACAATTATTTTTTTTTAAGTTTAGGGCCAGCAACATGGTGGCACTTAACCACCAAGTCTAACAACCTGGGTCCTATTCCAAGGACCCACATGGTGGAAAAAGAGAACAGATCCCAGCAAGTTGTCCTCTGACCGCCACATGTACTCCATGGCATTTGACACACACACACGTGCCCACCCACACACACACGTGCACACACACACAAATTAAATAAATAAATAAATATGACAACACTGTTATCACAAGCTGGTTCAATGCTGAACACTATCTGCTGTTTGGGACTTGTCGCTGTATCTCTTCCTGGAAGTCGGTGTCTTACGATTTGAGTATGAACATACTGTCTTTATTGTTGACTATTTCCTCAGGAGTAGAGAAGGAAGTAACTTTGCAACCCAGACAACTGTATGACTCTACCATGTTCTGTGAGTCAGTGGCATTTGCCAAATATCTCCTTCTTGTGCCTGTAAAGTGGGAAGATGAAATCTGCCTCCCGTCAGCTTCTGAAAATTACCAGATTTGTAGATAGAAATGCCTGATGTGAGAACGGATACACAACAGGCACCTGGTAAATCTGGTTTTCTACGGCCATTGCCTTCATGTTGAGTGACAGTAACAGACCCTGAAGATCATCCCTGTTCCCTAAACCCATTCACACAATCCAATCACACAAGACTTCACCAGAGCTTCCCAAGCCTCTTCCTCATGGTCTAAATCAAAGCTCTCAGCAGCTTTAGAAGAATGGGCTCGGCTTAAGCACAGCCCACAGACAGGCAACAGCGCAAATCCTTGTGGGAAGGGCAGAGCAGTGTGTGTTGGTGCCATGCTCATACACCCAATTCTCCTAGGTTTACTGGACGTGCCCAACAGAAGATGTGGACTCCTTTGAGATGGAATTCTATGAGCTCATTACCACGCCTCCTAATAATGTGCACACAGAGCTCTGTGGACAAATTCGAGACATCCTGCAGCAGAACCTGGAGCTGCACAACTTGACCCCCAACACCGAGTATTTATTTAAGGTTAGAGCCATCAATGATAATGGCCCTGGGCAGTGGAGTGACATCTGCAAGGTACTGTGTTCATTTACTTCTTAGGTTAAACTTTTTTCTGTAACTTATGACTTATTGGAGAGTCTCACATGTGCATGCATGCCCCCACACATACACACACATGCATGCCATAGTATGTGGATGGATGTTAGAGGCTTAAACTAAGGCCTCAGGCTTGTCAAGAGCCTTTACCAGCTGACCATCTCTGACCCATCAGATGGGAATGGCTTCATAGAGTCAGGATTTGCCTTAACTAGGAAGATCAGCAGAGACACAGAGAACTCTGCCTCTAAACCCAGAAAACTGGTTAGCTCTCAGCCAAGGATGGCATCTCTCATCTCCACCAGCCTTTTCAGGCTGGGTCCAAGGATCATAGGTTCTGCTGAACTCAAAACTACTTTGCGGTAGGATACAGACGTTTATAGTACAACCAAGCGTAATCCCCCTGTCCGCCATAGTCAGGGACTCACAGTCATTGTGTGAGAAGAGTAAGAGGTAATTACAGTGGGCAAATTCCGAAGGAGCAATGTTCCTTACGAATATGAGGTGTGAACTTAGCAAAGAGGCAGGATAGCCAGTTAAATCAGCATTTCTCACAGAGGGCAAACGAAACTTGTGGTACAAAAACATCCCATGTAATATTTAAGACATATTTGTACTAAAACTACTTTTGGTTTCACTGGTAGTTTAAAAAAAAAAAAAACCACTGAGCAGGTCAGGTTGGCTCCATGAAGCAAAGAAACAAACTATTGTTTTTTGTAATAGAGAGCTGATGGTTCTCTGAATTCCCAAATGATGGTACACTCGTGAGTGCCATTGTAATGATATTGAGAATGCTGGGACTGTCAAGAACTATCATACTATATAACTGGGAAGGTGCTCTTGGAATCCAAATAAGTCTTAGAGGTTCTTTCAAAGGAAAAAGGCCAGGTCTGTTCGTTTAGGGTTTGGAAGAAGGAGGTTTACAGCACCAAGGGAAGGGGGCCTCAAAAGACTTCTAAGACACACCTAGAAGAGACATATCTGTCTAATCAGATGTCCACAGAAACTAGAAAGTTATCACCCTTCCCTCTCCTCCCCCTCCCCTCTTCTCTCCTCCCCTTCCCTTCCCATGCCCCTCCTCTTCCTTCTTCCCATCTCCTCCCTCTCCCCTCTTCTCTTCTTCCCTCCCCTTCCCCTCTCCTTGCCCTCTCTCCTCTCCTCTCTCCTCCTCCTTCTTCTCTCCTGCCCACATCTCTGAATGGGCCTCATTTTAAGTCACCCCTTAGTTCCTGCTCCACTAAACCCAGCTTTCATGTCCTCTTAGGTAGTCTCCACCCATGCTCTAAGTGGTCTGAGTGCTCAAGGCCATTGGATCGGGTTAATTGCACTTTAGTAATCTGGTCAGATGTTTGAGGGATTGGTTGTTCCTTCTAATAATGAGAGAGAATGGGACGGAAGTGGGGTTATGCTATCAGGTAGCAGTTCTGCAGAGTAGGGCCATCACTATCACCTCCTGGCATCATGCTTCCACAGAGGTCAGACACTTACATGCCAAGGAAGTATGATGAGAGAACCAGCCTGGCTGCTCTACCAGCTGTTCTTCTGCCAGCCTCTCAGCCTGTTTGTCAGTCGCCACAGGGACCTTCTCACTCTGGAGCCCAAAGCCTCACACCGGTTGCTAGTTTTCTACTCTGCTTCTGACTATGGATCTTTCTTTTAATCTGATTCCATCTGCCTTCTCAGCTTTTAGAATCCCTCAGAAATGTCTTACTCATGAAGGGCACTCAGTAGTTGTTCATTTTTTTAATGACTCATCTGTCATCTCTAGATTAGGGACAGATAGAGAGATGGAGGCATGTCATCAGTCTGCCACCTCACCCTCCTGGGTCCTCTCATCCCTCTCCCACTATGACCTCCTTGCAAACAAAATTCTTGCCTAATTCATCTTTCTCTCTCCTGTGGTGCTTACCGAAGCAGTTTGCACACAGCAGCCTCTTAACGGTTATTGAACAGAAACATGAGTAAAAATGTAACCAAACAAATGAATATATGGGCAAATGTCTAAATTAAGGACTGAAGGAGTAAATTGATAAATAAAATTAATAATGGCAAAGTATCATAAGATGCCTGAAGGCAGAATGTTTTATACAGACAGTCAAGGAATAACCTTCTCCTAAATCTGTCTTTATGCGATTAATTTGCCCTCTATGAAAGAGAGGGAAATGCAGGCCTGTCTCTTTGCTTTTTCACACAATATCTAAATGAGCAGAACCCTAATTAATGAGGTTTTCTGGAAGCTTCATTTTTATCTGACTCAAAGAGCTACAATATAGATTTTTCCTTCAGAAGTAATTCTTCCTCCCTCCTTTGCGGCTCGATTAGCATTCCCAAGGAAACACTGGCTTCCTTAACATTTGTCATGATTTGCATAAGTAAAGGCTTCACCAGCAAATGAAAATAAGATGGTGTGTTTGAATGACATTTATAAAGCTTCATAAAAGTAATGGCTTTAGCTCTTTCCTATAAAATCGAAATTTTTTTCCTTTGGCACTGTGTATGCGTATTTCTAAAAGGTTTCATTTGAATGCAGCTATGAGGGAGCATAATCATGTCTTATCCCAGCCACCGTGCTTCCATCCTATGGACTTTTATAAAAGACGTGAAAGAAAACCTTTTATATTTGATTTGCATAACCTAAGACTTGTTGAATTTTTTTTTTAAGAAAATTTCCTTGGTACATAATACATGCAACAAGAAAATTAGCGAGCCAACACTTTAAAAGTCAAATCTGAAGGTCAAATCTGTGTTATCCATTATCAGTGATCATCCTGGAGTTTCAGATGTTTCCTTGAGGAGGTAACTCCTTTGGAAAAATACACAGGGGATGGGTCTGTATTCAAAGCCAGAACCTGGACCATAGTCAAATAAAAATAAGCCTGGGAGGGGTGAGCTGGCCCCGGAGTCACACAGCACCTGACTCTGGGGAGGTGATATCAAAGCATTGAGTTTGATGGATCAATTGTTTCTGAGACAGAATTGTGTGTTGAAAAGAGCTTTGGATTTGAACTCATGTCCCTGAGTCCGACCCAGCAACACTAGCTTGCTAAGGTCTATAGCAATGGGATACTGTTTGTCTTACTGGTTCCTTATGGCTCATGGTCTCTGTCTCAAAGCCTCTAACATCAAGGAGCCTAATGGTCTAATTTGAAAGGACAGATAAGTGTGTTTTAGGCAATTTGTGTGTCTGTTGGCCTATGTTTCTCCTCCTGATCTTCCCGTGATCCCCAATATACCCTCTGCCCACATTCCATTCTTAACTACCACTCCCTCTTTGTTCACTGTCTTTCCCGAACACTTTAAACCCTGATTAGCCTAGTCGTCCATCTGTGTGTGGGTGTCCTTCGACTGCTGTGACAAATAGATGGTTAAACAGTACAAATCATTACATTTCTGCAGCCCAGGAATACAAAATGGTTCTCATTGGCCACATTTTAAATCAGAGTACCATCCGTGTCTGGATCCTTCTGTGGAGGGGTTTCTGAGGTAGAACCCACCCCTTTTGCTGGCCTTTTGCTGGCCGCTCACATTTCTAACTCATGTGCCTTTCCTCCATCTTTAAGACATCAACTTCCAACTGTGTCCATCTCCCTCCCGCCAGTCCTCCCTCAGGCTCCCTTCTGCCTCTGCCTCCCACCTGAAGGACCTTTTGTGATAGTACTAAGCCTGTGGTGATGGGACATTTTCCTATCCCCAAACAGTGAACTTAATTGCCCTAAGGTAGAACACAGAGGTTCGAGGGTTCAGACAAGGACATCTGTGAGGGCCCTTTGATCCACAACTCTAATCTATATGGATTACTGAATTACATCAGATTTAGAGGCAATGCTATGAGCCTGGCAATACTCAGTAACTGATGCTTTCCTGGGTCTTTGGAGCCCTTCAGCGAATGTAGCCATCCCTGTCCCCAGGCAATCTCGAAGTCCTTCTCAGTCTGTCAGTCCCTCAATAGTATCTGTGTGCCAAAGAGGCCATTCTTTGGTCACCCTGGGTCTCTGCAGAACCCTCTCCTTAGCCTGCACTGCAGCTGGGACTCTGACAAGGAACAGGGTGGCCTCTCTACCACTAAGTCCTGGACTTTCTTCTCCCCAGGCTGTCACACATCTTCTTAAGGGTTGAGATTGGAGATTGCGACCAACACTATTTCCCCCTCAGGATTGACACCTCCTCCCAGACACCCACTCATGCACAGTGGCTCCATGCCCTGAAGTGACACACACATGCTTTGTATTCTCTGTGTCCTTAGGGCCTACTATTTTCCAAAGAACTCTGAAACACTGCTATAAGTAAAATTCCTCTGGTCCTTCCCTACCTACCCTGCAGCTGGAGAAGCTTGAACTCTGGGAACAAGTGTAACCTGGGTTCAAACTGGACCTGGCTTGATTTTCAATCTCATGTACACAAGGTTTAATTAATCATATACCTCTGGTCCATCCACACTGATCTTTGCAAGGACCTTGCCTTATTTTTATGTTCCAGTCTGTTCTAAGGAGGGTTTATTTGTGTCTCTTTGCTTTTGTGTGTTCTTACACCATAGGTATGGCTGCTTGTTGTGTGTCACTAATACACACATGGCATTGTGTTCATCTCTCCCCCCTTGTCCCTTTTTCTCTAAACACTGTGTTTGAATGATTTGTCTACTTCAGTGGTTCTCAACCTTCCTAATGCTCCGACCCTTTAATACAATAATTCCTTCTATTGTAGTGACCCCCCCCAACAACCAGTAAATATTTCTGTTGCTATTTCATAACGGTAGCTTTGCTACCATTATGAATCATAATGTAAACATCTGTGTTTCCTGATAGTATTAAGGGATCCCCATGAAAGGGTCATTCCACACACACACACACACACACACACACACACACACACACACACACACACCCCAAAGCATCACAAGCCACAGGTTAAGAAGCACTGATCTATATTGTTATGAATATTTTGTCCCTGAATTTCTGATGCTATGTCGTCCTTCATAGCATGCATTTGCTTCTTGCATGTCACCTATCTATTCAGTGTGGACACCCAGGTTACCTCTACCAATGCTACAGTAGACAACATGTGACAGCTTGTGGCCGGAATGGAGGTGAAAAGTCTCTCTGGATTTTGTATGAGTCAGGTAGAGTTGGACTAACAAGTTGGTACAGATCAGGAATCATTAGACAGCCATGATTCTGACTGAAAGTCTTTCGCACTGTGCTCCTGAGTGATCTTTCCCCACACATCCCTGAGGTCTTCATTCAAACTTTCTCCCATAAAAATGGCAATGGATTGGATTGCAGCTGCCCTAACAGCCTCGTTTTAACTTCATCACCTCTTTAAAGGCCCTGACCCAGCAGAATCATATCTAAGATTAGGACTACAACATATGCATTTTATTTCATTTAAGAAATGCACTATGACCGAAATTTCTGGGTCATAAACTAGGCGGTTGTCTAGTTAGGGTTTTACTGCTGTGAACAGACACCATGACCAAGGTAACTCTTAAAAGGACAGCATTTAATTGGGGCTGGCTTACAGATAACAGGTTCGGTCCATTATCATCAAGGTGGGAGCATGGCAGCATCCACGCAGGCATAGGATAGGAGGAGCTGAGAGTTCTACATCTTGTTCTGAAAGCAAACAGAAGACTGGCTTCCAGGGAGCTAGGATGAGCGGTCTTAAAGCCCACACCCACAATGACACAAGACCACATCTCCTAATAGTGCCACTCCCAGGGTCAAACATATACAAACCACCTCAGTGATGTGCTTAGTTTGGCCACACCCAAGAATATTTCTATAAGAGAGACCTTATATCCTAAATTCAACCTGCATTTATCAAGATCTATTGCATGATAGTTCTATCAACTCACTTTATTTTTCTACATTTCATTTCAAATGCTTACACCTTCCAGGATTCCTCCCGTAAGCAGCCTATTAACACCCTTTGCCCACTTCTCTACCTACCCACCCACCCCATCCCACCCCACCCCACCCCTGCATGCTCCTGATTTGGCGACTCACAGGACACCATGTATTCCAGATGATGGGTTTAGCCTTTGCTAATATTTCTGCTCCTCTGATATTTGTCTTATCACCTCTGTTCATATCGTACTCCATGAAATGGCAGAGCCTTAAACTCTCAAATAATCAAAGTCATAACAGGTTTTCTTTATGGTACGACCTTTTGGGGCTCTGTTTAAAAAGTCCTTGCCTTGACTTAGATCACAAAGATAATCTTCTACACATTCTTTTATTAAATTTACAGTCTCACCTTTCAAGTTTTATCAATACACAGTCTACCTTTAAATGCAATGCAAAGAACAGATGCATCTGCTCTGCCACAGCTGATCCCATTTACCCAATGTTGTCTACCAGGATTGTGCTGTGTATGGTCAAGGTGCTATTTTGATCTTATATTTACTGCCTATATATTTAGAGTTCATTCCTGAATTCCCTATTATGTTTCAGCACTATGCTTTTTACTTTGACACACACACACACACACACACACACACACACACACACACACACAAATGGCTTCAGCAAAAACAGGGCCATATGCAAGGTAAAGATAATATTGCATAAATGGTCGCAAACCACTGATTGCTGGGGTGGGGGAATGGAGATAATATATGTTTTGAAACCTAATAATGATGAAACAAAAGTGTAAGCTGTACAGAGAGCCACAGGGGCAGTAAAGGGGGCTAATAGTGCTGTGAGTTATGGGGCTAGGAACTGAAAACAAAGACTTGAGGTTTTGTCTCAAACTGGAGTGAAGATGCTCAAAGATAAAGAATGGGGAGGCTAGAAACAGCCTCCACTCTCACGTCAGTGCCTGTCAGCTTTTACTGGGATTTAGCCCCAGCTCTGTGCTGTCCTAATGAACTGCTAAGGCATCTTCATTACCTATGTTTCTTTTGAAAAATGAAAACCAACTAATCATGGAGGCTTACTTATTAATACAAATATCGAAGGAACTCCTTGTGGTTATTTTTTTAAGTTGTTTTATTTTTAATCCAAACAGAATTGGGTTAAAAGCCACCGAGAAATTAATTGGAAGGCAGTTGACACGTTTGCAATATTATCTGCACATTTATTCAAACTGCTTTGTGTGAGGTCTTCTAGGGTCTTCAACCTTGTGTTCCTTGGTAAACTATAGCTTAGTGATCTAATGAACAGCATGAAGGCTACACTCTATACTGTGTCATATGTGTTTAATTTGCTACAATTTTAGATGCATAATCGCACTATAAACCAGTGATTATGTGAAATACGAGATACGCCAATTTGCTTATTGTAGTGTTTCACCACACCTATGATCTCCAAATATGTTGCACCCTTAAATATATCTAGGAAAAACACAAAAGTGACTAGTACACAACCTTTGATATTGTGAGTGTTTGTTTTATATTGTAGTATATTCCTAATAGATGGCTGGTTCAGAAGAAAAGCTGTTCTCTGTAGATAAATCTGAATCCTAGGAAATCTTTAAGGACTCTATCGTTCCAAGAGTCTGTTGGTTCGGCTTGTTTTCTCCAGTCACATAATCTTATCATCTGTAAGTAATGGTGCTTTTATCTCTTCCCTCACAGTCTCTGAGTTTATATTTCTTTTTCTTTCCTAATCGCTTTAGCGAGAGCCTTGAGCCAGACACAGAATGGCAGAAGTAGACACACTTGTTATGTGCTGACACGAAACTTTCTCCATTGACTTCGTTGTTTTTCATTCAGTGTTTAGGTTTATAGCCATTCACCTAAAGAAACAGTCTTCTGACTTCCAGTGTCTAAGAGCTTTTGCATAAGAATGAGATCATTTGCATTAGTTGACATAATCACATGATTTTTCTCCTTTAGGCCTTTATCAATGAAGTAAATTATGATGGGTTTTGGTTGGTTGGTTGGTTGGTTGGTTGGTTGGTTGGTTGGTTGGTTGGTTGGTTAGTTGGTTGGTTGGTTGGTTGGTTGGTTGGTTGGTTGGTTGGTTTAGTTCGATTATGGAGCCAGAAACTAAAACCAGGACCTGGTCTTTCCTAAGCCTCACTCCAGCTCCCCGTGGCTGCCTTTCCTGATGCTGGGTTCTACTTCCCTTCATGAAATAAGCCCTTGGTTAGCATCACATATTGCTTTAGTATGCTATTCTAACAGCTACTTCAGTTACTGTATTTTGATTTTATAGGATTGTATCTATGGTCATAAGTGGACTGGGCATATCACTGCTTGTCTATATTGTTTTTATTGGAGTCTAAAACTGATATGTCAAATCTAGCTTCCAAGAGGTAGGGAACCTCACTCTCCTCTCCTTTTCTGGGGCAGCCACATCACACAGCTTCAGTGTGGGACAAGGAAGGAGGTGCCAAATGCCATTTCAATTTCTGTAGCATTTTCTGTCCCATCCTTTGCCTGTTCTGTCCTCTGTTTTGCCTGCTGCTGCTGCTGTTCATTATCACTCCCCAGCCACCTCTGTGCCATTACATTGCACAGTCATTGCCTTTGAAGCTTCTTACTATAATTTGAGACAAAACTCAAATTTTTTTAATGCAGTTCCAAACCCTGTAACTCACAATGCCATTAGGCCTTGTTCACTGTCCCCAGTAGTTCTGTGTGCCTCTGACATTTTTCATTTCATTTTTATCAGGATTATATCTATGCAGCATCACTGTTTACACCAGCACAAATATAAAAGATTAAAAACATTATCGTAGAGACTTCGTGCTTCGTATAAACATTTCTCTTCATCAACCCAGTCCCACCCGTCTACTCATTTATCACATGTCCTAATTTGTATGGGCAATGGGAGCTTCCATCCCAACTTTAGTCCCTAAATGCCTCTTCAGTAAACGTGTATTAGGGAGTGGCAATGACTCCAGCTCAGAGAAATGGAGAAGCCTAGCACCTTCCAGGTAAGTCATGGGAAAGCATGAAGTTGAGTCTGTGAGGTTTCTAAGAAGATCCTCTTAGCCCTGCTGCACAGCACCTTGCCTTTCTTGGTCGGGTAGCACTGAGTCACTGACCATACCAAAGGTAGAACAAAGCATTCCTGTCTGTATATAATGGGGGAAACTGGACAACTTACAAATTCTGCTCTATTCAACTTTCACACACATCCCTAAGAATCTTCTCTTTACTTAGCCTATGTTGAGACTACAGGGACTTAAAACCAAACAAAATAATAAACAAAAACTGCCATTTCCCCAACACCCTATACAGGTCACCTTGAGTTTAGTAAAGAAACCACTCATTAGCTGAAACTTAGAATTTGAAAGACAGGAAAGAAACAAAATCCCAGAGGCTGGGGTAGGGGGTGTTCTGTGGTGAAGGCCATTTGGGCTCTAGTCTACCATGTTGTCCACATTCCATTGGATGAGCTGCCTTGAAAGAGGTAGATGCTGATGGGGAGAATTGAAGTGCAGCACACAACAGCTGTGGGCCACTGAAAAAGCTCCGTGGTACTCTGAGTCTGGAGCTCTTCATCTCTAAAGAGGGGCTGACCATGGACGCTTCCCATGGTTGTCCTGGGGCACTGGTGAGATGGTGCATGGTGCCGTCCTGGGCTCTAGGAGCTGCTGTCCCTCTGTGGATGCTTCTATGCACTCTTTGCTTCCCATTACAGGTGGTAACACCAGATGGGCGTGGGAAGAACCGAGCTAAGTGGGGACTGCTGAAGAATATCCAGTCTGCCCTCCAGAAGCGCTTCTGAGCCTTGGAGCACCCTCAGAACTCTACTGCTCATAGAGATAGCTATATGTATATGTATGTATTTTTCTCACCACATTCTTCAAGGAGGTTGTAGATGAATGTTTCCAGGACCTCTGGGTTTTCCAAAAGGAGTCTCCTAAAAGCCAATAAAAGGAAATGTCTGACATCATAACCTGCTGTGATTGGTTCATTATGATGAAACTAAGAGACAAAGCAGCAAGCCTGCAGGTCTCGATAAGCTCAGGTTCCATCCTGGCTCAGACTTCATGGTGCTATGTAGAGAACAAATGGCATGTACCTGGGTGGTAATGAGTGTTCTGTCTAGAAGGGAGACCCCTGGGTGTTCATTCAAGTGCTGGCCTAACTCGTTGTAGGTGTCCAATCAAGTCAGTAATTGGCGGGGAAGGCTTTCCTTCAACATGTAATCTATCTCACTACTAAGCAGCCAACACTGAGAATGTTCTTCCTAATTATTAAGCCCTTGTTTTCCCACAGCCTTTGCCCATGGTCTGAAGTCTGCCTCTGGCCCATAAAAAGAGCTAGGCCTGCCTCTTCTCATTCTTCTATATCCCAGAGCAATGAGAAGCAGCACAACTCCTGGGACATATTACAAGACTGAATGCCCCAGGGAGCTTTGTTATGATCCTACCCCTGCAAATAATGGGTTACATCCACCATCAAATTTGGTATTATCATATAATCGTTTCTTTGAAAAGCTTCAGAATCATCATTAGCACGGCAAGCAAATTAAATGACATGCCAGCAGGGATTCCACCACTGATAAACTAAAAGTGAAATTAAACTTTAAAAAATTAACTGTGTGAATATCACATTATCATGATCACGCCTACTCGTAGCACCGACAAGGACCACAGTGCAATTAAAGAATCCACACATCCCAATGCTGCCTTTCTAGAGATCTGTGAACTTGCCTGCAGGGACTAAAGAAGCTGAGATCTCTGAGAAGCTACCAGACCAGGAGCTGAGTCTTCCAAAGTCAAGCTGAGTTTCTGAACAGGGGCAACTCTCTCTTCCGTTCCTTGGTCCTTGCAGCTATGATCCATAGAAATCCCCCTCTAAGAACCATGCCTGAGGTACAAACATTGTATGCATTTTAGAACGGTGTAAGGGTCCTAAATAGAACCAAGAAGTTCTTAAATACACATTTACAAATATATACCACCATGTTGAGCTATCTTCTCCATGTACTTACACAGTCCATCCTGGAAACCTTTCTTAAGAGGAACAGTCCTGGCTTCAGAGGGATCAGTAGCAAAGCACACCTGAAAACATCTCTCACTGTGTGGTAGAACAGCTGCTAGTTAGGTCTTTTTGCTTGTTCAAAAAATAAAATAAAATCTAAATTCATCCTCTCCCTTAGCATGTTTATAATGAGACTGGGGGTGGGGGTGGAGCTATGACATCATGGCACTGAATTAAACAGATCTGAACCCCACCCTGCAGACACACAGCTGATTGGAAATGACTAGAAGCCCTAGGAAAGAAAGAGATGGGGCCTGGGAAGTGTGAACTCTGGACAGAATGTCTCCTTAAAGAACCTGAAGCTACTTCCTCAAGAATAGGAAGGAGCCAGCCAGGTCTGAGCAGGGGAGACATGGAGTCTTCACAGAAGGACAGCAGGTGCCAAGGCCTTGAAGCAACAAGGGGCTTGGCATGTTGGGGAAATGGCATAGCAGGGAGGCTGGTGGATGGGAAGCAAGGCAAAGGACATCTGTTTGGACTAAGAACATCTAGGACATGAGTCCCTCTGAAGCCACAAGAACAGATGTAAAACAAGGCACCATTCTGCCCTATTCACGGTTTGTTGTTGTTAGTGTTGCTTCTGCTTTCGTGGGGAATGGACTGTGGGGCTGAGGAAGCAGGAGGGCTGTTTGCAGTTGCCTGATCTGGGCAGGGATTTCAGGAGGAAGAGCAGTTTTCCTTACCAGTGGGATGGACATGAGTGGGCAGGAGTGAGGTAAGCACTGGTTGATTGACACATCCAGATGGAAAAAGGAAAATTCCAGAACATTATGCTTTAAGCAATTAAAGTATGGCTCAAATGCTTGGGGACAACCAAGGAGAATCCAACGGAAGTAGGTGAGTATTCATCTATCAACTGAATCAGGACAGCAGTATCTACCCCCCTCCCCAACACACACACACACACACACACACACACACACACACACACACACACCAGCACCACCACCACCATCCCAGTTAATTCTAACAAAGGACTGAACGTGAAGAATTGGTTAAATGGGCACCAGAGGACAGATGACAGGAGGACACTGGGAAAATAGTGACAACCCCATTGGCAACCCCATGGGTCGGGAGGTTAATGAGATTATCAGAAGCAGACCCCAGCTCCTGCTCTGAACTGGGACCCAGCTTTCTGAGACAGCTTACAGCCCAGCCCATTCAGATGTCTTAGGAGCTTCCGTGGGGGACAGGTTGAAAGCTGACAGCAGCAGCCATGTCCTCACCCACCATTGCTTCCCATTCTGACACTACACAAAAGAGTGAGCAAGCAGAGTCTCTTTCCCTCTTTTATAGATGTTTTCGCCCCCTATAGACGACCCTAGAAATGTTGTCTGGCAAAGTTAAAAAATGTCACCTGTATTGGTGCAGCCCCAGTGTCACCCAATGGTGTATGAAGGTAGCTTTGGGGCCAAGAACCAGCAGCTCAAATACTGCCTTAGGTAAGAGTGGATAGAGCTGAAACTGGGAGCTGTGGACATTAGGTTGGGAGATGTGGCTGTGTTCTAGAATACAGTGACAACAAGGGTTCTGAATGTAGCTAGGCTCTGCAGGGCGCCTCAGAAACACTGCAAAGCTAATCCCCACCTTCAGGTTGCTTCTGACCCACAAGACAACAGCCAAACTGTCAAGCAACGCCTGGACCCAGCTTATGTTGTTTATCCGAGAACATCTTGGGAGCCTCATCACTATCTCCACCATGAGCAGCTTCCAGAGATCTCTTGTCCTAAAAGGACCAACGTTAGGGCTCCACCCAAGCACTGCAGGAACATGGCAAACTGGAAACATAAACCTGAGCTCTGTAGTCAAGGGTAGGCACCACCGCTGTGTCAACAAATACAAAACACAAAGAGTCACTAAAAGCACAAGCCTCTGCCTGTGGGGATAAAGGAATATGTTGACATTTAAAGAGCCCCTCAAAAGTGGCAGGGTCAGAGATCCCTGTTGTGGTTCAGCAGTCCTCTCTGTGGCCTCTGCCCGGGGTGGGCATCCATGAGGGAGGGTTGCCTAGGCAAGGCCTGAGCAGTGTGCCTCTAATCACAACTGATGTAATTAAAGTGGGAACCTTTACAGAATGCTTCAAAGAGAAGCAAATCATGCCATATCAAGGCTCTTGTTCCTAATGGCTGCTAATAAACCCCTATCTCCAAGTTCCTGGGTTGCTCTGCTTACAACCTCTAGGCCAGTTTCCCACGCTTCCCTATTGGCATTTCCTCTAGGCTCCACCCAACAGTTACCTAGCAACAGCTTATGTCTCCACCCACCAGGTACGAGCCAGGAACCAGGAATATAAGAAGATCATTTCCGCGCCCCCCCACACACACCTCTGCTTCTTCTCCCCTTCCTCTCTCTCTTTCTGTCCTTCTCTGTCCCCCTCCTTTCTCTGCCTCTACCTCCTTCTCCAGGTCCCCTTCCCTTCCCGCCAATAAACTTTTTATATTAGGTCTTCGCATGGCTTGATTGTTCAGTGGGACACCTTGGCAGACCCACTGAGTTGCTCTCTCCCACCGCATTACACTACCACCGTTTTCTAAAACACTTTGGTGCCAAAAGACTCGACAGGCTCTTCCAGGTGCCTCACGTGCATGTGTGCCAGGATCCTAGACAACTATGCTTTCTGGCTCATTGATCGCTCATCACCCCATTCACCAACAACAATTAAGTTTCCCTTTTGATCTTTTTAACATCTCCCGAGAAAGTGACCTTTCAATGTCTAGCACTCCTCTGATACTCTTAGACACAGGCATTCTCAGCCACCGCCCTTAGTGCTTCCGTGAATCCCGCCTGCTTCACCTGTCCTCATTCCATCACCCTCAAAGCTGCAACCCTGCAGTTTCCATAGGCCCTGCTGAGCTATTGCGCCCCTTCCTGCTCTCCTTTCCTCAAATCTTTCCTGTGGACAGAACCCCTCTCGGGAGCTCGGTCAGAGTCGTCCCATCCCCACCCCTACCCCCAGTTCAGCCAAGCCAAGCTCTGACCTCCGCTGAGTGTGTGAGGACCCACTGAACGACTTGTGTCCACATTTTTGTCCTTCCTGGGTCTGAAGATGCCCACGACTACAGGCTGCAGTGACACTCCACTTCCCCTTTCTCACAGGAATGACCCTCTCATTCTCCGCCCTGGGATGCATCTCAAAAAAACTCAGTCCTAAATGTATTCACCTTTCCAATCAAATTTCTGCAAATACTATAAGCGAACGGGAGAAATGGAAAGTCATTATCTATTTCTCTCTTCTCGAAGCCTCGCTTCTTATTGCCTGGTCTCAGACTACCTCTGAGATGTACGGATCATTTCTCTGTGATTTGATTCCAAATTCCACTGAGGTCCATTCCCTCCACAAGGAACCAGCTCTTGGCGGCTAGCCAGTGTGGACCCGTGTTCACCCCTCCCCTATCCCTCCTTCTGGCTTCTCTGCTGCTCATCTACAGACATCTGCCTGCAGACACTTGCTCACTTTCCAAATTTTATTTCTGATTTCCAGATTCTCACCGCAAATGATTCAAACACCTTTTATACTTAATTCATTCCGCCTGCTCTTAAACTACTTCCTAAAAAATCTTTTGTCTCTGATTTCTTCCCATTCTGCTTTTAAACAAACAAACAAACAAAAAGTTTTAATTAAACAGTCGGATTCCCTGATCCATACCAATTCTAGGTCAGCTGCTGGGTGCCAGCTGGTTTGAGGCAGGGCACCAGGTGAAGGAACTCAGCCCGGATCATGCAGGCACACAGGTGCCCACCTGGTAGGATCTACATTTTTTTCTGGAGGCAGCCTCACATGCCTGGTATGGATTTTTGTATTTTATATTTTGTATTCGTTTGATATATATGATTCTGGGGATGTAACCAACACATGGCTTGACGCCATCTTTGCTAAGGGCTGAAAAAGGCTGAGCCATAGTTTCACCACCATGGTGAAGGGCAGTCACATGACTGCCAGCCATCTTTGTTGTGGGAAGTCCTGGCTTCACCGCCATCTTGCTGGAGGGCAGCAATTAGTGACCTGAGCCGACTAGGAAGTCAGGTCCCCAAAGGTACTTTTGAATTGAGATAAGATTCTTGTATGATCTCTATCCTGTCTCAGTAAATTGTTATGATATTACTCTATGTTTTGACTCTTTAAAAGATTGTTTAATATCACTTTACGGGTTTATAATGTTAAAAAGGTTAAAGATTACTGCCTTAAAGATATGTTAGCCTTGTTTTTGCAAATATTGTTAAGTTCTAAAGTAGCCTTGCATTTTTATAAGCTATGGATACACCATGTGAATATCAAAGGTTCCCAAAAGTTTATGGACTATGCTTATAGACGGAAAGTTTTTTTGTTTTGTTTTGTCTTTTTGATACTAAAAGAGCTTCAACTTAAAATCATAATTTAAGGCTCAAACCTAACAGGCTTTAGTCTCAAAAGCCACTCTAACAGTTCTAGTCTCATAAAAACTACTATAATTAAAAATGCAAGCTAATAAATAGTCAGTAATCCTAAACAGTTATATCCTCTAATATGTTCAGAAATATATTTTAAAGCCATGCTAAGAATCAATGCAGTTAATTTCAATATTAAGCTTTAGCCTACTGTTTTATGTTTGCTAGTTATTGCTAGAGCAGATAACTAGAAACAGACACAGATTCTCTAACTCAGATATGCTTAATAGATAATAACTCTCAATCCTCTTAGAGATCTGGTCAATAAGGCATTAAATGTTTAAACTTACTATGACAGACAGAGACTTCCATATCCCAGCAGTGACACCCTCCCCAAGGTCTCCAAGAAGATATGGGCACAGCGACAAAGGACTCTACCTGGATTGTGGTGTGCCAACCACTGGGAAACACTGCCCCAATGCCTTGTCCAATGCCAGGGCTCAGTTTAAACTACTGACAGAGGACACCCAGAGAATTGAATGTCTCATATTGTCTAGACAAGGTGAGGTCATCTCCCCCATGTTTCTCCTCCACAGAAAAGAAAGCCTCTCATCTTCTAGTCCTGATGGCCAGACCACCTCTGCCTGAGTTGCAATGGAGACCACAAAGACCTGAAAAAACCATTTAGGTAGTGGACTATAGACTAACCTCTGCCATTTTAACTAATATATGACATCTAGGTTATGATTTATCCTTCTCAGGTCTTTGATTACATTGATGACTAAGTTAACTACAGTTTCACAGCTAGAGAACAGACAAGTAGCTATTTATCCCAAGGTAATGCATCACCTTATTAGCTCATTAGTCCATTAATTAACTAATTAAGACTACCAGATCTCTCATCAGAAAGGCAAACAGGTTTACCTTACTCATAGGCTTCATGATAAAAGATACACAAGTATCAGATGTAACCTTTTTACATCTTAAATCTTTAAAAAAAAACCCAGTTTGCAGTGACTGCTCCCCAGTGATCAACCACCTGTGTCTCATGGTAAATAGTTGTATAGAAAGATGTAAACTTTAGGCAAGGTCTAAGGATATGAAAGCTTAAGTTGTGAGGATCTAATAAAATGTTTGAGGGTCTAGGAAGGAGGTTTGAGGCCAGCAATTTTAAGATATAAAGGTTGGAGGATATAAAAAAAAAAAAAAAACTTGGATGGTGGTAGAAAAAAAATTAAGATACACAATGCTTCAGACTTCTTCCCCTTGATATGCCACTGTTATATTGAGACTTCAAAAGTTCAGAGTTCTAACATTAATCAATGGAATTCTGATAAACTAGCCTCAACTCTAACAAAACATTCCACACTTCCATCCACTTTCATAATCACAAGTTCAAGATTTTAAGTTTCTTTTGGTTGTCCTTTAACTATAGACAAAAGGTGTTTCTTATTATGCTAAGTTTATATACATTCAGCCTTCTGGATAGAGGCAAAAAGCCCCTCTTATACTATGAAAGGTTTTTGTCTCCTCTGAGCTCTTTTTAAAGACTGTACATGCTGTTAACAAATTTATCTCTTTTGTAAACTTAAAGAGATTCTTGTAGGCTCCAGGAAACCCACTAGAATCTACCTCTCATGAGTCAAATAAACTTCATCCGGATAAATACCCCTGTCCTGTCAATCAATAGCCTAAGTTCCCCACCTGTTGCCTATTCCAGAGGATGGGATCTCTCCCTACTTCCTTGATTTGGGGGCTCCTCTCTGAACAACCACCAAGACCATAGGCCTAAGGGTTTCAGATGCACACCTAAGAAAAAAGGTTTTCTTCCAGACCTACATAACTTTACTTTCTACCTCTAATATACATATATGTTTCAGCATCTTGCCTAATCCAGGCATTTACTCAGAATCTACATTCAGGACATCTCCAGAGAAGCAACCCACAGATGTGCCAGTCTACCTTCACAGACGCTTCTACTGGGCCTGCACTTTCCTAGCCGTAAATGGTCCCATAAACCCTGGACAGCAATGAAACAGCCAGCTCTCCTGGGACTTGAGCAGCATTCCCATCCAATTTTCTTAGGTTCTCAGAAGACAACCATCGTCCCCAAATCAGTAGGAAGTAAAGAGCATGAGGACCCCCACTCCTGTCCCATCATCACTTCTTTCTAGTTCCTTTTTTTTTTTTTTTTTTTTTTTTTTTGGCTTTTCAATACAGGGTTTCTCTGTGTAGCCCTGGCTGTCCTGGAACTCATTCTGTAGACCAAGCTGGCCTCGAACTCAGAAATCCACCTGCCTCTGCCTCCCAAGTGCTGGGAGTAAAGGTGTACGCCACCACTGCCCGGCTAGTTCCTCATTTTTAATTGAACCAAAATGGAGGAATGTTAGCATTTCCTCTAGGCTCCACCCAATAGTTACCTAAGCAACAGCTTACATCTCCACCCATTAGTTAAGAGCAAAGAGCTAGGCATAGAGAAAGACCACTCCTTTCCTCCTTCTCCCTCTCTCCCTCTCTCTCCCTCTCCCTCTCTCCCTCCTTCTCCCCCTTTCCCTCTCTCCCTCTTTCCCTCCCTCTCCCCCTCTCTCTCTCTTCCCCTTTCTCCCTCCCTCTCCCCTTTTCCTCTCTCTCCCCCTTTCTCTCTCCCTCTCTCCCTCTCTCTCTCTCCCTCTCTCCCCTTCTCTCTCCCTCCTCCCCCCCACCTTGTTTCTGGCCAGCCTCTTCTATCCCTTTCCTCTCTCTTTCTGTCTCCCCCTCCCCCATTCTCTGCCTATCCCCCTTTCTCCAGGTCCCCTTCCTTCTGGCCAATAAACGTCTTTATATGAGATCTGTTGCGTGGCTTGATTGTTCAGGGGACACCTTGGCCAACCTGCTAAGGTGCTCCCTCCCACCACATTACATCACCACAATTTTATAAAACACAACACTCCCCAACTCAGACACAAAGAGGGTTTCTTGGTTTCCTTGTATGGGTTTCTTTTTCCTTTTATCTTGTTTTCTCCAAGCACACAAATTGTGTGTAGTGTGTGTGTGTGTGTGTGTGTGTGTGTGTGTGTGTGTTTGTGTGTGTGTGTGCGCGCGCGCACGCACACGCGCTTAAAAAACAAAATCTTTGCCTGTTTTTCAGATCTGGGGGTCCTGTTTCAGTTTTCCTCCACACCACCATATGGCCTGTTTGCTCAGCTTCAGTTGAGAACATGAAGAACACCTACCGCCGTGTTTTATAAAAGAGCATGGCATAATGCGTGCAGGGTGGAGGCAGCACCTCAGCGAGCCTAGCCAAGATGTCCCCTAAACAACCAAGCCATGCAACAGACCTAGTATGAAGAAGGTTAATTATTGGCAGAAAGGGAAGGGGACCAGGAGAAGGGGTAGAGGCAGAAAGGAGGGGGACAGAGAAGGACAGAAAGAGAGAGGAGAGAGGAAGAGGCCAGCCAGGAACACATGGGGGAGAGGTGGGGAGAGAAAGAGCAAGAGGGAGAGAGGGGGAAGAGAAAGAGAGAGAGAGAGGCCAAGCAGCCCTTATATGACTGGCTCCTGGCTCATACCTGGCAGATGGAGATGCAAGCTGTTGCTAGGTAGCTGGTGGGCGGAGCTAGGTAGCTGTTGGGCGGAGCCTAGAAGAACTGCTAACACCTACAACAATGACAGTAAGCTCTGTCGACTAACCTCTTCCTAAGACTCTCCTGCACCTCTGGACAGTCCTCCTCCTGTCCCAAGTCTGTGCTTCTTCTACACTCTCTGCTCCCCACTGAAGCTTCCAGAAGCTTCTTCCTTGAAATAAAAGGGAACTGCAGAACTGAAGAAATTGCAACTCCTTTTTCTCCTTCCATTCCTTTGCAAATGATTAATCACTTGATTAACTGCAATTCAAAAATCTTCCACCAGGGGGTGGTACACAGTTACCACAGACCTAACAGCAATGTACGACTCCCTAAATATATGAGGGATTGGTTTCTGGGTCCATCCATCTCCCTGGCCCATGCCACCCTCCCTGACACCAAGATGTGCAGGTGTTCAGGTTCCTTACATAAATTGTGTGTTTGCACATAACCTGCTTACATCCTCCTGTTTGTGTTAAATCATCTTTAGATTACATACACCAACTAACACAATATGAATGCTATGTAAATGGGTGTTATTTAGGGAATCGTGACAATAAAAAATTATGCCTGTTTAGTACCAGTGCATTCTGATCTAATATTTTAGATCAGAAATATTTAAATCAGGAACCACGGTTGGTTGAGTCTTTCAATGCAGAGCCTGTGGGTGCAGAGGGCCAGCTGCATGTGTGGAATGTCAGAGCCAAACACAAGCATCTGTTCGTTCAGCTCCTGTGGGGAGACAGATTAAGAGGAAATCTTTTCCTGTATCTTTCTGTTTTCCTTCTACTTTCAAAAGAGAATATGTTTATTCAATAATCAGAAAAGATATGTGTTGGAAATGGGTTTTTAGTTATGAAAGGAAAGCAAACAGCAGAGATAGCAAAAAAAAAAAAAAAAAAAAAATGGCTGTTTAGCTATTGCCTATTACTCCCAGTGAATACATGGGGCTCTGTTCCATGGTGTACCTGACATTTTCAGGAGCCCTTGATATAATCACAGCCTGAAGTCTGTCTATTCTGTTCAGTGGCTGCTGATTGAAAGGCTGTCCTCACGATGGCCACTCTCTGTGTGTTAGGTGGGCTCAGGGGATAGGCTCCGCCTGCTGTGGCTGCAGAGTGTGCACTTCAGACTCCTGATCTCTCCTGTGGCCTTGAAACAGCCGTTCAATCTTTCGCCGTCCATCAGTGTGTGCGCAGCAAAATTTAGAGACAGGATGGGAAAGAAGTGGGCAACTGTGGTATTTTGTTTCCTTGCTTTATCCTCTCAAGTCTAAATCAGATTTATCACTGGGGCTTCCAATTTTTACATCAGAACTGCCAGTCTGCAAAGGTGACAAAGAGTAATGCCTCTTGCAACAGCAGTTGTAAAGAAACATTTTATGAAAGCATTATGGTGGGCTTCCTTCCATGAAAAAACAAAACAAAACATTACTACAATCTTCATAAGAGTGTTGCTGTTTCAGCAGTCTTGTTTTCAGGAATATGTGTATAAAGACACATGTCAGATGTTATTTAAAAGAACAAAGCATACATACACACATGCATGCACACACCTCTCTGCATACCATCCAAGGTCTTGGTTAAACAGTGATACAGCCTTACTTTAACTGCTACAAGGTCATAAATAACAATGGGAGGAGGGCGTATGTCTTGGCCGGGA
Source organism: Uromys caudimaculatus (assembly GCA_028551405.1). Classification (NCBI taxonomy): domain Eukaryota; kingdom Metazoa; phylum Chordata; class Mammalia; order Rodentia; family Muridae; genus Uromys; species Uromys caudimaculatus. The sequence continues at coordinate 24,681,967 of CM052706.1, forward strand.
AAGATACCCAGCATTGTACATAAAGGTTAGAGAGGCAGACAGTAGGGATTCTCCTGTGATCCTACGGAACTTTTCCTTTGGTTTGGGACTCTTCCTCTGGTTGAATAAAGCTTAGAAAGAAGCTGTGTAGACACCCATTCTCAAGCAAATCTCTGGAGATGCCACACAGCACCTGGTGAAACCCAGCAGCCAGTTACACACAAGAAGTGTCTCAGGAGCAGTTCACTGAACACAGACTAGATCCCACCTCCTCCTTCCCTTTGCAATGAGGAGCAGGAGTGCCTTCTTAAGACAGGAAGGGGAGGGGTGCCTCGAGAGAGGGGATGCTTGGAAACCCCTCCTACCCCAAGATGGTGGATTATAGTCAGCAGGTTCTCTGACATTTGCTCCCTCGGCCATTTCCTCGGGGCTGGTCTTTCCATTGATGTCTTATTGTAGCCTGGTGGCAAACAGCACACACCCACCACTGCATCCCTGGGACCTGGACGCAATCGTAGGACTTGCCACGGCTGTGTGTGGTCTGAGCAGAGGCTAACATTACTGTGAAATGGAAGGGTTGTTCCTTTCCACTCCCATCCTCTCTTAGGCACAATTTCCTTGGGGTGACTGTCATTTCTTACCTTTGGTCTAGATCCATGGTTCTCAACCTATGGGTAGCAATTCACAGGGGTCACCTAAGACCATCAGCAAACACAGATATTTACATTACAATTCATAGCAGTAGCAAAATTACAGTTATGAAGTAGCAATGGAAATAATGTTACGGTTGGGGGTCAGCACAGCATGAGGAACTGGATTAAAGGGTCGCAGCATTAGGAGGGTTGAGAAGCAGTGGAACAGATGGAGCTGCACGGATCAAATCTGAGTCCAGCCATAAAGAGCCAAGACCAACAAGAACCACCTTTCAGCCAAGCTGCTTTGGCAAGGCTTAGTTGTGCAGGTTAGACTGCAGCCCGTGATGATGAGAATACATGTCCACAGTTACATGTGCTGGGTTTGGGTGTGGTTTATGATAGCATTGATTGTGCCAATAGTTGATCCCTCTACAAAGGGGAGACTCTTTCAGACACTGACAACTTTCCCTGGGAGCCTAGAGACTCATGATTGACTCTTGCCTGGGAAATTATGCAAACTCACCTGGCCCAAGGAGAGATAAGGTAAAGTTGACTACACTGTACTACCACTTTAAGAGGTGCTAGGATGTGCAGCTCTGGTGTGTCAGATGGATGCCACAGGACTTAAAGAGCTCCAGTCTTGCTATCTGTGGGTGGAGATCTCTGCCTGGGCCACCAGGAGTCCATAGCCAACAAGTGCCAGGAGAAAGCTACCCTCCCAGGAACATGGAAAAGCCGTGAGTGGGGATAAGAGGAGCAACACTGCTCACCGAGACCCGCCCAGAACCAGCAGGATACAGGGCCTGAGGAGAACTCTGGGACAGGAAACCTCTGAACCTTCCTGTTCCATCTGTGGGGGGAGACCTCTACCTGGACCACCAGGGGTCTGTGCCTGGGGACCTCAGCCTGGGCCACAGGGCTCCAGGAGAGAGCGGGTATTCCAGGAGGGCTGACACCCCTTTGAGCACAGGCAAAACTACCACTTCTGTTCAAACTCACTGGATCAAGAGGGACCCTTGCAGAGCCATCAGGACATAGGAACCAAGGGACAACTGGGGACAAGATCCTTCTGATTTCTGTCTGCACCCCAGAGCTGACCCTGTGCCACAGCTCTCCCAACCCAAACACCTCTCAGAGAGAGCTGCTCTTCAAGGAGTATTGATACAGAGGCCTGCAGGAGGGGCAAGCCACAACCAGACAGAGTAAGATCAGCTAACAACAGAGTCAACAAGATGGCAAAGGCAAGGGTAAGAACATAAGGAACAGAAACCAAGGGTACTTGGCATCATCAGAACCCAGCTCTCCCACCACAGCAAGCCCTGGATACCCCAACACACCAGAAAAGCAAGACTCAGATTTAAAATCATTTCTCATGATGATGATAGAAGACTTTAAGAAAGAAATGAATAACACCCTTAAAGAAATACAAGAGAACAGAGATAAACAACTAGAACCCTTTAACAAGGAAACACAAAAATCCATTAAAGAATTACAGGAAACACAATCCAGACAAAGGGAATGCACAAAACTATCCAGGAGCTAAAAATAGAAAGAAACAATAAAGAAATCACAAAGGGAGACAACCCTAGAGTTAGAAAACCTAGGAAAGAGATCAGGAGTTATTGATGTAAGCATCACCAACAGAATACAAGAGATAGAAGAGAGAATCTCAGGAGCAGAAGATACCATAGATAACATCGACACAACAGTAAAAGAAAATGCAAAATGCAAAAAGCTTCTAACCCAAAACATCAATGAAATCCAGGACACAATGAGAAGACAGAACCTAAGGATAATAGGTATAGAAGAGAGTGAAGATTCCCAACTTAAAAGACCAGTAAATATCTTCAACAAAACTATAGAAGAAAACTTCCCTAACCTAAAGAAAGAGATGAACATAAATATACAAGAAGCCTACAGAAATCCAAACAGATTGGACCAGAAAAGAAAT
>CM052706.1:24685031-24701905 GCA_028551405.1 Uromys caudimaculatus
CATGAAATTTGCAGGCAAATGGATGGAATTTGAAAATATCATCCTGAGCGAGGTAACTCAGTCACAAAAGAACAAACATGGTATGTACTCACTGATAAGTGGATATTAGCCGAAATATTTCGAATACCCAAGTTTCACTTTACAGTAACTGCTGGACTGAGAGTGAGGTCCCAGATGGAGAAGCTGGAGAAGGGACTGAAGGAGCTGATGGAGTCTGCAACCCCATGGAGGGAGCAACAGTGTCAACTGGCCTGACCCCCCCCCCCCCGGTCCTCATAGAGGCTGGACCACCAACCAAAGAATACACATGGAGGGACCCATGATTCGGACCACATATGTGGCAGAGGAGGGCCTTTTGGCCATCAGGGGGAGGAGAGGCCCCAGTAAAGGGGAATGTCAAGGTGGGAATACGGGAGTGGGCGGGTGGGTGGGTGGGAGGTGGAATTTCCTCATAGAGGTGGGATAGGGGGAGGGGATAGGTGTTTTCCAAAGAGGAGACCTAGAAAGGGGGAAACATTGGAAATGTAAATAAAGTATCAAAAAATAAAATAAAAAAAATGTGAATCTGAAGATTATATTAGCATATGTTCTAAATTTATTGGAATTTATAGGTAACCGTTGATGTTTTATATGCTTTTAATTTTATTTTAATTTGTACATGATTCTTGTGTGTTTTTTATATTAAAATCTATTTGTTGAAGAAAAAAAAAAGAGCTCCAGCCTTCCCAATGGAATCTTGCTCCAAATAGTGACAGTTACATATGAGGAAGCCATCAGTAAAAGGCAGTGAGGGTTCATTCAGGAGCCACTAGTACAGAAGGCAGGGTGACAGTTGGCAAGAGAAAGACGTCACCAAGTCCTCCTCTCTCACTAGAGGTCCCTAGATATCTGGGCCATCCTAACTGTCAAGCATAGGGAGATGTGATATAGTATCAAATTTTGTATTGCAATTTGATAAGTCATTTGGTTTTTTGTTTTGCTTTTTGTTTTTTTGGTTAGTTGGTTGTTTGGTGGCTTGGTTTTTTGGTTTTGTTTTTTTTCTTTTGGTTTTTCGAGACAGGGTTTCTCCGTGTAGCCCTGGCTGTCCTGGAACTCACTCTGTAGACCAGACTGGCCTCAAACTCAGAAATCCGCCTGCCTCTGCCTCCCAAGTGCTGGGATTAAAGGCATGCACCACCACTGCCCGGCTTGATGAGTCGTTTTGACACCTGAAAATGAGATCATTGTAACTGACAAGAGACTGAGAGTTATGGGAATCCTTTGGAGGTAACATCAGGAGGGGAATGAAGAGATCTGACAGGTTGCATTTGAAAGTAATGATGGGAACTTAACCCATCAATAAAATGAGTATGCCATTATATAACTTGTGTGTATGCGTATGTGCATTGGAAGTGTGTAATGGGTATACAGGTTCTCCTCAACTTACAGTGGGTTTATAACCTCAATACATCCATTCTGAGTTAAAGAAACTATAAGCCTAGGATGCATTTAAGACACAGAATCCACCAAACAGCCTAGCTTAGCTGAGCTTCCTTTAAACAGGTTCAGGACACTTACATGAAACCAGCCTGCGGTTGGATTAAAAATTACCTAACACAATGCCTATTGTCTAATAAAGAACTGGATGTGGAAACATGAGATACAAGATGCAAACAGACTCCCTGGCGACACACTACATGGGAGCCATTGTTTCTCCTGGTGACTGCATGGCTGACAGGGAACTTCAACTCCCTCCCACTGCTCAGCATCACCAGAGAGTATTGTGTCCAAAATGACCAGCCTGGTAAAGGATGTCCAAAATATGCAGCATGGTTTCTACCAGGTTCATTCGGCTTGCATCCCGGCTTACAGCTGAAAACTGGTAAGTTGAACCATCTTATATTGTGAGACTGTTGTCATAGTGTATAGTGAGCATGCCCATAAGGCTTCAAAGTGGAGAAAGTGGATGTGTGGGGTGGGGTGGGGAACTCCCACAGTAGAGATGAGTCCTGTGCACCTTCCTCTCCTTAGTTCACTTGGTTCTAACAACACAACCATTACACAGCAAATCTCCCTGCAAATGCTCAGCCTGCGGCAGAGATTACTTTATAGCTTTTTATTTAATATTCCTTTGAGAATTATCATTTGCTTTTACAGAGCATTACCAAGAAACAAAGACAACAAAACATGTTTTTATTGTTCCAGCACGTGTGGCTCTTCTTGGGGATGAATACTGATCAAACCAGACCCTGAGGAGGGCAGAACCAGACGGAGGCATCAGAGAACACGAGTCTTGTGTAGTAGGTGTCTCAAATGCTCGGGGTGACCTGAAGCAAAAGCCTCTGCCTCCCAAGCTATATTTTATTTCTCATTAAGGCCACCTGCAGGATACACCTAAAGCACCCCATGTATCAGACCACGGCTTGTTGTGGAAAAGCCCCAAGTTAGGCTGAACCTCTGCATGCTAGTCTTCCCTGTTCCTAAGACCCCAAGAAAAACAGTCACTGTCAGAACACCCACCTCCTTGTCCTTAAATAACAAAATAAGCCAAGTCCTCTGTGCTGGAATGGGTGTGCAAGGTCCTGCCCAGGCTCTGCGTTGTTTCTGTGGGGTGAGTGTGAAGGGCCCCACACTGCTGTGTGCTCTTGATCCCAGGCTGGAGTGAGTGACTATGGAAGGTCCCACCCCAGCTTGTGTGTTGAAGGCCTGGTCCTCAGCTGCCGGTGCTCTCACAGGAGGTGGTAGAGAGCTTAGCATGTAGAGGCTGCCAACAGAAGTAGGCTATATAAGGCATTCCTGGGTGGGGAATGGCACTCCCTACTCAGTTCCTCTCGCCCTCTTTTTTCCCCCCAAACTCCATGAGATGGGCACCTCTTCCACATCTTCTCTATCATCATCTGCTTCATCCTAGCCAGGGAACAACGGAGGTACGTGATCATGAACTGGAACTATAAGCCAAAATTAACCTCTTCCCACTTGAGTTGTTTCTTATATTTGTTTATAATAGCTGTGGGAAAACTAACATTCCCTCCACCACCCAGGGTTTTGTTGTTGTTATGAATGATAGATAGATAGATAGATAGATAGATAGATAGATAGATAGATAGATGATAGATAGATAGATAGATAGATAGATAGATAGATAGATAGATAGATAGATAGATAGTGACAGGTGATTGATAGATGATAGGTAGAGAGATAGAGATAGAGATAGATAGATAGTAGATAGATGGATAGTAGATAGAAAGACAGAAAAAGAGACAGATAGATAAGGTGATAGATAGATAGATAGATAGATAGATAGATAGATAGATAGATAGATAGATAGATAGATAGATGGGTATAGATGACATATAGATACATAGATGGAGATGGAGATATACCTACAGATATAGATATAAATTGCTGTCTGCTTGTTAGTATTTTGTTTGTCCACAATACACAGTAGTTCCTATAAACGTTCATTTCACTCATGACTGTATCTTTAGAACTAAAAGGAAGTCATCTTGTTACTTCATCTTCACCTGCATAACATCAGCTGTGGCCTTCACCACAGAGGATTCGGTTCTGTGATGCCATCTCATCCTAGAGCCTCAACATTCCTCTTGGACCGTCTGTCAACTCTGAAAACTCACAGTAGTCAGACTTCTCTACACAAAGGCTGGAAACGGCAGAAAGGATGGTGAAGCCTTTCGACAGCTAACAGTTCCTTCAAGAACTGGGCAGCGTTGCTTCTTGCCCTACTTGTCAGAGCAGCCACAGCCCACCCAGATTCTAGGATGTGGAAAGGAGCCCCAGCTCTTAATGGAGGCATGCCAAGGTCACACTGCAGAAGAGCATATGGGGTGGCAGATATTGTCAAGGCTACCCTGGAAAAGAAAATCTGTCACATATTGTTTTTGTCGATATTCTGCAGGAAAACTATGACAGATGGAGAAACTCTGAAAACTTAAATCTTTGCATTTTTTTAAGTGCCATTATGATCCTCTTTGATTTTCTATTTTTATTTTTTAAAAGATTTACTTATTATTTATTATATCTAAGTACACTGTAGCTGTCTTCAGACACCCCAGAAGAAGGCAGCAGATCTCATTATGGATAGCTGTGAGCCACCATGTGGTTGCTGGAATTTGAACTCAGGACCTTTGGAAGAGCAGTCAGTGCTCTTAACCGCTGAGCCATCTCTCCAGCCCTGATTTTCTATTTTTAATCTACTTCAGTTTGTGTGACTTTGAGGTGAGCCATGTGTCTAGTTTCAGCCTAGCTGCAATTTCTGTCCTCTAGTTCACCTCAGTTGAGACTCATGGTTATTCCTTCAGCAGGAAAACACAGGGCTGTTTTATCGGAAGATGCTTTACCATTAGTCATGGTCTGGTTTTATTATATGATTATGACCTGAGCATTAATAACCTAAAATCAACACTGTATGATAAGAACTGTGTCACCATGTCTCTCTCAATGAATGTCCATCTCTGCTTTGCTTAAGACAGGCTAACAGACATGGACCTTCTGGGACCTTGCTAGGAATCACAGCAAAGGAGAAAGCACCGGTCATCGCACACTGACTCTTAGAGTCTCCTGCAAAGATCCGATTCCACAGCTCCAACACCAGCCACACAGCATGTCTATTATCAAAGGAAGGGTGTATGTGACCTTGCCATGCCCAGGAGGACAGACGGAAATGTAGAAAGCCATATTTTAATGACATCATTGGGACTGGGATTTCTCAAGATTCTACTAAGGAATGTTCTCCCCCCAGCCCCAGCAATGGGCAAAGAGACACCTTGTTGGTGATTTTCTTACATGTCAGGGGCAGATCACAGGGCTGTCCTTTGTTCACCCTAGGTTGATGCCTGGCTTGGGGGCCAAAGCTGTTTCATGCCTAGGACTTACAATATCAAATCAAATCCAGGCAGTGTAGCTCAGGAGGGAGATAGAGACCTGCAGACTACCATGCCACCCACAGACCTACCCTCCAGCATATGGCACATGCCACCTTGTCACCCAGAGGCCCATCAGCTGTGTGGGCAGCCTGCAGCTGGGGCCTCCACAATGGTGGTCTGTGGTGGTCAGATGGGAGAGAAAGAGAAGCGGAGCAGCTTGGGCATTTTGAAGAGAGATGGAACTGGAGACTCAGGGTGGAGAGGAGAAGACTGTAGTGAGTGGCCAGCCCTGCCACCTAGGGCCATGGTGAGGTCCCCAGTTGCCTCTGAGTGCCTTGTCTGAGTCTGTGGCTATGTAACAGCAGGGGTCAGTGTTGATGTCCATGGCTCACATTACCACTAGAGAACATGGAGATGTCCTTGGACAGGGCAGCCACCTGGGACCATGTGGATATCCAGGGGCTGTGCAGAACTGGCTTCACCCTTCATTGGCTACAGCACTCTGGAGAGCTGGCCCCATCATTCACTGACAGAAGCACTCTGGAGAGTGGTCCCTGACCCCTGCCCAGGCAGCACAGTGGAGCTGGCTGTGGTCGTGGTGGTAGAGGTGTGGGTGAACCATGCCCCAGGGTGTAAATGTGGGAGAGCTAACCCCACCATTCGTCTGCTACGAGGTGGCATGAGTGTAGAGGTGATGCCTCACTCCCGCTGCCTGTCACAACCTCCAGCAACCAGGAAAGCTGTCTATGGGGTCATGAGCTTGGGAGAATTAGCCCTGCGTCCCACCAGCTGCTGCACTCAGAAGAATCAGCCTGGCACCTCACCTAGAGAGCATAGCAGAGCTGACCCTGGTGGCTGGGGCTCAGATAAACCAGCCCCAAAGTAAGGGAGAGATGACTCTTCTACCAAGAGGTAACCTGCCAGGGTGGGGGTATCCTCCGCCCCCAAACCCCTCTCCATCTGAGGCAGTTGGGAGAGCTGACCATGGGATCATGACAGCAGGTGAGCTGGTTCTGCCCCTTACCAGCTGCAGCACCCAGGAAAGCAGGCCCTGTACCTCATCTGGGAAGCACAGTAGAGGGTGAAGGGGACGGAGGTGAGCCAGCCCTGAGGTTAAGAGTGTGAAAGAGGTGGCCCCACCATTCATCTATTGAGAGGTGGTGTAGGTGTGGGGTGATGCCTTCCCCATCCCCCACAACCTTAGATAGTTGGGAGAGCTGGTCCCAAAGGCACAAGGACAGGAGTGTTGACCCTGCTTCCTTCTGATGGCTGCTGTGGGTGGGCTAGCCAGAGCAATGCTGGAGAGTCCCCCATTATGGAGATAAAGGAGAGCTGGTGGGCTGACTAGCAGGTCCAGATCCAGGGTTCTGAGTTGGCCCACACCAAAATCTATATCATCTGTGATTGATTGTCATGGGTGAAAGGGCCAGTTCTGCAGGATCACCATGGCACAGGGCAACAATAGGATAACCAGGAGGAGTCCCAGTGAGGATTCAATACTGATGGTGTCACAGAAGTCAGAGACCTTGAACTAGACATGTCTCACTGCAATGAACATTTGCAAGTGAAGATGTGTGGACAGAGGGACACACTGTGGGACACACTGACACACTACAGCTTCCACGATGGAATATTTTCTATGCTTTGTTTTGTTGTTGTTGTTGTTGGTGGTGGTGGTGTGTGTGTGTGTGTGTGTGTGTGTGTGTGTGTGTGTGTGTGTGTGTGTGTGTGTGTGTGTGTGTGTGTGTTTTATTTTGGGGAGAGGTTGCAAAGGTGGATATGAGGGGACAGGAAGATGAGCAGGCCTGGGGTGCATGATGTGAAATTCACAAAGAATCAATAAAAAGGTTTGTTGTTTTTTTTTAATTAAAAGAACATTCTCAGAGCTTCTTCTCAATGCGGAGGGAAAAGAAATATGACATGTTACTATAGCCTCCTATCTAACATATTGTAACATTGATTTCACTATTGTTATTATGTTTCCTGGGGAATGTGTTGCTTTGGTTTTGGTTTAGTTATTCCCATCTTTCCGTTCCTATTTCTTATCAGATATTTCCCAAGGGGAGGTGACAATGGTTGAAACCCTGACCCTGCCTGGAGACTCATAGAGAACAAAATGCTCCCAAGTGACTAGTTCACGAGCATACCTCACTGCCTGCCACAGAGCACACAGTGACACAGCACATAGAACGGCAGCCCACGTACAGGAGTCTGTGCCCAAGACTCCTTCCTAGAGCAATGCAGTCAGAACGGCCCTGCCTAGCCTGTGACTCTGTCCTGGCTGCTTGACTCTGTCAAGTCTCCATTTTCCCAGCAGTGGAGTGAGTGTCGGGCCATGCTCACTTGAGCAGCTGTTGTAGGACTCAAAGGGACACTACTTATGAAATACGTAGAGGAGTGCTCTTCCTGGACCTGGCAGTGCCCTACTTTACCCAGTGCTGTAAGCCTGAGACTGCTGGTGATGCCATATATAGATGGCAGTTGTCCTCAGAAGGCCAGGCTCTCAACGTTCATAAGAGACAACATCACAGTTAGGGGCTGTGAGGATGAAATATAAAAAGATACAAAAACAAAAGACCATTTAATTATCGTGGGAGAAGACAGTTTTGTGCGTAGGGCAGGAAAGTAGTTATCTTTCCCTATCCAAAAATATCTTCCCTACTAACCTGCCAAGATGCCTGACACTTTCCATAACAAACTCATTCCTTTGGCTTCACTGCTAACATAGCTAAGTGGTTCATAAACATTCACAGAGTAAATGAGGGCCACTGGGGCGTTACAGGAACAGTCACCGTGTAGCTGACGAACAGCCTGAGAATTATTTCCCATCTGGAATCTCCTCCCAGTCCCCAAGCAGGGGTACCTAAAATTCTACCACACTGATGACATTTAAAATTCCTACTAATTTTTTCTAATTCTATTACTGAAATAGTCTGTGGGCCAGCATTCTTGCCTCCAATCAGCCTGCTTGAATCCAGCTCTCGATTGCTGCCAGGGTAATCCTTCCACAAACAGTCATGATCATGCCACGCCCTTGATCTGATGCTGGTGCCTCAGGATGGATACTGGCTCCTCTGTGTGGGATGAGAGGCTTCTAATACCACATACCCAGGCTCTTTCTAGCTGTGTCCATCACTGATGACTAGCTCCCTCGTGCAAGCCAGCATTCCAATCGGCCCATAATTAAAGCCAGCCAGGAAGCATTCCGTTCTTTATGTCATTTTTCTTAGAGTTGTTTGCTACCTTCACCACATATAATAGATATTGTGGTCTGTGGCAACTCTCTCTCTCTCTCTGTCAGCATTATTGTGTGATTTCTGAGGAGCCAGTGTGGAAAAACGTCACTTTCCACAATGTGAGAGGCAGAGCCCCAGATGCAAGGGAAAGGATAGCAGACTCTATCTATCCTTGGATCCAGTGGAACCGAAGGATTATTTGGCATGCCTTCCTTCAGAGATAATCCCAGTTCTCCTCCCCAAATGTGTGGGGCTAAATTACTGCCTTGCTTCTAATGAACACACTGGTGGAAATCAGAGTGTGGCGTGTCAGGGTCTGTCTTCAAGGCTTTGCTGCATCTACTTTGCCTTCTCTTGGGCGACTTGCACCAAATGAAGCCAGTTGCCACAGTAGGGGACAGACAACCAGACCTGTAGAAAGGGCCACATGGTATATAATTCAGGCCACCTTCCAACAGCCGGAAGCTGAAGACACTTGCCCACAGCCATTCAATGATCCAAAGCAGGAGTGGGGCCTCCAGCCCTTGTCACAACATCTGCTTCCATGAGGCTAATAGCTTGTTTGCAACCACAGGAGAGACTCTGAGTCAGAATCACCCAGCTATAATGCTCCCCAATAGTGACCCCAGCAGTTATGAGATGAAAAATTCTTTTGAGTCATAAAATGTTTTGGCAATTTGTTTCTCAACATGAATGACATAATACACAAGGCGGCCCCAAGTCCATGCTTGGACACCTCAGTTTTCTCCTTCATTGAGCTTCTTGTACACCTGTGGCTTCCCTAATTTGGATGCTGATTGGAATCTTCACCTGGCTAAGCCCTCCCAGCTGCCACACCTTTGCAGGCCATCGCTTCCTCTGGGAAAGCTGTCTCCTCCCCATGCTTCACCCCTGCATTCTGGTTTGAGCATTCCTTCTCTGAATCCCAGGCACCCAGAGCCTCCTTATGCCCAGAGTAACCAAGGTCACTTGTGTAGGCTTTTCCAGCTCTAATCTGGACCTCAGGGCCTAGACTCTCTGACCACCACATCACAAGATTTCACACCTCAGCACTGCAGGGGTTAGTCTTCATTGCCCTAGGAGACGTGTTTCTGGGCGTGTCTTTAAAGGCTTTTCCAGAGAGGTTTAACTAAGGTGGGAAAGCCTACTCTAAATGTGGGCTACATCATCCCATGGGCTGGGATGCTGGGCTAACTGAGAAGAAGAGAACAAGAGAGCGCCAGCATTCAATCTTTTCTGCTTTCTGATTTACCCAGGTATGAGCAAGTTACCCCAACCACAGCCTCCAGGTACCTCCCAGCCATGATGGACTCTAGTTCCTGAACTTCGAGCCAAAATAAATCTTCCTTCCCTTAGGTTGCTACTTGCCAGGTATTTGATGACATCAAGGAGAAAAGTAATACAAAGACCTTAACCAATATGGTAAATTGTGTCAGCTCCCCATTTGTCCCCTCACTGTCAGGGAATAATAAACAACTCTTTCAGTTTTTTTTTCAGTTTTCCCAGGACTCTCCTAATTTCAAAGTAGAAAGTCCTGAAGCCTAGGAGTGTTGGAGTAACCTTCCCTCACTTTGTTTAAGGTGTGCCTCTGTATTTTCAATTGTTAATTCTGTCCCAGAAGTGAACGAAGTGCTGGCGGGATTCTGGTATTGTCATTTCTATGGCAAATCACCAGGTTTTCTATTTTATAAATGCTCATCCTTCACCTGCCTAAAGGCAATCTAAGAGACACATCGGATGTTGTCTGGCTGCTGATTGGTTGTAATAAAGATTTAATGGCCAATAGCTGAGGCAGGAGGTTCAAGGGCGTAACTTCTAGGCAGAGAAAGTGACACAGGGGAGGAAGCAGATGCAGCAGAATTGAAAGCAGACATGGAAGGGAACAGACATAGCCTGGAGCAGAGAAAAGAGATAAAGAACTAGCCACATGGTGGGTCATAGGCTAGAATAGTCAGGCTAAGTTTAAACAGGCACCCGAAAGGCCCAAGCTTTAAACTATAATAGAAGTCTCTGTGTCATTATTTAAACCACCTGCAGGTCCTAGAAAACCCCACAATACAGAAGTCCAACACAGACAGACTGAGGTACCTAGTCACTTACCTCCAGCTCCCTATTGATGTATCTGCTTATACATATGGCCCTCTCTAGGGCATCATCAGGCTGACAGGAAGTGCCTTACTCAGAGACATTGGGAGACTACACAACCAGGGTGCAGTGACTGGTGAAGACAGGAACACAAGAGCTCCTGTCTCTAGATACAGCAATCTGAAGTGTTATTTTTGCTATAAAAAGCCTTGGGACTCCAATGAAGACCTGGAACCCTATCCTTGCTTAGGTCTTTCCCCTGCCTCTCCTGTTTTTCTCACCTCCTCCCAGGGACCTTGTAGACCAACTCCTCCATCATCACACCCAGTGGAACCCACACTAAGACAGTAAGTATGTGTTGAATGGATGGATGGATGGATGGATGGATGGATGGATGGATGGATGGATGGATGGATGAAAAATCTTAGGAGGGTCTTATGAATGAAAATCTTATAAATGAAAAAGAAATTGAAGCTCACATCTCTGATCCTCAGTTTCCCAGTCAGTAAATATGAATTAATAATACTTTATACCGTCATCTTGAGAATTAAGTAATATTTACAAAGTGCTGGTGCCAATCATGCTCTGAATGAGGCATTTAGCCATTGTGCCCTCTGGTCTTCTTTACCACCTAAAGGCCATGACATGGGTAGTTCTCTCTGCTGTCAGAACTTTCTGCCTTCTGTAGCATTCTGAATTTGACCTAGGGCAGACTAAGTCTAATGGGGTCTTCCTGAATTAAGGCACTGTGGAAAGCCAAGCAAATTGGCAGGGAATGACCCAAAGCCATCTGACAATGGGTTACAGGGGAAATGCTATTTTTGCTAAACAAACAAACAAACAAACAAACGAAACAGACCTTATTAGCTTCCTAAAGACAGACCAGTTCCTATCTCAGAGAGTGGCAGTACCCAGGCTTTCCCATTTTCAACCCCTTCACAGCCACTTGTCCTGTTGGTGAAGAGCTCTAGAAGTTGAGCAAGATCCTGGAGACAAGAGCCTGGGACAGTCAGGGAGAAGCACCTGGCCCTTGCCTAGCCAACCTGCTAAATAAATGCAAGTCCGTTTACTTGAGGAGAAATGCAGAGTTTCTGTTGAAACATAAATTTCTGCTCAAGTTTGATCTTGCTTTGGAGCCAGGATCCTGTATAGGGATGAACAGCAAGCCTTACATCCGGTGCTTTAGGGGAAGTGGCTCCACCTTCACCCCCCTGTGACAAAGGCAGTCCCCAGGGCAGGGGAAAAATACAGAACCAACCCTGAGAAAACCTCAACTCACAGAGACTGAGAATCAGCAACAGGCAGAAGTGAAGAGAGCCTGGCTCCCTCTTAATGCTCTGCAACCTTGGTGAGGTCACAGGACCACATCTCCACACCTCTACTCACCTATCATATGGATATAGTCATTTTGGCTTCCCAACACCAAGGAGCCCCTTGTCCCCGCCCCCTGGTATGCCCTCCAAAACCACTCCCCTTCAGTCCTCATCACAGCTCTATAAAGGAGGCATTCCTGGGCCCAACTTGAAAGAATCAGCAACTGAAGCTCAGAAAAGAAGTGCTCTCTGACTTAATGGTCAGGAAAAATCAAGTGGCCAGGTCGAGATGTCACAGCTGCCCCTGGAATCAGCCTGAACTGTGGTGGCTCCCCACGTGTCACCTCTGACCATTCTTCCCCAGGAAACTGAAGGCTTCACACAAGTTTAGTTCCCTTCTTCCCACTGGGATGAGGTGTCCTTTCACTGGAAAGGAAAATGATTTCTGGCTTTATTCAGTAAAAGTCCCCAGCTCTCTGTCCTTGGAGAAAGTGAGCTGTGTCAGAGCAGAGCCTGCTTGCTGCGTCCTCTCTAATGGGTCCAGCTTAGCTCTCTAGGGCTGCCCACAGGAGACATACCTCTCCTCCACCCATCCCCTCCTCCCTGCAGCTGAGACCATGTCTCTGTGGATCTCCAGGCCAGCTGTGCTGACTAGCTTAGCTAAGGTTCCCTGACTTTTATAGACATGAGCCAGAGCTGGGTCATTAAGCCTGAATCTCTTGAAATCCCAGAGATTCATTGTCCAATCTAACATGGGCATCAAGCAGGGAGTGGGGTGAGATACACATGGTCTGTTCTTGAAGGTTTAAAGCCTCTAACTGGGCATCTGAGGACTGTGGCAGGCCTGGATTAACTTTAAAGGACTCTTGGAGCTGAAAACCAGGACAAGCTATAAATCTGCAGAAGACTTCTGTGTAACCAGCCACAAAGAGGGCCTATTAGGGGTGCAGAAGGAAAGTAAGGGCCCCTTTTCCTGAGGGTCTTAGAACAACAACAACAAAAAAATTGCTTGTCAACAAATGCAAAAACAGAAGGGATGGGTGTATGAACCGTGTATAACACAGAAGCATGTTTTACAGGAGAATACGAAACACTCCCCAGGTTTACACACACACACACACACACACACACACACACACACATATTTTTTCATATCTACCTACTTTATGTCTCTTGTCATTAGCACAATCAGGTCCTGACAAGTGGTCCTAAACTCACCTAACCATACAGATTGGAGAAAAGACTGTGACGGCCAGATGCTGAGGAAGTAGCCTCACCCACATGGCCAATGCTTGCATATGACCCACAGGCCATGCATTTCCCCTGAACCTAGGACAGGGACACATGGTTCCAGACCCTAAGGCTAATAAGCATTGCCTCGTCCAACTTGGTGCTGATTAACCCCTTAACAGGGGAAATCAAGGCCGATAGAACAGCCCGTTTAAAATGCCTCATAGACAAGGACTGAAGTAGCATCGTGTTGTATTGCTTTTCCTTATCTAACTGGAAGCCATTCCTAAAGCCCTCTGCACAAAAGTATCGTGCAGACTAGCAAGGCAAAAAAGCTGAGGACTATGCTCACAGAACTGGCTCTCTTGAGACACAGACCAGGGAGCTTGGGGTCCCTTGCTGGATGGTCTCCCTGTTGGCTTGAAGACATCAGCATGGCCAAGCACTGTCTCTTTCCAGGGCTAAGAGTTCATGTTGTAGAGCCAGTGAGCAATGCCCTGTTGGAGAAGAAAGTATCCATATCTCATCTGACGTCCTATTTTCTCCAGAGCTAGGGAGCCAGCACCCTTGCATCATTCTGCCCTGAAGAGCATTAGCCTGCAGGAGCAAAGTCACCTCCCCTCAGCCTCTTTCCGAATTGATCATGGAGTGCCTCCCTCGTGACCACAGCAAGTCCCTGTCCTCGAATTATCTACACCGCTGCTACAATTAAACCGATCCGGCTCATTGTTTGATGAGGGGCTGAGCTAAATAAAAAGCCCCTCTCGGGTTTTAAATCCTTGATTTTTATGTCAGAGTTGGGGGGAGGGTGGCCAAGTTACGACAGATTCACCCACAGAGAATCACCCATAACTTTTTTATTAGCATTATTCCCCAAGGCCTTCAGTCCCCAGAGCCACTGTGCATCCACGCACCTGTGTCACCTCGGACATGTTCTTTGTTCCCTAACTGCTCGGAGGCCCCGTCTCCTCATGCAAACGGGGGTGAGGTTAGCTGACTCACAGTGTCATTCCCAAGACCAAATGAGATAATGTCTGCAAATCACCTAGCTCCCAACATACAGCAGAAGGCCAGCACTTGTTAATTCTCCTCTGGTCTCTTTGACATCCCTTGCTCAGTCAAAACTCCCCATAGGAATGTTCCCAGCCTTTCCTCTCTAGCCACTTCACAGATCTGAGCAGTTTCCTGTCTCATTCAAGTCTTCCAGAGTCAGCTTGTGCCAACTTGTGAGGCACGTTGAACTTTTCTCTCCCAGCTAGGTGCCGGGTGACTGGATGGTTGTGATTTCTAAGACAACAATCAGCAAGCTCCCCAAATCTGAGCTCCTGCTCCAGACCCCAGTTTCCTGATGGCCTCTGCTAGTAGACAAAATGTCACTGCCCTTGCCCCACTCCACCTTAACCCCTCTGTCACCCCCTGATCCCCCACCTGCCAGCCCTTCAGAGCCCACAGGAGCAGGAGACTAAACTTTGTGGAGATCTTTGATCATAAAGTACAGCTTTCCTCCACAGGAAGCAGGGGTTTTCCACAAGGCTCAGACGTCAAGGACCCACTGACAGCCACTATCGGGTTTTCCAACCTGGGCTGAGAGGAAGTGGCCTTCTGTTGTATCAGATAAATCCAGCCAAAAAACAACTACTAAAAAGCTTCTCACCCAGACCAGATAATAGGGAGTGTTTCTAAAGTGAATCAATTGTGTTTAAATGTAGCACATGTGAAGGTCCCTGAACTGAAAAAGAATTCTAAAAAAAATAAAAACATATAAAGTAACAAAATAACCCCCACAAAAACCACAGATCTCAATCTCTCTCTCCCCCTCCCTCCCTCTTCTCTCCCTCCTCTCTCTCTCTCTCTCTCTCTCTCTCTCTCTCTCTCTCTCTCTCTCTCTCTCTCTTCTCTCTCATCCTCATCTAATTTCTAAACACTTTCCAATATTAACTATAAATCCTCACAATAACCCCGTGGGATATACACTAGCATTTTATACACAGGGAAACTGAAGCAAAAAGAAAAAGAAACTAAATTCCAAGTCAGTCACCTTTGTCAAGGGAACCAAGAGTGTTCTCCAGCTTGAAGTCATGTGGCTCCATCCTTCTAACCTGTGCCCTCTCTCTAACCTGCCCTGGTCACCCCCTCTACAGGGATCTGGCAAACTCCTGCCTGTCCTCAACTTGACACTCTCAGAACCTGCCACGGAAAGAGAGCTATATTTTCTCTCTTGGCCCGTTTCCCTTCTCAAGGCTTGCCTGGCTGCCTAGAAGGCAAGCTTCTTCAGCATGACCCCAGAGAAGATGAAAAGAAAGGCAGACCACAGTAGGTACAGCTTCTGAACCCATTCCAGCACAGTCCTGGGCCACCTAGCACATGGCTCTAAGGGCAGAAGGGAGAAATGTGTATTGACACTCTATTCTGAGTGTATGGACTCTTGTCAGCTAAGATACAGAGGTATGAGTATAATGGAGATGATATAACAAATTTAAATAGCAGAGCAACATGGACAGTAAAATGTGAGAAGCAGGAGCATATTTGATTATTATTTATGAAAAAAGAAAAAGTTATGGGGGAATCAAAGACTAGAAACAAAAACTTTAATAAGTTACCCAGACACTGA
Organism: Uromys caudimaculatus; assembly: GCA_028551405.1. Classification (NCBI taxonomy): domain Eukaryota; kingdom Metazoa; phylum Chordata; class Mammalia; order Rodentia; family Muridae; genus Uromys; species Uromys caudimaculatus. Next base: position 24,700,369 of record CM052706.1, read on the forward strand.
TTATGATATGAATAGGGACATTGATCTAAAAGCATAAGAAAATAGAAAAATCAATATTCAATAATCATGACTAAAAGCTATATTTTAAATCAATAGCCATAAGTCGAGAAAAAATAGCTATGAATAATTTCATCTAGGCTTTTATGCAGTGACCATACTATTCTCATAAAATTAGTGCTTTCACTTCAAAATCAAAATTTAGAATCAATATATATTAAAACTGTAGTGAGGCCATTCCTGTGAAGAAAATACATGACCCTCCTTCTCACCTTTACACTAACAAACCCTGTGCTTTCATTTCATGCAAGTGTATTGCATCATATCTCAGCTTAACGTTATCCAGTTCCCAACGGTGCTCTCAGGGCCCATCACTGCTCACACACGCAAATACCTATGATGTCATGTACACCACTGAAATCATACTCTGGCCGGTTTATCCAGCCTGAAGCCCAGGGGTATTTGATCAAGGCGATCTATGAGTACAGCCCAGTGCAAAACCATTGAGCACTTGCTGTGCTGGGAGTAAGAGGGAGAGAAAGGAAGCTCACTGGGGCTAGCAGGCTGCCGGCCCAACTCCACACTCAGAGAGAGGCCTTGTCTCAAAGAAATAAGGAAGACAGTGACACAGCAGGATACCAGATCTCCAGCCGCCACCCACCTGCAAACATAGATATCACATATACATTCACACACACACACACACACACACACACACACACACACACACTAAATAAATACATTTTTAGGTTTTGGTTTGTTTTTTTTTTAAATGTAGGACTTGCAACTCGAATGGTGCTCAAGCGTGAACTTTGTAGATGACATCATTATGTCACAGGTCAAAAGGTCAGGTACACTTGCTAGATGTGGCTTAGTGTCTCTAAATATCTTACTGCCAAAACTAAGCCCACAGAGCTGTGTTGTCATTACAGTCCACAGCATGACTGACATGCCTGCTCCATCGGGGAGGAGAGTAACGTAGTTTCCAGATTCCCACCCCTTCAGACCACAGCAACAAGCCTTTGGGCATACGTGTGTTCACATAACTGTCGATGAAGGGTGAGTGCCTATGAGGGAACTGCCGGGTCAAGACTATCACATGGCATGTGCTGAAAAACTTATTTCCAAAAATGAGGTAACAATGAATCTCACACTAAGAGTGAATATTGATAACTAAATTTATAAAATAAATTGAGGGGTTGTCCAGACACGGGGTATATCTGTTAACCTGAATCATGCCTTCTAGTAGGGCCCAGTTTTTATAAGAACCAATCTAAGAAGCCAGATACCTGAACTGTTTCTCATTCTAATGCTTACTCAAAATACTCCTGTTCTCTCATGTTTTCTTGTCCCCTTATATCAGCTCCGGCCTTCTTGAAGTGAGTTTCTCTAGGAAGCCTCCTCCCTTTGACATGGAGCATGGCAAGTGCAGACACCATGGAGAACGCCCATGGCAAGTGCACAGACACCATGGAGCACTCCCATGGCAAGTGCAGACACCATGGAGCACTCCCATGGCAAGTGCAGACACCATGGAGCA
>CM052706.1:24702005-24733178 GCA_028551405.1 Uromys caudimaculatus
CAGGTGCAGACACCATGGAGCACTCCCATGGCAAGTGCAGACACCATGGAGCACTCCCATGGCAAGTGCAGACACCAGGGAGCACTCCCATCTTCTTCATTTTTAACAAATGTCAGGGCTAAGAGTCTGTTCACATTCATTGTCTCCTTTGGTTCTGATGTCATTCCTGTAGGGAAGTTGCTCTTATTCCTGTCTTGATGCTAAGAGTAGGTTTGTAGAGGCAATGTGGGGATGCAAGGCCACATAGCTCAGAACTTGAGCTGAAATAAACTCTACCACCTCCTGGCTGGCACAAGTCCACTTCCCCACTGTGTTATGATAGCTTCTTAAGGACAAAAACTCATGTTATATTCATGACCTCCTGCTTCTTCTAGTATGGTCTCCAACATGTAAGAGATCTGGGCCAATGTCACTCTTTTGATATTACAATTAGCTTGGAACAGGTCTAAAGAGTTCCAGGGTTGAACAAAACCCATTGGGTTTCTACTCAAAAGATACCAATGTATTGAGGACACTTTTAGTTACATCATGAATGAGGTTTCAGCAATGAAAACAAATGTCCTGGTAAAAGGGTGGGTTGCATGCTTTTATTTCACTACTTCTTTGTCCTCTATTGCTTATGCTACCATCTGTAAGAAAACGCAAAAAACCCTTGCCTCTCTACTGATCTCCCTCAAACTCTTCCCATAACCCACAACAGACTCTTCACCCCCTGCCTCTGAAATGCCCATGGCAGTATGGTCAGCCGCTTTACTAGTCATCTTTGGATTAATATTGTGAAATCACTGAGATTAACTTTGAAATATAAAAAGGGCTTGTTTGGCTCACAGTTTTTGAGCTTTCAGTCCAAGGCAGTGGGTTCCATTGCTTGAGCCTCTGGAAGCATGTGCCGAAGTGCAAGCTCAGGCCAGGAATGAGGAAATGAAAGAGGAAAGGAAGGGACCAGGGTTGTACACTCCCTCAAGGACATGCCCTCAGTGACCTCCAACCTCCCACTAGACACTCTCACCTAAGACTTGCACAACCTCTCGATAGTTTGCTGTGGAGACAAAGCCTTTAACATGGACTTTGGGAAACATCCAAGCCACAGCAGCCATTCTGAAGTGTGAGCATGTGGAGATGCAGAGGCTATCAATACCCCAGTTAGAGGTCCCTATCCCAACCCTGAAACAAATCATTCCAAAAGGTTTTCAGGGGAGTTCAGCACAGTGGTGACCTCTTTGACAGCACAAACTTTGACCTGCTTTTTCTTCTAATTCCACTTCTCTCGGTCTTCCTCAGGAATCTTAGCCCAAGACAGCAGAGGACATGGCACATATGCCAGCTCACTTGGGCACAGATACTTACATGCCTACCCCATTCCCCCTCAGTCACATGTGTATGCATGCTCAAAACACACACTGGCTAGATCCTACAGACTCTAGGCGTTTGGGGTTCTCCTTTTCTTTTTCTGCACAAAGAAGCTCAACTGTATGCAAGGAAGATGAGACACTTGTCCTTTCGACATCATCAAGACTCTTTGTAAACACCATTATCTTTTATGACATAGCGGATGACATCACTAAGAATCCAGAGTCTGCTTACCCAATGTCAATAAAATCCATGCCAAGCTCATGAAGAGCAATCACTTTTCCATTTCTCTTCCTGTGCCTAATCCCTGTCTCTGTGTCCTCCCACCTATAGGAGGAGGAGAGCTAAAGGACAACAATGGAGTGACAAAGTGTGGTCATTGATACGACGAAAACAGAGGCTTAGATCACATCACTGAACATCGTCCTAATGGTAAGAAGCTAGGTGGACCACAGCCAGCCTCTGACCTAGACTATACCCTAGACAAAGAGTTTCTATGTACATAATCTTCTGACCCTCCATCTCCATCTGTAAAACACAATTGTTAGGATTTTGTATAATATTATTTGTATATATTTTTCAGGGCTATTTAGATAACCAATTGGTGTGCTCTCCCCTTGGGAAGGTATTTCTTCTGCTCTCAACATTCTGTAGGTTCTGTAGTTCTGGGTAAGGCCCCATGGTCTTTGTGCTGTGCACATTAACATGTCTATTGGCATTGCCCTTGTTTGGGTCATGTTTAGGCAGCCGTGTTGGTGAGACTTTATGGGTGTGACTTCAGACATTGGTAGGTAACATGATCTCATAGCAAACTCCCTGATCCTCTGACTCTTACAATCCTTCTTCCCCATCCTCTGCTGTGATCCCTGAGCTCTAGATATAGCAGTTGTGTTATAGAAGTATTGTTTAAGCCCGGGATCCAGCATGTTGATGGATCCAGCATGTTGATTAGTTTTGGTTTTCTATAATAGTCTCCATCTGTTGCAAAGAGAAGTTTCCTTGATGACAGGTGAGAACTACGTTTATCTGTGGGTATGAGGACAAATATTTAGAATATGTTAGAAACTATGCATGTATAGTAAAACTGTAGCTGTAGCTTCTCCTCTGAGATTCATGACATCAGGAGCCCTGAGTAGTTGGCTCAGTTGCCAGGCCCAGGAATGATTTCCTCCTTATTGGGCCAGTGTTGAGTCCAATTAAAGAGCTGATGGTTTTCACCAAAGTATGTATGCTACTACTGTACTGTTAGGGCTATCATGCTGTACTGGTCTTTGTTGTGGCTCATAGGTGTCATATCTTACTAGTAATTTTGCTTGCCTCCCTTCTTTGGAAGCTTGTATGTCTCCTTCTGGTACCATGAAAACTAATCCTCAGAGAGGAAGCTTTCAGGTCAGATTCAGCTCAGGGGCCCATGAGTCCTGTGTTCAAAGTGTGTGGTGTCTTTCACAATAGGGGCTTACCTTCCAGCTCTGGGGGATAACTAAGGACAATAGAAATAGACTGTAATGTTTTGGGAGTCTCTTGGACATCCCTGACTGCAAATGTAACTTTTATACACCAGATATAATTGTCATCTCGGAGGCTTAATGCTTGAATAACTTCACCCTTTCTAGCTCTTTCTGAACTCTGGTTGGTTGGTTCAACTCAGCTGTTCTGGCTCAAATGCTTCTCCAAGCTGACTGATTCAGTCTTGCTTCTCTCGCTTCTCGATGAATTGCTCTACTTGACCTCAAAGTAACTCAGGCAATTTGTTCTAATCTTCTGGCTCCTTATTCTCTGACTTCAACTGCCTCTACTACACAAACTGAATGGGACTGAACTCAACTTCACTGCACTGTCTCTTGCACTGACTGAACAGAACCGACCCAACTCCCCACTGACTCTCTCTCTCTCTCTCTCTCTCTCTCTCTCTCTCTCTCTCTCTCTCTCTCTCTCTCTTTCTCTCTCTGCACTTCTCTTAAACAGCTTCTCTTTTCTGTGCTGTTCTTGTGAGAGTTGGGCATGTCCTATCTCTAACTCATTCTGTCAAATCTTTCTCTGATTCATCACTCCATCTGCCCCTAAATTAGATGTCACTAATTTTACCTTAAATGTGTATACTAAGGGTGTGTCTGTATTCCATCCAGAAGGATTAAAGGTGTGTGGTGTGTCTGCATTCCTGCAGGATCTCACAGACTTAGGCTTTTGGACATGATCCCTTGTCAAAGCAGCGGTGTTGCTGGATTAAAATTCCTCTATATCTGATCATCAACTCAAAAGAGGATTTTTCATGCTTTGAGGGTTTTTTGTTAGATGGTCTATGGTTCTTGTGGGAAGGGAATGCTGTCATCCCAGATGATAGATTTTCATTTACACTACACGTGTATATTTATGCCCCAACTTAGGTAGTTTGTTAATAATGTGATTCCTTATATTATGTTAATAATGATTTTTAAAGACATCCATGCTGTTATTTTACCCTCCTCCTTCTCTCTATTGCTCACACACACACACACACACACACACACACACACACACACACACACACACACACACACACTTCTCCCTTTTTACTCTCCTGGTTTCTGCAGTTACTTCTGGTTATGGCTTCACATCTGAAGACTTGGAGCTAGGAGCCTCAGATGAGAAAGAGCTTGAAATGTTTGTCTTTCTAGGGAACCCATTCTTCTCTATTAAAGAGAATGTCACATGGCTTTGCTTTCTCAGTTGAATCTGCTGGGTGTTCCCACAGAAGATTGACATGTAAGTTTGTGGTCTGAGTGGAGATTTGCCTTCACTGTGATCAATGCTATGAACTCTGCTGGGATCCCAGACAGAACAAAAAGACAAAGGAAGGATTCTCCCTCCCTCTCTTCTCATTCTCCACACCCCTCTAAAGTTTTCTGTAGACTTTAGCCTCAGTGGATCCATTCCTGGACCTCTCCTCCAGGACTAAAAGTTATATCGTCAGCATCGGCCTTGGATCTGCTTCCCAGGTTCCCCAGCTCTCAGACAGCCTGTCATGGAACTCTTCTGCCTCCATAATAATATGGTCTGAGTCCCCTGATAAATAAAACCCTTCTTGTTTCTCTGTATATCTAGCTTCTGTGCAGTCTGCCTTTCTAGAGAATTTGACTAAAATATATCTAAATTTAAAGTTTCCATGGGCCAAGAACCCAAGCATGCAAATTTTCACTTTCACCCATGTATTAGCTCCTTATTCTTGATGTAACAGATTGCTACAGACTAACTTATAACAACATATATTTATTTTCTTACAATTCTACAAGTCACAAGTCAAAACTGGTTTCATTGGCTAAAACCAAGGTGCTGGCGGTGCCATGCTCTCTTGGGAGGCTCTAGGGGAACAATCTCTTCTCTGCTTTTGCAACCTTAACAGTTGCATTCTACAGATAAATCAAGTTAATCTTCCCATATCAAGATCCTAATTTAAGTATGTCTGCACAGGCCCTTTTTCTATATAAATTATCTTGGGTTCTAGTCATTAGAGCCTGGCCATCTTCAAGGACCATACTTCAGTCCATCATAGCCCAATTGAAGAAATTCTGCATGCCTTTCTGAAGTCACACAAAGACAACCAAATTTGAGCCACCCTAGAAGAGCAACTTAAGAAATTACTAAGTACTTACAGGGTCACCAGCACACACTATAGGCCTAAGTGAAGAGGTTAATTTATAATACACTTGTCACAGGTCTAAGTGAAGAAGCCAATGTGACACCCATCACCCAAGGGCAAGGGCGTCCCTGACGCTTGGTCTGCCTCGCCACACCTGCCTGCTCCCAGGTATTCAGGGTCCACATGATTTCCCTTGTCCTTCCTTTCTTCCACATCAAGTTATTCCCAACAAAGAAGGATCTCAGCACTTTATTCTTCCAGAAACTTGCCACCTCAGTTTAATTTTAATGATAGGATCGAAGCTCTTGTTCTCTGCAGAAGGGATTTTCACCATCAGAAAGTGCCTGGGAACATCCTACCTGTACTTTTTAAGGCCGTTTTTCTCACCAAGGAAACACTCAGTGTCAAACCAGAGTCTTGCTTCTCTAGAAAATGCATTTCCATTATCACCATCTTTGGCTGAGTAAAAATGTTACTGAAGACTGACTTCCTTTCTCCAGTCACTGCCAGCAACATCTGCTGTGTTTGCTAAACAGATTGTGGCATTTTGGACTCTGCAAGAGTACCAACTTCCAGGAGCTAGAATGCCCAGGAAGGGTGGTTATCAGGGTCCTGAAGATTATACTGTCCAAATACAGAGGCTGGATCTCTCTCTCTCTCTCTCTCTCTCTCTCTCTCTCCCTCCCTCCCTCCCTCCCTCTCTCTCTCTCTCCCTCCCTCTCTCTCTCTTTCTCTCTCTCTCCCTCCCTCCCTCCTCCTCCTCTCCCCCCTCCCTCTCCTCCCTCCTCCTCCCTCCCTTCCTCCCACCTCATTCTCTTACCAGACTTAACGTCATGAAAGATACTGAGACACAAAAGCATTTTAAACTCAGAGGAAATGAAGACTACTAGTGATATTTGGAACACCACAATAGACCAACCAGAAAGAGAGATCTATGGTAGGAAGAAACTCACCCAAGTGACTACATGCCCCACAAGGCATGCAAAATAGGTATAGACACTTTCCTTGCTCCAGCTCTGCTGGTCAAGTGCATTGTGCTCCAGGACTTGTCTGTTGCTTACTAAGAGACAGCAGAGGTCACTTCAGGCAAGTTTCCCAGGATGCTGGCCTCTCACTGTTCCCCAGGCAGCTGCTCCTTCAACCACATAGCAGGGCTCAGGAGCTCTTCCAGAATCAATTCCAACTAGGTTCAACTCTGTATGACCCAAAGTCCCATTGTGGACCCTGATCTCTTCAGACAGAGGCCTAGGAAGCGTAGGTTTGTCCAGCCCCACAAAACTTAACCAGTACTCACCTGATCCCAGAGTTTGACCAGTACGAACCCTAATTTCAGATCTTGACCAGTACTAACCTGACCCCAAATCTTAACCAGTACTAACCTAATCTCGGAATTTGACCAGTACTAAGTTGGAAACTCAAGCAATTTATTTAGCCTTGTTGTTCCCCATATGGAAAATTCAGAAGGCACCACCAAGGGTCTAGTTGAGAAAACTAAAAGAGGAACATATATAAAATGCATAACACAGTGAGCACTACACATCAGGCACTCGATAAATGTGTGTTATTAATGCTACTTCTAATAATAATAATACAGTCACACTGCTAGTTTATAGATTATGATCTCAAGTCATAATCTATAGCTTTCTGAGAGCAAGAGTAATGACCCACATACTCTCTCTTTTTATGCTTTACTATTAAACATCTCCCAGCCCTTTGAATATGGAGCAAACATGTTTTACTATGCACTCCAACATCCATAAATATCCCTGGAGTGCTTGCTATGCGCAGGAAACAACATAAGCTTAAGAAGTAGAACTGAACCCCAGGGGAATCACTTCTCAGAGAGAAATCAGGAAGCAACAGGCAGACAAAGGTGGCTAGACTAGGCCTGGTGGTACCTACTGTGAACCCAGAAATCCAGAGGCCGAGGTTGGGGAAATGGAAGTCATGAGTTCATGGCTAGCCTGGGCAACATAATGAGACCTCCAGCTTTTCAGAATGTGGAGACAGTGGAGGTCCCAATGGCATGATGGGAACTGGTCCTTGAAAGATTGATAGGACAGGACATGTTGGGGGCAGTACAGAGGTTGGCAGGCAGATCCTGGGGAAGGAAAAATGGGAACAGGCTGGGGAGTCTTCCTCCTTTTGTCCCCAATTGCCTCTGTGGCAGCCACCAAGATGCTAGCTACACTGAGACTAGAAAGCTCCCTGGACTTTGTAGTTCTAAAAATGGGCTCCCAAGATCTATATGGGAAGTCCAACCTGTGAGCTTCCTCCCTTTCTGTAAGAAACTGTCTCTGCTAGCATGAGAGGCCCTTCTCAGTCTACAGAGGGAAGGAATGGTCTTGCAAGTTTGCTTTCTGAAACATTTTCCTCATTCTCATTATCTGCAGCATGGTGTTAATCCCCCCTTTCCCCCACCCTTCTGAGCTGAGAACTATCCTCACAGACAGGTGGGAGGAATTTGCACTCAATTACAAGTTCCTGGCAGTTCTGTCTGCTCAAAGGGCTCTGTGGACTTTGCTGGAACTATGGCGCCATCTCATGGCTATTAAGTCTCGATGAGAAAGGTTCTCCTTTGAACACATTTCAAGAACTGGGCTGAAAACCCAGGGTCTGCTGGCTGGAGGGATCATAAGCCCTGGTGTCTGGAATCATCCAGCTTACACACACACACACACACACACACACAGAGAGAGAGAGAGAGAGAGGCACACACACAGAGACACACATAGACACACACACATGCACATGCACACACACTTGGTCTGTCTGAACCAAGTACTGGATTCAGGAGGAAGGTCTACAGAATGGGATTGCAGAGTTACGGGAGGCAGTGGGGGTGAATCTGACCAAAATACATCATATGAAATCCCCTAAGAATTAATAAAATATTTTTAAGTGTCCCTCTCATGGTCAACAAAGCCCAAACCTGGCCTTGCTCATTCTGTCAGTGCAGATTTGCCGTTGGACTCTACCCACAAGATGCACACACTTCAGCCAAAGGTTCTGTAAGACTCTTCGGGGAGCCTTATCTTACCAGAGACACCCCACCTCCCCAAGTGAACAGCATGGAGTCGGGGATCAATGTAAAAGGCAAGCGAAATTTATTGTTCCAGCATGCTGGGGTCGCCCTGCACACCAAAGAGGAAGAGAATGATCCCATGCAGCCCACTCAGCGAGCTTTTATAGTTTTTAGAGCAGCCGCCATTAGACACAATGTGATTGGCAGCACAGTGTGACTTTTAAACTGATTGGTCTTTAGGGAATGAGGTAGTAGGGGCTTAGTTGGCCTCTCCCTTCCAGCCTAGTGCTCTCTAACCTGCTTCTTCCAGGAGGGGAGGGGTGCCAATGTGCTCAGGGCCCTGGTGGAATTTTCCAAAGTTCCTGAGCTGACTTCTTCAATTCGAAAATGTTTAGGGGCCCTACCTTGCATGACCAACCACAAGATAAGAAAACATATCCCCTGCATAGACTGTGTAGCTCTCTAAGGCTAGCAGAGTCTTGTTCAAGTGGAATGGGGGGAGGGAAAGGAGTTGCAAAGGCAGCAGCAGTAGCAGCAAGCAAGCAGCAAGCAACAGAGCAACAGTAGTTATTCCTGCAGGAGTGGGTTTTTAAGAGGAAGGGGGGAAGTCTGTGCTAGGGTGAGTTAATAAGACCTGATTGGACACGTTGGCCAAATAATGAATTTTGAATGTTGGGCCTTCATGTTTAGTCTCAGAAATTAGTCAGTGGTCAAATGAGGCAGTGGACCTTGGGGTCTAACTTTAGGAATGTAATCTAACAGTTTTTAGCCAGGGAGAGAAGGATAGGGGGCAAAACTGTCAGTGCCATGTTTGTCATGCTCCAGCCTATGTTTGCCATGTTCAGGCCTACTAGAGCCCTTAGACCCTAGGCAGGGTAGGTGTTATGTAACAAATTTCCTCTCTCTAAGATATCTTGGAAGAAAGCTAATCAAGACACAGGAAGTTCTAAAGGGAAGTGACACATTCCATCCTACAGGGAAGCTCAGGAAGGAAACAACTAAGCCTCCAGAAGAAGTCCCTGAAACCAACAGGACACACTAACCTACTCTCTCCCCAAGCACAGATAAGGAATAAAGACTACTGAGAGATACTCTCAAACCCACTGAAGTGCTTTGAAGAGACTCTCCAGCCTGTGGAGCTGCCTGCAGGCTGTGCAGTCTACTCCATTCCAGGGTGCCAGGTTTCATGGCCATGCTGGGGGCAGGGTGATACAGATGTCTTCGAGTCATTTCTTCTCCTATCAGGAAACCCCTCATCCATACTTCTTTAAGTAAAAGTCGTTGATTGACCAGGTTGGACTTTGACAGTATCCATCCTTACTTTGGTCTGTTACTTATTCCCTACCTGGGGTGAGTGGACATTCATCCATGTCTGCCCAGGAACAGCATCACACGACAGTGGACTATGCTTCTTCTGTGAGAGGAAAATGACTCCTAACAGCAGATACCAATGTGAGCTGCTTCGGACTGTGGCAAGAGCTACAGATCGACAAATAAAGCTAGACGTGGGAAAACAGCAATCAGTGAGAGAGAGGAGAGCTGCTCATAAACAGAAGCTCTTTCTCCACCTAGAGGACAGGAAAGGGACTGCATAAGCAAGATGCTCAAAAAGCTGGGTTCCCCCTGAGCTGTGGTTTGGATGTTTGTCCCCTCCAAATCTCATTAAGATTTAGTTGCTCCTCTATCCACTGAAACCTGGGAGAAGGGATGAGAACTTGAGGGCTCCACCTTAAGGTCAGTGTTAGTCGAAGAGCGAGCTTATCCCTTTACCTTCTTTTACCCTTACTCCCTCTGCTGTAGAATGACACAGCAAGAATTCCAGATGCCGGCCTCTCTGCCCCAAATCTTTAACTCACCAGTCTCATTTAGTTGCTTTATCAACTGCCCAGGCTGTGATGTTGTGCTATAGTATCACACAATGGACTCGGGTCTCCTGACACCCGAGGCAAGACAGAAGGGGCAGGGGCTGATAAGAGGTGAAGCAATAAGGTTGTAGAGTGAGTAGACATAGCCCCAAATGTGGTGATACTAGATGCGGTGTGACAGAAATAGCCTGAAACGTAGACTGCCTGTGTGGCTGGGTGGATACACACAGTGTATCCCTGGGTACAGAGAGGCTGCTATGCATGGTGAATGCACCTTTGTATAAACAGCTTTCACTCAGGATCAGGAACTAGCTAGCAGAATCAATGTGTTCCTGTGTCTGGGTGGATGGAATGCTAGGAGAAATCACCCACAGGCCCAGAATATTATTGACGAGATGATGGGTACACAAGTCCCCTGGTAAATCCCCACATCCAGCAGAGGGCTGTGAACCTCCTCAGGGTGGGTTCTAAGTCTGAGGTCCCTGCAGCCAGAGATTCCAGCCTACTGTTTATCTCAGCATCTTTATTCATTATGAGTGCATTTTCTTGATCATTATTCCTGGTTTTGCCATGAAAACAGTCCAGTCTACAAATAGCCATGTGGTATTATGAAGTAAAGACTTCTGAAACAAGAATATATGAATGTTGCTCCGAGCCCCCCACCTTCCTCTCTGCGTGAGATCAACAAATTGTTCTGCTTCTCTCTGTAAATTGTGTAGAAATGATGTTTTTGAGTGTCAATAGCTTCCTCTCTGTGGCAGATTACTCAGAAAGGAGCAGATCTGAGAAGATTCGTAGAACCAGACCAACTGAGCGGTACTGGCTCTAAACATGTGGGACTTCAGTTTAGTCACATACAGGCTCTATGGCCTTTTTTGGCTGATGTCACAATTCCCCACCTGCATTCTCTCTGCTCCTTTTCAGCTGATGTCATTGTGTGGATGTGACTTCCAGTCCTGTAGTCTGAGCACTAATATTTTCGGTGTGAATCTGAGCTCCTCTTTGGTGCTCACCAGTCAGTTGTGCATCACTCTTTCCACCTACCCACTAGCTTGCAGCAGAAGCTCTGCATGGTTTATGCAGCCACCCTTCATACTCAGGTCAAGACAGCACCCTGGGGATGGAGAACAAGGCCAGACTCTCCAAGAAGCTTGGTCTGACATATGCCAACATAAGTACTATTGGCAATGGCCCATATTCACCATGAGAACTGGGGAAACAGAGAACTCTAGACTGCTGGGAAGAGACACCATGACCTAGGTACACCTTATAAAGGCAAACATTTAGCTGGGGCTTGTAGTCTTAGATTTTTTTCAAAACCTACTTTAATAAGGGTTCTTAAACACTTTAACCTCCCTTCTAACCCACTACCCATCAGAGGTAGGGGAAAAGAAAGATTAATAGGAAACAGAGGTTGTGGACCTGTTTAGAAATAGTTCTTTGGGGCAATTCCAATCTTCATTGTCAACAAAGCACAAATAAGCAGCGGCAGTTCGATCCAGAAGAAACTGCAAGGCTCCGCTGATCAGTGAGTCCACAGAAGCAGCAAGAAGCCACTGGAATATCACAAGAATTTCTTTGGTGAGTTATTCTCTACAAAGTCACAACAAGCAAAAATCAGCAATGCAATGTAAGCTGAACCAATATAAGAGCATCATCAGCAGACTCTCGAGGCAGAGCAAGGTGAACCAATGCCAGAACCTCCTCCCACTGCCTACGGGATCATATTTATATTCTTTCTAAACATCACGTGTCCTCTCACATGTGTGCTTCAGCAAAACATCCTTTCACATGTCTGCTTCAACACTCTTTCATGTGTCTGCTTCAGCAAAACATCCTTTCACCTGTGTCTGCTTCTGCAAAACATATGACAACTGAGTTTCCAAAGGAACCAGAAATTTCCACTTCAGGGGCTGACATACAGTTTCAGATGTTCAGTCCATTATCATCATGGTGGGAAGCATGGCAGCCTGCAGGCAGACATGGTGTTAGAGGAGCCAAGACTTCTATATCTAGATCCAAAGCCAGGAGAAGGCTATCTCCCACACTGAGTGGACCCTGAGCAAAGAAAGCCTCAAAGCCCGCCTACACAGTGACATACTTCTTCCAACAAGGCTACACCTCATAATTGCACTAGTCTCTGCAGCTAACTATTCAAACACATAAATCTATAGGGACCATACCTATTCAAACCATCAGAACTGTTCACTGCAAAACAGAAGAAAGGGGGAGAAAAGGAGTAAATGGCACAAGATGAAGTCTCCCTGGATTAGGGTAATGTTCCAGGTCACCTCTGGCCCCCTTCCCTGGCTTTACCAGCAAGGCCAGCCTGAGCAGTACACCCCAAGCTTATTCCTTCCAGATCCTCTTTCACTTGACGCTGGGGTTTCTAGGATGCCCAACTAACATACAGACCAGAAATTCCCTTAAAGGGGGGCAACAATGCCAAAGCCTGACTTCCCCATGATGAACAAATAGTCTCCCAGCCCCGAAGTCTGGGCGACATACCCTGGCATTGCGTACCGCCAGGCAAGGCTTCCCTGCATGATGTATTTGAGAGGCTCAGCAGCAGGGCTTCGTGTCTAATGGGCTGCTTGTAGACACTTCCTTCCACAATGAGGACATCTATTATAGGGACAAAATGAAAAGGGATGCATTCATTTCACATGCAAAAAAAAAAAAAAAATGGGGACCTTAAAAAATGGAAACACTGTCAATCAGACTGAACCACAAGCTGTGATTAAAGCCTCCAGACTCGTCCCATTAATGCTAGCAGAGTCGGATATCAGCCCAACACCAAACCTGTATTGTAAAAGGTCTAATGCATTCAGCTTCAAACATAATGCCAGCCATGTTGTAAAAGTAAAATGCTTATCTCTGAGTCAAGCAAATTTCCATTATTATTCAAAGAACTGTCACTATGTTTCATTTATCGTCTCAGCTCCAAACGAGGCTTTCCTAATCAAGAACAGGAACACAAAGTTGGGCTTCCAGAAGTCAAGTTATCTCCCCAGCCCTGGGACCAACCGTGGATTCATTTTTGGTGTTTCTTTCCAAACAGTGCACACCCTGAACTTGGGGCTGGAAAAATCAATGAGTTGTTGTCCCTGCCCTCAGTGAAGAACCCCCACCTTTTGTAGTCAAGTAAAGGACAATTGTATTAACCAGAAGCTAGGGTCACAAAGAGGAGAGTCTGTAGAGGAAACTTGAGTATACCCTGTGCAGAGAGAGAGAGTCATTATTGGGACTTGCTGATGTGATTACAGAGAGCATCTAAGTCCACAGCCAATAATCACAAGCCCAGTACACTGAGATTCACGGTAGTCTCAGTGACGATAGACTGGAAACCCAGAAAGAGCAGCTGCTTCTCCCCAAAGACAAGAAGACCCAATGTAAGGTGCCAAGCAGGAGGAATGCCTCTCAATGTTCTCTTCAGGTCTTCTCAGCTGAATAGAGGGAAATCTGAGCCACTCTGTTCTCTGATCCAATTGTCTGATCCAAACACCTTTTATGCCCATGTAGAATAGTTCTTAACTAAATGTCTGGGTGCCATGGCCCAGCCAAATAGGCACGTAAAAATTAAAAAGAGCTAGACATAGCCAGGCAGTGGTGGTGCATGCCTTTAATCCCAGCACTTGGGAGGCAGAGGAGGCGGATTTCTGAGTTCGAGGCCAGCCTGGTCTACAGAGTGAGTTCCAGGACAGCCAGGGCTACACAGAGAAACCTTGTCTCGAAAAACCAAGAAAGAGAGAGAGAGAGAGAGAGAGAGGCCCAATCTCAAAGTAAAAAGAGCTAGACATGGTAGCTCATACCTGCCAGCAAGCAATCAGGATTGTTGAGGCAAGCAGGATTGCCATGATTTTAAGACCAGCTTGGGCTACCAAGTGGATACCAGACCAAACCGAGCTACATACAAGACCCAGTCTCAGAAAACCTAAACTAAATTAACAACAGCATAAGTCTTTGTATCTGCCCCCTCCACTGGGTATGCACAACCAGAGAACTGGCTCTTATTTGTCCTCGAATCTTGAGAATTCCTTTTAATGCTTGAAACATGGTAGGTGCTTAGCAAGCATTTGTGGAAAGTGTCTGACGTCTCTGACTCCAGACTCTTATCTAAGAAAGGTTTATAAACATGGCTCACATCCCTGTGTCTTGAGGCAAGAGGCGGTAAGGCAAGGATGGTGGCAAAGGGCATGGACTGTGTTCTACAGACAGTGAGGATGCACCTGGATCTGAGCGGTGGCCAAAGGCAGACATAAGCATTTCACAGCCTAACTCTGGACTCAAGCCACTTTGGTCCCCAGCTATGATGTCCCTGCCCTGCCAGTTACAACCTGTGACCTTGATGGCCTCAGTCTCTTGCCCCTAAAGGGAAGACAGTGGAGGTGATCACAATAACTTTACAGACTTCTGTGAAGATTGAATGAGAGACTCCATGTGTGGGAAGTATGGATTTGTTTCAGAACACTTGGGGAAATGACCTTTGTTTCCTGAGCCAAATTAATTTGGGCTTGGCTTCTTTGCTAAGAATTCCTACCATTAAATAAGAAAACCTTGGCTTAAAATGGTTGACAAGGTCCAGCAAGATGTCTCAGATGATAAAGTGCTTGCCTGCAAGCCCAATGACTTGAGTTCAATCCCAGAACCCACCTAAATGTGGAGAAATAACTTCAGAAAGTTTTCCTCTGACTTCTGCGTGCACACCATAGCACACACATAAGCACACACAACACACATGTACACAATAATAAGCACTTTTTTAAAAAAAATCACTCCCCAAAAAACTACTGGCAGTTAATATTCTTGATTAACATAAATAAAATCAGCAAAGAATTTTAATAGACATTCTAGATACAAATGGTCAAAAGACACATAAAAATGTCCAAAATCACCACTTATCAAGAAAAGAAAAATTAAACCTATACTCTCACATCCATTAGGTTGACAATTATTGAAAATAAGTAAAAAGTAAAAACAGAACAATAAGCATTGGCAAGAATATATTTTAAAATGAGCAGGTCATGATGGCATATGCCAGTAACATTGCCCCAATGTTTGGGGGCTGAGGCAGGAGAATCATAAACTCAAAGTTAGCCTGGGCTTCACAGTGGGAGCCTATCCCTAAAAACAAACAAACAAAGATGTAAAAAAAAAAAACAAACAAACAAAAATACAAAGCCAGGCATGGTAGTGCACATCTTTAATCCCATCACTTGGGAGAGAGAGGCAGATGGATTTCTAGGAGTTCAAAGTCAGCCTGATCTACAGAGCATGTTCAGAACAGCCAGGGCTACAAAGAGAAACTCTATCTCAAAAAATCAAACAGGCAAGCAAACAAACAAAAAAACCTTAAAAACCTGGAACATGTGACCCAGAAGTGAACTTTCTGGACAGGTCCCTAGGGTAATGCTGGAAGCAGTGTCTTCACGAGAGAGATGTGTACCATGTTCCCAGCATCGTAACTCACCATAGCCATCTGTAGTGATTTGAATAAAAATGGCCCCCGCAGGCTCATAACTTGAATGTTTAGTCACAAAGGAGTGGCACTGTTAGGAAGTGTGGCCTTGTTAGAGCAGGTGTGACTTTTTTGAAGGAAGTATGTCACTGGGGGTGGGCTTTGAAGTTTCAGATGCCCAAGCCAGGCCCAGTATCTCTCTTCCTGCTGCCTGACAAACCATATGTAGAACTCTTGACTCCTTCTCCAGCACCATGTCTGCCTGTGTGCTGCCTTACTTCCTGCTGTTATGATAATGGACTAAACCTCTGAACTGTAAGCCAGCCCCAGTTAAAGGCTTTCCTTTTTAAGAATTGCTGTGGTCATGGTGTCTCTTCACAGCAATCGAAACCCAAGCTAAGACATCAGCCCATGGAAACGTTCCACGTGTCCGTTAACAGATGATTGAATAAACAAGTTGTGCTTAAGCATAGTATAAAACAGGCTCATCCTTAAGCCAGAAGGAAACTTTAACAGAGACTACAATTAGAATGAACCTTGAGGGCCTCTTGCTAAGTTACACAAGTCAGTAAAAAAAAAAAAAGACAAATTCTGAGGCTAGAAAGGTGGCTGGACAGTTAAAAGCACGTACGACTCTTACAAAGGGCCCAGGTTCCGTTCCCAGCACCCACATGGTGGCTCACAATTGTCTGTAACTCATTTCCAGGGGATCTGATGTTCGTTCCCTCTGGCTTCTTTGGGCACTGGGTGTTCATGTAGTACACAAATAGGCATGCAGGCAAATGCTCATACACACAAAATAAAAATAAATAAATCTTTAACAAAAACACAAATACTGATGATTCCTCTCAGATGAGGTACCAGAAAGTAGAAAGGCAATTGCCAGGGTCTGGTGAAAGGAGACATGGAAGGTGCCTTGTTTGGTTGAACACAAAGTCTCCATGTTACCAGGGGAAAGGAAGGCTAGAAATGTGTCACACACAAGAAGGCTGTGTGGCTTTAACACGATTAAACAGCACACTTCAAAATATTTGAATTAGAAACAGATTCAGAAGGATGTATTTATATTTTCATACATATGTTTATACTACATATGCATATATGTGTATATGTCACAAAAAATAATTCAATAAAAAAGAGCTAGGAGCTTGGAGGTGTAGGCTGGGAGTGGGGGGAGTCCTGGGAGGAAATGGAATGAAGAAAATACGTAGTTGTATTTTAATAAAAATTGCAAAAAAAGACATTTTCTTATATGTACTATATCATAATTATAAAAAACACATAAATTTTGCCCACATCTTATATTTATCTAAAGTAAGGGTTTTTTGCCTTATTCTAGCACCCCATAGTACCAATGCTCCACACTCTCCCAACAATTTGGTAAGCTTCTCAGACCCTTCCCCTTTCTAATTTCAGCCGTGGAGACTGGAACTCAAGAGAACAGGCAGCTTGCTCGTGGGCGTGCTGCTAGTGTGCTGGTTAATTCTGGTTGTCAACTTGATTGCTTTGGGGAAAATCTAAGGGTTAAATGAAGCTTTCCCCTAGGTGTGCCTGTCAGGGTGTTCCCAGAGATGATTAGATCACGGGGGGCTCAGGTGCAATCACTGTTTTAATCTATTAATGGCTTAGAGACTGGCTAGAAGGTGGCCAGGTGGGCCTCCATCCTCACATTCACAGAGGCACAGCAAACAACCGTTATCCCAGCTCAGCATCTGCTCCTAAGGCCCACAGTTGTCCACTCGGCTCTAAGAAGCCACAGGTCTTGCCAAGCCAGGACCACAGGTGTGACCTGCATCAGAGAGAACAAGAGCCACATCTGCTAACAAATTTAGAGCAACATCCTTAATGCATGCAAGACCCTGCCCTTCGCATTCTGGTCACACAAGCAAGTCATTACTTAAGGAGGTCTTCTGGATGCCATATGTAAATGGGTCAAACTGCTGTTCCCTGGTATCGTTACTAGCTTTTTTTTTTTTTTTAATTACAGGTCTCCTTTGTTGGTTTGCTGTTGGTTTCCCATTCTGGAACACAGCTTTATGAAATGTGTCTGTCCTGTGGCTGCCTAAAGAAAATGTTGGGGAAATCCCTAAATGAAGCCAATGGGCAGGTATAAGTTGGTTACCTATAAAAAAGGTACGACTGTGTTTCTCTGGGTCAGGGGGGTGGCGTGTAAATATCTCCTCAGTGATGCTTCTTGTCATTGCTGACGTTTATTTTCTGTGATTACTGAGTCTCACAACCAACCATGGCAGGAGGCACTGAGGACAGAGGTGCCTCTGAGTGTTGGCTGTCATTCTTAAGGCTCTCCAAGGAATACACACTCTTCCTCTAAGTCTGGCCCCACCAATCACACCCAACGCCCATCAGTCATCTCAATCAATGGCTTGAATGTTCATTTAATATATATACATATAAAGAATTTACTATATGCCAAGCACCATGGGGGGGAAAAGGTCACTACCTTTGTTTAGCCTGTAGCTTTACAGGATATTAACATTAACCAGACGGATACAGAAAAGGACATGCTTCGGTGTGCTGAGAGTACCAAGTATGAAAAGCTCTGTGCCAGGTGTGGGCATAGGGCCATGTAACAGGGCAAAGCTGTGAAGAGAAGTCCCCTATGGAAGTGCCTCTGGGAGCTCCCTAGCAAGACCATGCAGATCCAAGGAAGAACACAATGGGGACCTTAGGGCAGGATGACTTGGGAGAATGGGAAGGAACCCCACAGGCCAGGGAAAGGTTGAGCCAGAGAAGGGACCTGGACTCTCCAAGCTCTGACAGGTTTCACTAAAAGGTATCACTCAATCCTAAGGGTAGGAGACTCTTCCCATTGGCTTTGAGCTGAAGGAAAACATTCTTATCGTTAACAGCATAGAACATTTTATTCTCTACCTTGTCAAGGATCTAGAGAGCCGTTGAGTACATCATATGGACCTTTATGGAAATTCATGTTTGAAGCACAACACATTCCTCACCTTGATGCTTTAAATGTGGTTTTGCTTTTTTTTTTTTTTTTTTTTTTCCTTCTTGATAAACCTCTATTCATGTGTCAGCCTGCACTCTGCCTGCTGCTTCTGCAATGCTCTGACTTTCCCAAGCCTACCTCCAGATAACAAGCTCATAGTGCGGGCCAGGAGCAGGGACAGTCACCAAGCTATCATCCACCCAGTGAGAGCGAGGTAATCAAGGAGAGTGTGTAGGAACGTGATTGCACAGGACAGTCATGACTACTGCATCTCGTAAAACTGTGAAATGAAAACTTGGAGTGCTTTTATTTCCTGTTTCTAATGATCCATTTCTATTGTATTTTACAGAAGTATCGACCCTACTGGATTGAAATTTATTAAAGGTGAGTAAGAACTACCCTATCTTGCTTTCTATTGCTGTGATAAACGCCATGACCAAAATCAACTTAGAAAGGAAATAACTTCACTGGCTTCTACTTCCCAATCACAGTTGATCATTGAGAGAAGTCAAGGCAGGCACCTGGAGGCAGAACTGAAGCTGCGGCCATAGATCTGTGATTCTCAACCTTCCTCATGCTGTGACCCTTTAATAGTTTCTAATGTAGTAACACCCAACCGTATTTCATTGCTACTTCATGACTGTAATTTGACTAGTTATGAATCATAATGTAAATATCTGATGCACAAGCTATCTGATATGTGCCATCCGAAGGGGCCATGACCCCTTGGTCTAGGGAATGCTTGCTCTCTGTGGCTTGCTTTCTTGTACAACCTCTGATCCCAAAACCTAGGGATAGCACTCCCCACAGTGGGTTGGGGCCTCTCAAATCAACCATTAATTGAGAAAATGTCCTAAAGACTTGTTTGTGAGCTGCTCTGATAGGGATATCTTCTCAATTGAGTTTCCCCCTTTCCAGATGACTCTAACTTACGTCAACTTGACAAAAAGCTAATCAGAGCAGATGCTTTGCCAGATAAGAGATGAGAGGTGCCGTCCCGGGACCCACACTGGCAGCCGTTCTCTGCTCCTTCCTCCCTCTTTTCTCCCCGAGTCACTGCAAACTTGCTGCTGCATTTCACATTCACAATAGCTTCAACCCCGGAAGAGCAACCTCTACCCCCTCTTCTCTGCTTCCACTGGAAACGAACGCCTTGGAGCGGAGACACAAGTCAAGTCCCCGCACTGTATTCTTACTGTTGCTCTAACAAACACTAAGTTCCACCCAGTGGCTTAAAATGACAAATCCTGGGACTTACAGTGTCAGCTGTCAAAAGGCCTAAACCGGTGCATTTGCTGCAGTCAGTGTCTTACCAGAGCCCTGCGCACTCCAAGCCTCTGGAGGAGAATGCATTTCCTCGCCTTTCCAGCTTCTGGATACTGTCCTTATCTGTTGGCTCACAGGCTCTCCCTCCGTCTTTGAATCCTGTAGCATCTCTCTCCTCTTACATGGACCTTTGTGATTACTAGATAATCCAATGTAATTTCATTCCAAAGTTCTTAATTTAATGCTGTCTACAGAGTCCCTTCTGCCATGTGAGATAGCATATCAAAGGTTCCAGAGCCTGGGACATGGAAATATTTGAAGGACCGTTGTCCCATGTACCATGATGTCCAATATCACCAACCTAATGGGGCACTTATTTCCAGGATTCAAACCCAGGTCCTGCTCTCAGAACCCATATGCTGGGTTTTTTGTCAGTTTTCCTTTGTTTTTACTAACTGCACCAATTTGCCTTATAATGTATGTGCTTTGTGTTGATTGAAGTACTTTGTTTGAAAATGTTAGAAAATAGCATGCCCTGGCATGTGTGTGAAGATTTCTCCCTCAGCTATGAAGCCCTCTGAGACCCCACAAGCAGTTCTGCAACCAAGAACCTTCCCAGCTGAAGCTCTATGGGGTGTTGGAAATGCCTCAGCAACTGGGGCCAAACAGAACCTGTGGTAAGACAGCAGCACAACGCCAGTGTATCTCAAGATCCCTCTGGCATGACGAATGCTCCCTTGTAGTTGTTCCCTTTTCATACTTGAGCAGATAGATTAGTAAATAAATGATGCTTATTAGCAAGGATAAGCTGCACAGAGTTTCCCCCAGGAAGGTGATTAAGTTGATCCAGAAACACAATCTCAGTGAAGTCCTTTTGGCAAACTATAAATCAGAAATGTAATCCCTGAAGAGTTTGATCTGTGATGTCACTGTTGATGCAAGTACTAGCACCATCCACCATGTGGGGGTCATTTAATCACCAAGTTTCCCTCACACCATCAGTTCCAGCTTGCCCCACCTTGGACCCTGAGACCCTCAGCTCCTCACAGGCAACACACTAGAAAGATAGATTTTCCTTCTAGAAATAGACCATTTGCTGCTCCCTCCCTGCAAAGCCTGAGTAGCTGTCAACCTGCCCATCTCTGATAAGTTAGGAATGGGGTCGTTAGGGACTTAACAGGAGTAGGTGTATGGTGCATTCCATCCGTGGATGTGGCATGAGGACCTAGGGGCGTGGCTACACTCAGACTCTGTCACTCAAGCAAGACCAGAGAAGGCAGTGCAAAGATACAAAACAGAAAGGGCCATGCTCACAGCCTGAGAGACTCAGAGAATCCAGAAGCAGTTTGTGGACTTCAAGAGGTGATGGTCCTGACTGTCACCAGATTGGATTCACTCGTGGCAGATTAGTAAAAGGTACCTCTGAGCTTATCCATAAGGACATTCCCAGAGATGACTAGCGCATAAAAGCTCACATCAAATCAATGGTTTAATCTATTGATAGACTCCAAATATGAACAGCCTTAAACAGGGGGTTGAACTGTGGGAAAATGGGGCATAGCTGGAGGAAGTGGATCACTTGCAAGCTGTCACTGAAGAGTGTATCTTGCCCTGTCCCCTTCTTGTTGCTTGTCTCTGTTTCCTGGGTGCTGTGATTCATGTGGCTTTTGTTCGTCCTGTCTTCTGTGATGTTTCTGCCTTGCTACAGACTTACAGGGAATGGAGGCAGCTGACCATAAACTGAAATCTCTGAAAGGCAAAATAAATCTTTCTTCTTTTAATCTGCTTTTTTTCTTTTTTTTTTTTTTTTTTTTTTTTTTTTTTTTGCTTAAGTATTTGTCATAGCAACAAAAGAGTAAATATCACCCAAGAGCATTTGAGGTGCTAAAAAAGCACCTCCCTCTCTGCTGCTCCCTTCAATGCTCCCTCACCTTTGTCTTATCTACCGGGTCACGTGGGTTGTATTCATTTATCATTCCTTGTCTGTGGGGCTGCTCTTGATGGATGTTCACGTTGTCTGCTGTGCAAGGGCACCTCCCCTAATGAATGTCAGAGATTTTAGCCACACAGTCACTTACCTGAGAATGCACTGACTTCCAAGCTGTGTGTGTGCTGTGACAGCAGCCATGAGCCATCCAAAAACCCAGCTAGCTGTGTGTACACTCAGCAGAAAATGCCCGTACAAGGTATCTGACATAACCTCTGTGCAGCCATCCCCTCCCCCAGTTGCATTTCTCCTGCCAGACCACTGTTCTTGAAGATATGTCTTGACTACAAGCATATCCTGGTTGGCTGGCTCTGGGCTTGACTCCATTGCCTGAGCGTGGCACTGTGGGGAAGACGGGGACCTCAGAAAATGAACCTGCACCTCCAAGGGTGTCATGTATGTGATTACAGAACCAGTAATGACTTTTAGGGCTCAACAGAGGTCACCTGGATAAAGGCACCATTGTTCACATGGAACAATGGTCCAGCCTAACAATTTTTACATCAATTCAAGGCCATTGTGACAGTTATTTTGAATTATCAAAGTGATTCAACTTGCAGATACTTGGGGAGTCTCAGTAAAGGATTGTCTGGACTGAGGTGCTCTATGGTCTTCCCACTAACCAAGCTAATCCCTCATGACATGACATTCCCTTGTCAGGGGACCCTGGATTGTTCAAAATGCAGAAATCTAGTCAAACACTGGTATCACCAGATCAACTCTTGCTCTCGGCTCTTGACTGTGGATGGATGTGACCAGCTGCTTCAAGTTCCTGCTGCCTTGACATCCCTGCCAGATGGACTAGAACCTAGGACTGCAAGCCAAATAATCCCTTTCTTATGCTTCTTTTGTCAGGATGTTTTATCAGTGCTGCAGAAAACAAAACTAAGGCATCCAGAAAATATGACTTAGCAAACAGAGAAAAATCCAAATAAATTCTTCTACCTTATCAGATCGTACTAGAATAGACCTAGAAACCAATAGCAAGAGTAATCACAGGACCTGCCTAAATACTTGGAGACTGCACAGATACACTTGACTGAACTATGTATCACTGAAGAAGCAAGGAGGAAATTTTAAAATTCCAAGAAGACAATGAAAACATAGCTTATTGGAACCTTAGGGATATGGATAAGGCAGTTCCAAAGGGAAAGTTTACAGCTAGGAGTGCTAACACTTTTAAAAAATCATATATTAAATGTCCTTATGGTAATAGAGTGCTATGTACAATTAATAAATACAATGGAATTTAAAAGACAGCTATTATTTAAAATCAAGCTGCCCAAAGGAGCTGAGAACAGAGAACTGTCACAAATCATGACATAATTCAAGCCACAGCACCAGGGTGGAAGACTGTCCTGGGACACGGTTGTGGAGAGCTACATAGCTAGATGCTAATGAAATCAAAGTGCACTCGGCAAGCGGTTTGGTCTGTACAGTGAGGGGTACAGGGAACTCGTGCCCCTGGTAGCAGATCTTCTTATCAACTGAGAATAAGTCTGGAGTTTGATGGCCCTCAGCCTGAGGTCAGAGGGTGAGTCAACCTCTCCAAGTGACCATGTGTCTTGAAGATCACCTCTGAGTCCCCAAACTCTGAAACTCTAGTACTTAATATCCACAAACACATGCTGCTAGCAGGTTGGCCAATGCCTGGTAGATTTTGAAAGTATCCAGGCAGATGCATCTGCTTAGGTCTCACTGCTGTGGTTGCTTCCCAACTCCCAAAAGACTTTGGAGAAACCACCTCACCGTACTTCAGTTAGAGCATTAGCCACCTGGGCAAGTCTGAGCTGGAGAGTCTTAGGGGAGCATAAGAACACAAACCATCCCCCCACACGCCGCAAAGCTAAATGTGACCAACAGAAGTACCTATGTGCGAAGAAGGAATATAAGTAAGAGAAGGCAGCTCTCACAGAAATAGGACACATGAGCAGCACAGGCTCAACACCAGCATAAACCACAGGAAAGGCAAGACTGTACATGGCCACTCCCCAACCCCTCCAACCTGCCAGTAGTCAGTTCCTTAGCACAGAAACACAGGCTGAGAAGATGGCTCCGTGGAAAGGCTCTTGTTGCTCTTGCAGAGGATTTGATTCTCGGTGCCCACATAGCAGCTCACAATTGTCTATCACTCAGGTCCCAAGGGATCCAACACCCTCTTCTCATCTCTACATACACCTATACACATAACATAATCAAATTAATTCATCTAAAAGACTTTTTAAAAGCTTAAGAATGAGCCCCTCTAAGACGTTGCCTCTTTTCCGTTATGTGTCCCGTTTTTTTTATTTTCCATTACACTTCCAGCTGCACTTTCACTTTCCCATACTTTTTTAACAATTAAAACACTTTATTGTTCATCGTTCACACATTTGTAAAATTTTGTTTACACTTTTTCATTAATGGGCAATCTTTTTAATTTTCTTTTCATATTTTTTTTCTTTGGCAGGGTATTTTTCTTTGTCTTTCTACTATATTTTAATAATATTTGAACTTTATTGTTTTTTAAAAAAATAATTTTCATGTTTTTATTTTCAGTCACTTTCTTACATTTGTGTTATTTTTGTTATCAATTTTCTTTCTGCCAAGAAAACTTTTTGATTTTTTTTCTCTGTTGTGTTGTGTTGTTTTGTTTTGTTTTGTTTTTTAACCAAGACTGGATAAGGATATAAAGTAAAACTATAGACCAATATAGCAGATGAAGCTGGATACAAAACCTGTTAATATAAAATGCTTTCAAACCAAATTCAAGAGCATTTATAAGATCATAAGCCATAACCATGTTGATTTCATTACAGCAGTATAAAAGTGGCTTAGTTCACACAAATCAAGAAGTGTAATACACACATAAATAAACTTAAAGACAAAAGTCATATGCTTATCTCAATGAGTGAAGAAAAGGCCATTGACAAGGTTCAACATTCTCTCATGACACAATCCATAAGAATAGAATGGGTATATATCAACATCGTGAAGGTTAGCTATGACAAACCTACAGCCAACACAATACTGACTACAGGAACCCAAGGCACTCCTCCACACTCTTGAATAAGACAATGTGCCCAGTCTCCCTTCTCTTCTCTTCTCTTCTCTTCTCTTCTCTTCTCTTCTCTTCTCTTCTCTTCTCTTCTCTTCTCTTCTCTTTTCTCTTCAATGTAGTATTCAAAGCCTTAACTAGAACAGGAACACGAGAAGGAGATAAAGGAATGAAGACAGGGCAGGATCATTATCCTGTTTCAGGGGCATGGTCCTACACTAAGTAGACCTAAAGAGGGCACCAGAAAAGTCTCAGGACTGATAAGCACTTCCAAAAAAACAGCATGATACAAAAGTCAACGTATGAAAGTCAACAACAAGGCAAAAAACTCCAAAACTATACAGTAAAAATTTAAAAACACTAAAGGAAGAAACTAAAGGAAACTCTGGAAGATGTCCTCCCATGCTCATGGATTAACAAAATTAATAATGTGAAAATATATTACTAAAACCAATCTATAGATTTAGTATCTTCAAAATCCCAATGACACTCCTCACAGAAGCAGAAAAACAATTCTAAATTCACATGGAAGCAGTAAAGATCCCTAATAGGCAAATATAATCCTAAGCAGAAAGGGTAATGCTGGAAATACCACAGCACTGATCTCAAATAGCCCACAGAGACACAGTAACAAAGATGGACAAGACAGGTACACAGACCAATGGGATAAAAAGAGGGCCCGGAAATAAACTCACAGAGCCAAAACCATCTAACCTTTGACGAAGGTGGAGAAACATACATTATGGTAGCGAAGGGAGACATCTTCAACATACAGTGACAGGAAACTGGCAAAAATAAGGCAGCGGATGAGGGGGTAGAAAATAAAGAGAGGGAAAAATAAAGGAGATGATGGAGGGAAGGGGGGAGGGGAGGCAGGGAGAGAGAAAGGGAGGGAAGGACAAAGAGAGGGAAGAAGGGAGGGAGGGAGAGGGAGAGAGGGAGGGAATTCAATCTTCTCCCTACAAAAATGCATATTGGGTCAAAGACTTCCATGTAAGACTAGAAAAGCAAAGACCACTATATTAAGACCTGTGTTTCTCAGAGAGAGACACAGGCAAGGCTCTCGGAGATCGTTGTAAGCAAGAGCTTTCTGAAGACTCCAATAGTCCATGAAATAACCCCAAGAACTGCAGATGGGATCATATGGAATGAGATGACTTCTGCACAGCAAAGAAACAACCATTGGCATGAAGATACAGCTGCAGAACAGGGTGAGAAAGCTTTCCTAGTCTGACAAGAGATTAGTGCTTAGAACCTAAGAAACCCAAACTTTTCACATTCTTAAAACAAAGCATACAATCAATAAATTGCTTAATGAACTGAATAAACAGGTTCCTAAAGAAGAAACACAGAGAGGCAAGGAATGTCTGGCCAAGTGTTCAGCTCCAGGAAAGGGAAATTAAAACTGCTTTGAGATTCCCTCTCACCCCAGTCAAAGTGGACATTGGCAAGAAAGCAGCCACTGGAGGAGAGAGTTCTTATACACTGTTGGGGGGAGGGAGGCATGTGAACTGGTTTAGGCCCTATAGAAATCAGGATGGGGCAAAATCTAAAATTAGAACCCTTACGTGATCCAGTTATTAGGAGGTACAAGCCCTGAAGGATACTAAGTGTGCACACTATGTGTTCATTGCTGAACTATTTGTAGTAGCCAAGATAATGGAATCAGACAAGATGCCCATCAACAGATGACTGGCAGGCTTGTTCTAGTGATACACACCAGTAATGTCAGAACAGGAGCCGATCAAGAGTTCAAGGCCAGCCTTGACCAAATGGTGAATTCAAGGACAATTTGGGGTTACATGAGACCCTGTCTTAATAAACAAATTTAAAACAAGCAGATTAATGGATCAATAAGTGCGGCTCATATACACAGTGGTGTATCTGTTCAGCTGTGAAAAGAGTGAGTTTGATGTCTGCAAGAAAATAGATGAAGCCAAAGGTCGTAAGTTAAGGGAAGTAAACCAGGCTCAGAAAGACAGAGGCCTTATCAAACATCTCACATGACTTTTTATGCAGAATCTAGTTTTAAATATACACATACACATACACACACAAACACACACACATGAGCGGGGAAGAAGAGAGGGGAAGCAATGTTTTCCCACAAAAGAATTATAACATAGACATAATAAGACACATGTGAGCTAAAGCAGAAAGTATCTGGGGATGTACTAGTCCAACAAGAGATGGCAGAAGAGCAGCAAATAAGAATGAAGCAAAACGATGTATATGTGAGACTCCTTACATTGCCTGCTAATTAAAATGACTAGGAAATAAATGTCTTGGTTTGGGGGTTTTTTTTGTTTTTGTTTTTTTGTTTGTTTGGTTGGTTGGTTGGTGTTTGGAGACAGGGTTTCTCTCTGTAGCCCTGGCTGTCCTGGAACTCACTCTATAAACCAGGCTGGCCTCAAACTCAGAAATCCACCTGCCTCTGCCTCCCAAGTGCTGGGATTAAAGGCGTGTGCCACCACTGCCCAGCCCTGGTTTGTTTTTAACCTAAGAAAAGGTGTCTTCAGAAAGCCGCCTCATGCTCCACCTCATCTCCTACTTCTGCAGTGCAACTAAGGTCAGTAAGAATTTGGTACTTTCTGTAACCTAGCAACCAATAAGTGATAAGCTCTTAGGCTTAGGAAAGGGGGAAGATGTAAAGAAGAAAGAAAGAAGGAAGAACATAACATTTCTATAGACAGACAGATGGATGCATGTATGAACTGACAGATTTCCAATTTCCTGGGCTGCTGAGCTACAGAGGCTGCTGTTGGTCTCCCTGCTCCCTGTTTTGACCCTGTCTGTTCACCTTCCACGCTGTCCCCTCAGTCACACAGTGTTAGCCTCCAAATCACCTCCAGGCTGAGTCTATGCTGGATCTCACACTCTGCCTTTCCACAGCTGTACCTGGTCCTTCAAGCAACTTTTCTTATTCCCACCACCACCACCACACAAGGAACGAAGCCATAGAAACCCGGAGACTTCCTGGGACTGCCTGGACTGAGTGTTCTCCACCACACTGCTGTGAACAACAGTGCACACTGAACTCTTCTCCCTCCCCCAGGAAGTGAGATGGTGCTTCCTGCCTCTCTTCTTGGGTAGCCGAGAGCCTCAGGAGGATTTTGTTGCCACTGACCGCCCCCTAGAAGACATAACTCCCTCTTCTACTTATCCCAACCTCTCCAAGTCCTTCTGACGCAATCAGATTTCTCTTCACTTGGGGATATGCCCTCCTTGCTATGTAATATAGCAATGTCTATGCTACCTACTATGTGAGCTTTTTCAGTCAACATTGAGCATTCTCAAGGGTTCAAGAGTTCAGAATAAATCCTCTTGGGAAATCCCCAACAGTGACTCAACATAAGTTGAGGTAAAGGTGGGGAAGGTCCTCTGTGAGCAACTTTCCTGTACTGGACATTTTCCTGTGTTCCATGGTGGACAAGAGAGCTTCCTGCTATTATAGAGCTTTCTGTGAAATGGAAGACCAGAGATTATGGGTCAATGGTATATACTCAATTACAGTCCAGATCAGTGCTTCTCAAACTTCCTGATGCTGGGGTCCTTTAATACATTCCTCATGTTGTGATGAGTCCCAAACCATAAAATTGTTCTCATTGGCTACCTCATCACTGTAATTTTGTTACTGTGATGAACCATAATGGAAATATCTGTATTTCCTGATGCTCTTAGGTGAACCCAGTGAAAGATTCATTTGACCCCCAAGGAGGTCAAAAGAGAACCACTGGTCTAGACAGTGGCCAGGAAGGGGCACTTCCTGAGGGGTCCTTTACCTCAGTAGCTTGTCTGCAGATGGCTTTATATTTGAAACCTGAATGATGAGGAAGAGCCATCAAGAACAATGTAAGAGGGAAGCTGGTATTGGATCTAGAGAAAGTGACAGAGGCCAGCATGGCTGGAGGGCAGATGTGAGGAAAGTAGACAGAGGGAAGCTCAGAAGGGTGGGGTCTGAAACCTTTCCAGACAAAGTTGCAAAACCTCAATATAAGGGTTTACGCCTGTAGCCTGTGCCGAGCAGCTCCATACCCAAATAGCTCAGGGAAAAAGCTACCCTCCCAGGAGTGTGGACAAGCCTGTGATCAGAGGATAAGGCCAGCACCTCTGCTCAGAGAAACCTGCCCAGAATCCTCAAGACACAGGGACTGAGAAGTGGCCTTCTGGTTTCCTTCTGAAGCCAGAGAGCTGATTCCATGACACAGGGCTCAATAATCAGAGCCAGGAGAGAGCTGGTCTCCCAGGAGTGCCGACACAGCTTTGAGCACAGGAAGACCACCACTTCTGTTCAAATTCCTCAATCAAGAGGGACCCTTGCAGAGCTATCAGGACACAGGAACCAAGGAACAGCTGGGGACAGGATCCTTCTGGTTTCTGTCTACACCCCAGAGCTGACCCTGTATCACAGCTCTCCAAACCCAATTCCTCTCAGAGAGAGCTGGTCTCCAAGAAGTACTGACGAAAAGGCTTGCAGGAGGGACAAGCCACAGTCAGAGAGAGCAAGAACAGCTAACACTTGAGATAAGCAGATGTTGAAAGGCAAGGGCAAGAACATAAGGAACAGAAACCAAGGCAATTTGGCATCATCAGAACCCAGTTCTCCCACCACAGAGAGCCCTGGATACCCAAACACACCAGAAAAGGAATACTTAGATTTAAAATCACCTTCTCATGGTGATGATAGAAGACATTAAGAAGGAAATAAATAAATCCCTTAAAGAAATACAAGAGACTACAGGTAAACAGCTAGAAGCCCTTAAAAAGGAAATACAGGAAAATACAATCAAACAGGCAAAGGAAATGAACAAAACCATCCAGGATCTAAAAATGAAAATAGAAACAATAAAGAAATCACAAAGGGAGACAACCGTGGAGATGGGAACCCTAGGAAAGAGATCAGGAGCCATAGATGCAAGCATCACAAACAGAATACAAGAGATAGAAGAGAGAATCTCAGGTGCAGAAGATACCATAGAAAACATTGACACAACAGTCAAAGAAAATACAAAATGCAAAAAGCTCCTAACCCAAAACATCCAGGAAATCCAGGATACAATGAGAAGAACAAATCTAAGGATAATAGGTATAGAAGAGAATGAAGATTCCCAACTTAAAGGACCAGTAAATATCTTCAACAAAATTATAGAAGAAAACTTCCCTAACCTAAAGAAAGAGATGAACATAAAAATTCAAGAAGCCTACAGAACTCCAAATAGATTGGACCAGAAAAGAAATTCCTCCCATCACATAATAGTCAAAACATCAAATGCACAAAACAAGGAAAGAAAATTTTAAAAAGTAAAGGGAAAAGGTCAAGTAACATATAAAGGCAGACCTATAAGAATTACACCAGACTTCTCACCAGAGACTATGAAAGCTAGAAGATACTGAACAGATCTCATACAGACCCTAAGAGAACACAAGTGCCAGCCCAGGCTGCTATACCCAGCAAAACTCCCAATTACCATAGATGGGGAAACCAAGATATTCCATGACAAAACCAAATTTACACAATATCATTCCATAAACCCAACCCTACAAAGGATAATAGATGGAAAACACGAACACAAGGAGGGAAACTACACCCTAGAAAAAGAAAGTAATCTTTCAACAAATCCAAAAGAAGATAGTCACACAAACATGAAAATAACAGAAAATAACAGGAAGCAACAATCACTATTCCTTATTATCTCTTAACATCAATGGACTCAATTCCCCAATAAAAAGACATAGACTAATAGACTGGATCCATAAAGAGGACCCAGCATTTTGCTGCATACAGGAAACGCACCTCAGGGTTAAAGACAAACACTACCTCAGAGTAAAGAGCAGGAAAACAATTTTCCAGGCAAATGGTCCCAAGAAACAGACTGGAATAGCCATTCTAATACTGGATAAAATCAACTTTCAACTAAAAATCATCAAAAAAGATAAGGAAGAACACTTCATACTCATCAAAGGAAAAATCTACCAAGAACTCTCAATTCTGAACATCTATGCTCCAAATGTGAGGGCACCCACATTCATAAAAGAAACTTTACTAAAGCTCAAAGCACACATAGCACCGCACATAATAATAGTGGGAGACTTAAACACCCCACTCTCATTAATGGACAGATCTTGGAAACACAAACTAAACAGAGACACAGTGAAACTAACAGAAGTTATGGATCAAATGGATTTAACAGATATCTATAGAACATTTCATCCTAAATCAAAAGAATATACCTTCTTCTCAGCACCTCATGGTACCTTCTCCAAAATTGACCATATAATCGGTCACAAAACAAACCTCCACAGATACAAGAAGATTGAAATAATCCCATGTCTCCTATCAGATCACTACAGATTAAGGCTGGTCTTCAATGACAGCAATAACAACAGAAAGCCCACATACACATGGAAGCTGAACAATGCTCTACTCAATGATAACTTGGTCAAGGAAGAAATAAAGAAAGAAATTAAAGACTTTCTTGAATTTAATGAAAATGAAAGTACAACATACCCAAACTTATGGGACACATTGAAAGCAGTGTTAAGAGGAAAACTCATAGCTTTGAGTGCCTCCAAAAAGAAACAGGAGAGAGC
This sequence comes from Uromys caudimaculatus, assembly GCA_028551405.1. Classification (NCBI taxonomy): domain Eukaryota; kingdom Metazoa; phylum Chordata; class Mammalia; order Rodentia; family Muridae; genus Uromys; species Uromys caudimaculatus. Next base: position 24,733,166 of record CM052706.1, read on the forward strand.
ATACACGAGCTGC
>CM052706.1:24733678-24760327 GCA_028551405.1 Uromys caudimaculatus
TCAGGATCAGATTAAACCATCTAAACAGTCCCATAACCCCTAAAGAAATAGAAACAGTCATTAAAAGTCTCCCAACCAAAAAAAGCCCAGGACCAGATGGGTTTAGTGCAGAATTCTATCGGACCTTCAAAGAAGACTTAATACCAATACTCTTCAAACTATTCCACAAAATAGAAACAGAAGGAACACTACCTAATTCATTCTATGAGGCCACAGTTACACTGATACCAAAACCTCACAAAGACTCAACAAGGAAAGAAAATTTCAGACCAATTTCCCTTATGAATATCGATGCAAAAATACTCAATAAAATTCTCGCAAACTGAATCCAAGAACACATCAAAACGATCATTCATCATGATCAAGTAGGCTTCATCCCAGGGATGCAGGGATGGTTCAATACCCAGAAATCCATCAATGTAATCCATTACATAAAGAAACTCAAAGAAAAAACCCACATGGTCATTTCATTAGATGCTTAAAAAAGCATTTGACAAAATTCAGCATCCCTTCATGATAAAAGTCCTGGAAAGATCAGGAATTCAAGATCCCTACATAAACATAGTAAAAGCAATATACAGCAAGCCAGTAGCCAACATCAAACTAAATTGGGAGAAACTTGAAGCATTCCCACTAAACTCAGGGACTAGACAAGGCTGTCTACTCTCTCCCTATCTATTCAATACAGTACTAGAAGTTCTAGCTAGAGCAATTAGACAACAAAAGGAGGTCAAAGGGACACAAATTGGAAAGGAAGAAATCAAAATATCACTATTTGCAGATGATATGATCATATACTTAAGTGACCCGAAAAACTCCACCAGAGAACTCCTGCAGCTGATAAACAACTTCAGCAAAGTGGTCAGATATAAAATTAATTCAAACAAATCAGTAGCCTTCCTATACTCAAAGGATAAACAGGCTGAGAAAGAAATTATGGAAATGACACCCTTCACAATTGTCACAAACAATATAAAGTATCTTGGTGTGACTCTAACCAAACAAGTGAAAGATCTGTATGACAAGAACTTCAAGTCTCTGAAGAAAGAAATCGAAGACCTCAGAAGGTGGAAAGATCTGCCATGCTCATGGATTGGCAGGATTAATATAGTAAAAATGGCCATCCTGTCAAAAGCAATCTACAGATTCAATGCAATCCCTATCAAAATCCCACCTCAATTCTTCATAGACTTAGAAAGAGGAATTCTCAAAATCATTTGGAATAACAAAAAACCCAGGATAGCAAAAATTATTCTCAACAATAAAAGAACTTCTGGTGGAATCAGCATCCCTGATCTCAAGCTGTACTACAGAGCAGTAGTGATAAAAACTGCATGGTATTGGTACAGTGACAGGCAGGTAGATCAATGGAATAGAATTGAAGACCCAGAAATGAACCCACATACCTACGATCACTTGATCTTTGACAAAGGAGCGAAAACCATCCAGTGGAAACAAGACAGCATTTTCAACAAATGGTGCTGGTTCAACTGGCGGTCTACATACAGAAGAATGCAAATTGATCCATTTCTATCTCCCTGTACAAAACTGAAGTCCAAGTGGATCAAGGACCTCCACATCAAACCAGATACACTGAATGTAATAGAAGAGAAAGTGGGGAAAAGTCTCGAACACATGGGCACAGGGGAAAAGTTCCTGAACAGAACACCAGTGGCTTATGCTCTAAGATCAAGAATCGACAAATGGGACCTCATAAAACTACAAAGCTTCTGTAAGGCAAAGGACACTGTCAATAGGACAAAACGGCAACCAACAGATTGGGAAAAGATCTTTACCAAGCCTACATCAATAGAGGGCTAATATCCAATATATACAAATAACTCAAGAAGTTAGACTCCAAAGAATCAAATAACCCTATCAAAAAATGGGGAACAGAGCTAAACAGAGAATTCTCAACTGAGGAAACTCGAATGGCTGAGAAGCACCTAAAGAAATGCCCAATATCCTTAGTCATCAGGGAAATGCAAATCAAAACAACCCTGAGATTCCTCTTCACAACAGTCAGAATGGCTAAGATCAAAAACTCAGGTGATAGCAGATGCTGGTGAGGATGTGGAGAAAGAGGAACACTCCTCCATTGCTGGTGGGATTGCAAGCTGGTACAACCACTCTGGAAATCAGTTTGGTGGACCCTCAGAAAATTGGACATAACACTTCCTGAGGACCCAGCTATACCACTCCTGGGCATATACCCAGAAGATGCTCCAACATGTAATAAGGACACATGCTCCACTATGTTTATAGCAGTCATATTTATTTTAGCCAGAAGCTGGAAACAACCCAGATGTCCCTCAACAGAGGAATGGATACAGAAAATGTGGTACATTCATACAATGGAATACTACTCAGCTATTAAAAACAATGACTTCATGAAATTCGCAGGCAAATGGATTAAACTTGAAAATATCATACTGAGTGAGGTAATTCAGTCACAAAAGAACAAACACAGTATGTCCTCACTGATAAGCAGATATTAGCCCAAAAGTTTGGAACACCCATGATTCAATTCACAGCAACTGTTGGACTGGATGTGGGGTCCCAGATGGAGGAGTTGGAGAAGAGACTGAAGGAACTGAGGGAATTTGCAGCCCCATGGGGAGAGAGCAACAGTGTCAACTGGTCAGGTCTTCCAGTGCTCCCAGACTGGACCACCAACCAAAGAATGCATATGGAGAGTCCCATGGTGCTGGCCACATATGTGGCTAAGGAGGGTCTTGTTGACCATCAGTGGAAGGAGAGGCCCTTGGGTCTGAGAGTGTATAGGGGAATGCCAGTATAGGGGAATGCCAGGGAGGGAAGATGAGAGTGGGTGGGTGGGTGGGGGGAATACCCTCACAGAGGCAGGGGGACGGGGGATGGAGTAGGGGCTTTCCAAGGGGGAGACCTGGAAAGGGGAAAACATTTGAAATGTAAACAAAGTATTAAATAAAAAATGCAAAAAAAAGAGAGACAAACACACACATACACACACACACACACACACACACACACACACACACACACACACACACACCTCAATATAAATGTTTCCAGAGGGTGTTAGTCAGTTATGGGGAAAAAAAAGTCTGAAATGAACAACTTAAAAGAATGACATGTTTATTCTGGCTCATGATTTGAGAGCTTTCGACCGATAGTTGCTTGTCCTGTCACTTTGAGCCTATGGCAGGGCACAGCATCATGGCGGGAGAACCTGGTGTAACAAGAGGCTCATCTCATGTATCCAGGAGGCAAAACTAAAAAGGTGGCTGAGGTCTCAATATAACCTTATCTAACTTCCTTCCCCTAAGCCTCACCCTCTAATGGTGCCATAGTTTCAATGCACATGGTCACTGGGGACATTTATCCCTACTTTGAGGCATACTGTGTACCTGGCACCCTTTGCCTAAATTTGGTCATTTAATCATCATGATGGTAGTTAATCTGAGAAGGAGATTACTGACCCATTGAACAGAAATTAACAACAATGGCATGGATTCAGGACCTGTGAGGGACCACGTCCTGGGCTGAGCCCTTCATATGCATTATCTCTTCCTCACCACTGAGCTATCTGGTACAAATGTTTGGGTTTTTCCCCCTCGAACAAGTGAGCAGAGGCTTGGAGCATTTGAATGACTTGTTCAAGGCCCCACTCCGGCAGAACCCACCAACCGTGGGTGTCTCTATCTACACGATGTGTCTTCTCTCTTTCTAGGTCACAGCTCATTCATCTGCTTACACTCCAGTGGGCCTTTATGTTTGACGTTGGGAAAAATTAAGAGCATAACTTCTGCCACAAAAAAAAAAAAAAAAGAAGAAGTTAAGGACATACAGATATTTTTTCTTTCATTTTGCTTTTCCTGGATCCCTTGGCAGGAAACTATAGAAACATCCCGGAATTGGTGTTGTGAGAGGCACAGTGTCCCTCTCCAAAAGGCTCTAGCCTTAGGCTCCTCCAAGGTGTCACCTCACAATATCTCCAGAAGCCCAGTCCAGCGAGCACTCTGCCATGGTTCCTACTTGGGTCACACATGGATACTCTGCTTTGCACAGGTCACCTGTGCAGACTGCTGACATTCTTCTCTGTCAGCCCCAATGAAGCCAAATCAATTTTAAAATGGTTTGCCTCCAGGAGCTAGCCCAATCCTCCACAGCAGCCTTCAGGCCAATAGAAAATTTGAAATGTTTTTGATAACATAAAAACCCCATATTTTACAACAGGCAATCACCTCTCTTAAAACAATTACCCATAACTAAAGAGAAACCAAAGTAGCAGCAAATGAAATCTGATTAATGGTTGTTAAAGCTGGTGTTCTTTAAATAATTCCTTGAAATAATTGCACCAGAATAATCTCTCTGTAAAGAGGCTTCTTTAGGGGCTTAAGATAAATAGATTTATTTTCCCCCAAAGCCCCTGATGACTAAATCACATAGCATTTGAAGAAGGTTCTGGTTATTTTTCCTAAGTAGTGAATTTTATGTGTTCCTATTTTCCCTCGAGGCCATCACAGATAGAGAATAAATTTCATTTTTCCCCTGCAATTATGTAGCTGTATTATTTTTGTAATAGGCTTATAAAGAACAGGCTCTCTGAGTGCAATTCTCCAACTGAAGTTTACAGGTTGGAAATCAAGAGACAACTCCTCTTTGCTTCCCTACAGGATTATTTAGAAAGGTCAACATTAATGACAATTCAGAAGATCCAGCTTCTCCCCTGGGGCTGAGATTCCGAAGCCACATGAGATGGGAATCCGGAACAGAGTTAACCTGACCCATGAGTAAAATGGATGGCTAGGGACACTGATTCTGTCCCCTACCTCTGCCAGCCTCATGAATCGAGATCACAGCATCATAAAACAGGGGCATTGGGACAAAGAAGAGGGAGGAACTCAAAAGAGAGCTCAAGGTTTCAATGAAGTGTCCACCTGGAGCTCACGCATTCAGATGCCTAGTCTTGAGGTAAGAACATTGTTTGGGGAGGTTGAAGAACCACTGGGAGGTGGAATATCACTGGAGATTGTGGGTCACTAGGGGAAAACCTGGCAGTCTTTACAGCCTGCCCCTGCCTCCTCTCCTGTCTTCTGAGCCACTCAGATATAAACAAGTTTCCACTGTGCTGTGGCTGTGACTCCTTCCACCATATCTTCATGGCCCTGATGGAATATACTTTCAAAGTATAAGCCAAAATAAGCTCTTTCTCTACTAAGTTGCTTCTTATATGCTATTAAGTCACAATGGTAAGAAAGATAGATAAGACAGAAACTTGATGATGAGAAGTGGGGTCATTGCTGTGACTACCTGACCATGTGGTTTGCCAGCCTCTGGAACTGGTTGGTGGGTATCATGGTTTGAATATGCTTAACCTAGGGAGTGGCACTACTTGGAGGTGTGGCCTTGTTGGAATAGGTATGTCACTGTGGGTGTGGGCTTTAAGACCCTCATCCTAGCTGCCTGGAAGCCAGTATTCTGTTAGCAGCCTTCAGATGAAGATGTAGAACTCTCAGCTTCTCTTGTACCATGCCTGCCTGGATGCTGCCATGTTCCAGCCTTGATGATAATGGACTGAACCTCTGAACCTGTAAGCCAGCCCCAATTCAATGTTGTCCTTATAAGAGTTGCCTTGGTCATGGTGTCTATTTACAGCAGTTAAAACCCTAAGTAAGACAATGCTGAGGACCTTAGACAGGGAAGCTCTATAGTGATATAGAAAGTACTTACTAGGTCACCCTACTGCATGCTTGGAAATCTAAACTGCAGATAAAAATGTGTACAATAAAAGGCAGGTCTCAGAGGGAGCAAGGACTCTATTGGTATCTGTGCTACAGGCCATTTATGTTATACACTGGCAAATAATCTGGCTGCGTTCTACCTCTCTCCTGAAGACATGAGTAAACTGAATTAAAAACTAATGGGCAAATTGTTTTGATGGAAGAATCTTCACAACAAAATATCCAGGTGTGGAACGGTTACCACTCACTGAATTTACCCAGATTCATACTTCATGAGATCAGAAGTGAAGCAGCAGGATGTGGAAATGTGTTGCATGAGCCTAGGTGGCAACGAAGGTGAGGCAGATGAAGAGGAAGCAGTCGTGGCTGTGAGAGATTGGTTCCATGACTGAAAAGCCCCAAGCTCTACACTGCAACCTGAAAACAAGACTCCACTCACCAAAGGCTTGTAAGACTGTAAATTCATTTGAAAAGAAAGAGCCTGAACTAAGAATTGCCACAGAAAGAGGGCCTTCTTGTATTCACTGGGGTTCTCTAAAGGAATTGAACTCAACGAATATATATCATTACATATTTATATTTACATATTTATATTTACATATATATAATCCAATATATATTAGGTATATATCAATAATACTGTATATAAGTTGGATTATATATGTATCAATGAATATATATTGTTACATACTTATATATATATACACACATACATAATCCAATACATATATTAGATATACACCAATAATACTATACATAAGTTGGATTATATATATCAATGAATATAGTTATATATCTATTATATATGTACATATATACACATATACACATATACATCATATACGTATACACATACACACACACACAAGATGTGATCCAGGTAGTGCAGCAGTAGCTGTCTCACAGCAGAAAGACTGAGAATTCAGTAGTTGTTCAGTCCACAAGGCTGGAAGTCTCTGTGGTCTCTGTCTGCTAAGATTCCTGGAAGACTCCTGGACAGATGCTCGTCTTTAGTCTACATTGGGATACTGAAGAATCTGAGTTTAATACGACCCACAGCAACAAAGAGACAAACTTGCCAGCAAGAGTGAGGACAAGGAGGTAAAACAAGTTTCCTATGTCATATTATTTCATGTGGGCTGTCCCCAGGAAGTGAGATCCAGATTCAGGGTCAGTCTTCCTGCTTCAGTCTTATTGAGAAAATCAAAATCCCTCACAGGAATGCCCAGCAGGTTGAGGTTTAGTTGATTCCAGATGAGGTCAAGTTGACAACTAAGGTCAGCCATTTCAAGTCTAACCCCTGCCAACTTGATACAAAATAACAGTTCCTTATGCCCAATTTCCAAATGAAAACAATAACCAGGTCATAATTCCACTGAACGTGATATAATTATCCCATGAACAACTACAAATGCATTATAATTTTATAATTCATGGCAAACTCCCTCAAGAAATGCTTAGTCTTTTACTGTCCCTTAACTTAAATACATTAATATCTATTTACAATGCTTAAGCATTGATATCGTTTCAATTGATCTTATATTACATAATAAGGAAATAAAGGAAAGAAAATGCAAATCCCAGCTCAATATGTGTTCACATAAGCACAAACATGCTATTTTAAAATAGGACCAAAACACTCAAGTCAATTCCAATCTTCATTTCTGCAACTGGTCATGTGACTTTAACTGGTATCTATAGCTACCTCCCTCTATTACCCATTCTGCCCAACCCTTAGCAAGTCTTGGTTCTTTCCCTAGAGGAGTGAGCCATACCTTCATCCCTGAAGGGTCTGAGTCCTTTATCATCATGCCTGGATTGGATTTAATCACAGAACATGGTAATATTGAGAGACATCTTAAAGGACCTCATAAACTCTAGACATAGTCATACACCTCCACTGTGGATAAGTAATTCAATTTCTCCAAGTGGTCAGGGTCAATCACCAACACATTAATTACTGTTAAATCATAACCCTTCCTTTCTTGTTTATTCATGAGATCTCATGTTATCAGTATCATAATATAAAACATAAATAGCTTTAAAAGTCTCACAATCTCTAAAAATTTTAAATAAAAGTCTAGTCCCTTTAAAATATCAAAAGTCTCTCAACTATCACCTCCTGTAAAATTAAAACGAGTTATATTTTTTTTGTCACCAGAGGAAAGAACCAAGGCATAGTCATAATCAAATAAAAGCAAAACGAAAATATAGCAGTATAAAATGCTCATTGCTAGACCTCTGTGACCTGCCCATAATACCCTGGACTCCAAGGAACCTGGACAGCTCCGCTTCTTCAGCTCTGCCATCCACAGCAGACATAAATCATTCCATAGCCTCAAGTCAGCTCCACAGCACAGCAACTGCTGTCCTTGGTGCTAGTCCCATGGATCTGGGATCTCCACTGTCACTGAGGCTAAACCTTCACCAATGGAGTCTCCTAACCTCTCTTCAGGAATTTCAGCCCCACCACACAGCACCAAGCCTCAGCTGCTGTCTGTGATTCCCTTCATGCCTTCAAAACCAGTATCACCTAGGTGACCAGATTTGGCCATCAGCATGAGATGTACCTTGGACACCATGGACCATTTCTTTGTGCTGACTCAGAGGAAAGATTTTGCCTCAATAATGCTGATCTCTTCTTCATCACAGCTGATTTTTCAGCCCCAGCTCACCTATCTCAATTGTCCCTGTGAAGCAAAGGTTTTATTTTAGTGGTTCTGGCCTCCTGGTCATCACAGCTGCTTCTTCATCCCCAGATGACCAGAATCACATATTCTTAATTCATATTACTACACAAATGACTCTGTGTGAATCTTTGCTTACCTCTGACACTGCACAAGCCACACCCCCATCATCTGCACCTCTTTCAGAGGTGTTATCTCCCAATCTCCCACAGCACCTCATTAAGCTTTGAGCACTCAATGGATTTTTCTTGGTGTTTTTTGTTTGGTTTGGTTTGGTTTGGTTTGCTTTTTACCTATTCTATAGGTAATATTTTTATTAAATTATTTTATTTATTTACATTCCAAATGTTGCCCCCTTCCTAGTCCTCCCTTCCCGAGTTCTTCACCCCCTCCCCTTTGCTTATAAGAGAGTGCTCCCCCACCACCCATTCAACCCCACATCACCCCCACCAGCATCCCCCTTTCCTGGGGAATCAAGTTTCTACAGGACTAAGCACATCCTTGTGGGAACAAACCCTGCGTGGTGGAAAGAAGCCCCACGTGTCTGTCCCGGGTGCTGCAGCTCTGGGTGGGCCAGGAGACATGCAGGAAGTGGCCACGCATCTTCCCACACAGTTCGACGGGCAGGTGGGGGCTATGGGAAGCCTTTTCAGGCCCTGCCCATGGGTGGGGGTGGGGGCCATTCCCAGGGAATGCACAGCAGCTGTCTCAGTGGGTTCTCTAGCCCAGGGCACCACAGTCACCGCAGGGTGCCTCAGACGGGCTAGCCAGAGCACAGCTGGGATTCCCATAGGGACCAGGTTTCAGTAGCTTGGGGAACCTGCCTAGCTGCTTAGGCTTGGGTGAATGGGTACCGTCTGGGAGCTCTGGGAAGCTCTCAGCGAGAGATTAGATGTGGCTCCTTAATTGAGGGCTAGATCCCTTGCTTCCCACAGCGGGTCCAGATGAAGAGATAGTCCATAATTCTAAGATGTTTTATTTTCATTGTGGAGAGTGGCATGGATGGAATTGTACCCCCGCCCCTCTGGGAGAGACGAGGCAGATATAGTAACTGGGAAGGGGTGTGGCTAAGTCTCCAGGTGTCTCATTAACCTGGGGATGGCTTGGGGCTGTGTGGCCATGCCTCTACCTGAGGAGGGGCTGGGGGCGTGACCCCTTTTTACGTGACCAAATGTCACAGACCTATGGGGAGATGTAGCCACATGTTAGAAGCTGTATTCTAGGAGCTTAGGCAAACAGTTGCCATTCCTTGTAGGCTGAGGACAACTCATTGGGCCTGCAATGTTCAAACCTTAGCTCAACCAGAAACACAGACTTCCAATCACGAACCGACACATCCTCTCCCACTGAGACCAGACAAGGCAGTTCTCTGTTACATATGTGCCTGGGACCACAGACCAGCCCATGTACGCTCTTTGGTTAGAGGTTTAGTCTCTGGGAGCTCTGAGGGATCAGGTTAGTTGATACTGTTGTTCTTCCTGTGGGGTTGCAATCCCCTTCAGCTCCTTCAATCCTTCCCCTAACTCTTCCATAGGGATCCTGACATCAGTCCAATGGTTCCAAATATCTGCATCTGTCTCAGTCAGCTGCTGGTAGAGATTCTCAGAGGACAGCTAAGTTAGGCTCCTGTCTATAAGCACAACATGGCATCAGTAACAGTATCAGGGTTTGGTGCCTGTGTATGGGATGGATCCCAAGTTGAGCCAGTCACTGGATGGCCTTTCCTTCAGTTGATGCATCATTTTTGTTCCTGCATTTCCTTTAGACAGGGACAATTCTGGGTCAAAATTTTTGAAGATGGGTGGGTGGCACCATGTCTCAACTGGGGCCATATCTATCTACTAGAAGTGATCTCTTCAGGTTCCATCTCCCCACTGTTGGTCATTTCAGCTAAGGTCATCCCCATTGAGTCCTGGGAGCCTCTCACATCCTAGGTCTCTGGGACTTTCTAGAGGTTCCTCCCATTCTCTACCCCATACTGCTGCATATTTCCATTCATTCTCCTGGCCTTCTGGGCTTCTCTCCTGTCTCTCCCCATACCTGATTCTCCCCTCTCTTTCCCCCCCCTCTCAAACCCAGGTCCCTCCCTCCCTTTGCCTCCCATGATTATTTTGTCCCCCCATCTAAGTGTAATCGAAGTATCCACACTTGGGCCTTCCTTCTTGTTAAGCTTCCTATGGTCTGTGAGTTGTATCAAGGGTATTATGAGTTCCAAACTCTATCTACAATCCCTTCCCATGAGAAACATGGTTATCTTACTTTGCAATTTATTGTTGTGAAGAGATACCATGACCACTGCAACTCTTATAAAGGAAAACATTTAACTGGAGCTGGCTTACAGTTTCAGTTATAGTTACTTAGCCCATTATCATCATACCACGAAGCATGGCAGCATCCAGGAAGACATCTTGCTGGAGGAGCCAAGAGCTCTACATCTTGATCTGCAAGCAGCAGGGACAGAGTGTGTGCCACACTGGGTGTAACTTGAGCATATATAAGACCTCAAAACCTACCTCCACTGTGACTCACTTTCTCCAACAAGATCACACCTACTCCAACAAGGCCACACCTACTCCAGTAAGGCCACACCTACTCCAGTAAGGCCACACCTACTCCAGTAAGGCCACACCTACTCCAGTAAAGCCACACCTACTCCAACAAGGCCACACCTGCACCAGTAAGGCCATATCTAATACTGCCACTTCCTGTAGACTAACCATCTGAGTCTGTGCTGGCCATTACTATTCAAACTACCATAATGGGCAAGTCTGCCACAGCAATATCTTACTCCTGGTATTAATTTCTATCCTTCTTTGGTTTCTATTGCTGTGGAAAAGACCAGAACCAAAGCAAATTGGGGAGGAAAAGCTGTGGTCTACCACTGTACTGGCTGGTTTTGTGTGTTAACTTGACACAAGCTGGAGTTGTCACAGAGAAAGGAGCCTCCCTTGAGGAAATGACTCTATGAGATCCAACTGTAAGGCATTTTCTCAATTAGTGATTAAGGTAGAAGGGCCCATTGTGGGTGGTACCACCCTGGGCTGATAGTCCTGAGTTCTAAAAGAAAGCAAGCTGAGCAAGCCAGGGGAAGCAAGCCAGTAAGCAGCATGCCTCCATGGCCTCTGCATCAGCTCCTGCCTCCAGGTTCCTACCCTGTGTGAGTTCCAGTCCTGACTTCCTTTGGTGATGAACAGCAATGTGGAAGTGTAAGCTGAATAAAACCTCTCCTCCCCAAACTTGCTTCTTGGTCATGATGTTTGTGCAGAAATAGAAACCCTGACTAAGACAACCACTAAGGGAAGTCAGAGCAGGAACTCAAAGCAGGAACTGAGTCAAATGTCCTAGAGAAACATTACTTACTGATTTGCCTCACAGGACTTGCTCAGTCTGCTTTTTTATATCACCAGGACCATCTGCCTAAGAGTAGAACCACCCACAGTTGGATGGGCCCTCCGACATCAATTTTTAATCAAGAAAATGCTCTACAGACTTAACTGCAGATCAAAGTGATAGAGATATTTCCTTAATTGAGGTTCCCTCTTTCAAGATAATCCTATCTTGTGACAAGTTGACACAAAAAGAAGAAGGAGGAGGAGGAGGAGGAGGAGGAGGAGGAGGAGGAGGAGGAGGAGGAGGAGGAGGAAGAGAAAAAGAAAAAAAAGCCAGGACACTGTTCAAAAACAACTAAGGAAGTGTTTTCTCAGGTTCAGCAACCAAGGTGTATGTAGGTCACTACAGCTGTGGTATAAAAGTACCAGGCTCTATCCCAAGACTCAGGGAGCCTCCTGTCTGCATCCGCCTGCTAAGCTTATACCTGCTTGTCACCATGCTTCACAAGGGTGCCAATGTTTGAGATCAGGTCTTCATGCTCACCCTCTGTCAGCTGACCCTTCTTGATAGCCTTTATGGTTATTTTTATATGCATTTGCTTGAAACAAAAGACCCCTAAGACATAATCCAATAGTTGACCCAACATGGCAGAGCAGGTTCATCTAGTCAGGTGCCATAATTACAAAGGGGCTTCCAGATGCAGGTGCTAGGTTGAAATACAGTTCCCCCATTTACTGTGCAATCTGGCAAGCTCTTTGGTCTTTTAGTTCACCCCCCCCCTTTTGTTGTAGTAAATGGAAGATAATAACAGTGGTAAGATAAATACTATGTACCAATTGAAAACAGAAAACACACACATGTACACACAATGACAATCTCTGCAGAAGTAAACAGAGATTGATGTTTTTGCCAAATAATGACAAAAGAAGCAATGGAATTTCTCAGTGGTTACAGTCAAGGTGAGAGGAAGAAAGGCACATAGGACAGGTTTGATAGGACAGAGGTAGAAAAGAATAAATACATTGGTCAAGGCATAGTGGTACACACCTGTAATCTCAACACGTGGCGGACATATGCAGAAGTATTACAAGTTCAAGGCCAGCCCTATTTTCAGTGTGAGACCCTATTTAAACAAACAAGCTTGTCTATTGCAGGATCCCCATAATTCTACGAATTTGCTGGACAGAGCTAGAGACATCAGTATAAACACAGATCCAGTGAAAATAAACAAATGGGAAAGGTGGACCTAGGGACAGCACACATACATTTGGCATTCACAAGGTCATTTCTAGTAAAAGAAAGAAACCTAAGCTACAAATGTACCCCTAAGTCTCCTAGCAGCCAAAGGAAGACAGTCAATTACAAAATTGAATCTGTCTACAAACATCACGCATCGGTGCTTTGGGGATGAAGCAATGCCCTTCTTATATCCAAGGCTTGAGTTTTTCATGTGGCTCTTCTAACAGGGTTTGCTGATTTAGTGGACAATATCCTCACCAACAAGCAACAATAAATACCATGGAGAGTTTCCCCACCCCTTTCTTACATCATCCATCAAAGATCACAGATAGCAAGCAGACAAGCTGGTTCTGGGAACTTAAGACAGCTGGATGCAGGTCTCTTTCCCCTTGATTTGCTTGATAAGTTCTCACTTTTTTGGTTGGCCTGACCATTAGGATGACACACAAATTATGAATTTCACAAGTTTGTGGTGGGGCCAGCAGGGCAGATGGGAGGGCCCTGTGCAAGCAGCAAGTCATTGTTCTGCGCCCTCCTGAGGAAGGTAAACACACCTATCAGTCAGTCACCTAGTGAGCCAAAGGCTGCATAGCTTCTGGAAACAGTCCCGGGCTCTCCACAGCATCACATCTAAGAAATATAGTCCCTTTCTGAGGCAAATCTTTATTTCTTTAATAGTTTTTTTATTCACAAAATACAATTAGGAGCTCATCTGTATCACTAGAACACTGAGCTGGATGATGTTTGCAAACAGAATGACATGCCATCAAGATTAAACACGTACCCTGAAAGACTGTGCCTCTGAGTAGATTTCCTCCGAACATGGAACTGATTAGGATATACACGTATACTATTATTCAAAAAACTTTCAAACATAACAGAGCTTAGAGAAAAATGTCATTTTCTACCTCAGCAGAGCATGTAATGGTTTGTCACTACATGTAAAGTTTAATTTGTAGAAAGACACTATGTTTTCCTGCTTCCCTCTCTGAGAGCCAAGCCAGGCTACCTGAGCCTCCCCTCCTCTTGTGTCTTCCTGTGAAGGGTCAGGCATGGACATTGCAGTAGAAGAGAGTATATCTTCAGATGAGATGCTGGTTGACTGCTCAGTTCCCCATCAGCTAAAAGAAAGAATAAAGGTGGACTTTGGAAGGAACTCACCAACCACCCAAGCACCACTTAGAGTCAGAGCCAAGTAAAAGGTAGACAGGCATGGGGGGGGGGGGCATCTTGAATAAGATAGACAGAGAAAAGACAGCTAGGTAAGAGAAAGACAGAGAAAACACAGCTGGGGTGTCTTAGGGTTTTACTGCTGTGAACAGACACCATGACCAAGGCAACTCTTATAAGGACAACATTTAATCTCGCTGGCTTACAGGTTCAGAATTTCAGTCCAATATCATCAAGGCAAGAGCGTGGCAGCACCCAGGCAGGCATGGTTCAGGCAGAGCTGAGAGTTCTGCATCTTCATCTGAAGGCTGCTAGCAGAATACTCGATCCCAGGCAGCTAGGACAAGGGTATGAATGCCCACACCCACAAGGCCACACCTACTCCAACAAGACCACACCTCCCAACAGTGCCACTCCCCGGGCCAAGCATACACAAACCATCACATGGAGTAAAACAAAGACAGAGAAAAGACAGCTGGGGTAAGAGAAAGACAAAAAAGACAGCTGGGGTAAAAGCTAGCCAGAGGAGGACAACGGGGATCAGGTGAACAGAAGACACTACATCCAGAGACCAGTGTGCCACTAAGCCAAGGCACATGTTAGTGGTTCCAGATGTAGAGAAGATTCTGGAATCTTGAAGACATTAGAGAAGAAGACAGAGCTGTAGAAATGGGCAGGGTCAGATCTCTATGTTCCCTTCTTTGGTGTTCTCTCTAAATAAAGGAGAGAAAGAGAAAGAGAGAGAGAGAGAGAGAGAGAGAGAGAGAGAGAGAGAGAGAGAAATAAAATTGATGATACTTTCTTTTTCCAGAAGTTGACAGAAGATAGACTTATGAAGCTTTTGAACCTGAGAGTAACACAAACTCTCCGAGAGCCTAGAAGAAGGTGCAACAGATGGAAGGCTGTGACACTGCACACACCCCAACCCAGATAATTATTCCCTTTCTTCCAAGCATGACCCCCCCCCCAGTTAGACCACTGGCTCCCTGAGGTCCTCACGAAGCCTCCCAGAGCATATTTTCCAGCTGCTCAGGAACTTATGAGGTTTCTTTTCAGAGAGGTTCCACTACTCACTAGGTCTGTTCCCTTCTCTGTTCCACTACTGACCTGGAACTTTCTAGAAGAGACCATACCTTCATCGTAATTCAGCATAGACCTCCCCTTGTCTACTACCCTTCCCCACATGCACAAAGCCAGGGATTGTGGCTGGGCAGCAAGACACAGACTGGTTCTCAGTCCATTAGACCTCTCCCAGTGGCACCTTTGCACAGAGCCAGGCCTAGCCCATCTCTCCACCTCAGGACAACCTCCTTTATCACCCTGCCCTTGGTGACAAGCAGCAGTGTGACAGCAAGTCATGGCAGAGAGCAAGTACTGGATAAATGACTGTTTAGAGTCCTTCAGGCCAACACAGATGGCATGCTATTGGAGGTGGGGAATGTGCTTCTTTTTGTGGTTTGAAAATGTGTTTATGTGTCCGTAAAAAGGGTCTGGAAGGATGCAGGGCATACGGTCATGAGAGGTCACCCTGGGGAAGATGGAAGGCTGGAGGGAAGAGAGCTTTATTCCATTTGTGCTTCCTTTTTTATAAACAGTGTGTATTGCTTTTATAATCCAATATTTTACCTTTAAAAAAAAAACACCCTTCAAGGCTCAGCTCAGGCCCCAACTGCTGGTATTTTCAGGCCCTGGCCCTGCTAGTTTTGTTCCCTTCTCTGAGCACTTGCAAAGCAGAAAGGGAAGCCCAAGCCCATTCTGTTGCTGTGTATTCCCTGATGCCATATGTTAGCTGGACATAAAGGGAACTGTGAGAATTTCTTGATTGGCTCAGAATCAACCCCACAGCTATGAGTCCTCGGTCTTAAATGTCTCTAGAGAGCATTGAGATGCTGGTTAAGAAAAAGTATTAAATGGTCCCGTAAACCCAGACCCCATCCCCACACTCCTTTATCCACAGAAAAACAAAGGAGGATACCGACAGGGTGAAGGGAGGAGAGTGTTTATGTGCTACCTGAGTCAGGTAAGGGAGTCTACTGGGGCATCCTCAGAGAGGAACTTAGCAGAGAGCGTGGCTGGAAACATGGGTCAGATAAGGACTCTTGGGCACCCTTGGAGAGGGGCATGGCAGAAAGCGTGAGCACAGGCCTCTCCAGCTGGATGTTTGCTGAGCTACAGGAGGTTACAGCCTGTCCCAAGGCTGCTTCAGCGAAGACCACAGGCCTCTTTTGGGGAGGCCTTGGGTTGCCTGGACTTTGCAGTAGAGGGACCGTAGTTTCCTGGGTCTTACCAGTTCTAAAGACAGGATGCTGAGCAAAGCAGCCATGAGAGCCAATGAGACAGTCATAGTTTAAAGGAACAGAGCCTCCTACCATAGGCCAAGGAACCTTGTGGAAGAGACTGTGGAAGGCAGGATCTGGGACTAAGGGTCATGAGAGGTCATTTGGACCCTTTCACCAGTTTAGCAGAGCCCACTAAGAGCTTCACCCATTTTCTTCTAATTCTCCATCCTGCCCATCCCACAAGATTCTGGGAATGAAAAGAGAAAGGAGAGCTGAGCCCCAGGCTAAGCTTGAGCTGAGGGGTATGAAGGGCTGGATGGAAGACAGGGTCAAGTTTTGAAGTTGCAATTTAGCTCACTCCTTGCTGCTTAAATGCGCATCTTGACTGTCCACATGAGCACAGCTAGAATTATAGGAACCATGAAACTATACTGACCGCTTGGGCTGTAGTTAGGAGTAAAGGAAACAGCAGAGCCTGTCTGAAGGCCATGGTTAGTGAGAGGTGAATCCTGTTTGGTAATGCAGAGCGTGCTAGCATTCCAGCTGCAAGTTAGTATAGATAGATAGGACCCTAGCAACCCAGGATCCCTTCCTAGGAAAGGATTACACAGACTGTATCTCTAGTATTCCCTTGGCAAGCATGAGAAACCCAGAATATGGTGAATAGATCCAAATTTATGTGTGGATAGTTGCCCAATCCAGCAAAACCCATAGGCCAGACAGCTTTCCCTCATCTGGAATTGTTTGTCTCAGCTAAGTATATTTTTAACTAGAAGGACTTTCAAAGCAATGGAAGCATCCTGGGGCAGGGAAGATGCAACTTATTCTCCTATACTAAGTATCAAGTATTCCTTCTGTTACAATCTTTAATGAGTTCTTATAAAACAGAGTATGTATTGAAACTGCAACCTGGTGCTCTCTTGAGTCACCCCCATGCAACCTAGGCTTGGGTGAGTCGGACATGGTCCGGGCCCACTACCCGGCTCTGTACTACTACTTGGCTTTCCCAACAAGATGCCTGAGGAAGTGCACCATGAAGAGGAAGAGGTGGAGACCTTTGCCTTTCAGGCAGAAACTGCCCAGCTCTTGTCCCTCATCATCAATACTTTCTACTAAAGCAAGGAGATTTTCCTCCAGGAGTTGATCTCTAGTGCTTCTGATGCCCTGGACAAGATTCGGTATGAGAGGCTGACAGACACTTCCAAGTTGGACAGTGCAATGAGCTGAAAATTGACATCATCCCCAACCCTCAGGAGCGCACACTGACTTTGGTGGACACAGGCATTGGCATAACCAAGGTTGACCTCATTAATAACATAGGAACCATTGCTAACTCTGGCACAAAGGCGTTCATGGAGCTCCCCAGGCTGGTGCAGACATCTCCATGATTGGGCAGTTTGTTGTCAGATTCTACTCGGCCTATCTAGTGGCAGCAAAAGTGGTGGTGATCACAAAGCACAACGACGATGAGCAGTATGCCTGGGAGTCTTCTGCTGGTGGATCCTTCACCATTCGTGCAGACTATAGTGCTTAGAGGAGAGGCGGGTCAAGGAAGTGGTGAAGAAACACAGTTCATAGGCTATCCCATCACCCTCTACTAGGAGAAGGAACAAGAGGAGATCAGTGATGATGAGACAGAGGAAGAGAAAGATGAGAAAGAGGTGGAAGATAAGGATGAGGAGAAGCCTAAGATTGAAGATGTGGGATCTGACAAGGAGGATGACAGCAGCAAAGATAAGAAAAAGAAAACAAAGAAGATCAAGGAGAAGTACATTGACCAGGAAGAGCTGAATAAGATGAAGCCTATCTGGACCAGAAATCAGTCAAGAGGAATATGGTGAATTCTATAAAAGCCTCACCAATGATTGGGAAGACCACTTGGCAGTCAAGCACTTCTCTGTAGAGGGTCAGTTAGAATTCAGGGCATTGCTCTTCATTCCCTGGCAAGCTCCCTTTGACTTTTTTGAGAACAAGAACAACAACATCAAATGTATGTCTGTCGTGTGTTCATCGTGGACAGCTGTGATGAGCTGATACCTGAGTACCTCAACTTCATCTGCAGTGTGGTTGACTCCGAGGACCTGCCCCTGAAGCTGAGAAATGCTCCAGTAGAGCAAGATCCTGAAAGTCATCCGCAAAAACGTCGTAAAGAAGTGCCTTGAGTTCTTCTCTGAGTTGGCGGAAGACAAGGAGAACTACAAGAAGTTCTATGAGGTCTTCTCCAAGAATTTAAAACTTGGAATTCATGAAGATTCCACTAACCGTTGCCACCTCTCTGAGCTCCTTCGCTATCACACCTCTCAGTCTGGATATGAGATGACTTCCCTGTCAGAGTACGTGTGTCTCGCATGAAAGAGACACAGAAGTCCATCTACTATATCACTTGTGAGAGCAAAGAGCAAGTGGCCAACTCTGCCTTTGTGGAGCATGTGCGGAAACGGGGTTTTGAGATGGTGCATATGACTAAGCCTATTGATGAGTACTGAATGTAGCAACTCAAGGAATTTGATGGAAAGAGCCTGGTCTCAGTGACTAAGGAGGGCCTGGAGCTATCAGAGGATGAGGAAGAGAAGAAGAAAATGGAGGAGAGCAAGACAAAGTTTGAGAACCTCTGCAAGCTCATGAAGGAGCTCTTGGATAAGAAGGTTGAAAAAGTGACAATCTCCGCTAGGCTTGTGTCTTCACCGTGCTGCATTGTGATAAGTGCCCATGGCTGGCCAGCCAACATGAAGTAGATCTGAAGGCCCAGGCACTGCGAGACAACTCTACAATGGGCTACATGATGGCCAAAGAGCACCTAGAGATCAACCCCGACCACCCCATTGTGGAAACCCTGCAGCAGAATGCTGAGACAGACAAAAACGACAAAGCTGTCAAGAACCTGGTGGTGCTGCTATTGGAAACTGCTCTGCTCTCCTCTGATTTCTCACTTGAGGATCCCCAAACCCACTCCAACCACATCTACTGCATGATTAAGCTAGGCCTGGGTGAGTCAGGCTGGTGAGCTCTTGGTGGCAAGCTGTTGAACTAGCTGGACCCTTGCGCAGACTTAATGTTGTGTGGCTTAAATCTCATGTCTTTCATTTTAGGCATTGATGAAGATGAGGTCACTGCAGAAGAGCCCAGTGCTGCTGTTCCTGATGAGATCCCCCCACTGGAGGGTGATGACGATGCCTCTCGTATAGAAGAAGTGGATTAAAGGCTCCTGGGGAGCCCATGCCCTCTGTATAGTATCCCTGTGGCTCCCCCAGCAGCCTTGACTGGCCTGACCCACCTGGCTCTCTGCTCATGTCTACAAGAATCTTTTCTATCCTGTCCTTGTGCCTTAAGGCAGGAAGATTCCTCCCACAGAATAGCAGGGTTGGGTGTTGTGTATTGTGGGTATTTGTTTGTTTTATTTTGTTCTGAAATTAAAAATATGCAAAAGAAAGAAAGAAAGAAACTGCAAGCTGTGCTTCACTGACCCAGCATCTACCCGGGGCAGAACCCTAGCTTCAGCCCCCAGCTGTGGAATTCTTTTTCCTGTTCATTCTAGAAACACTCATGCATGAATATTCTACACCAGGCAACGCAATGGATGCTGGAGACTTGGAGAAGAGACACTGCTTTCCCCTGTGAACCACATGAGCCATGAATGGGAATGAAGATGTAAGCCATGAAGAGGATCCCATGATGGAGGGGGAGCATCTCCATAGAAGCAGGGGAGGGAGTATGGGGGAGGGGGGATAACATTTGAAATGTAAAGACATAAAATATCCAATTTAAAAAATTAAAATTTAAAATTAAAAAAAAAAAAAAAGAAAGAAAGAAATGATCTGATGCATCAGGGTTCTGGGGTAGTCAGTAATCCCTGATGAAGGGGCAAGCAAATTGAGAACTGGAGGATGACTGTGAAATGATGGAGAGGCGAGAACACAGAAGGAAATCAGGCTGGAGGAGCAGTACACACAGTAGCGTTTCTCGCCCTTCCAAACCCACACACAATCCCCACAGCCTGAGTTACCAGACACATTAGTAGTCAGGAAGAAAAGACACAGAACAAAGACCGCACTTGAGAAGTTTCTTGAAAGTCGAATGCTACGTTAGCAATCTCTTAACAGCGATCAGTAGCGTTTTTCCAATTCCCTTCCATGCAGAATCTGTGGGAATCAAATTACTTCCTGGTGTCTTCTCTGTCAGCGTAGGCGTCTAATATCTCCTTGAGTGTGGAGGCATTGATGGATGTGCCACTGTTTTTTTTTATTATGTGTTTCATTCTATCATAATGTATTTCATAAATTAGTATTCTTACATTCCCATCATATGTCAGTGTTGTTTGATTTATACAATATAGATATGATTTATGGGTTATTACAGTAATATATAGCTCAGATAGCTAATTTGTTGACCCAGAACCAAACTATAGAAGTTGCCGAACACTTTTCTCAGTGACACAGGTACTCCCGAAATGATTCAGGTGATTTAAACTAACAAGGGATGAATTTAACCAAGATAGCACCGAGCACGGAAAAACCCAAGTTTCAAGCCTGAAAATCGCTATTTACCTTAAAGGCTCAAAAAGGATGTCCCTTTATCCACATACTGTGGGGAACGGAGAAAACTCTGAAATGCGTATGGAGCAATTAAAGTCCTAAGAAAATGTTATTGCTGATATTGGCACAGCCATATCAAGGACTAAGGCCTCAGATCCGTGGGAAATTGGCAAAGCCTTCCTCTGCTCTGAGTGTGAATGTAGCAGTAGATTAACCAGCAACTGTGGCTTCCTCCTGCAACCTGAGAGTGCTTGCATATACAGACCTCCCATGGAGACTACCTAACTCCCCCATCCCTCACCCTCCACACCCACCCTTGTGCTGCACGCAATAAATGTGCTGAGGGTTCCAGTTTCTTTGTGGTAGTTGTGACTCTGTCAGAGTACACACAGTCCACCTGATCCCAGCTTCTCTGTGCATGTGTCTGTTGTCTCCTCAGTTTCATTCTCTTCATTCCCTCCCCCTAGATAGGTCAAGCCCTAGCTGCACTGGACATGGTAACATACCCCACTTTCAGGCATTTAGCCTAAGGAAATAAAGGGTCTAAAATTAAAAAATGACAGGCAATAAAAATGTCTCTTTTAGTAAAATTTAGGATAGCAAAGGGTTGGAAACAATACAGATATTCAGTAAGAGGAAATACTTTGGCAGTATATGAGCCATCAATTAATACATAACATTAAAGATAAACGTTCTAAACCAGGGACCATTTTAACTCTTAGGGAATCCTTGGCAATGACATCTTTGACTGTCAAAGACTTGGCCTGGAATCTAGTGAGTATTGATAATCCTCAGTATCCATAGCATCTAGTTATGACAGATAACTGTCAAGAGCAAACAAAACAACCAAAGTCCCAAAGTTGTAAAAACTTGCCATAGTTAAATGTAACATAAGCAAGGTATTTTACTAATACAGTGACAACCAGAAAACAAAACTGCATTCATTCTATAGTTGTAGCTATAAAAGCTACATATGTATAGTCCTTGACTAAGGACTGTAGAGGGGCAAGGGAAAAAACGAGGCAGATGTACTCTTAAAAGGGTGAAATTATAGACATTTCTTAAAAAATAGTTTCATCATTTTTGAGAAGAATTTTTACAGGCAATAAACTGGCAAAAGTACTTTGGAGTAAATTAATGGGATTAAAGGAATGAAATATATGAGGAGAGAGAGAGAGAGAGAGATCTCAAAAACAAAACAAATAGTTGGGAACTCAGAATCCTTTAAAGAGATAATTAATCCAGAACTCAGCCTCTCACTAAAATATCACTCTCTTATCTCTAATGATGCTTCTTAGGTGATTTTCAATATAGCCAAAACCAGTTTTCTAATGTTAAGTGCTTTCACATGTATATTGTTTTTCCTTAACCATTTTGTTATGTTTCAGACGATTTGTTAGATTTCAAGTGTGTATCTTTTAAACAACATAGGACTGAGAGCTGCTTTCTTATTCAGTATAATAGTCTCTGTCTTTTAAATAGCATGTTTAGTCTATTTATATTTAATGTAATTCTTATTTCCTACATATCTTCTCTGTTATTTATTCCTTTATTCTTTTCTCTTCCTCTGGTTGTTTCTAAATTCTATGTCTTTTTCTGTCCTTTTGGCTATAACTCTGTTTCTGCTTTGTAGTTACCCTGATAACTAAAATATGTATATTTATCACACCCTGCCTTGAATTAACTTCATACTACAACATACTCTTGCTCTTTAATTTACTTCTACATATAGTTAAATCCTGAAATACTATCACCAGCTTTATTTTAACAAGTTAACTAGGTTTAAAGAATATAAAACAACATTTTCAACCTCATATCATTGGTTTTCTTTGCTTTTTTAGTACCTAGATTTCCATGTGATAGCATTCTCCCTTTGGTTTGAAGTCTTCCTTTAGCATTTTTTTTCAGTACAAGAAGACCAGGAAGGCATGTTCTTCCTCAATTGCTCTAACCAGTCAGAGGCATCTTTTGTAGCATTGAATTTCAGGGGTTTAGCATCTTTTAGACAAATCATTAGGTCTACTCAAAACTTTTAAAAATTTCCTTCAATACATGTAAGCCTCTATCTGAATACCAAGGTTCTGAAACATTAACTGGAAGCAAAACAAATGAACGTTGATAAAATACCATAACAGAAATTCCTTGTACAATGCCAGATATACAATTAACCAAATTACCATCATAGAAAGTTTCATTGAATCTGAGCCCATACAATTACTAACAGTGCAATTTTCATGAGTTACATTAAACAAATATCCAGACATAAAAACATTCATTTGCCCAATCATCAATACATGAGGCAAGGATACAAAAGTTGTTGCAAAACTTGACAAGAGACATGGGGTTAGTTTTAGAGTGTACCGTGGTTTGAGGGTGGGCTCCTTTTTGACGCAGCATTCCAGCCTGTAGAGTGGGACCATGGATGCCATATCTCTCTTCTGTATCTGCTTTCTGCTGACATTAGGAAGCTGCAGGGAGTCCCAGAAAGGCTGAAATGCTAGTCAAAGACTGGGCAATAGGGAATTTATGAAAAGTCATCTGATTAGCTGATCCAGGTGAAAGACGGGGAGCAACCACATTGACTGAAGTGGTTAACATCAGCTTTCAGCAAATCCAGAGTTCAGCTCCCTCCACAGGTGATCCCTGGATGGAGTCTGTCAGGCAGGTGAAATCTGCTGAGACAAATATAGGCTAGGAACAGAAATTAAAATAGTCTCTAGCCCCCAAGCCCAGGGAATTAGGATGACAACTCTTCATAACTACTTCCTACTGAATATGGGCATTTGAGATATCTTTGAAGGGGGAAAGGTTAATCTCTGATGATGTCTGTGTCCTGACTGGATCCAGCTGAAAGTCCCTGACACCAGGAGTTCAAGCAGGGTAGTTTAGCATGTCTGACAATGAAACTCACCAAAGCTATGTAGTCTTTCTCTCTGGAACCCAGTTGAGTCACTGCGTGAAGGAAAACACCGCACAAACTTAGTTTAGAATCAACAGGTAACACAATCACTGGGCGCAACAACTAGCATCTTAATTTGTAAGCTATTCTAAGTTATAAATCCTCTGGTAGCAGATCCCAGCAGATCCGCCACCTGAACTGGGGGGGGGGGGGGGCTCCTCTACCTACATTTTGGCCTCCGTGCTATCTCTCATCGCAAAAGCAAGTGTCTTCTCCTGCTTCCCCTCTTCCTCTCTCCAACCCTGAAGTCCTGCCTCCCTTTAGCATTTCTTATAGTACTAACACATCATCAGTGAATTCAGCCGTCATTTAGCTGAAAATGTTTTACAGCACCTTAATTTTTACAGAGTTTCATCGTATAAGTTTCCAACTATACAAACAAGACAAAAGAATTTTACAGCATATATCTGCTCCTTGACTATATGAGTCATCTTAATCTACGCAAAAAAGTTGTAGACATCAATATACTTCACCATAAATATTTTTAAATTGTATATCATAACTACAGTTAATATTTTTAACTATTTGTCTTCTGAAACAAAATGTATTTGTTACTGAAACAAAATGTAAATTGCCTGTTAACTACAGAGAAGTGACTTGTGAAGCTTTGACTTAGCTGCCACAAGAGTTCACTTTAACTGTGTGTTCCTGAACCATCTAGTTTGTCTCCCCTAGTCATAAATAAATAACTGAAATCTATATGTAGATGGTTATAATTTAAAGGCATCTGTGATGGATGTGATTTTATGAACTAAAAGGTTTCAAATCTGAAAACCATTTCTTTCAAGATAAAATGTATACAAATAAATGCACAAAGCATAAGGTATGCCATTTGATGACAGCTGATGGCTGCATACACATATACAACCAACCCAAGCCCAAATGAAAATGCACACTGTGACCATCACCCTAGGAAATGTTCATACATCCTTGCTTTGTAAGCCCCACCCACTTACTGGAAAGACAATAACTATTGTTTTTTCTACCGCAGATTACATTATTAATTCATATACATGGAATAATATATTGTATACTCTTTTAATGCTAAGTAAGTATGGATGACATTGGGAATTCATCCATTGGGTATTCATTACATATTCATTTTATTTCAAAATACATTTTAGTTGTTTCCATAGGAGTCATAATATATATGCTCACTTTTCCAGTCTATTTATTGTATCACTTCATGTAAAAATGTCAATATTTTGCATACACATCTATTTATTTGCTGTGGTGTGCAGAATTTTACAGACACCCTTCCCCCAGATTCTTATCTCCTGGTTATTCAATCACACACTAAACCAGAAATTTTCCTATGAAGGAAAATTTGCAGATGTGGTTAAAATTCCAAGTTAGCTAAACATAAGATAAAGATATTGTATGGATGGACTGATCCAGATAAATCTTCTGAAATCAGAGGGTGTTGGCCAGTCAGTGGCCAACTACAAAGTTTCTTTTTGTATTTTGTATTGAAATACAAAAGACACTTTAATGTCAGGAGCATTCTTAGGAGAGGCTAAGGATAGCAGGTCACCTTCCTGGCGGTGGCCCACCTTTTCACATGGACTAAGATGGGTGAGCTCTGAGGCATGGTCCCAAAGAGACTGCATCTCAGGATTGCTCCTTGCAGCTGATATGACTTTCCTGTCATTATTAAATTAATATAATGGGCATCAGCCCACCTATTGAGCAGATTTCCTGCAGATCAATATAAAGATAACTTTCATGAATTCATGCTGTTTAGATGAATTAATGATTTTATAGAATTTCTGATTTGATTCAAATAATTTTAGGAAGAAAGTTTTAAGAGATGGTCTTAGTCGTTTTTCTGGAAAGATGTAATAAAGTTAGAATCAAGAATAAAATGTTCGCTGGGCAGTGGTGGCGCACGCCTTTAATCCCAGCACTTGGGTGACAGAGGCAGGTGGATTTCTGAGTTCAAGGCCAGCCTGGTCTACAGAGTGAGTTCCAGGACAGCCAGGGCTACACAGAGAAACCCTGTCTCGAAATAAAACCAAAAATAAACAAACAAACAAAAAAGAATAAATGTTCCCACTCCTCATAATAGTAAGTAAAGGTTGCATAATAAGAAATACAATAAGCTTTCATAATTACACTAAAAAGAGAAATGGACTTGGGACAAATTTGTGTTCAAGGAAAATCATTCAGGTCCAAGTATAATGCCACAGATGTGCACTAATATAAGGCAAGGCCATATGAAACTTGCTTTGAACTTATAATGATCATTTAAAATAAAACACTGGTTTGAACTTGTTATTGATATTCTTCTGTAACTCCCATTTTGTGTAACATTGTATCTATGAGGTAATTTTCTAAAGAACTTTTGTCTAAGAAGGTATTTAAAAAGCCAGAGAAAAGAAATAAAGATGGTGTAGTTTGGGGGCTCTGCCCCATCCATCCATCCATCCATCCATCCAAATGTATATACTTACATGTCTGTTTGTTTATATGTACATATGTAGGTATATGTGAATGTATGTAAGCATGCATGAATACTTGTGGAGTTGATTGAAACAGACGGTCAGGTGTGGCCAGAGTGTGGGCGAATGAATGTATATGTGTCTGTGCATATTTACCTGTATAAAGCATCCTAATTCTTTTCCTTTCTTCCTCTTTGGTTCATCAAGAGTTAGTCATCGGACGGCCGGAAACCTCAGCTTGGGCCACAGGGCACCACAGCTAATCAGCGCCGGGACAAAGATCCCT
>CM052706.1:24760827-24799332 GCA_028551405.1 Uromys caudimaculatus
GTTTCCAAAGAAAAGGGGGATCATCGGAAATGTAAATAAAATATCAAAAAAAAAATTAAATAAAAGAATGAAAAAGAAAAAAAAAAAAAAAAGAGTTAGTCATCCTAGTCAGTGAGGGGCTTCCTGGCCAGAAAATGGTGTACTAGTATAAAATCCTTTACCTAATTTCCCATTGCTAAACAGCCCGTGTTCATCGCCAGACATTAGGGTTTATTTAAGCATAAGTAATAAAGAGTTAAGTTTTTAGCACAAAATAGTCTGAAAGAGTTAAAGGGCCAGTGTCTCAAAGGAATAATTGAGACTTTGAAGAAATTCACCAACCTTGACCTCTTATCGCCCAAAAGACAAGCTTTTTAGAGCCAGAATTTCATTAGCCAGTTATCCCCTGATGTCCACTGAAGAATCTAGAAGCAACAGATGGGATATCAGACTCCCCAGACTCAGCTGCTGAA
The DNA here is from genome assembly GCA_028551405.1 of Uromys caudimaculatus. Lineage (NCBI taxonomy): Eukaryota > Metazoa > Chordata > Mammalia > Rodentia > Muridae > Uromys > Uromys caudimaculatus. The sequence goes on from CM052706.1 coordinate 24,761,280, forward strand.
CACTGGATACTCAACAACCCAGATCTGAAGGATGACAGAAAGAGGTAGAGAAAAGGAGAGAAAAATTCCAGATGATTGCATCTGTTCTTATAGGTACCACCAACAGTACTTGTACATCAAAGGACCCCCCCAATAAGCCTCAGTGATTCAGACCTGTTTCAAATGCAAAGCTTTGGACTCTTGGCCTCACCAAACACCCACCATGGCCAGTCTAGTGTGTAAAGACTCAAGGCCTGGTGAAAGGTGAATGATCAACACCCCAGGGATGGAAGGGGAAGTCCTTAACTGACTTTCAGGACATGGTCACCCCTCTACAGGATAAGGCATTGCCCTTATGAATAGTGATCCTTAGATGAAGAATAATCTATCCTGAGAATTTTTGCTGTTTATGGAGTCAAAGTGATCATAGATTAAAGTCTACCTTCTTTTGTCTGCACACTAATGAGGTAACCCCAGGTAAAGAACATGAAAGACCAGCATTTCATTGTGCTTTCGCTTCCCCTTGCAGGTCCAAATGAGAGGTCGGTCCTTTAACAAAGACATGTTATAATACCTGTCATAACAAAACATAAATCTATTCCAAATTGTATTTAAATTTCTTAGTCAGAGAAAAACAGATATATCTCCAGACTATTTATAAGTTTTGCAAGTTTATAACTGATAGATATTTAAAATGCAATGTCCATGTATTCTTTCTTTCAGTTATATCTTTGATGGTTTTCTTTGAAATATATATATCTTTGTTAAATAGTTTAAGAAAAACAAGACAAAGAAATCAAGACAGGGGTTAGAGAGATGGCTCAGCAGTTAAGGGCATTTTCTGCTCTGGCAGAGAACCCGGGTTCAGTTTTTAGCGCCCATGTTGGGAAACCATGAATCCCCTGTAGGTCAAGGTGTAGGGGATCCAACGCCCTCTTCTGGCCTCCATGGAAAGCCACACTAATGTGCATATCCCCCCACCACCACCAATGAAGACATACATAATTTAAAATATTTTAATCAAGATAATGAAGCATATAAAAATTAAATAGCATATATATCTGATAATAATTAAGTTGAAAAATGCTTTCAGATGAGGAAGGATTTTAGATGGTAGTTTTGCATTAAAGTCAAAGGTTATTCCAAAAATGGAAATATTAAAAAATGAGGACAAAATCTGACTTTCTTATATTTAAAGCATGTTTTTATATTAAGAACTTCAGGATTTTACAAAAAATCCACATAAGTCACGAAGAGACACGAGAAGTAGAAGTTAATGATGGTGCACACAAGCTGACGTTTCCCATGATTGATGGTTGTTAACACTTCTCTTAAGGTCACAGTATGGCTGAACACTTATTTCATCAGTCAGTCCTCTCCAGACAGTGGGAGGACATAGAGTGGGAGGCTGTGGGCCTGCAGACGCTCCAAGTTAACTTCTACATTTAGTATTAGGGGCTCATAACAGCATCATAGAAGTTTGGTCTGGTTCTTCCTTCCAGCCTCATACTCCCAGATACAAGACTCAGACTCAAAATATATTTACAAATACCTTGGCCATATAGCTAGGCTCTTCTTTGACTAGATCATAACTTAAAATAACCCATTTATTTTAACCTACATTCTGCCACATGGCTGATTACCTGTGCTCAGGTACCATGCATCCATTTCGTCACATCTTCCTGGGCAAATCTCCAGCACCTGGCTCTATCCCAGAATTCTTTCTGCCTCCCGGATGTCCCACCTTCTATTATTCTACCCTTTCCTATAGGTCATAGGGTTTTTTAATTGATACATCCATAAAACACACAGGATATTCTCTTTGCACAGCATAAGTAAAGTAGAAAAACCCAAGAGGCCCTGGGGAAAATAATTAGAGAGATGAGACTGATAACCTTAACTTTGGGACAGTACATTTCCCGGGGAGATTAACAAGGTGTCCATCAGAGAAATGCCAGACAGAAGCAGGAAGATTAAGGGACAGCCACCGCCATGGGAACCGGAGCACTAGAACAAAAAACTTCCCTTTCCTTGTGATTCCAAGGAACAAGAAGCTGCCCTTCAGTTCCAAAGACTGATGCTATCCAAGGTTACCTGATAAAAATCCCACCGCAGTGACTACAGATAGCCAAAATAGGGTTTCATTCTGTGCCTTAATCAATAACCCAGGACTCCTTGCTAAATAATGATCATGTGCAGTAATCAATTATTAATGAGAATGCCCCAAATCCAATGGACTTATTGTTACCCCTCCAGCCTTGGGAACGGCCCCCTGCATAGCCCAGGAACAAAACATAACATTGACAGTCCTTACTTAAAGGTTAGGGAGCACGCCTGCACCCATAACTTCATCATCCAGATAAAATCTGTAGCATGTGGCTATCTAGAGCACTTATATAAACTGTAACAGCATAATAAACGCTGATAGATGAGCCCTGTCAAGAAGTTTTTGATGTGACTGAAACCTTGCAAGGATAACAGCTTACCCCACTTAGACTAAAAGAACATGAACAGTGAGTGTAAAGTGTTGCCTATCTTAGGCTGCCTAGCCCCGGGAACAGCTTAAAGACAGAGCTGCTAAAAGCCCTAAAAACTCCCCAATCAGGAATCAATCAAAGGACATCCCCTGAAAGACAGAGATAAGCCCCATTTCAATAACGACAATTTTTTTGGTTTCATTCACTGCTTTTCCTTTGGCCCTGTTGCTATAGTATCTGCTCCATTACCACAGCTTTGCCCTGCCCACCTTTTAATCTATCTCGACACTGTTTCCTTCATAAAATTATTCTTTGGTGTTTTGCTATATTCTCAATGCAGAGCCATTAGCAGTATGTTGCTGGAGTTACTGTTGTGGCCGCAGTGGTGGTTGTTTTGTTGTTGATAATGTTGCTGTTGCTGTCGTCGTTGTTGTTGTATACAAAGATTGGCCTCCTTGGGCAATCTTGTCCCTGGGAGACCTTAGATTGGCATAATCTGTTACTCTTTCTTAGTTTTTGTATCTACATTTCTTAAAATATGTGTCTTCTAGTGCGTGGCATTTTAAAAGTAAAATCCTTGTAACACGTGCATTCCAGTCAACTCCTACCACAGAGGATCCAACGCCTCCTCTGCAACCAGTGGATCAGATAGTGAGGGAGTTTTATGGTCCCTTTCAGGCAGATGACTGTGCCCTTCACCAGCGTGAAAAAGTATAGGAGTCTGATCATCATTCTTAAGCTCCCCAAAATATTTCTGAGACCAACGCTTTTAGAGGGAAGTTATGAGGACAACGAGAGGTATCAGGATTAACAAGTGAAAGAAACTGGTAACAGAGAAAAATGCTTAATCTCATAAAATACACCCACACCACCCACCACCACCAAAAGGCTACATGTAAGGGCCACAGCATACAGGAGAAAAGCCTACCATGTCCACATGTAGGGAATGTGGGTACTATGTAAATGAGCCAGGAAAGGGGGGATCATGACTCTGACCCAGAGCCACTGACCTGTCTGTCCCAGCTCTCTCTGCCCTTCAGTCCTTATTAATACTCCCTTATAAACTATCCTTATTTCTGCCACTATCTACATGCCCTGATCCAATTGTTTGTTCCAGAACACAGAGCCGGGAAATTCGGAACAGGGCCCTCCACACTGCAGTCTGTCTCCAATGCTATGAAGAGCTACTCTGTCAGTTTTTAAGTTATGATTTCATTTCCATTTTTTTGAATATACTCCTCTAATCCTGCTATTTTTTATTATTTATTTATTGATACTTTATTTACATTTCCAATGTTTCCCCTTTTCCAGGTCTCCTCTTTGGAAACCCCCTATCCCCTCCCCCTCCCCCGCCTCTATGAGGGTATTCCACCTTCCACCCACCCACCCACCCACTCCCATATTCCCGCCTTGACATTCCCCTTTACTAGGGCCTCTAACCCTGCTATTTTATATCATAAATTATTTGGATCTGACTCCCAATTCATTATAGAAAAAGGCTCAACTCACACAAGGCATATATCCCAGTGCCACACTCCCGTCCTCCCAAATCTGCTGGACCCTAGGCCTGTTCACCTCTTCCACTTACCATCCACATGAACTTGCCTGGTTTCTCGGTCTTTCAGTTTTCTCATGTTCAAAGTAAAAATCAAACCAGGGATGGCCACTCCTAGGGTCATTCTGAATGCCAGAGCACTATTTTAGTGGGCAGTATGCCCCAGGTACCAGGGGCTGTACTAACTGCTTTCCATTCATCTTCTCATTTAAACTTACAAAAACCTTTCAAAGTGTGTCCCATTATCACCCATTTAGTTGATGAGACGGATCAGCTTCAAGGAAGTGGAGTAGCTGGTCCAATGATATATAGCCAATAAGTCAAAGTCAAAATCCAAAGCCAGATCTAACCCCAAGCTTAAATTTGTAACCACTCTGCAAATGCCTCACAGATGTGCCAGTGTGACAGTTTCCTGGGGACTATTGCATTTACCTCAGCATTATTGAAAGGACAAGTTTACACACGTGGAGCAGTTAGAAAAGTTGCTGCATATAGGCTGTGAAGGTTTTGCTGTTATTGTCATTGAGATACTCAGAGTCGGCCCTAGAGTCCATTCCTGCTGTCTAGTGAGAGGCCTCATTAGCACACCCAGGCAACCATCTTTAAGCAGGCAGGGCTAGGCTCTTATCGCTTGCTTGGGAGAGAAATGTGGGGTTGCTGGTGGTATGCAGATCTAAGTCTAGTGCTCAATTTCTCTGGGGTGAGCCTAGGAATCTGAATTAAGCAAGAGCTTAAGATGGCTCATCTCAGTAAAGTCTACAAGGCATCACATAAACTCCACCCATATTTACCTGCACCATTCCGCTAAGACAGCCCTCTCCTCTGCATTGAAACAATGGGTACCACATGGCAGACCATGGAGAACCAGTCAGGAATGTGCATAACTATTTCTGAAAACTGATTTAATTCCACGCCCAGAGCTAAGCAGGGGTCATTCTAGGAACACAGAAGGGATCATGCGCTGCCATCTGGCATGGGTCACTTCTTCAACTTAGAAAATGATGGCATTTACTGCCCATGGCTTTTTCTGTCTTTATTAAAAACTTACCAGGGCTATGCGTTCACTCCCAGGAAACAAAGCAAATGCAACAACACAGGAGAGGAGTGTTCAGTGTGGCCAAAGTCTGTGATGTGTTCCGCCTTGGTCTATATAGTCCCTTGTGCTGTTTACAGTTTCATCACAGAACTCCAAGCAGGAGGTGGGAGGGCAAAGGTGGGGAGGGGAGTCACAGAACTCCAAGCACGGCGTGGAAGGGGAGTTCCCACCACAGCGCTTCGAACCCAACAAGACAGTTGTGACTAGATGCCACAATTACAGCTCCTCAGATGACTGTAGGACCATTTCTGATACACATCAGAGTGACCCTAAATTTCTCTACCAATCAAGCAATAAGAGCCCAGATCTGCCTGTTACCTGGTGTTCTAGTGAAGCCTCTCAACAGACAGCAGGGATGGATTTTACCACCGATCCTGGGTACCAATGACTCTAACATCAAAACCATCACAGCCTACATGCGGCAGCTCTCTAAACACGTGTGTGTGAGTGTGTGTGTGTGTGTGTGTGTGTGTGTGTGTGTGTGTGTGTGTGTGTGTGTTCATTGGTATTTTCAATAACACTGAAGTGTAATGGTCTAAATTTTGTGTTGTCACCCCAGCACCCACCAAAGGGACAATATTAGGAGAGAGAGACTCTGGAGAAAGAACATCAGCACCAAAGAAGGCTCTGGAGAACTGGCCTGCCATGCTGTGTGGCACTAGAAGACAGGCCTTTACCAGTTAAACTTGGGCTTCCCAGACTCCAGAATAGTGGAAAGTAGATTTCTGTTGTTAAGCTACCTAGACTCTTGTTATAGATACTCAATGGGACTAAGACAGTAGATATGATGTAAATTCCTCTAAGAGAAGAAAAGACAAATTGACTTGCCCAGTGTCGCACATGTAGGAGTTGAGTTCAGGCTGTCTGAGTTTGAATCTCAACTCTTAGGCCTTGATTCCCTGGCTAGGTGACTAACTGGAAACATGTGAGCACGCTAGTTACCACTTGGCACTGCAGACGGCTACTGTCTGTCCTCCAGGATTTTTAAGTCTCTTAGCAGGTGACATGGTCAGAATGTGAGATGTAGCCAGAAAGGGGAGGCCCAAGAGTCTTCCCTGAGGGGTAAATGGTACAAACAGAAGATGGAACATTTACTTAATGAGAGTAGGGGTGGGAAACTGAAGGAACTGAGTGTCTGAGTTGGGTGGGGGAACAGATGAAGATCTTACCATATCTTATCACCTCGCCTTCCACTGTGGCCATGTTCATCATGGCTGACTAGCTGGGATTCTCAGAGTTCAGGTTAACTGGCTTTCACTTACTGAGAGTTCACTATATATATATCCAGGGCTATATTTTGTATTATAAATAGCAAAATGAGCATCGCCATTGTGGAGCACAGAATTCATCAAGAAGATATGTCGATCAATGGCACTTGTTTGTAATAACAAAGTACTGGAAATAAATTAAACGTCCATGAAGAGAGGATCAGGAAAGCATGAGTCATCCGCTGAGTACTAAGCAGCTGAAAAAGATATGCTATTGTGCACAAGGCAAAAGGAAGGCAGAGTGTAAACATATGTTACCGTCTGTACTATAATGGGAAAGAACAGAGTATATGTCAATATTTGATATATAGATATGACATTTCTGCTACAAAATGATTCTGATTCTTCTATGATAATATAATTAATTAATTGGTTGATTAATGAATTAATCTTGCCTATCCCAAAGCCAGGCTCTAGCCCAATTTCTAGTGCTGGTACTTGTGTGTCTTTTGTCTTGTCAAGTCCGTTTTCTATATTGGTCTTTCCAAAGCATTAATTTTATAGAGGAAGAGACCCTAATATGGTTCCTGTAGCTGAGACAGGGGATCATGGAAGAGGGCAAACACTAGGGGCAGAAAATAAGCCTTTTCATCAGTCATCATTATACCCAACAAAGCCATGTTGGTATTGCCTCCCTCTCTGAACATGCGTCTCCTCCCCCTCTCCCTTCTTTCCCCCCCCTCTTTCTCTTCTCCAGAGTATCCCCTCTGCCAGGTCCCTGACAGGACTGTAGGCAGCAAGGAAGGTATGGTTAGCAGGAGCTTGCCCCCCAGTCAGGGGTCAGCCTCTCATTGCTCTGACACTGTCCATGCAATGCATTGGCAGAACCCCTCACACCCACCCCTTTGTCTCCTTCTTAGCAACCTCCTTCCCTGATTGACAGTGGACAGGGAGGATGTCAAAGGAGATCCCAGCACCTGCTGGCAGTGGAAGACTCTAGAGGCCATACTCATCTAAATGTTTTTGTTTCTTGAGTCTTTCCGCTTTAATTTTAGCATAATTTACATTTATATTCTGCCATTGGGTTGTGGGTACGCTGGTGATGACTGACACTCTGTAGCTTCCCATCATAGCCAGAGAGGCAGCGGGGCAACAGCAGCCATCTCCAATAAAATCCTTTCCAATTAAACAGTTCATTGGACTTGTCATGGTTTGGGGTTCTTGTTATCCTCGGATGTGCACAACTCATGTGTATTTTTTAGACCCATCATCATAATAAGGTCTTAGTGCCGAAGATGCCTGGAGAGTCACGCTTCCCCCCACTGAGCGACTGTAATGACATTGATTTAAAACTCAGTCTCCTTACACCAGCATGGGCAGCAGAGCTTTGCACTTTAATTAGATTGTTCTGGGCTTTGCTCTCCCAGGTCTTTTGTTTAAATGGTATCAGATACTGCCCAGGATGAAACATGCCACAGACATTGAAAAAATAATGTTGGACCACTGCAGAGCACATCCAATAACATCAGACATAGCTGGAGACTTCTCCAAATCCTCCAGAATATGCTTCTTGCTACAGAAGGTGTGGGTGGCTTACTTGAAATGTTCACCCAGCTATCATGGCTCACCTAGACAGCTCACAAGGTCAACTTCAAAGCATAAATAGGCAGTGTAAGTGGTTATCAGTTTAACATGATTTCAAAGACTATGCCTGCTCCAAACCCATGCCCCATACTGCTACCAGCACCAACATAAAACACTGGTCAGAATGCATCATTTTCTAATTCAACCCTCTGACAAGCAGCATGGTTCCATGAGCAAGCCAGACTGAAGTGAAATGCTGCCTCTATCACTTGCCTCCTCTGGCCGACGCGTCATGTCCACAGTACAAGTCAAAGCCACTTCAGGTGGCCACTGCTGCTCTGACCTCATCTTCGGCAGTTCTCCTGAATTCCATTCCAGATGCACTGACCTCTTTGACCCTGTCTCCTCAGGACCTTTGCATCTGACATTCCCTATTCCTCCAGGTCTCTATATGTTCTCTCACTATCCCAAGTATCTATTCAAATGCTCCCTTCCTAGTACGACCTTCCCTGGTGAACTTTCAAACGGCTTGCCTCTCTGGCCTTCACCAGCCCATCAGCAATCGAGGACAGAGCCCGATGCTGCTCTGATACATTACCAGTGCATAGGACAGCACTGTTTCAGGTAGGCTCTCCTGGTGCATTTTGAAAACCAGTGACTCTAAACAGAATCTGGCAGGGAGGAGAATTGTTGCTTTATGTGAAAAGATTGAAAGGACGTTCACCAAAATTTCAGGACAACTCACTAAAATGCCGGAAGCAGTTGTCCCGGGAGCTCCAAGTCCTGAAACATTTTCACTTTATCCCCAGTTCCTTTCCATGTCATCCAAATTTGTGTTTTCTGCTTTGTGTATCCTTTAACACATGTAATAGTATAATAAAAATATTTTAAAATAAAGCAGTTAAGTGGAATTAAAAAAATAAAAAATGAAAGAAAAGGGGAATCATCGGAAATGTAAATAAAGTATCAAAAATAAAAATAAAAAAATAAAATAAAATAAAATAAAAAATGTTTCCTTACAATGAATTCTATAGCCACTTCTATGGCAAAAAGAAAGGACAATAAAAATTGGGGTAAATGTTGGAAATACGTGTTGAAGAGACCCCTTCAGGAGTGACTGATTATGTCCTAAACCTTTACAACGACCTGACATTCTGTCTACATCAGTTCCCTGCCCTCACCCCAACTCAACCCAAACTAATGAATGTAAACTTCAAGTTCCCCAGTGCTGGGAAACATCTAGAACCACAACATTTATTCCCGGACCACCTTCCTTCAATCTGGCTCCCACTGCCTGTTGAGGCTGCTTTTCACACGTTCACATGTGGCCCATGTTGATATGGCTTTAACTCAGATATAATCACTGGTTCTTTCTGATCTAGACTACTGCAGAAACCCCTCCTGGTCATGGCCCAGTTGGCTGGCCCTCTGGCCCTAAGAGAAGGTGGAAATTTAATCTGTAAATGAAATTGTGCAGAGTGACTCCACCCATGTTGTCACAGGTCTGTAAGTAGCAAGCTACTTTGTGGGCAAAATGCAAAATGCAAATTTTTCTTAAACTTCCTCCTCTGAATACTCATTATGACTTTTCTGTAAATGGAGATCGCCATACAAGAAATTGTTGCCCAGGAGGGACCCCCTAGAAGGACGTGGGATATTTGTGAATGTTGGATATGCCCAATACTTTAGGACCCAGCAGCCTGGAGGCCACCTCTCTTCCTACACTAAATGGTACTTTGGTTATTTTTAATTAGAATAAAATGAACATTTTCAGAACCCTTAGTGACAAAGACTGGCCAAAGGGCTTTACATGTCTTTTAATTCTGTCAAACACAAGATGTAAGAAATAGCCTGCTACAACATTTATTCTATCCAGCCATTTCCCTAAATTGCAAAAATATTCCCTGATCGAAGAAGTCTTGACCTCAGCTATGACATTTCTCCTCCAATAACTGAAGCAGTAGCCAAGGAGTTGCCTGAAACCTACAACTCAGTCCCCAGAGTCCCCGGAAACTGGGCCAGGAGAAAGGGGCTTGACTACTGTGACCTTTTGTATAATGTCTACTGAGCAAAACTTGTGGGTTCAAGACAAACTTCAGTTACAACCTCCTTTTGCCTTATCTGGGACTCAAAGGAACAAAGGTTCTGTAACTCATTTTTTGCTGTAGAGCAAAATTTGAGACTGAAGTTTAAAAAAAAAAATCCTTTCTACATAAACAACACACATCAAAAGATGAAACAAGGTTTCTTAATAAAGTCCCTCTAAATAGAGAAAGGAAGGGGTGTGTTTGCCCAACTATCCACTCATCACAGAATGATATAACAAATGTTCCAAAATTGGGTACAGTGGTCTCCTACCTTATCTGAAAACAGAGAGTCTTACTCAAATTATAGGTTCTATTTGTTCCCATAGGGAAGAAAGGACATTATTTGGCTGCCTCAGGAGTTCCAGTTTTCATTCAGAAACTCAACAACAACTACAACAAAAACTCCTCTAATCCAACAACAGCTCTTGGCAACTCCAAGCACCAACTGCCATTTAAATACCAACAGGCATCATGTTTTAGGAGAAAAAAAACTCTCTGTTTCCAATGTGTTTGGCAGCAAACAGAAAGCAACAGTATGTTCCAAAAATAACTGGATGTTTGTTCATCAATGATAAAGGAATAAACTCCCAACAGCCACACTTCACTGAGATAGACTCTCTCTTTCTCCATCCTGCACTTGGTACAGCCTCTCAGTCATCAATGTGACCTATTCACTGGTACAAAAACATGAGCAAGGTCTCTGCTTCCCAGGCAGCACACCTAGAAACACTGCTGAAAGTCTCATTGTCTGAAAGTCTGGTGCCAAACAAAGTGGAATAATCCACCAAAACTGCCCCCAACCACCACCACTACTTGCAGTGGAAAACTCAGTCACAAACAGAAACTACTCATAGACTCAGAAGGTAAGCAGTTGCAGATAGATCAGAGAGGATGGATGAGAGAGTGATCCATTCCAAGAGATGACCTTCCTAGATGTTTGCTCTTTTGCTTTTGACTTTGACCCAACAGCAGTCCTGTGTCCCATACTAGAACCCTAAAATACTTGGGGAAAATTGAGTGAAGAACCTGTGGGAACGATCCCTGGGCACTAAAAAGTGTGGAGATCATAGAGAAGAGGGAGCTGGAGAGAGTAGGCAGCCTTGTCAAGTCCCTGATTTTAGTGGGATTGCTTCAAGTTTCTCTCCATTTAGTTTGATATTGGCTACTGGTTTGCTTTTATTATGTTTAGGTATGGGCTTTGAATTCCTAATCTTTCCAATACTTTTATCATGAAGGGATGCTGAATTTTGTCAAATGCTTTTTCAGCATCTAATGAGATGATCATGTGGTTTTTTTCTTTGAGTTTGTTTATATAGTGGATTAATGTTGATGGATTTCCATATATTGAACCATCCCTGCATCCCCGGGATGAAGCCTACTTGATCATGATGGATGATCGTTTTGATGTGGTCTTAGATTCAGTTTGCAAGAATTTTATTCAGTATTTTTGCATCAATATTCATAAGTGAAATTGGTCTGAAGTTCTCTTTCTTTGTTGGGTCTTTCTGTGGTTTAGGTATAAGCATAATTATGGCTTCGTAGAATGAATTGGGTAGTGTTCCTTCTGTTTTTATTTTGTTGAATAGTTTGAAGAGTATTGGTATTAGGTCTTCTTTGAAGGTCTGATAGAATTCTGCAGTGAACCCATCTGGTCCTGGGTTTTTTTGTTTTTTTGGTTTTTTGTTTTTTTGTTTTTTTTTGGTTGGAACCTTTTTTGGTTTAATGACTGCTTCTATTTCTTTAGGGGTTATGGGACTGTTTAGATGGTTTATCTGATCCTGATTTAACTTTGGTACCTGGTATCTGTCTAGAAAATTGTCCATTTCATCCAGATTTTCCAGTTTTGTTGAGTATAGGCTTTTGTAGTAGGATCTGATGATGTTTTTTAATTTCCTCGGTTTCTGTTGCTATGTCTCCCTTTTCATTTCTGATTTTGTTAATTTGGATTCTGTCTCTGTGCCCTCTGATTAGTCTGGCTAAGATTTATCTATCTTGTTGATTTTCTCAAAGAACCAGCTCCTGGTTTTGTTGATTCTTTATATAGTTCTTTTGCTTCTACTTGGTTGATTTCAGCCCTGAGTTTGATTATTTCCTGCCATCTACTCCTCTTTGCTTCTTTTTGTTCTAGAGCTTTCAGATGTATTATCAAGCTGCTAGTGTATGCTCTCTCTAGTTTCTTTTTGGAGGCACTCAGAGCTATGAGTTTTCCTCTTACCACTGCTTTTATTGTGTCCCATAAGTTTAGGTATGTTGTGCCTTGATTTTCATTAAATTCTAAAAAGTGTTTAATTTCTTTCTTTATTTCTTCCTTGACCAAGTTATCATTGAGTAGAACATTGTTCAGCTTCCATGTGTATGTGGACTTTCTGTTGTTTTTGTTGTTATTGAAGACCAGCCTTAGTCCATGGTGATTTGATAAGATGCATGGGATTATTTCAATCTTCTAGTGTCTGTTGAGGCCTGTTTTGTGACTGATTATGTGGTCAATTTTGGAGAAGATACCATGAGGTGCTGAGAAGAAGGTATATTCTTTTGTTTTAGGATGAAATGTTCTATAGATCTGTTAAATACATTAGAACTGGGAAAAAAGAAGTGAATATGTAGCATTAAAAACTCACTGAATGAGACTTATGGCACAGGAGAAAATAAAGAAACCTGAAAACAGGTCAGCAGGAATTAAGTGATACAAACAGGCAAGGAAAATAGGGGTTTTAATAATGGAAACAACTCAGGAAAAGTTGTTTTCAGCACAAAGCAAAGCACCCAACATCTGTAACACTGAGGGCCAGAGTCACAGCAAAGAAAAAGGAATTTTAGAAATAATAATTTTAACAATCTTAAATTCTGTGAAGGGTGTGAAACTAAGCCTCTGTGAGTGACACAGAAGTGATAGATGTCCATGTTCTAGGTGATACTCACTAAATGATGATAGATTCTATGTTCCAGTGAGCTATGATGCTCATTAAGGAGGGCCTTTGTTGAGAAGCTCTTCATAATATACACAGGATACAAGCCATCTTAGGACATGCAGCATGGCAAGGACGCAGTTAAACATGATCTCAAAAACATGGCCTCCCCTTCACCAAGGCTATTGGCTTCTGCTGTTGCCATCCACCTGGCTTGCCAACAGTAGAATACAGCCATGAGCCCTGGACCGGCACAATTCCCTGAGTGTCCTAGCTAACCACTCACTAACAAATGCATTATAGTACATCCACTTCATCACAAAGGGGGAGAGAACATGTCCTCACTAGAGGAGGAATATACCCTGGATGGGAGTTTGTCTTCTCTGCGTTTTTCTTGAACTGCTGTCAACAGAATTCAATAGAATTGCAAATGTCTTGCCATCATCATAATGTCCCACACACATCATTTCTGACCGAGAACCTATTCACTTGAAGAGCAGCTATAAGTGCATACCCATGATATTTCATGACCTATCCCTCTCAAAAAAAAAAAAAAAAATGATGGGGTGGACTGTTGGGGATTCTGTTCTAGAAACAGATGGGAGACAATACCATGGAAGGACAGTTCTGTCACAATGTGCAAAACAATGTTTGTAATGTTGACCAATCAATGCCAGAATGCATCGATTCCGGAATCCAAAATTGAAAATAAGAATGGCCCTTTTCACTGTTGTATCTGAAATACATAAATATACCTTTAAATCCTGTCTCTAGGACTTTGAATTCTACGGGTCTGGAGATCTCAGTTGCTCAGAACACACAAATACTTCTATTATTGATAAATGTGGTTCTGCTGAGCTGAAGGATGAGACAAATAGCAGTGGTCAGCTGGCTTCCTGAAATGAACAAGCAAAGGAGATGAAATTGTACTATCCGGAATAATTAATCCCAACTAACCAAGGAAAACCAGGTTTCTGACACTGAGTTGAAGTGAATGGGATTATGTCAAAAACATAGATGATTTCCTTGGATCATTCCTTAGTATTTCCATATTAAAGAACAATAGAAGGTAGGCATGGTAGCAGATGCCAGGAGTGACAGCACTTGGGAGACTGATTCAGGACAATTGCAAGTTCAAGGCCAGTCTGAGCTTCATAAACAGAGTCCTGTCTCAAAGACAAAACAAATGGCCCAGGAAGATAACTGAGCAGGTCAAGACACCAATCCTGATTACCTGACTTTGCACCCCAAGTTCCACATGGTAGAAAGAGAGAACAGAGTTCCACAGTTTATCTTCTGACCTCCACACATGCACCAGGGCACTTGCATACATATATATACATAGTCAATAAATAAATGTAAATTTTAAAAGAAAAAATTTTAATTAATGTACTACTCTAGTAGATGCTCCTATCCCCAATTCCATTCTCCCGCACAAGGCAGAAACACTGAAGAATCAAAACCTTCAGAAATGAAGGTTCAATCACCCCACCAAAAAATATGTCAGCCAAGGTTTCCTAAGGGCAAATGAGACACATATGGCAGAAGGAGGACTCAGGTACATCAGTCACATCTGTCCTTCATAGACACAGGGACTGAAAGAGCTGTACACACTTCCTCCTGGCTTACTACACACTACACAGGATGTGTGAGTGCCGGTATATGTGTGAGTATGTTCTGTGCCCCTTCCCTTTATCATTTTTACAAGTGTGAATGGAGATGGTTGGTTTTACAATTCAATTTTAAGAATAATAGGTGATTATGAGTGGGCCTGTGACCGGGATGCAGGAACTTTCTTTCAATATTTGCTGGAGCTTTGTATCTTCTGTCAGGTAGACAGTGAGAGAAGATTTAGTATCTTCAAATTACATTCAACAACACATTGAGAAGATCTTAAGCAAAGATCTAGTGTGTTCCATACCATAGGTACAAGAATGGTTCAACATAAATAAATCAATAAGTGTAATGTAGCACATAACAGACTTAACAAAAGAAATCGCATGATCATCTCACTAGATGATGAAGGAAAGGCCTTTGGTGGAGTTCAGCATCCCTACATGGACAGGAATGTCCCTGAAGAAACTAGAACTAGAAGAAATATACCTCAGCATAATAAAAGTTATATATGACAAACCTACAGCAAACACTATGCAAATACAGAAAAAAAAAACATTTTTCCTAAAACCCAGAGTGAGATGATAGTTACCTCTGTCTCTCCACTCTCGCTTAAAATACTGCTCAGTCTTAGCAAGAGCAGTAAGGCAGAAAGGGATACAAATAAGAAAGGAATAAGTCATTTTTCCTATTTGCAGTTACATGAACTTACACTTAATGTACACTGACTACACCACCAGAAAACTCTTAGATCTTGTTGTTGTTTCTTCAGCAAAGTAGTTGGACACAAAATCAACGTACAAAAGCAAGGGCTTGGGGTGGGGAGACAGCTCACCGGGTAAAGCACTTACTATTCGATTGTGAGGACCAGAGTTGAGATTTCCAGTATCCAAATAAAAGCTGGGCAAGTGTACATGGTGGCCACCTGTAATCTCAGCATGCAAGTAGAGACATAGCATCTCTGGGGCAAACTAGCTAGCCAGATAACTGGAATCTGTGAGCTCCATGTCCAACAGAGACACTAGCTCAATAAATAAAAGCCTACACACACACATGCGCACACCATATGTACATATATTTGCCAAGTAATATTAGGATTGAACTTGATGATACATGCCTGTAACACAGCACTTGGGAGGTAAAGGCAGGAAGATCAGGAGTTCAAGGTCATCCTCAGCTACATAGGAGTTCAAAGAAACAAATGGAAGAAGACAGCAGAAGACAGAAAGAGTTCCCATGTTCACGGATTGACAGAATTAATATTATAAAACTCACTAAATTGTTGAAATTATCTTTAGATTTTAATACAATCACCATCAAAATTGCAGCAGCATCCCTTTACAGGACTAATAAAAAAAAACTTCTAAAATTAAAAGGGACACAAAAAACCCTGAACAACCAAAACAGTCCTAAACCATGCTAGAAATACCATAATATCACAAACTATACAACTACCCACACTAACAAAATATGTGTAGGACTGTCAGAGACACAGACACATAGGCCAATAGAACAAGATAGAAGACCCACCAATAAAGCCATACAGCTAAGACACCTAATCTTTTTTTTTTTTTTTTTAAGTGAAAGAGAAAAGAGGCATTGGAGAAAAACTAGTGTCTTCCATCAACAGTGCTGGAAAAGCTGGGTATCCACAGGAAAAAGATGAAAATGGTCTGTATCTCTCACCCCACACAGAAATCAATCCCAAACTGATGTAGCTTGATGATCTAATGGAAGGCCTGAAATAGCTAGAGGAAAGCATCTCAGGATTTAGGCATTGGGGGAGGGGGGTCCAACAAAAGAACTCCAATAGCCCAGCACTCAATCCCCCCAACTGACAAGTGGGATAGCAGGCACTTGAAATGCCTCTGTGTAGCCAAACAAAACAATCAGCAGTGGAAAGACAGCCTACAAAAGTAGAGAAAATATTGCCAGCTATTCATCTAATGGGGAATTGATATTTAGAATCAAAACAGAATTCCAAAAATTAAACACCAAAGAAGCAAGCTATCTATTCCATAAATGGGCTACTGAGTTGAATAGAAAGTTCTTGACAAAATAAAAATGAATGGCCAAAAATATTTGGGGAAGGTGTTCAGCTCTATCATGGAAATGGAAGTGAGAACTACTTGTGGAACTATCTTACTATGGTCAGAATTAGTCAGAATGGTTATTATCAAGAAAATGGCAAAATGCTGGTGAGAATGTGAAGAAAGAGGGACTCTTGACTGTGGCTGGTAAAATAAGTATGTAGCCACCATAGAAAAGGATGTTCTCAAAAACTGAAGACTAAACGCACAACTCCCATAAGACCCAGTTATCCCACTTCTGGGTATATGCCCCGAAATGTCTGAGTCCACAGACCACAGAGCTGCTTCCACACCAACGCTTAGTGCCTCACTCTTCACAACCATTGAGACCTGGACTCTGCCTAGATGGCATCTAAAAGATGAGTGGATAAAGAAAAGACACAGACACGCAGTGCAGCTTTGTTCACCTGTAAAAGGAATGCAATCATGGCATTCACACAAATGGATGGGACTTGAGATTATGTTAGCAAAATAAGCCAGATTCAGAAACACAAATATCATATTTTCTGCCATAATCAGAAGCTAATTTGAATTTAGATAGAAGACAGACAGACAGACATAATAAAAAATAGAAGTGGGGCTAAGAGTGGGCATTCTAAAGGAAGGGGAAGGAACAAGAGAAGATAAAGGAATGTGTGTGCATATGTGTATGTGTATGTATGTGTGTTATGTGTGCACATATGTTTATATGCGTGTGCACACACACAAGCATGTGTGTGGTGTGCACATGTGTATATACATGTGTGCATGTATATATGTGTGTATGCATATATGTTTATATGTATGTGTGTGTGATGAAAACAGAAGAGATAAATACTTTGGGGAGATAAGGGATAGGAGACAGGAGTTGCATAAGAACAGAGTATGAAATAGAGTATGAAATAAAATGAACCCTTTCTCTGTACACTAACCAAAAAGTTTGAAAAATACGTATCTGAAAATATGTGATTTTTTTGAAAATGCAAAAGCAAATCGATGTACAAAACATGTACTGGACACGTTCATCATCTTATTCCTTTCTGCTCTTTGACGCTGCGGAAGAAGTGTCACTGAAGGCTTTCATCACCCTGATGTCATGTCTAAGTCAGAGTCCCCCAAGAAGCTGGGACAGCTGCAGCAGCTCTTCGTCGGACGGCTGAGCTACGAAACAACCGACAAGAGTCTGAGGAGCCATTTTGAGCAATGAGAAACACTTGCCAACTGTGTAGTAATGAGATATCCAAACACCAAGAGATCCAGGGGCTTTGGGTTTGTCACATACGTCACTGTGGTGAAATTGGATGCTGCCATGAATGCAAGACCACACAAGTGGATGGAAGAGTCGTGGCACCTAAGAGAGCTGTGTTGGGAGATTCTCAGAGACCAGGTGCCCACTGAACTGTGAAAGAGATCTTTGTTGGTGGTATTAAAGAAGACACTGAAGAACATCACCTACGAGATTATTTTGAACAGTATGGGAAAATTGAAGTGATAGAAGTTATGACTGACAGAGGCAGTGGAAAAGGGAGGGGCTTTGCTTTTGTCACCTCTGATGACCGTGACTCTGTGGATAAGATTGTTATCCAGAAATACCATACTGTGAATGGCCACAGCTGTGAGGTAAGAAAGGCTCTGTCGAAGCAAGAGATGGCTAGTGCTTCATCCAGCCAGAGAGGTCAAGTGGTTCCGGAAACTTGGGTGGTGGTCGTGGAAGCGGTTTTGGTGGCAATGACAATTTTGGTCGAGGAGGGAACTTCAGTGGACGTGGTGGCTTTGGTGGTGGATATGGTGGCCGTGGGGTGGCTATAATGGATCTGGCAATGAGGGAAGCAATTTTGGAGGTGGTGAAAGCGACAATGATTTTGGCAATTACAACAATCAGTCTTCCAATTTTGAACCAATGAAGGGAGGACACTTTGGAGGCAGGAGCTCTGGCCCTTATGGTGGCAGAGGCCAGTACTTTGCTAAACCAATAACCAAGGTGGCTAAGGAGGTTCCAGCAGCAGCAGTAGCTATGGCAGTGGCAGAAGGTTCTAATTACAGCCAGGAAACAAAGCTTAGCAGGAGAGGGGAGCCAGAGAAGTGACAGGGAAGCTACAGGATACAACAGATCTGTGAACTCAGCCAAGCACAGTGGTGGCAGGGTCTCGCTGCTACAAAGAAGACATGTTTTAGACAATACCATGTGTGTGGGCAAAAACTCCAGGATTGTATTTGTGGCTAATTATATAACAAGTTATTTTAGTTTCTGTTCTGTGGAAAGTGTAAAGCATTCCAACGAAAGGTTTTACTGTAGACCTTTTTCACCCGTGCTGCTGATTGCTAAATGTAATAGTCTGATCATGACGCTGAATAAATATGTCTGGTTTTCTTTTTTAATATGCTGTGTAAAGTTAGTCTACTCTGAAGCCATCTTGGTAAATTTCCCCAACAGTGTGAAGTTAGAATTCCCTCAGGGTGGTGCCAAGTTCCATTTGGAATTTATTTATGGTTGCTTAGGTGGAGAAGCCATTGTCTTCAAAAAACCTTGCTGTTGTTAAACTGCCAGTTACTGTTGTAACGGTTAATGAGTTTCACCATTGAAAGGGTCATCTAAGCAAGGTCACAATTTTGTTATAAAATGGTTGTTGGCACACCCTATGCAGTATCAAAATTGAATAATGGTATCAGATAAAATAACAGATGGGAATAAAGCTTGTGAATCATTCATTATCATGTATACTCAATAAACAATTTCATTTTCTCGAAAAAAAAGTATACACTGTTTTAAACAAATGGTGTCTGTAAATGTGGATATCTCCAGACAAAAACAAATCAAAGCCTTGAAACCTAAAACTCATACTTTATATGAAAGTTAATTTATAATATTATTTTGATATTAAATATAAATCATAAAACTATATGACCTCTTTAAAACATTCTTAGATTTAAGAGCACAGATTGTAATCCAGACAGAAACTATTGATGAATTAGACTTCAGCAAAATTACAATTTTCTGTGACTGAGAAGATAAAACAGCAGACTGAAAGAAAAATACAAGAAAACCATAAATTCAGCTAAGGACCAACGTCTAAAATATAATTTATAAGGAACACTCAAATGCAACAGTAAAAATTATCCAAAAAGGAATTGGGTAAAATAAATAAAAATATACCTAAGTGGCTATTAAAAAGATAAAATGTGCATTTGAAAAGATGTTCAAAGTCATTAGTAATTACAGACATGCAAATTAAAACCGCAATAGATGCCGCTCTACGCCCATTCTGGCGGTTACATTTGTAAAATCGGTGACACCACAAGAGTATGAAGCAGACACTGGAAGAGGATCAATCATATGTTTCTTGGGGGAAAGTAAACTGATAGCACCAAACTAAGAAACAATGAAAAACACGCAACTGTCTAATGAACCAGCAGCTGCAGTCCTGGACACTTGTCCCAGAGAAATGAAGTCTCAAGTCACAGAAGCCTGTATATGGACGTTTACAGCACCTCCATTTGTACCATTCAAGCACAGGAAGCAACCAGGTGCCCTTCACCGGGTAAACAGCTCAGCTGATACAACCACCGTGGAGCTCTTGGGGCTGCTTCTAGGAATTTAAGGAGAATATTTGACATCGGGCTAGGACAAGGAAGGAAGCTCAAGAAAATACAGCCAAGGAATGTATTCCTTGTATCTTGATCATCTTGATGAGTCCCTACAAACAGTGACCTCGGGATCTCTGTTTATGCCTCCTTGTTCCTTGACTACTTTGTTTATGTCTTAGGACTGACCATATTCGTTGTGTGTACCTAGAATGATATAAAAACAGACTGGGAGAAATTAAACCCACTTCAGCATTTGCTGGGGTTATACTATAATGTCATCTAATTGTCTTTTTCTTCCTTTAATCCTCACTCCTTCCCTCGAGACCCTGTTGACTGACTGAGCTGGCTTGGTCAGACCACATGATGGAATATGACCAGTAACAAAAAAGGCATGAACTGCTGGGGGGGGGGGAGCCAGAGGGCTTTCAAAAAAAACAGAGGCCCAGTGAAAAAAGAGACATTTCCAAAAGGTTACTCAATTTTACACAGCGTGTGTGAAATAATAAAACTGCAGAGACAGAGAACAGACTGTTGGTTACCTGGAGCTAGAGTGGATGAGAGGCTTCTGTTGGCGAGACCAGCATATGTCAGAAGTTTGTAAGTCGCGACCCCATCCTCACAATCATATCTACAGGTACAAGAAAAATTGTTAGCCACAAAATAGAGGTGACCATAGCTGAGGGAGCAGACACCCATGAGCAGAAGCCTCACGGGGAAAGAGTAAGGGGGTGAATTGCTCGAGGCTGTGTGGGTGATGGTGAGAGACCATAAACCCCAGGCGGACCCAATCTTTGCCGCTGCACTTGACTCAGTTTTTCCTTCCGGAGATCTCCAAGGATCTCACAGTGAGGCGTGCGGGAAGGGGAGTGCCCCCACACACACACCCACACCCATGCCTGTTTCCATCTGGAGAACAAGAAGGCCGAACTCTTTTAAATGTGAGAGTGTTCTTTTTTTGATAAGGTTTGCCCTTGGGAGAAATTATTTCAGAGACTAATTTACTGGTGTTCACTGGAGCCTAACTGGCCAGGAAGAATTTTCAACCAGAAGTGACTCTAGTCACCCTATCCCACTGAGGACAGAGGGACACTGAGGAGTGCATCTGAAGGTCAGGATCCAGAGAACAGATTCACTCAAATGCTAACACCTGACCATAAGAGTCCAGCATGCTTCTCACCCCACCCACTTACCTTAGCAAGAAAAAGTGCAAAGCACACAAAAGGGCAAAGAGCGCAGCTGGAAGAGAAAAAGAAAACATCAAACCCAGGCTCAGATGTGACTACTGCTGGGCTATTGAAATTAGTATTCTAGGAACTAAAACCTGCAATATGCTAAGGGCTCTCACAGACAAAAGGGGCTGCATATAGTGTTAGCGAAACCTGGAAGCTCTAAAGAAGAACATGAGAAGGAGGTCAGGGATCAAAACCACAGACACAAATGAAGAATGGCCTCAGTGGGTTTCATTAGAGGATAGGACATAGTTGAGGAAAGACCCTCTAAACGTGAGGCTATCTCTATAGAAACCTCCAAAACAGAAAAGGGGGCGGGGCATGGAGTTGGGGAAAGGGGCCGAAGAAAAAAAAAGCAAAACATTTGAGAACTACAAAAGGTGAAACATTGAAAGCGGGGAGAGAAGAAAGGAAGAAAACAAGCAGTTGAAATAATAATGACTGAAACTTTCCCCAAAAGCAACGTCAGGACCCTAAGCACCAATCCAGGAAGCTGAGAGGATGCCAAGGACCCGGAAAGCCAGGAATGCTGCGCTTAGCTCTGTCACTGTCACACTGCAGGGAACCAAGGCTTACCTCTAGAGGAGAAGAACAGGAGACCTCATAATCCCCCTACTCCACCTCTTTCACCAAATCCTACTGTCATGTGCCACCAGAAGATCATGGCACACAGATCAACTAAGCAGGAATCATAGGCGCTCACAGAGACTCAAGCGGCAAAAAAGGAGCCTGCAGCGGTCTCTGCTAGGTCCTCAGCAGACATGCTATGGTTGCTTAGCTTAGGGATTTTGTGGGACTCCTAACAGCGGGAGTGAAGGTGTCTCTGGCTCTTTTCCTGTTCTTGGGACCCTTTTCCTCCTACTTAATTGTCATGTGCAGCCTTAATATGAGGGTTTGTGCCTAGTCTTATTGTATCTTGTTATGCTGTGTTTGGTTGATCCCTAGGAGGCCTGCCCTTTTCTGAAGGGCAACTATGGAGTGGATGGGAGCAGGGAGGTGGGAGTGGGGGTATTGGGAGGAGGGGAGGGAGGGGAGGATGCAGCCGGAATGAGAATAAATAAAAAGAAAAACCATGACCTATTGACTGGCACTGATTAGAAATAAGCCTGACTTTTCCTCAGAAGCCATGCAAACAACAAGAGTTAAAGAAAATTTAAAAAAATTAAAAAAAAAAAAAAAAAAAAAAAAAAACCTCACTTTGCAAAATTATCCTTCAAAAAAAGGAGAACTAAAGACTGGCTCAGATAAGAAAAACTGAAAGATGTATTCCTTGAAAAAAAAACTTGAGTTTTTCGGAGAAAGGAGATTACGTAGATCAGGATCTTCAGTCTGTATGAAGTATTGCAGAAGGAAAAGGTGAACATAAAACCCTTCATTTTGTTATTCTTAATTGATATGAAGGATAACACCAGCAAAAACGATAAAAGCAACATGTTTTATTACATATTCGTAGATGAATCTAATATATTAGATTTAATCATATATATATATATATATATATATATATATATATATATATATATATATATATATATGAGATATACCTCATAAGTCTTGGGCATTTGAACACTTGGACCCAGTGAGTAGCTATTTATGAAGGTTTATGAGGTGTGGTCTTGTTGAAGGAAGTGTGTCACTGAAGGTGGGATTTGTGGTTCATGGTGTGGGCTCTGGGCTACTATGTCTTGCTACTGCTCCGCCATCATGGACTCTAATGCCCTGAAACCACAAGCACAAAATAAGCCATCCCTTCTACAAGTTGCCTTGATCACAGCAATAGAGAAGTGACTACCCCGACATACAATGCATACATTTATGTATAAGTGAGACAAGTGGCAGACATGGCAGGACTGAGAACTAGGGTCCTGTCACCATCATAAAATACACCACTCGGGAAGCAGCACGAAGCCATTGAAAAGCAGAGTTAGATTAGTGATGAGAATATATTGCAGCTCCTACAGTAGCCTCTTAAACGCTTTTTAAAATCTTATTTAAGAAAGAGGCAAGCTATTGTACTTGTCTACAGCCATCTGATATTTGACAAAGAAGCCAAAAATATACACTGGAGAAAAGACAGCGTCTTCAACAAATGATGCTGGGAAAACTGGCTGTCAAAATGCAGAAGAGTGAAATTAGACCCATATCTATCACCCTGTATAGGAATTAACGCCAAGTGGATCAAAGACCTCAGTTTGAAACCTAAACTGCAGTAGGCGGTAGCCTACATGGTATAGATGTGGGAACGAACTTCCTGAGTGAGGCTCCACTTGCCAAGGAATTTAGGCCAACAATTGACAAGTATGACCTCATAAAATGAAAAAGTTTCTGTACAACTAAGGAAACAATTCAATGAAGAAGGAACATATCAGAAAACAAATTAATATTCAGTATATATAAAGAACTAAAAAAAAAAAAAGAGAGAGTCAAGAAAACAACCCAATTTTTAAAAGTGTATGCATTTGAACAGAGTTCTCAATAGAGGAAATAAACTGGCTAAGAAATATTTCAAAAAGCATTCATCAGATTTAGCAATTAGAGAAATGCAAGTTAAAACAACTGAAATTTCATCTCACCCCAGTCAGAGCAGCAAAGATCGACAAGCAACTGAAAACAAATTCTGGCGGGGTTGTGGAGAAGAGGGTCTCACTCACTCTTGGTGCAACTGCAAATTGGTGCAGCCACTTTGTGGAATGTGGAGAACTCAGTATGGAGAATGCTCAAAAAGCTAAAAATAAATCGGTCATACAACCCCTCCACACCACTCCGTGGCATAAGCCCACAGGACTCAAACGCCTCCTCCTCTGCGCCTGCCCAGCCGTGTTCATGGCTGCTCTATTCACAATCACCAGGAAACGGAAACAAGCATATTTCCTTCAGCAGAAGAATGGGTAATGGAAATGTGGCACAAAGACTCAATGGAATACTATTTAGATGTAAAGAAAAATACAATCATGAAATTTGCAGGTAAACGGAGGGAAGTAGATGGTAGTATGCTGAGTGGGGTAACGGAATCAGAAAGACAAGAACTACACGATCTCTTTTATCTGTGTAGCCTAGCTCCAACTCTTTAGACATGAGTATATAACCTGGAGTTAAAAAAAAAAAAAAAAAGGCAAGAAAGTAATGAGGGTCATGAGAAAGTAATGGGGGCACAAGAAGGGGAGTCTAGAGAGCAGAACGGGGGGGGGGGATACGTATGAAGAGGAAATGAAAAATGGAGATGAGGACTTTAATTGGCGAGGGGAAGAGAAGTCAGTAAATAAGAGGGAGGAAGAAGGGAGGAAGAAGAGGCATCCCTTTGAGTTTTTGGTCAGGGTAGTCCAAGAGATTCCTCCCAAAGCAACACAACCTGCCGCTGTTGCCCTCGGTCTCAGGGGCTGAAGGTAAGGCCTATTGCTGAAGGCACTACGCACTGTGGACCCAGGACTCAGAGGACTCAAGCTGCTTCTGTGAGTACACGCGCTGTGTTCACACGATGGAAACTTCCGGCAAGGAAAACGGTCGTTACACATAAAACAAGGCTTTCTTTAAAAGTCAGATCTTTAAAACACACACATGTACACAAACACAAAAGGCTACAAATTCATGAAAACTGGAAGACACGAATAGTAGTAAAGAATAAAGAGACAAACAGAGAAGAGGAATAAATATGACAGATATCACAACTGCTTGAATGCGGTGCCATTCTGGAAAAGACAAATCACAGAGGTAATAAAATGATCTGTGGAAGTCAAGGGCAAGAGAAACGGGGAGAACATTGAGGATTGGGGGGAAGGGGCTGCACGGTACTGTAATTATGGTTCACATCATTACACATTTTTTCAGACTCACAGAGCGTAAAACACTAGGAAATTCTGATATAAATAAGGGAGATTAGTGATAAGAACTAAACATTCCCCCCTCTAGTGGAAGATACTGGTAATGCATGTGAGTAGGCAGGCTACATATGGAAACTCTTTCACTCAAGTTTGCAATGAATTAGAAATATTCTTCAAGGGGAGCGACGGAGGGCAGTGCTAGGGTTAGAGAGATGGCTCAGGCACTAGGGGAGCTCATCGCAGAACGCTGGGAGCCAGAGTTTAGATTCCAGCACCCACATAACAAACACATCAGGCGTCCCTGCAAATGCCTGCAACTTGTAATCTGTAATCTGTGACCTGGGTTTCAAGAGAGCCAGAGACAAGACTGCTGAGGTTTGTTGGCTTCCAACCTAGCTCAGTAAATGCAAGTCCCAGGTTCACCTTGCCTCAAAGAGAGAGAGGCAGAGAGTAGCAGAAGCAGACACCTGTCATCCTCTGGCCTCTGCATGCGTGCATAGGTGTGTAAACCTTCACAAAAATGCGTGTCCGTGCACTCACACAGACACAGAGGCAAACATATACAAATAAATACACCAACCCTTTTAAAGTAGTCTAGTTTGTAAGGAGGTGGTAGGTACGAGGAAAATGCATCTGCCTAGCTAAGGGCCATGGACAGTTTCCTTCTTTGTGGTTTACTCGATTCTTGTCATTATCTTGGCTTTAATAATGTACTTATCTTCAAATGTTATACACACGGTTTTCTCATTGCATTTTTTTCTTACAGCTACCTGTGAATATATGCACATAAGTTAAAATTTAAATTATAAAGGGAATGGGCCACTAACATATTTAGAATGTGAATGAATCTTAAAATTGCTATGCAGGGTGGAAACTAAACATTAAAAAATAAATACTATATAACTATATATAAAATATAACCAATATGAAGCTACAACTTCTAACTTGAGTTTTACTGAAAAAAAGAATGCCCTTAAAAATAAGGATACATTTTAAAAAAGAATAGATAAATGGCCCAGGAGTAATAAAGTCTAAAATACAAACAATCAAGATGATTATGAAATACAAACAATCAAGAAAGTTATGAAAATGATTTTTGTCTTGACCATGGCAATGGCTTTACAGATTTCAATAACTAAAAGAACTCATGATTCAAACTTCAAATAT
This sequence comes from Uromys caudimaculatus, assembly GCA_028551405.1. Taxonomy (NCBI): domain Eukaryota; kingdom Metazoa; phylum Chordata; class Mammalia; order Rodentia; family Muridae; genus Uromys; species Uromys caudimaculatus. The sequence goes on from CM052706.1 coordinate 24,787,654, forward strand.
GTGACTAGCCTTACCTCTCAATAAAGTTAATAATAAAAGCAAAAAGAAGTGATTCACCCAGAAACCAAACAATTAACATGGAACCATTAACTGAAGCCTACGGCCCTGCTCATCCACGACTTGTGATTGACAGCCAGTGTTTTGAGGAAACTTTAAGTATCAACCTATTAATTAGTCAACAAACATCACTCAATTCCTTTTACACACTAAATCTGCACATGAAGCATTCCACAAACAACACAACTCAGTTCTTGAATATAATTCAAGGACAGAGATACAGAAGCAAAATGGCAGATGCAAGCCTAGAAGGATACACTACTGAATGGTGACTGCCCCCAAGAGACAGACAAAGGCTCTATTCCCCCTAAGCCAGTCTTATCCCCCACTCTGCAGGAGAAAACCCATGGCAGCCTTCCCTACCAACACACACACACACACACACACACACACACACACACACACACACACACACACCACCCTGCTCCCAGATCCCAGCTCTTTTGAATCCTGAAGTGGACATTTCTGGTTTCTTTGGAAACTCAATTATGTCATATGATGTTTTGCTGGACAGACACAGGTGATAGAATGTCTTGCTGAAGCAGACACATGAAAGGATGTTTTGCTGAAGCAGACACAGGTAAGAGGATATTTTGCTAAAGCAGACACATGAGAGGACGCATGATGTTTAGAAAGAATATAAATGCAACCCCACAGACAGTAGCAGGAAGTTCTGGCATTGATTCGCCTTGATCCACATTGCTAATCTTTGCTAGTCATGACTTCATAGACAAACTCACCAAAGAACTTCTCATGATATTCCAGTGGCTTCTTGATGCTTCCATGGACTCAGACAGAGCCTTGAGGTTTCTTCTGGATCAAACAGCCCGATGCTGACTCATGAGTGGTGATTGCTGAGAGGATTGGACTGCAGTTGCTGATTCGTGTCGGTGTTTTGCTTGAGGACTGCACTGCTGACAACAAAGACTGGAATCACCCCCAAAGAACTACTTCTAAGAAGGTCCACATTCCCCTTTGCCCTATGAACTTTTCTTTTTCACTCCCTCTTGTAGGTGATGTGCTCGACAGGAGGTTGAAGTGTTTAAGAACCCTTATTAAAGTAGGTTTGAAAGCTCTAAGCCAACAGTATCCCACAGATCTTACCTTCCTAATCTCTCTCTCCAAATCCATTTCTTTGTCCCAGACCCCAACCCCAGCAGGAACCCCCTGCTAACCCAAGGCCTGTCCTGCTGATCTGAGGCCCAGCCACCACCAGGCTAGGTCTTATCCCTGGCTCTAGGACAGGAAACCTGTTGCTGTTTTCTTTTCTCCCACTGACTCCACCCACAACCTTGCACAAAGATCTTTTTTCTCAACCCTCCTTCCCCCAGCTCATCCCATTATCCCAGCCTCTAACACCAGCAGGCATTCACTGGGAACACACTAGCAGGGCAGAACAAGAAACTAGCCCACAACTCCAGAAGACACACCCAAGCTAACCCACAGGCCATGAAAAACAAAAAACAAAAACAAAAACAAAAAACAAAGACAAACCCAGAAATCAGCATCTAGATCTATACTCATCCCAAACTCAGAGGCCTAGACAACAGCATAAAGACACAATCAACAACAGCATAAAGACACAATCAACAACAGCCAAAGCAATATGTCTCCACTGGAGCCCAGCTCTCCTACCACAACAGGCCCTGAATATTCCAACATAGCTGAAGCACAAGAAAAAAGACCTTAAAGCCAACTATATGAAGATAATAGTAGTTTTTTAAAGATAAAATTAATAAATCCCTTAAAGAAATCCAAGAAAGCACAGCAGTGACATATCTTGACTCTGCAGATGTCTGATTTAGATATGGCAGCAGAATTCAGAGTATGCCTGAGGACCTCCGGAACCATGCCTAAGCCTCACAAGGAAGCAGGGGCTGCCTTCATTCAAACCCAGCAGCTCTATGCAGCCATGGCTGACATCTTCCTGTCCCTGACTTGCTTTCCCAATAGTTTTGTCTTCCCCCATTCCTCCTTATATGCCCCATTCCACTGTCACTGCAGACACTCCACTCTCCACTTTCTGTTCTTCAGCATCTCCAGGCCTGTTGCTATATACCCACCTGAATGTCAATAAACAGCAGCTGAAGGGGAAAAAAACAGAAAGAAAAGAAAAAAGAAAAAGAAATCCAGAAAAACACAAAAAACAGTGTGAGGAAATTAATAAATCCCTTAAAGAAAAGAATAAACAAAAAACCTGAAGGAAATGAATAAGTACCTTAAAGAAATAATAAATAAATAACCCACAAAGAAGAAATAAAGAAAACACAAACAAAGGAAATTCTGGAAAATAAGAATTTAGGAATTTAAACAGGAACTGCAGAGGCAAGCTTCATCAGTAGAATACAAGAAATGGAAGAGAGAATCTCAGGTATTGAAGATATTATAGAAGAAATGGATACATTGGCCAAACAAAATGAATAATCTAAAAGTCTTCTGACACAAAACACCCAGGAATTCTGGGACATCATGAAAAGACCAAATGTAAAAATAATAGAAGAGGAGAAGGAAGAGAAGAAGGAGGAGGAGGAGGAGGAGGAGGAGGAGGAGGAGGAGGAGGAGGAGGAGGAGGAGGAGGAAGAGGAATCACAGCTCAAAAGACCCAGAAAATATTTTAAACAAAATAGTATAAGAAATTTTTCCTAACCAAAAGAAGAAGATGCATATGAAGTACAAGAAGCTTACAGATAACCAAATAGATTGGACCAGAAAAGAAAGTTCCCTCATCACATAATAATCAAAACACTAAATATACACAACAAAGAAAGAATATTAAAAGCTACAAATGGGGGGCTGGAGAGATGGCTCATTGGTTAAGAGCACTAACTGCTCTTCCGAAGGTCATGAGTTCAAATCCCAGCAACCACATGATGGCTCACAACCATCCATAATGAGATCTGATGCCCTCTTCTGGTGTGTCTGAAGACAGCTACAGTGTACTCACATATATAAAATAAATAAATAATTCTTTTTTAAAAAAATAAATAAATAAAAGCTACAAATGAAAAGGACCAAGTAACCTACAAAGGCAGACCTATTAGAATTACACCTGACTCCTCAATGGTGACTCTAAAAGCCAGAAGAACCTGGACAGATGGGCTGCACACTCTAAGAGATCACAGATGCCAGGCCAGATTACTATACCCAACAAAACCTTAAATCACCCTAAATGGAGAAAATAAGATATTCCATGACAAAGTCAAAATTCTACAGAAGGCGCTAGAAGAAAAACTCCAACCTAAGGAAGTTAACTACATCCATGAAAACACAGGAAATAAATAATCTCACACCAGTAAAATCAAAATAAGGGAAGCACACAGACACACACACTACCACCACCACCACCACCAACAACAACAACAACAACAACAACAACAACAAAATAACAGGAATCAACATTGGTCATTGATATCTCTCAGTATCAATGATCTCAACTCCCCAGTAAAAAAGACACAGGCTAACAGAATGGATGTGAAAACAGGATCCATCCTTCTGCTGCATCCAAGAAACACATCTCAACATCAAGGATAAACATTACTTCTGGATAAAGGATTGGAAAAAGATATTCCAAGCAAATGGACTTAAGAAACAAGCTGGTACAGCCATTTTATTATCCAACAAAATAGACTTTAAACCAGACCTAATCAAAAGAGGTAGGAAAGAACACTATGTATTCCTCAAAGGAAAAAGCTATCAAGATAAATTCAATTCTTAATATCTACACCCCAAACACAGGGGCACCCAACTTTGTAAAAGAAATATTACTACAGCTTAAATCACATATTTGCCGGGAACCAACAGGTTTGTAACCTTTCTTGGTGACCTGAGTGAAACCATCTTGTATTAAAGTTACGCATAGAATAATTGTAGGCCTGAGATTTTTGGGTAACACAGCCTTGGGCCCTGGCTTCTCAGAAATCAGGTGACTGGCCTGCAGTTACACAGTCAAGCTAGCAGCATCCTGCGTGGCAAGAACATTGTGTGTCCCCTTGGAACTTCCCCACCCCTGTTGCTTTGTGTAAGCCTTGGTTACTTTGTTCAAGCTTCCTTCTTTTGCCATAATATATGCTGTGTGGGAATAAACTTCTTTGGAGCTTGATTGGAGGGACTCTGTCTTGCTCTCAGGTACCTGTGTCTCTTGTCTCTTTTTTCATCCATCAGTCCCCTCCTTAGGTCCACACTGAAGACTCCGAGGGTCAGGGCACATATTGATCCAACACACTGATAGTGAGAGGATTTAATACCCCACTCTCCCCAACAAACAGATCATCTAACCAAAAACTAAACAGAAATCTGGAGTTAATGGATATTATAAACCAAAGGACCTAACAGATATTTACAGAACATTTCACCTAAACATAAAAGACTATACCTATACTCCACCTCATGGAACTTTCTCTAAGATTGATCACATTCTTAAGCATAACACAAATCTCGACAGATATAAGAAGATTGAAATAACTCCCTGTATTCTATCAGACCACCATGGATTAAAGCTACATAGCAACAGCAACAGGAAAAAAAAGAACTCAAGGAAACTGAATAACTCCCTACTAATGAAAACTAGGTCAACACAGAAATAAAGAAAGAAATTAACGACTTTCTAGAATTCAATGAAAATTAAGGTGCAACATAACCAAACTTAGGGGATACAATGAAAGTGGTGCTAAGAGAAAATTTTAGCACTAAGTATCTACATAAAATAATACGAGAGATCTCATACCAGCAACTTAACAGCACACCCAAAAACTCTAGAACAAAAAAAAAGTAATCACACCCAAGAGGAGTAGACAGCAAAAAATAAACTGAGGGCTGAAATCAATAAAATAAAAACAAAGAGAACATAAAAAATCAGTGAAACAAAGAATTGGTTCTTTAAGAAAATCAACAAGTTAGACAAACTGTGTTTGACAAGCTAGTATCCAAGCTAATAAGAAAGCAGAGAGTATGCAAATAATAAAATTAGAAGCAAAAGAGAACATAACAACAAATATCAAGGATATCCAGAAAATCATAAGGACATACTTTAAAAACCTGCATTCCACAAAAGTAGAAAATCTAAAAGAAATAAATAATTTTCTCGATAGCTACCACTTACCAAAGTGAAATCAAGATTAGATAAACTACTTAAATAGACTTATACTGACTAGTTAAATAGAAGCAGTCATTAAAATTCTCCCAACCAAAAAGAAAAAAAAAAAAAGAAATCCCAGAGCCAGTTACTCTGATATCCAAGCTACACAAAGACTCAACAAAAAAAAAGAAAATTACAGACCAGTTTCTCTTATGAACATAGATGCAAAAATAGCCAATAAAATACTTGCAAGATCACTCAAAAAGATTATCCACCATAATCAAGTTGGCCTCATCCCAGAGATACAGGGATGGTTCAATACATGAAAATCAGAAATGTAATCCACCATATAAAACAAAAACATCAACAACACAGTGGCAGCTCATGCTGGTGAGGATGTGGAGTAAGGGGTAAACTCCTCCATGGTTGGTGTGGGTGCACACTTGTACAGCAACTATGGAAATCAATATGGCAGTTCCCCAGGAAGATGGGAATTGATCTACCTCAAGATTCAGATATACCACTTTTGGGCATATACCCTAAGGATGCTCCATCCTCCCACAAAATAGGATACTCTGCCATGGTCATTGTGGCTTTATTCATAACAACCAGAAACTAGAGTCAACCTAGACATCCCTCAATAGAAGAATGGATAAAGGAAATGCAGTACATTTACACAATGGAGTATTACTCAGCTGTTAAAAAACAATGACATTATGACATTTGCAGGCAAATGGATGAAACTAGAAAAGTCATCTTGAGTGAGGTAACTCAGACCCAGAAAGACAAATATGGTATATAGTCACTTATAAATGGATATTACCCAGTAAGTAAATGATGACCAAGCTACAATCTGTAGACCCAGAGAGGTTAGGTAAAGAGGAGAGAGGTCTAGGCAAGTATATATGGATCTGCCTGGAAAGGGGAATAGAATATATTTTATGGGTAGACTGGGGACAGGTGGGAATGGGAGCAGAGAGGGATCAGGTTGGGGGATGGAGTGGAAGGAGGGAGTGTAGGAAAAGATGGCTAGAGTTGGGGAACATTTGGATGGTAGTGTGGAAGCCTAATGCAGTGGAAACTTCATGGACTCTATGAAGATGATCCTAATGAGGACTCCTGCTAATGGAGGATATGGAATCTCAACCATCCATCTCTTGTTGCCAGGTGAGGTTTCAAGTGGTGGAACTGGGTTGCATTCAGTTGAGATGTTGGCCAAGGAGGTGCCATGGAAATTCTCAAGCCTTTGCTAAGACAAAGGGTCGCTCTCTACAAACTGACTTAGGCCCCATTGTCAAGGACAACACCCACACAACTCATTGAACATGGAGAAGTCAAGCTGATGCCTACATGGAGCCTTTACCCCTAGTATCTTTGGTGCAGAAAGGTACTCTGCAGGCTACTGAAAGAGAAATGTGACCACCAACCCAGCCACAAAACCCTCAGCCTATAAGTCGTCCTACCTACAAAATATGCTAGGACAATAATGGCACAGAACTTTTGGAAGTATCCAACCAATGTCTGATGTGACCTAAGGTCCACTCCATGAGAATGAACCCATATCCTACACTGCTTGGGTAACCAGGAGCCCAGAAACCTAGGATAAAACCAAACCCTACTGGTCAAAAAAACTATCAATAAAAGTGACAACTAATGATATTCTGTTGCACTCCTAGATCAGTGCCTTCCCCAGTCATCAACAGAGGGGTTTCCTCCAGCAGCAGTTAGAAACAGATGCAGAGATTCAGAGTCAGACATTACTTGGACAGTGAGTCTAAATGGAAGGTCTCCATCCAATCCCTCAGGGAATCATGTAGAAGAGGAGGCGAAGAGATTGTAAAAGCCAGGGGTGGTAGAGGATACCAGAAGAATAAGGCTCTTGAATCAACTGAGCAAGGCACATATGAGCTCACAGAGACTGAAGCAGCAAACATAGGGCCTATATGGGTCTGCACTAGGTCCTCTGTACATATATTACATCTAAGTTTAGTATGCTTATGGGACTCCTGACTGTGAGAATGAGTGGGTTTCTGACTTTGTGCCTGTTCTTGGGACTCTCTTTCTCCTATTGGATTGCCATGTCCAACCTCAATATAATAGTTTCTGCTTCATCTCACTATATTTTATTTTGTCATGTTTAGTTGTTATATCTTAGAAGGCCATTCCTTTCTAATGAGAGACAGAAAGGGAGTGGATCCAGAGGAGAGGTGGAGAGGAGCATGGAGGAGTGGAGGGAGGGGAAACTATAATCAGGATATATTGTATGAGAAAAGAATCCCTTTTCAATAAAAGGGGGAAAGTGAAAGGGGAAAAAAAGAGTCAGAAAAGGAAAAACTGAGACTCCTTCCTACAACCAGAGGTCCCATCACCTGTTCTCTTACTTTGACTTCAGCTATGCTAGTCCACCCCTCATCCAGGCAGGGATGGGGTCCTGGTGGTTCTGGAGCCTCATATCTCTGGCATCTCTCTTTCTCTCTCGGCCTACTGCCTCTTCCCAAGGTCAATAACTATAGTAACATGTGCCCGAGGCATCGCCAGGCTCCCCACCTACCTCCCTAGCATGAGATCCCCATACTTCTGTACAATCTGTACTATCTTAGTTTGGTTTTCCAAGAAACACAGCCCAATGAGAGGATCTTGTGTGTGTGTGTGTGTGTGTGTGTGTGTGTGTGTGTGTGTTTTAAGAAAAGAACTCTACAGCAGTGGTCCTCAATCTTCCTAACGCTGCGACCCTTTAATACAGCTCCTCATGTTGTGGTGACCCCCGACCATAAAATGATTTTCATTGCTACTTCATAACTGTAATTTTGGTACTGTTATAGATCGTAATGTAAATATTTTTGGAAATAGAGGTTTGTCAAGGGGGTCGTGACCTGTAGGTTGAGAACCACTGGTCTAAAGGAAAGGAGGGAAGCAGGACGAAGTAGAGGAGGGAACTGAAGAAGTATCTGGACTAAGTGTGGTCCCCAAGGAGTGCTAATCGTCCCAGAGCTGGTCTCACTGTGAGCACAGTACATCGTCCTGCCTGTGATGGTTACATTGGCTTTGGGTAGGAGAGGACATGGCTTTTCAATAGGGCAGATTGAGGACGATTTGGCCAAAGACTATGCCATAGAGTACAGGATACGTGTGGGCTGATAGCAGCCAATTCAGTAGCTGTGAGTGAGGCGTCAGCATGAAAAGGAGATTTGACAGGGCACCAAGGGCACGCATTATGATTACCTTCCCCCGTACCAAGACATAACTGAATCGCATCTCCGGTTAAACCTGTCAGGTGATTCCAACTGCATTGGCTTCCAAATCCCATCTTCATGCTTGACCACTACAATTTAATTCCAGTCAAACCCACCTTCTTAATGCCTTCTGGTTCTCCCTCTCCCTGTGATCCACAGACATGAAGTAGACTGGTGAGAAGATGCGTGTCAACCAGGTTAGGACTCTTTCCTAACCCATTTCTTCTAGAGTATCGGAGAACATAGTCCAGATTACCTGTGTGGATTGATCAAACGAAACTGACCAAGCATCCCCTCAACTGTCACTTTGACTCTGAAGATGTTGACACTGAGGCCCCCTTTTCTTCTTCTAGCCCAGAGGGGCTCAGAAAAGGTGACCTGGCACTAGACAGACTGTCAAGCTGCCAGGAATAGCATCATACCCCGGTGCCCTTTTGCCTCTTATGTCTAATTGGGCTTCTCAGAGGGGTGGGAGCTATGTGGTCTGATAGAAATCAGAACGTGCTGTGAGAATTGTCTCTGGGGCTCTTGGGGCCATGTCAACATGCTGATCCCAGACCAAGCCAAAGTCTTCCATCAGACTCAAGGCAGAGAAGGTACAAGACAACAACAGCCACCATTCAGATATGACAGAATATAACAATAAAAGTGCTAGTGGCTTGAATGGACAGGAAAGACCTGTCCCCTAGAAGCCACCTGTGGGCCAGCATTTCTGGTGTCACATGGCATGGCCCAAATTGTCATAATCATAACTTCCCTTTCATAAAGCGTCTCATGAGTCCTCCTTCCAATGCTACCTTCTGCCATGAGTTCTATGATTCTCATTCACAGGACAAGAAGGTAAGGCTTGGAGAGATGAGGAGGCTCCATGCCCAAGACCACCTGCTAGCCTCCATAAGACCTAAGATTCCAGGGAAGGTCCATATTCCTCCTCTAGCCAGTATACTCCAGAGAAGATATGACAGAAGAAGAAACAGGAAGGCCTGCATGAGAAAGACTAAGTCAAAGTGATTCCTTTTAGCTCAGGTAAGAAAGCTTTGAAATGGTTTCAGTGGCTCCCCCCTTCCTTTTCCATGCTGTTCCTCATGAGGAGAGGAGGAGCTAAGAGGTCCATGGGTGCCGCTTTAGGGCATGGGGAGGGGGCTGGAAGGGAGCCACAGAGAGCAAAATGCACCCATCCATGTATTCAGGCTATAGATGCCTGAGCAGATGTGAGCATGGAAACTGTCATAGGAACAGAAGTCCTTGATGGGAGCCAGCAAGGGTTAAGAGATTGAGATAGAGACCACTGTTCCAACCACTTAGCACAGGACCTAGCATGCAGAAGACAATAAAGTGAATAGAGTAGTGAGTGAATAAATGAAGATAAAATGCCAGAGATGCAGATAAAGGTATCCCACTGAAAGCTGGCCCATTTATCTCACCTTCACAGGAGGCAGGATGGGAGCTGTTACATCCCCTAAACCAGACTTTCCCGAGTCAGAGTCCAACCAGCAGCTTGCTCCAGAGGCTAGTTGGCTGCCTCCTACCACCTTTAATAAGATGAGATTGCTGAAGGGAATCAGCTAATTGCATGATGTTTAATTAATTCTTTCTCCATGAAATATTAATTGTGTCATTTCACAAATATGTAGCTCTCTCCAATTTTTTAATGCCAAGGTTTGTGGCCTCTAAAGAGAAATATTTGAAGGTTTCCAGTAGAGAGACCAAGGTGACAAGCACAATACCAAGTCTCAACCACTCAGAGCCTAGAGGGAACAGCTGGTAATCCAGAAATCACTAGGATGTCAAAAACTCCTCCCTTCTTTGGCTCCTCCCTGGATGCTGAATTGCAGGGTGAATTCTAGAGATGGAATCCAAAAATGGTATAGGGCAGATGAAGAAAGCATCATGAGGTGCCTTGGCCCATTTCCCACCTAGCTCTGGAAGGCTGTAGTGGATGCCCAGTACCCTGGAGCAAGGTCCCAAGTGTTGCACATCTTCATGGAAGAGTTTCTTCATGGATGAAGGAATTCAGAATGGTCATTCCCTAGGCATTCTCCACAGCCATGATCCAGCTCCCAGACACTGGTACCTTGAAAACAGGACAGAAAATCTCAGGGCCATGGGAGAGGTTAGCTAGCCTTGTAAAGAGAGAAAAAGATGGACCTTTAGGAACTAAAGGGACATAGGAGCAGCTATCTGAAAAGTCTCTAAAAGGTGAAGGAGTCTCCTTGAGCATGGCCACACAGCTCTATACCATATCTGGTAGAAAGAGTCAGCAAAGAAGCCAGCCTGAAGTAGATTGGTGCCTGTGACACTTCCCATGGGTGGTGTGCAGAAGGCTAGCAGGAAGCCTGCATTTTCTCATATCCTGTCCCAAAAACTCTAATGAGACACACATGGGGAAGAAGTTATGGGTGTGTCCAGAACCAGACCATACACCGCCTTCTCAATCCAAGAGGCAGGGCAACAGCCTAATCTACCCAAAACCAAATTTGAGACTAAATATTTTTCAGTAATGAACAGAAATAAACTGTGACTTACCAAACAGTAGAACTCTCTTTTGTAAGAAAGTTACAGGATAGAACAAGGGCCATGTTTATAGGGGGCTCCCAAGCAGATTCCTCGCTACTCAGAGCGGGCTCTGTACACCTGCAGCTTTAGCTTGTGAGAACAGCAGGCCCTCTGCCCTGGTCCATACCTGCTGGCTCTACGTGCTTCAGATTATGCTCTCCTGGTGAGCATATGAACATTAAAGTCTGAGGACAAGGGGGAGGGGACAAAATGAACCACTTAGTGCTTGTGTTTCAGTGAGAGTCTGCTACAAATTGATTACATTGGACGAGATCCGTTTATGATCCGAAGACTTACACTGAAAAAATATGAACTGATAATTTAAATTGGGGCTGGAGAGATGGCTCAGCGGTTAAGAGCACTGACTGCTCTTCCAGAGGTCCTGAGTTCAATTCCCAGCAACCACATGGTGGCTCACAACCATCTCTAATGGGATCCGATGCCCTTTTCTGGTGTGTCTGAAGAAAGTGAAAGTGGACTCATGCATTAAATAAATAAATGAATCTTTTAAAAAACGAAAAGAAAATTCTAAATTATGATTAGAAAATTATGACTAAAACATACAGGTATGCTGAAGGAGTGACAAGGATACACTCTGCCTGGAACAAAAGGTATACCCAACTGAGAAGCCTAAAAGGAGGAGGCATCTCAGTACACAACCTTGAAGCTCCAAACAACTCTCCTGATGTCCAAGACTTTCATTGTGTTCTCAACATGGACTGCACCAGCCCACCCAGAGCAACCTTTGCTACAAGAGAG